>JAHXMQ010012337.1:23463911-23593574 GCA_020466415.1 Ammodramus savannarum pratensis | reverse complement strand
TAACTCCTTCAGCATGAATTAATATATCATCCATAACACCAGGTTTAAAAATCCCTGCTCCAAATCTCAGCTGTTTGGCTTAATTTATTCAAGAGCAAGGTGGCTCAGCTGTGCATCTCAGCACTGAAAACATCCAAGGAGTGCATCATTAAACATGTATTCACACTTCTCTCTTGGCATGTAAGCAGAAAAAAACCTAAATAGCTTAAACCCTTAAAACCCCCCAAAAATGCATCATTAAACATGTATTCACACTTCTCTCCTGGCGTGTAAGCAGAAAAAAGACTAAATAAATGAAACCTTTAAAAAACACAAGAAAACCTCAAAACCTTAAAAACCCCAGGTCCATGTCCTGGCATTCTACCAGGCATGAGCACAACTTGTGGAGGGCTTTTTTTTGTTTGTGTTTGTTTGTTTTTTAATTCTATATGAGCTGCCTTGTGCTCTCAGTGCTCTACTACTTCTGAGGCTTCTCCATGGACTTTTGTAAAAGCAAAAAAAAAACTTTCATTAGCATCCACACATTCTCCACTGTCAGATGGGCACAAGGGGAAATGATGGCAAAACTGGGAAAAATTTTTATCCATAGGACACTTTTGGCATCAGATGACAATCCTCCCCTACTGAAGGGAAAGTGAAATGGTTAAATGAATGGTTTTCCTCTAAACTTGCCCCATTCCTGCAGGTGTGAACTGAGTGCCAAGCTGGAAGGGGATTTTCCCTGATTTTTGAGAGCAAAAATTGATTTTTGATTTTTGCTTGTTGTTTTTTTCAGTTGGAATTTCAAGATATTTTTCCCAACAACTTAAAAATCATCATGTGAACGGAATAAAGGAAGACTGGGATGGTGGTGGGGAATTGCCACAGACAGTGAAAATGGGAGGAAATATTTCATGGAGGTCAGCTTCCCATCAGGCTGCCGATTTAGAGGAAATCTCTCTGCTTTCAAAACATGGAAATTGTTCAAGGCCCATTAGGGAAATGGTTCTACATCAAACGCAGATCTCTGTGAGCATTTCCCGCTGCTGATCATCTCCCTGCTTGTGAGGGAGGCAGAGACAGAAAGTGAGATGTTGGGTTTAATCCACAGCACAGATCCATTTGCTGAGGTGAGGAAGCCAAAGAACCTCAGAAATTGAGGATGGATGACTCTGGAGTCAGCCAGATTTATGTGCTGCTGGTTTCTCAGGCACTGAGAACAATCCTAACACTTTATTTCATGTGAGGGTATTTTCCTTGCCCTCTACTGAACGTGGCTTGTGACTTCCCTATAGAGATGAGATTGTGGATTGTCTTTTGTTTAAAGGGACTGAGACTTGGTAAGCTCTGGCTGTAGATGGATGTAAATGTCAAATGTTACACGAAAAATTGGAAATTTGGATTTTTATGCAAGAGATTTTGATGATGTGTCTGCTGGAGGCTGTTTGGCTGTTAGAATTTCCAGTTTAAATGGCTCAGTAAGGACAGCTTGTGTCCAAGCTGACCAACATCCCCCAAGTGCCTCCCTGGGCTGGCAGTGAACACAGCCACAAGCCAGCCTGCCCTCTCTTCTTTGCCCCTTTAATTAAAAAAAGCCTCTTGTGTTGGTGCCTGCAGCCTTGCATGGGTTTGGCTGAATGTGCAGCATCAGCTTTGCTGGCTGACCTATTATTAGCATGGCTCAAAAATTGGCTGCTAGCACACCAGCCTTGCAGATCTCCTGGTGTGCCTGTTGGATTCACTTCTCCCTGATGCTTCTTCACATCCTGGCCCTTTCCTCTCCCTATTATGCTTCCAGGGATTTTTTTTTTTTTTGTATGGGTTTTTTTTAGCTGTGCTCCAAAAATAACTGTCTTTAAATCAGATATATTCTGTCTCCATACATGTGATCTCCCTGTGTGAACACACACTCCCCTGCTCACCAGTGTTATGGGATAAATGTGTTAGAAATGTGGAAATTTGGGCCTTTTTTTTAAAATTTGAGGAGTTTGAAAGAGTCTTTTAAAATACAAGTAAGTGGCAATCAATGTCAGTTTTCCACTAATCCTTGCCTTATTTACCTTAAGGCTTTTTACCACTAAAAATGTGGATTTGACCCTGCTTCCTTCTGCTTGTTCCTACAATTCTGGCATTTTGCACACTCTGCAGTGCTCCATTGTACCCCACTTTTTGGGCCTTCCTTTTTGGTTTGGGGTTGGTGTGTGATGACTCTGTAGCTCCCTTTCCTAGGGAACCTTCTCACTTCTGTCTTTTCTTTATGGACAATTTGTATTAACCCAGCATTGGGAAAACACTTTGCTGCAAATTACAAAAGTTTTAGGTTCACTCTCTGTGTGTTATTTTGAATAATTCTAACTGCACAGATGCTTTTTGCCTTGCCTGTGTTGGAAGGTGTGTAAAGGCAGGCTGCAGGATCCTGCTCTGTTGTGCAGCAAGTGCTCCAATGAGGATCACAATGAAAATATTGATGAGCAGGGGAGAGCTGCTGGGCACTGAATGATGCTTGCTGGAGCCTTGTTAAAGCACTAATGAAATTCTCAAGGAAGCTCCGTTACTTTAATTCCAGCTGCCCTGTGCTGACCCAGGGTGTTATGAAGTGGAAAACTGCTGTTTGAAAGTTAGGAGTGCATCGCAAAATTTAGGTACTTATATTGGCACTTTCAACTTTGAGGCTGGGATGTTTTCAAAATACTCTGTAATTTAAGACAACTTTTAGAGCAATACAGCAGTGAGTTTGCTCTTTAATTTCCCCAAAAATCCCAGTGCCTGCTGCATGGCTGTGTTGCATACCCACATTTAGATCCCTCTTGCACAGTATATTGGATTTTCAATCCATGTTTCTACTGGAATGAGGGACCCAGGGAGGGGATGCAGGTAAGGTGGAGGAATCTGGAGGTCAGCCCAGCTGTTCTGACTGCCAGACTGAAATATTTGCACTTTCTCACCAAATTTAGACCTTGCAGACTTTGTCAAAGGGGAAAATTATCTGCCCTTTGTAGCCACTGTGTGTGTTTGGAATTACCTAAAGGCTTATCTTAGTCCTGTAGCAAAGCTGACTGTTCAAATTAGATCTCTTAATTCCTTGAAAATGTAATTTTTTTTCTCTTGGATGAGAACTGACAGAAGGCATTTCATAATGCTGAGTGTAGCTTTTTTTTTCCCCCCTCTGCCTCCCTGGAATATCAGTCAATATTTGCAGGGGTTCAGGCTAAAACTGGGGGTCCTTATTTGTCTCTTTGCTCTTCCTGCCTCACAGTGCTTCACAGCTGTGTCTGGAATGATATCTGAGTTTCCTGGGCATGTCCTGTGTCCTCAGGCAGGAATTGTGCCAGTGCCCAAAGGATGATTTTGGATTTTCTCTCATTCCCGGAGCTGCTGTGCAGTGCACACAGACTGTGCCACTCTGCTCTGTTTGTGTTGTGTTAAAACAGCTTTCACAAACTGCCTTCAGAGCAGGTTTAAAATGGGACAGAGCCTTGGTGTGGCAGCTACAGATGTCACTGGATATGGCATGTCACCTTCTCTGGAATATTGTGGCTAAAAATGTGGGCCTGAAAAGGACAATGTTTCAAACTTCCTAATATCTCAGTAGATAAACTCTTCTGTAGCTTAGAGAGTTATTCTAGACAAGCGTTAATACACAGACCATTGTTCTATTTGTCCTTGCTTTTCTACTTTTTGCACAATTTTCCTGCTGATCAATCTCATGGCTGCTGCTTAGCTCCAATCACAGTTCTGCTGCCTCTGAGGCCTTTTGCAGCTTTCCCAAAACTCTCTGATTTTGTGGATTCCCACAGCTCCCAGACCCTGGTGGCATCTGAGGATTCCCAGGGCTTGAAATACAAATCCAAACTTGCTAAACCTGCCCTATTCCATGGGATTGGAGAGGCTGAAGCCCACCTCTCCCTGTGCCTGATTCAAAAGAGGGATTGGAAGCACATCCATATCTGAGGTTGATGTAACTGAGCTGTTGCAGCCATTTATTAATTTTGTACATTTGAATTTAATCTGCATGGTGATGACACCAGCGTGAGGATAATCTCTGAATCATGAGGGCATTATAAGTAAATTCCCCAGCCACTAAAAAATGCCAATTATATGGGCATGGCTGGAAGAGTAAGATCTATGGGAATAAATCATACATAATCTTCGTGGACTGTTTCAGAAACTGTAAAATCTACTCCATTAGTGTAATAAATATCCCAGTGGCATTAGATACATTGTGTAATTGGCTTGGCTTTATGTTGGGAATATAGTCTGGGTGGTCTGAATGTTTATATCTAGATGTGATTAATTTTGGTGTAAATGATTTACAGAACTAGCCTGAGAACGGGCTGCTATGACCTCATAAAATTACGTGCCAAAAAAGGAAGAAAACAGCATAGTTTGAAGTCAAAGACTCACACTGCAAAGGCAGCTTTTGTCCACCACTGAAGGTCAGCATCCACATTGGATGTAGGACACAAAAGTTTGTATTATTTGGGGAAGGAGTTGCTAAGTGAAAGCCCCACTGCTTTCATCTGTATTTGTTATTTCATTTGTGTTTACCTGCAGAGGTGGGGAGCTCTCCTTTGGCTGCTGGGCAGTGAATGAGCTGTCCATAAATACCCCTCTCATTCATGTGAATTTACCTGGCATGTGTTGCTGTGTGAGCAGCAAGGACAGGGGACCAGCCTTTTGTGGCTCTGTACCCTCTGGGAAATGCCAGACCCAGAATTCCCCCTGGATTTCACAGCTGGGTTTTTAAAGTGTTTGTTAATACTCAATTCTGTGGGTGTGGATAAAATGCAATAGGCTAACTTGTGGAAAAGCTCCGATGTGGGTTCATAAATTTATGTTCTGCTGACTTTAGGGAGCAGTCCTATCGCTTGTATCTGAATGTTCCTGATGTTTTTTTTCCCCAGAGGTTGTGTAAAAGGAGATTCTGGAGTTTTAAATGAGCCACAAACATAGAGCCCTTTGCAAGCCACGGGGAGAGGGCTTGGAGCATTTGTTTGACTCTTTCTCACTTGGACCATTTTCTGAGCAGGCAGGCTAAGCTGTGTGGGTTTTCAGCTTGAGATGGAGATGCATGGGTGTGAGTTACACAGCTGGGCAAGGAAAGGTCCTTCACTGAAGGAGGAAAACATCTTTGTTTGTTCTTCTGGTGCTTTATTTCATTTTAGCAAGAAGCGTAAATTTGTGTCTGAAAATTCCAAATCACGCAGTATTTAAGTGAGTTCATGTTGTGCATGCTGTCAGGGTAGAAAGCAAGCCAGGCATGGAGCTTGGTCTTTGAAGCTAAATCAGTTTTCAGAGATGAGCTTTAATGTGGTGTCTTAGATTTGTGCTCAGGGATTTTTCTTCCCAGCAAGGTCCCTTCTTCAGAGATGATGATTTAGGTGATAATTCGTGATATCCACATCACCAGCACACACTGGGGTGGACATTTGTGTCCTCAGGTCTTGGAGCATTGTCCAGCCTTTGTGTGAGTGAGAAGAGTCACATTTGGGGGATTTGGCTGCATTTGGGATGCTCATTTGGTGTCCTGGTGTAGTCAGTGTTCCTGTTCCATGGTGGTTGCTGGTTTCCATGGAGGTTCCTGTTCCATGGTGGTTGTTCTGAGGTTTCCATGGATGTTCTTGTTCCATGGTGGTTGTTGGTTCCCATGGATGTTCCTGTTCCATGGTGGTTGTTGGTTTCCATGGAGGTTCCTGTTCTATGGTGGTTGTTGGTTTCCATGGAGGTTCCTGTTCCATGGTGGTTGTTCTGAGGTTTCCATGGAGGTTCCTGTTCCATGGTGGTTGTTGGTTTCCATGGATGTTCCTGTTCCATGGTGGTTGTTGGTTTCCATGGATGTTCCTGTTCCATGGTGGTTGTTGGTTTCCATGGAGGTTCCTGTTCCATGGTGGTTGTTCTGAGGTTTCCATGGATGTTCCTGTTCCATAGTTGTTGTTCTGAGGTTTCCATGGATGTTCCTGTTCCATGGTGGTTGTTCTGAGGGTTCCATGGAGGTTCCTGTTCCATGCTGGTCTGGGATCTGGCATTTGGCAGCAGTGTTTCACTCCTGGACAATTCACAAGTCAATTGAAATGATGGAGATATTGATGCACATTTCCTCATCTCTGTAGCTGCCTAATCCTGGAGTGACAGATAAGCGGTGGCCCAAATTATTGGAAGCTCTCAAAGCCTGAACTTTTTTCCTTCCCTGTAATCCTACAGCAGATGTAGGGAAGGGAAGGTCTGGTCTAATCACATTGGCAAAATAAAAAATGTGGGAAATGGGGATGAAATTTCATTGGGATGCTGTTGTTTGGCACCTGTGGTTACTTCTAAGTTTTAACCTGTTCTCCCTGTTTTTTAAAAAGCTTGGTTTATGTTTATGTTTTGTTCATTTCTCCTGTGTTAGTATGAGGGGAAATGACCTCACAGCGTGGTTACAGCAGCTGCTGTGTGAGCTGGTGTGGCTCCCAAAGCTCAGGAAGAAAAACTCCAGAATTATTGACCATGCTTGCTTATTTTTTAGCAAGAATGACCTGTTAGCTTACACTGGTGGGAGACTGAAACTGAAGTTGCCTTCTGCTCAAAGGGAGAGCTGTGTTCGAATGTGGAGAGCTGGGAGGGGAGTTTATCAATGAGGCGCATCTTGCTGGATTCCACCTTGCCGTGTCAGTCTGGGGCTGGATCAGCTCTGATCAGCAAACCTCAATTCTGGGCATCCCCTGCCATTCAGGTCACAGATCTCAGTGTTTGTGGGCAGTTCTGTGCATTTGGGGACAGCAATTCCTCTCCAAAGTTGCTCCACTGCTTCAATCCCTGCATCCAGTGAAGAAAGTAAAAGTGTAAGAGTTACTTTCTCCTCTTTGATTGACTGGAGTAATTAATGAAAATAAGTTTCCAACACTGAAGCTGACAGAAATGTAATCTGATGTCTTGTCAAGTTCTCTGGCATCACTTGGCAAGGGGCTGATTGGCAGCTCTGGGGGAAAGGAGCTGTAATTGTGTTCTTATGGAACCTGCAGCAGCATTTGTCTCTCACTCATACAGCAAAAGTTACTGAACATGCCCCCAGACCTTTCCACAGCCCCCTTAATGTTGAAAGGTTTTGGTATTTTTAAGGCAAAATGTCAACGTAAAAGAATTTGTGAAATTGGTCATGCAAAAGTGAGAAAATTCATGGGTGCAGCTGAACTCTAATTAATTTAAATTCTTAATTTTAATTCTACCTGAAATTCTTCAAGGTGCTCACAGAGTGCAGCTGTTGAGGCAGATCTCACAGTGTCCCTGTGGAATATTAAAGCTTTGATAGATGGATCTCCAAGAGGTGGAGCAGCAGAACTCAGATCCTCTGCCTTTTGAGAATTGGTTTGGTGCTGGCAGGTGTTCAAAAGGTGGAAAATGCTTCTGAAAGCCTCCCTGTAATTTCAGTGTGAGTCCATGGACTGATTCCATTGCTGTGGCTCAGCTTTGGGAAATGCTGGGTTTGGGCTGGATCCTTCCCTGCCCTGTGACAACACAGACCTCAGGTGAAGCAATGAAAAGTTGTTTAGTGGTACAACACTGAAGGGTTTAATGCTGACACTTCAGAGAATTTAAATAGAAATCAGTGTTTCGTAAGGTCCACCTTGATATTTGTGTTTGTTCTCAACACAAATGCTTGGAAATGGTGTCACTTGCTGGAAAATTCTGTGCTTTTTAATCAGTTCTTGAAAGCTGATAACTAAACTTAATTCAACAGAAGTCAGGCTGAGACTGTTCTTAGTCTGGGTTCTATCCTTTAGATGAAATATTAAGGCAAGGTCCCTCTTTAGAAAGAAATTGTTCCTTTGGAAAGGGGAGTGATAATGTTGGTGGGTGGGCCAAGAGTCCCCCTTTGTAGCAATCAAAGTTCCCTCCTGCTCTTTTCCAGTCCCAACCCCTAAAATCTGAGGTTTCCATGGAAACCTCTAGTGTGTGTGTGATATTTGAAGCCTCTAGTCAAAAGTAGAAATCTCCTTTAGTAGTTGTCAGCTAAATACTTTTTTTTGTTGGCTGTTATGTTGCTTCTCACTGGACATTTAGAAACCAGGGGAAGTTTGGAATGAGGTTTTTATTGCCTATCTGAAAGAAATTCTCTAAGTAATTAGAAGATGTAGTACTGTGTGTTGTTGGGGAGAAACTTCAGAGCTTAGCACTTCCATAAAATCATTGTTTCACTGATATCCTTTGAAGAATGCTATCAGAAATATATATCAAATGGAAAAGTATTGCATGAATTGTAACACTTTCAAAGTGTGCTCTCTTATTTTGCACAGAGAATAACAGTGAATCAATTTCTGTTGCCTTCTGTTGTGTATCATCCCTAAAATTTTCAGCCACTTGAGCTTGGTTTATTGCATATATTTGCTTGTGTTGAATGTGTTCCAGCTCTTCCTTTCCTGGGGCACACAAAACTGGTGAAATTCCATGGGAAAGGATTGTTTTGGGCATGTAAACATAGTGTCAGGAGGTTTTAGAGCTCTGCAAGTGCAGGCACTTTAAAGTTGTGGGAGCCAGACACATCCATGTGTGCTCATGCACATTTCTGAGTGCAGTGTGTTGTGGTGCTGCTTTTTGGTTTGTTTTTTTTTTTGAGATCTATCCATGTAAAGGAAGTCAGGAGAAAACAAGCCTGCTGTTATTTCCTGGATTATATGGATTTACCTCCTAGAGAAATTGTGCAATTAGCAAAGCAAGGCTTGGCCTGGCCAATGCTGATGGAAAGTTCCAAAGGAAATGTCTTTGCTTTTGGTGAAGCTCTTGTTGCACTTGCTAGAAAGAGAAATAGACCTGTGAACAAGGAAGATGAGCTTAAGTGAGACAGATATTTATTTATTGTGAAATGTGTCATTTGCAAGTCTGTCTTGCAGGATGAACAGTAGCCCTCACAGAAAACAGATTTTAGTGTCTTCAGCACTGTCCCAAACATTTAGTTTCCAGCTTGCACCCTGTCCTTCAGCCAGGAACCAAACCTTAATGAGATGTGCTCATTGGAAGGTGTTTTGTCTTTTCCTTGCTCAGTTTGGCCAAGCCAGCCCAGTTTTTCCCTGTTTTCCCACATTTTTGACGTGACTGTCCAGCCAAGCCCTGCCCCTCCAGGCATCAGTGGCTGTTGGGATTTCCACCAAAACCCTCAGTCCCAAGAAATCCTCAATCCCAAATGCTGAGGGCTCTGAAGAGGAGCATCCTCGTGCCCCAAGGGCTGGCTCTGTGGCCAAAAATCAGAACAAGTGAGGATGGTTTGGGTGGGAGGTGCTGAGGGGTTTGCTTTGATCGGTGGGGAAAAAGGGATTTTGTCTCGCATAAAACTGCTCTTGCTGGGAGCCCTGTGAGGAATTACCATAAAAGTCAGTGTGCACTGAAGTCCTGCTCCTTCCCACCACCCTGCTGCCACTCTCTTATTTATAGAGCCTTTCCCAGGAACCTTTCTGCAGTCCCAGCCTGGTGGAAGTGCTGGAGGAGCAGCACAAGCTGCCTCTTGTTTCTCTGCACCTTGCTCAGTGAGAAAAGGAGCCCTTTTTTCATGTGCCTTTGATAAGCTTTGGGAAAGTTTTGTCCTTGCTGGTGTCCTTTAAAATATTTGTTTTTTTTCCGAAGGAGTGAACTTTGAAGTGATTAATTGGACCTTGGAAATCAAGTGATGCTCTTCCAGATAGCCTGTCTGAGATGTGTCTGTGTTGAGAGCAGATGCTTAACATTTTCAAATGCCATTGTAAGTAAACAATCCTTGGCAGTGTTTGCTGGAGACGTCGCTGCCAAATTAAGGTAGAAATTGTAGAATCATGGAATAGGAGCTCCTGAGGTACCACGAGTTTCTTCTGGAATATTTTCAGAGGGTTCAGCAGGCTACATAGGGGTTTAACAAATAGAACAGCATAGAAAAGGCTTTTAAAAAAGGCAAAATGCATAAATAGAGGTGAATGGAGCCTGGGATGGTCACTGGTAGAGGCCAACATTGCTGGTGTGACTTTCTCAAGTGACAAGGGTGGGCAAGTGTAGTGGCAGGTGGCAGAGTCTGACATTTGCAGAAACTTCTGTGTTTTTGGCCAGCAGAATGTTCTGTTTGTGTTTCAGATCTCTCTAAATGATTTTTAGAACAACCACGAGAATTCATGGCAGAGCCTTTACCTGGATGTTTCCACGTTAGAAATAATTATTTAACACAATTTTTTTTTGCTATTCTGTTGACACCTTACTCATGAGTATTTTTGTTCACCTGATGGCTCAGGTTAGAAACACCCAGGCTTGCCAAGCTCTCTTATTCCTTTGAGTTTTTGTCATTTGTGTCCCTAATCCTGCCCAGTGCCAGAATCAAGTTGATAAAATGCATCCTCAAGCACTTGGAGCTGTTATTTACTAGGAGCCAAGTGCTCCTTGAGTGTCTCCAGACTTGGGTGAGCAGTGCCAGATGTGGTGTGGCCATGATTGGTGCTGACACTGATAATGTTGTTGGACTGTTGGGCATCAGCAGAGCTCAGATCCCTCCTTGTCCCCTTCCTGCTGTCCCTGCAGCACAGTAAATGTCAGGAATTATCCCCACACTGCTGAAAATGCCAGTGCTAAGGCCAGCTGCCTTTAAATGCCAGCTCTGCTTAAGCTTACAGGTATTGTCATGATGTTTGGGCTGGAGGGGATTTTAATGAAACAGTGACCTGTGGCTCCATGAAAGTTTAAATAAGTGATTTCCTTTGCTGGTAGCAGCACCTCATTTACCCTCATGTGTGATTCCAGAGCAATATTAATGCTTGCAATACAAGTTTTGTACCTTGGAGGTGTCTATTATATAGATGGGAAAATAATGATTTGGAATGGTGAAAGAAAACTCTAAAATGCCTTGAGGATTTTTCTTCAAGATTGCTATTCTGACTTTTTAAAATACAACTATTGTTTTTGAGGAGAAAATAAGCTACAATAAAATCCTGAGCAGACTTTTGTGTTCTCAGTTTCTAGGAACTATCCATTCCTTCTGAACACAGACCAATCTTGACCTTTTAAGTGTAGCCATTTTCAGAAATTAAATTTTCCTATTAGTTTTTCTTTCTTTGTCTTTGCTCCCTGGCCCACCTGGCACTTGCTGGCCATAATTTAGTTCCTTCCTCTTTTAGCAAAAGCAGCTCCAAAGAGGATGGATCATTATTTTCTGGATGAAGTGTGAAATCTTCTGCTTTTGTATGCAGCTACAATATTGGTAACACAAAGTCCTCAAGCATATCAGATTAATGAATTAATGCCATGATAATGTAATTCTAGATGAGTCTGATGCCCAAAGGAAGGGGTGGACAGGCTTGTAAATTTGGTGTACAGTCCCTGTGTTCAGAGGGATGAGGTCAAAGTGTTCTTGGCATCTGTGAGGTTTTGGGAGGGTGGTTGTGTGTGAGTTTTATTGCGTTTATTTTGCCTATCCCCCACATCACCCATGATGGGCTCTGTGTCATCAGTGCCCCAGAGGTGCCTCAAGTCTGGAGGCAGGATTTGTGCTGGTAGCTTGGACTACAGCTATCCCATCCACTGTGGTGGGGTATTTTATACCAATATATATTGTCTGCTTCCCAGTGGTTAAACTGGCAGCCAGCTGGCAAGTGAGCATTGTACAAGCAGCAAAAGCTGAACTGTGTGCTCAAAAACTTCAATTTCATGTAACATCAGCATGAAATTTGCTGTTGCTGCCTCTAAGGCTGAGTGCACCATGGATTTCAGGCAGTAAGTGATCGTCAGAGATTAATTTAAGAAGTTTTTTTGAGATGTGACTGAGTAAGTTGCTGCCAAAGGCATCTGTTATTTCGTGGCACTTCTGATCTCTGCTTAATTAGAGCTGCTGTGGTGTGTGAGCAGACAACTCTCATCATGCAGGTTTTTGTGACTGATATCTGTGTTCCACTTATTGCTGTTGTCTCTAATATAAGGAGAATTGGTGTGAGAACAGAGCTGGGTTTCAGAGTTTGTCCAGTTTCTACTCCTGATGAGTGCTGGCCCCTTAGGTTTGTAATAAATCACATTCCTTACACACAAGAAATAAGTAGTGTATCAAGCATTAATCTAGGATTGCAGTTGGGACATTAATTGCCAGCCATGAGGGCTGTTGGATACCTCTTTAAGTACATTAAATATTGTCCTGTTTTGGCAGCTTTCCTCTGTGTGCACACAGCCACTGTAGCTGCAAGGACAGTGTAAAATCACATTTTTGAGATGTGCTTGATGTTCTTCCATTCCTGTAGCTCACACAGGCAGAGCTTTCTGTTAGACTTGCATGGAAAGTATCTGTCATGCTAAAGTTAATCTGTTAATAACAGGATTATTAAAATGCCCTGGTTGATTAAAGACATTCTGATTTCAGATCAATGGAGTTGCCTCAGGATCAAGAAACACGAGCCCAGAGTTGGTTTGGGTGATGGTTTATTTCTGTGGAAATTGCTTTTTCTGTCCCGTGGACACAATTAAAGCTGCATTATTGCAGTGAGCAGCCTCACTGGCACACAGGTGGAAGAGAGATTATAAAAACAGATTATAAAGACATTTGTGATGCTGCAGTGAAGCCCCCAAGAATGCATGATCCAGTGAGGGTGAAATCAGATTCTCTGGGTGCTGTAATGAGAGTCAGGTTTGCTTTTGTCCCTCCAGCCAGCTGGGAGCATCAGGGCTGCATTCTGCAAAGGGAGCCTGTGCTGTCATTGAGGAGATCATTGCAGCAGCAGCAAAGGGAATGAAAGCTTTCTCTGATTTATTTTGGCCCACTCAGTCCAGCATTTGATGTATCTGATACATTGTTTGCACTGTGAAGTTTAAATATTTTATCTGTTACATTTAAATGAAAATAAACAGGCTAAAAGGAGGGAGAAGGCGTGCTAAGTAAATACTGGGGGGAAAATATTCCTCTGTTCTTACAGCACTGCAATAATGAGGGAGAAAAAATAATGACTGTAATGCATTCTTGTGATGTTTCTTTTATTCTTGTTAGCTGCTCTGGAGAGCAAGAGAACACAGTGCCTAATTCTGGAATTGTACAGCCCATGGGAATAGAGGTCTCATGGAGAACCTGCATACCTGTATTCCTTTTTATCCATATACTAAATTACAAAGCAGAGCCATCCCACCCTTTGTTAATGTGACATATGAGCAAAAAATTAAACATTTAAAACCACCCAGGATTGTCATATTGAGAATTCTCATTTAACTTAAAGTGTTCGTTAACCCTTAGCTCATATCATTTTCCACATGAATTGTGAACACACAAAACCATGCAGTCAAAAGGCAAAATGAAGTCTGGATGGTGAGGTTTGTGGATACACAACTGCAGTTTAACATTTTGAGATAAAATGTTACTATTTTTGGAGTCACTTGGCTTTCCCAGAAGCAGAAGTTATTTAGTAAGCTATGAAGCCATCAGGTTTACAAGACTGTCCAAACCCAGCTCCATTTTTAAATATTCTGTTTGTCCACCTAGAAAGGCTTCAGGCTCTGCTGGGAATATTGGCAGTGGGCAGGTGTGGGCTGAGCTCTGCTTGGTTATTTACACATGGCCAAAACCCTTCTTTGGGCTTTTATTTTGCTCTTCATGGCCCATAGAAGCCTGCTGGGTTTATTGCTGCTGGGTTCTCTCTGGTGGGGTATTTTATATCAAGCTTGTGGAAACCAGCATGCCTTTTCCGCAGCAGGTTTCATACAAGTGTCAGTGATATCTGTGGTTCTGGGCACCACTGCTGTCTCTAGAATTGCCTGCATGCGTTTTTGAGGAAAAAAGTGTGAAAAGTGTGATCATCTTCAGAAGCCACATGCTCCTCAAGCTTGGAAGTTAATGGCTGATTGCAGTGATGGGGTTTGCCACCAAAATGAAAATCCTTGGAGCCAAACCCCTGTTAAGTCATTCCAAATCCTCTCCTCAGTGCATCTGGCTTGATTTTCTATTTATTTTTTTTTAAGATCTCAACCACAGCCATAGCAGAGAATGAAGTGTGTGTGTTTTCCAATTATTGGGTGGATAATTTCCTCAATGGCTGTTAATGAGCAGAGTGTACTCAACATCTGAGTTTGTGTTGGGTGTGTAGGGATGGAGCTGCTCACATCAGTGACTCCTCACACACCTGGGTTTTCACTTCCCAGACTTGCATGTCCAGGTCTCATTTCCAAAATCTTCAGTAATTTCATGCAAATATAGAAGGTTTTTGATATAACATTTGTTTCTTTTTATCCAACACTCTTGTAAAATACTTATCTACAGTTACTTCAGTTTCCTTTGCATGCTTGGTGACTGATTCCAGGGGTGCTGCAGCACTACAGCAGGATTGTTTCCTGCTGGACTCTTCCCACCTGCGCTTGATGGCTTAATTAATAATAATTAAAATGCCTGAGCGTGTGTATGGTGTTCTGTAGGAACAGCTGGTGGCTAAACACAAGATCTGGGGAGTTTTGGAGGGATTTAGGATCTGACTTTGCATTGCAGGCAGTGCTTGAGCACAGGAAATCTGGGCTGGGAAATGATATGGAGTAAAGATAAATAAAAGATAAGTGTTGCTGCATCCACCTGATGGTGTTGGACAGGCTGGGGTGTTTTTGTGCCTGGAAAGGGGGAGAAAGCCAAGACAAGATCAGAAATGGGCTGCAGTGAGTAAAGGACAGCAGAGTGAGTAAATGATGTCTGTGATATCAGTGCACATCTTGAACTTGTTTATTTATAGCTTGCATGTGTCATGTATTTGGAAATAGAAGAGTTATTTGGTCACAGCCCTGCAGTAGCACATGCTTGGCAAGGTGCAGTAAGTTAGTACTTTTATTTTGAAATATTTTTTTAGTATTTATCACTCCTGGAGGTTTATAACAGTTTATTAATTTGAGTCTTTTAAGGTGAGTGTGTTTCCCCCAAGACTGATAACCACATGCTGCTTCTGAATCACCCAGACACCAAGCCATCATTCTTCATTTTCTGCCCTAAACTCAAGGTGTGTTTCAGCTTTGCCAGAAGGATAAATCCTGGATTGAGTCCAAGGTGTGAAGATTTGACCATATCTGGATGTGCCCTTGGCTGTGTTTGTTGCCCTTTGGCTCTCACCTTCCCCTGGCAGTGCTGGGGGCTGAGTGGCAGCTCTGGTGTATTCTCAGGGCTCACATGGGAAATTTTCACTCCCAGGATTTGCCTTCTTCCCCTGGAGGGCAGGGAGGGTGGCTCAGCAGTGCCTGGGGCTCCCAAATTCCCAGTGCAGCCAGCTCTGGGTTGCCAGGATTTTGGAGCAGGTTGTTGCTGCTGTGATGGATGGCCCCATAGCTGGCTGGCAGCACATCCCTGCCCAACAATGCAGCAGGAAACGTGGCCCTTCCCTCTCTCAGACACAGCAGATGCACAGTGTGGGCAGCAGGAGGAGGTTTGGGATATTTAGGATTGGGTTGAGGCCCAGGCTGGCGCTGTGCTGGATGTGGGAGCTGGCAGTGCCCTGAGGAACCAGCTGCTTCCTTGAGATTGTGGCGGGGATCTCAGCTCTGCCCTGTGCCCCTGCACGATTCCTGACCTGGATTTGGGCCCTGAGCAGGGCTGGAACCTCAGAGGTGCCCCTGGAGCATCCCCAGCTGGTACCAAACTGTGACCATGTTTACAGGGGTTTTCGGATTGGGGAAGAGACAAGGATCTGACTCCATGTTCAGATTTATTATTTCATGATATATATTACAATAAAACTATACTAAAAGAATAGAAGGTTTCATCAGAAGGCTGGCTAAGAATAGAATAGAAAAGAATGATAACAAAGGTTTGTGTCTCGGACAGAGAGTCCAAGCCAGCTGAGTGTGATTGGCCATTAATTAGAAACAACCGCATGAGACCAATCACAGATGCACCTGTTGCATCCCACAGCAGATAATCATTGTTTACATTTTGTTCCTGAGGCCTCAGCTTCTCAGGAGGAAAAAACCTAAGGAATTTTTCTAAAAGTTGTCTGTGACACCAAACGTGCAGGGAGAGGGGAGTGGGCACAGCAGAGGGTGTGCCTCAGCTGGGGCAGGGGAACTTTATTTCTGTGTCAAATAAACAGACATACAGAATTAATAAATTATTCTTATATAAACATCTGGAAAGTAAGACAAATACAAACAATAAATTATTCTTATATAAGCATCTTGAAAATAAGAAAGTACAAACAAACCTGCCTGCTGATAAGCCAGGACCAATGAATTAATGAAAGAACTGGCCAGCCTGTCAGTTCAAGTACATTGAGCCATTTCTTTTCCCAGAGGAGTTTTTTTGTGACAGCAGTTCCCTGACAGAACTGACCAGCATTTTGTTTTTCTGTGCAGAGTAGTGAAGTTATTTTCCTTGGTACCAGGTTGCAACATAACCAGGTGAAAAAGTTTTATTTCTAGGCTTTAAAGCAAAATATTCCTTCATTTTAAGTTTTAAATAAACACTTTATTTTAAGCTTCAATAGTGTTATTGTTTGGGTTTTTATTTGAAGAAAGGGGAAGTTTGGGTCCATATTTTACTCAAATACACGTGGCTTCAATTAATGACTGTTTCTTGGTGTTCATGTTGGATTCAGAAGCAATAAAGGGCAATAAAGCAGATTATTGTACAGGATCAGGTGGAGAAGATTTCCCCATTCCCCATTCCAAGCACACATTCTCACAATTCTCCTGGTAGATGTTTTACAGCTGTGTAAATACTCAGTTTATGTGCCGCTGCTTATCTTGCTTGCTCCGTTTTCAAATCCATAACACTGATCCTAATTCTGTGTGTAATGCCTTCCTACCAACTCAAACAACCCCTTCCCTTGGGCTCACGTTTCTAATTGCAGCTTTAGATCAGCTCTCCTCACTGTAGCATTTCTTTCCTTTTGATCTCCATGCCTGCTTCAGACATGCTGTAATTAAATATGCATCTGCCACATCCTGAGCATCCAGCCTGCAGATCTGCTGTAGAGATTTTGGAATTGCTGTAATTCCAAAATCTGCTGTAGAGATTTTGGAATTGCTCTCTGCTCTTAGCTCAGGAGCCAGGATGGTCTAGAGAAAAGCTTGGGAGCCACTGGTGTTGTTTGTACTGTTATTTGAGATGTTACAATGATTTTGAGCTGGCTGGTTTCAGTTTTGTTGTCTTAAGAGCGATGAGCTTGTATCAGACTACAAGGGCAGTTAAATAATTGTAAATAAAGCAAAACCAGAAGGTACTGCAGACCCCTCTTCCCACCCCTTCAAACACTGCCCTGGGTGCCACTCACCAAATTCCAAAAAAGGCTGTCTTTCCAGCCCTATAGTGTAAAACACTGAAACACCACAGCAAAAATGCTCCTTCTTCTGGAACTGGCTGACTTTTCCAGGGAGCTCACTTTAATTTAGTGATTTCTTTGCATTAGCAAGTGGAGTACTGTAATGTGAGAGAGTGGAATTTCATTTAATCAGGTTAATAGTGTTAAAACTATAGCCTTCCTAAAGGGTTAGTGAATGGAAGAGCACATGGGAAAACTAATATAAGTTAATTTTTTAAAGCAGCTTGTTGCACTGCATAAAACCTCTCTGTGGATGCTTTTCTTCACCATTAAAGTGCCCTAATTCAATTGAGTTCACTTCCAAACTTAAGTAAAGAAATCATATTAAAGCCACTTGTCTGAGAGCTTCCCTCAGCCTCAGTGACAATTGTATTTCAGATAAATGTGGCAGTCAGGCCCCTCTGTATAACCACACAGTGTGACCAAAATGCAAATATGTAATTAATTCCTACCCTGTGGATATGCTTGCCATGTCCTAATATGGTTTAACACCGAGTTAATGAACCTCTAAAGAAATGCTTTTCAAGCAGGATGTTATAATTTGTTTCACCATTATGCATATTGACTATTGCAGCCTTTTGAAATAAAAATACATGCAAAGTATTTCAAGTGCTCTTTACATTTGTTACAGATGGGACAGGGCCTTACCTTGGCCACTGATTTGTGGCCTTTTTTCCAAGGAGGGGAGTAAAAGTAACCCTTTTTTTTTTTTTTTCTTCTGTAATTCTTGCTTTGATCTGTAAACTCTTCAGAGTAGGTGATGCAGACAAAGCCCCCCTGGTTTGGAGGAAATTTAAATTATTTTGTTCTGCTTTGTTTCCTGTGTGCCAAGCAGAGAGACAGGAGGGTGGGAGGCTGCTGGTTCTGCTGGGAGAGCATAAGCAATTTTTCATAGGGTTTTAGTGCTGTCTGGCTGAAATTTCTGCTGGAAATTCAATATGATCTAAGCAGGTGGAGTGCTGGAAAGGAATTAAAATGTCCCAGGGCTCTGGGGGAGGCTTGGAGAGCCCTGCCTGTTCCTGGGGCTGCAAGGAGACAAATCCCTGCCTGGTGACTGCACAGGAATCCTGTGAGCTGCATTCAGGAGCTCTCAGTGCATCCCCATGTCTGCCCCATAAAGGGGCGTTTTCTCCTCTTCTGTGGCAGTGCCTTCTGCTCTAACCCAGTTTGCCTAATAGAAATAGGCAGGATTCTTCCTTTTATGTGCTTAGAATTTGCACTTTCCAGTGGCTGAGTAATTTCTGTGGCTTAGGCATAGCCATGCCCAAGGTTTTGCATGTCTAAGGGTTTTTGCATGGTGACTTCCCATAGTCTGGTAATTCCTGTGCCCAGTGCAGAGACCCCATGGGATACAGAGCATGCTGCTGAGTTCTCCTTGGATGGGAGCCTCAAAGTGATGATTTCAATATTGCACCACCTTTAAAAAAAAAATAAATTATTCATTTGGACCATTTAGCTTCAAAGTTGAACAGAACGCGTGTGAGTGCAAAGCGCTTCTGCAGTGGCTTTGCTTGGAGAGGGTGATTAATGCAGGATTTGTGGAAGGAAAATGATTTCTTCCAGTGGCTTGACTGTGATAAGTGAGAAGAATAAATGTCCTAATTTAATATTTATGTAGGTGTCTCGGTAATAGACATCCTACATCCTAATTATGTAAGAAAGAAAAGTGTTGGTGCTGACATGAGCTCATACGTACTTGTAGGATAAGGAGCACAGATAGATTTTCTGTCCCTGATTTTGCCATCTTTCATTAAAACATTTTGAAATGAATTACAACTGGTTTATGATGCTTTTAATTACAGTTGTTCCATGTTTGGTTAAATAAGAGCTGGGTGTTGTTCTCAGCATTTCTTAGATAGTGCAAAACCCCTCCAAGATGTTATCAGAGAAAATACTTATTCATCAGGGGTTTGCACCTGAACACAGCTTGATTTTGGAATTCTGCTACCTTTGGAGTTTTGCTTTGTATTGGGTTTATTTCTTCTAATTGGCTTCATTTTGCAATATTTTTTGATAATCAGACAAGAACTCCATCACATTTTTAGGGATAAACCAAAAAACAATTAGATATTTTCTATTGCTTGGTTTTGTACACTAAGTTTGACAAACATTGGACCTTTTAATTTCTGGGGAAACTTGAAAGAGAGGAATATTACCAACTTCAATGTTTTTCTTGTGAATTGGAAGGAGTGAGCATCTCTAGAATTAAAGCCCTAGGTGTAACTGGACATGAATCCTTAAGTCCTTCTGAACCAGAAATCTTTTTAATTTCATTCATTGTGGCCATTTGTTGTAGTAAGAATTTTTCCAAGGCAACACAGTGCTGTTTTCTATGGAGTGCAAGCTGTTTAAATGTCCTTTTGTGCCTTTGAAACCTCCTCTAAAGTTTTTATGAAGCATAAAACAGAGGGAATGCAATTAATTAGTGCAGCCTCTTATCATTCACTAGCAAAGAGGAACTGTTAAATGCTTTTAGAGCACTACATTATAATAGAAAATTATTGTTATTCTTTAATACCAAGCTGACAAATCAGAGCATGCTAGGACTAATTATGAAGGATGGAAAACAAACACAATCTACAAAGGCTTTGTTTGTGGCACAAGTTTGCCTGTCAAAGCAGACAGGAGAAAGCAACAGAATTATGTAGAATCTTTTGTGCTCCAAGTCAACATTTTTTCTGGTTGGAAATTGATGCTTCTTTGTGATTTAGATAATTCCTCTAAATCTCAGGTGCTGTAAAGAATCGTCTCCCTTTTAAGCAGCGCTTTGCAAATTAAAGTTACCCAGTGGTGCAGAGCAGCTGAAGGGGTTGCTGCTTTTAATGGGAACAGGCAGGGATTGTAATCTGTGCCTGAATGGGGGTTGCTGCCTTGGCTCTTGTGTTTTTAGAGACTGATTCAGAAATATTTTGGATTGTGTGGGTGTTATACAGAAGTTATAAATTGTTTGACATGTTCCTGGGTAGGGGATGGAGATGTGCCCAGGTATTTTTTCTGGGTACAAGATTAGGAGGAGTGAAAGATAATTTGATTTTGGAGGTCCAGGTGGTTTTTAACTGTCAATTATTACATGGCCAAGCTGTGTGACATGGAATAGCTCTGAAGCCTCTGTTTTGCTCATGGCCACATCATAGCTGTGAAAGAACAAGCTGATTTATATCTCTGTGCTCTTCAGCAGTAACAGCAGCACTTGCTGCCTAAGCCACGTCCATCTGTTGGGTTTTGAGGAGCTTTCAGGGAGGTAAGAGATGATCAAATGCTGTTGATTTTGAGGAGCTTTCAGGAAGGTAAGGGATGATTAAATGCTGCTCTGTGGCTCAAATTGGGATGCTGCCCCATCCTCTGTCAGTGCTGAGGAGCTCCTGAATGTGCCATAAATGTGCTCCCCTTCTTCTTTCGTGAGTGATAACAGCACACCTGGGCTGCAAGGTTAATGCTTTGGGCTGGGTGAGAGCAGGAATGAAAGAATAAAAATAAACTGGATAATGTGGATGCAGTAGGGGAAGGGCCAGGCTCTGTTCAAGGCAGTACCAACATTCCCATGGGTTTTGCTGCTTTTTGTTCACAGCACTTCATGTGCACCTTGAAATGACAAAACTTGGGGCTGGAACTGGAGTGTGTGCATTTTGAGTAATTTGTGACAAAGTGGATCTTTTCAGCTTAAAAACAGGGTGCAAATACATAATCAAGGTAATATTACGTATGAAGGGTAATATTTTTTCCCAGTGAAAGGCAGCCTTGAACAACTGTTCTGATGAGGGGCTGTGGTTCAGGTTCTCAGCTAAGCTCTGTCTCACAGTGGCTGGAAAAGAAATAACATTACAAGCGTTGTGCTCCAGATCAGTTGCTTTAAACAATTTAACCTCTTGAACCAGCTACAATTGTAGCTTCGACATAAAATGGAATTTACAGTTACCTGTCCTGGCTAATTCCTGTGAAATTCAATGTTTCTGAATGTGATGTTCTGCACTTTTGCTGTTAGGTTGCTCCTGCCTTTAAGTGGAGCTGGGAGCAGATGTTTTCTCCAAGTGTTTGAGATGGTAATTCTTCTGAACAGAGATGCTTAGTTCATCAAATAGCTTATATAAAACACTTCTGTTTTCATAAGAAACACGCACAGTTACTCTGCAAAACACGGAGCTGTTCCTTCCATGGGCTGCCAAAGAGAAAATGTTTCCTTTTTCTGCAGGAAAATATTTTTTTTTTTTTATGAAAGCCTGACAACGTGCTGTTTCTCACTAAAATTTCCTGTGAGAAAAATTCCTGCTCATCAGCTCCTTGCCTCACCCAGGGCAAGGACTCGTTGTGCTGCAGCTTCTCCTTGTGGGGACACCCTGATCAGAAATGGGGATGCTCTGCTTTGGAAAGGGCTTGCTTGGGCAGGCTGGGAGGGGACAGGGCTTTTTGGGGCTTTTGGGGGCTTTTGGGGGCTTTTTGTTTGCAGTGACATCTGACTGTGGAATAAATGGTTATGGCTAAAATCCACTGCAAAGGATGTGGTTGGTTTAGGAAATGTTTGGATTTTTTTCTTTTTATCATTAGGTAAGTAGCAGTTGTGTCACTTCAGCTGGTGCCCATCAATAAGTCCATTTATTAGTAGACTCTGAAGCTGCAGAACTTGAGATATTGCTTCTATTCCCTTTTTTCTTTTTATTCAGCATACAGCAGAGCTTGTGGGTGTTCAATGGCTTTTTATATTTTTTTCTTTTTTAAATGTACTTAACGTTTTTTTAAAGAAGTGCAAGGGAGTATAAGCAGTGAAATTGCCTGAGTGTTTGGAGCTTTTATTAACATCCCACAGATGAGAACATGTCTTCAAGTCCTTAAGTTCAAGTTTAATCTGGGCATGAGACCAAGGGCTTCAAATTCATGTCCAAATCTTGTATCTGATCCTATGTTAAACACATCCAGATGGAAGGTGATATTCTAATGCTAACAATCTGCTTCCCCTCCCTCTGCTGCCTTTCTAAGAAGTTGCTGACAAGCCTTTCTGACAGTCTTTTTTAAGTAAATGAGATCAAGTCTATTGAAGGTCTTTTATAGCAACAACCTCTGAGGAAGACTGGATTTGCAGTAGCACTGCAGAATGTGGGTTTGCTGAAATTCTCCCCAAGTCCTGGGTGCCACAACTTAAGACTTGTTCTGGTCTTTCCATTCCATGCATCTCATGCAAATACATACACCATTTATACAATTTAGGATTAGTAATTTATAATAACTTAATAGATAATTTCTTGATAAATCTGTGCGGCTTTTCATCTGCTTTGTTGAAGAACAGGGTTTTTTCCTATATTGTTGTGATTTTGGCTCATCCTTTGCATGGTGTCTTATGCAGCTTAGGTGATGTTACTGTAGTTCATTGAGGAATGTGGAAATTTAACATTTCTCCTTTATGACCAGAATGTCAGAGATACAGTGCATCTTTGACAAAGAAGATTGTTTTGGTTTTACCTCATGATGTGCTGCATTTCAGCTCTTGGATTCCTTGTGTCTGTGCAGTTCATGTGTGTTGGCTTTCCTGCTTGGCACAGTCTGACATTCAGGTCAGAGGAGCTGCATCTCAATTATTTGGCATCACTGCTGGAACCAATGGGTTCTTGCTGCCTGTAGGGTCAGTGTCCTCCCGTCCCATCTGGATTTGTCCCCCTGGGCAGTTCCAGAGCCTCATCCATCCTCTGCCCTCCTGCTCTGCAAGTCCAATGGGCAAACAGGGCTTGAGCTGGATGAGCTTTGCCTGGGTTTTTACCTTTATGATTCCCTGTGAGTTTTTCAGAGCTGGTCTCTCCTGCCCTCACTGAAGGCATTTGCAATGCTGAATGTGTTGACTTGCCTGGTTTGTGAGTGCTGCATCCCAGCCCTGCTTTCCCTCAGCAAGCCCCATGAGCTCTGATCAGCTGGGGAGCCATGGTGTGCCTCCTGCTCTTTCTGCTTCCTGAAAGGAACATTCATCTGCAGCAGCACCAGATCCTGCCGAGGAACACTCATTAAAGTGTGTTTCCTGATGGGTGAAATTGTGCTCTTGTGCAGGAATAGAATCCCCGAGGAGCTTTACCAGTTGTTTTGCAGAAATATTTAGGGGGTGTTTAAACTGTTCATTTTAAAATGGCACTAGCATTACCTTGGAGTCTGACTTGAGCTTTACAAGGGGTGATGCCTGAAGGTCTGCAGATCATATTTACTGCTGCTGAAGGCTGCACTGCACAGGGCCCTGAAAGCTCCTCAAACTAATTCACATTGCTGTGATCATCTCTCTAATTGTCTTTCCTTTAGCTGCCATTAGCGGGTCCTGCACGGCTCCATTTGTCTCCTGGGCGGATGAAGATGAATTCAGTGGAGTTGCAGCAGGAGACACAAGCTGTGTGTACACCATGGGGAGAGATGATGATTTATTGGCTGAGCTGGGGAAGGGCCAGGAAAAGAAACGCCTGAAAAGATCATCTCCACCAGCATTTTTATCTATCCTTTTATTCCCTGTGTACATCTGCACTCTGTCTCCTGCCGTGAGAGATGTGCTGCTTTGCCTGCGTGCCAACACAGGGCTGGAATTCCTGTAAGCTTTTATTAGTTGGAAGGAAGTCTGTTTTGTGGCTGGAAATGAGGAGGCTTGGGCTTGTCTTCCAGGCTAGATACAGACTTCCTGGGTAAACAAAGGAGGTTCATTTAATCTTCCCTTACTTCAGGTCTTGATCTCCAGTGTGGGGATTAATAGTACTTCCTTTGTCTCTTCCTGAATATCCCCTCTGTTGGTGCCTCTCTGAGATCCTTTTGAGGATGCAATTAAAACTGTTTTGTGGAGTTTTTCCATTTATTCCACAGTCTTAGGAGAGAATTGTCCTCCAGTTATTGTGGAGAGGGGGAACTTTAAAGCAGGAGCAAGACAATCTGCATCTGCTGCTGTTTTCTGAGCTGTGGCATGTTTTACTCTTAAAACACAGAAATTGGGGTAAATGGGGGCAAGAGAATTCCAGGTGGGATACCATGGCCAGCTAAAAGTGGCTTGGAACAGAGGCTTTTGGTCTGCAATGCATTTGCAGAACCCTTCAGGAGGTTTTGAGGGTGGGATATGGGTAATGCAGGGCTGGTGTTGGGCGTTAAGGGCTTGGTGACAGCTTCAGGAGCCATTTCACCCTTGAGGAACCATTTAACCACTGAGGAACCATTTAACCCTTGAGGAACCCCTGAGCTGCAGCCCCTGCAAGCACAAAGCTCAGTGACTCATCTGCATCTCTCCCTTCTGACTTCCTCACCCTGTTCCCTGCTGCAGTTGGGCTTAAATTATCTGATCACCATTATTTCAGGATCTTTCCTCCCTCTGAGAACTTGCTCTCAGCTCTGCAAACACACCAGCAGCCCCCAGTCTCTGGAATCTTCACTGGAGGGGAAAAAGGTGAATTCCAGGTGTTTGCTTTGAATTCCTCCCTTGACACCACTCAGAGCGTTATTTGTCTTTACACGGTGCATTATCTTAAATCCTCCTTGGAGAAATCTGCCCAGTGTTAAATTTCCCTCACAGTTCTGAGTCTTGAGATGGGGCAGGATAGGCTCAAATCAGTGGGAAGGGTAGAAAAAAACCAAATATTAACCAGAATATGCCTCTGTTGCTGTCTGACCTAGAGACTATCAGCATGTCCCTCCTGCCAGGTCACTCACTGTCACGTCCTGCCCTGACCAAGGGGTGTCTCAAGGGTTTAGGAATTGAAATATAACCTTTTCCCCCTGCTCTTTTTTTTCTTTAAATGCCTCCTTTTAATTCCTGCTTCCTGTGCTGCTGAATTTCTGCCAAACCATTTCTTATTAATTTTGTGGAGTATAGACGAGAGGTGACATTTCATTGCATATTTGAAAAATGGAAGAGATTTTTTTCGAGGACTGATGGATCTTGTGACTTACTTCAGGCGAGGGCAGTCACTGGATTTGCTGGAAGTTGTTTTTTTTCCTTTTTTTCCTTCTCTAGCCAGTGTTTCTTGACACCATGGCTACATTTCTTCTGGTCATAAAGCAGCATGGTGGTATGTTGCTGTCCAGTTTGCAAACACCAGTTTGTCCTGGTGATTAAACAGGAAATCACTGAGGCAGGCAGAGAGGCTTGGAGGTGCCAAATGAACATTTTCCATCTCCAGAACTTTGCTTTCCACGATACCCAGGCTGTGCAGGGCTTGGGCATTTGGGAAAAAAACTCAGTAAAATCACTAATCTAGAATTGAATGACCAGGCAGGAAAAAATATTCACAAAGGAGGACAAGTGTTTATCAAAATTTCTGATTTGTAGGAAATGTCAGAAATTTGCTGCTTCTATTAGAGCCATGTGTATTCAGCTGTGTTGAGCTGCTTGTATTGCATTTAATGTGGTTTTACTATTTATTGTCCATTATTAAAGGTTATCTATTCTGCTGTAGGAAGTGAGCAAAGTTTCTATAAATAAACTGTTAACATTTTTATTGGCAGAACAGCTTCAAGCTGAAACCCAAGTCTCAAATGTGCAGCTCAGTTTTTAAAGCCTGGGGACAAAAATCTGCAGTAAAAATGTAAAGCTGCTTTAATGGCCCTGATCACAACTGATGGATAGCTTTTCCAAACTCTAGCATTCCAGCTGAGACAGATGTGTTTAGTGTTCTTCCCTGAAAAAGTCGCAGTTTTGTTTTGCAAATAGAAATTAAAAGTTTGTTATTCTTAGCCTCGTACTCTTGGTAACATGAAAAAAACCTTCAAGATTTTTTGCTAGACTGAGAGATGTGTTACAGGACACAGTTTCTTTTCATTGAGGAGGTTTTAAAGAAGTGATGCTTTTGGGATGTAACTAAGAAAATGCTCATAATTAATTTTCATGTTCTTCTTGGGGATGTCCAAGCTCATCCCATGTACAGCCTGCATCCATCTCCTATCCCATAGGAAGTAAGGAGGGTGCTGGGCTTCTCCAGAGCAGGCAGCCAGATTTTGTCAGGAGCAGCAGTTGTGTTGTGTGAGCTGTGAATCGCAGAATCTGGGAAGCCTGGGCTGAAAAAGGCTGAAATCACTTTCCTTTGGCGTCAGGGGAGATCTGAATCAGTCCCACAGCGAGAGCAAAACAGGAAATCACCCATTCAGAAAGCCAGATCTGTTGAGTAATGATGGAGATTCAGCCACTCCGTACTGTACAAACAGCAGTGGTTAAAAGCCTCCTGGAGCAGTTTTTGGATAAAGATGTTATTAGAGGATGTTGGCAGAAGGTGTGAAGAATGTAGCTCGAGTGGCAGCATCCCTCTTTCATTTGGGTTACAGTAAAAGACTAATTTTAATTTGTTTTTCTCATTAGGCTGCTATTATTTATGAGAAAAGAGGGGACACACCTCATTTATAGAAAGGGAGCTTTTGGCATGAACCAATATTCATTAAGGACCACATAATGAATGAAAATGCCTTCATTTTCTCTCAAATCACAGCAGTTCTAACCACTGCAGGCATGCTCTGGGGTTCCCCCTCCCATATTCTCTTTTGTGGATAAATTTGAACATTTTTGCTCGGGGCAGGTGCTGTTCCTGCAGGATTTGTGGGTGTCTGTGCCAGCCCAGTGTTTGCTGCCCTCTGGAGAGCCCAGAGCAGCACAGAGTGATGGCTGGCTTCCCTTTGCCTCCTGTTTTGACCATCCAGGGTATTACAGGGGTCCTTTGGAACTTGAATACAGTAAATATGTGCGCTGGGTTGGCTCAGGTCAGATGTTTTATATAAAAATTCTTGACCATGAGGATGGTGAGACCCTGGCACAGGTTGCTCAGAGAAGCTATGGTTGCCTCTTCCCTGGAAGTTTTCAAGCTGGATGGGGCTTGGAGCAAGCTGGGACAGGGGAAGGTGCCCTCCCAAGGCAGGGCTTTGGAAAAGGATCATCTTTAAGGTCCCTTCCAACCTAAACCATTCTATGGTTATCTAATTTGAAGATAGCCTTTCACATTTTCGGAAAATTTGAGTCCTTTAGGAATTCTCACCAGCTCACAAAGGCACGGGTAAAATAGTGGTGAAAAAGCAATGAGAGGTGCAAGTGGCTGGTGTTGTGGCTGATTTCTGGTGTTTTTGGCACGTGTGTTGATTAGCACTGGGATGGTTAGAGGGCTGAGAGCCACTATCAGCTGAATGAGGCCAGACAGGCTGGATTGCTGCAGCTGTGTGGGTGAGAGGGAGCACATGGGTGATGTTTCTGTGCTGGTGTCCTGCAGCAAACCAGGCTGGCCCAAGAGCTAAAATCCATCCTGGCTTCAGGGTGCCTCAAATGGGGCTCCTGAGGTCTCCTGTTAGCCTCTGATGGAGCAGACGTGCACTGGATGTGTCTGATGTGTTAGACATTGATGTGTCTGCCACATCCATGGATGTTACATCTGGCAGAGCCCTTGCTGCCTCCTCAGCATCTGCTGCCTCTCCTCTCCACTTCCTCTGTGCTGTGTTTGCCTCTCTCCCTCTGTTCTGACAGCATCAGCTCTGATGGGGTGATCAGCAGTGAGGTCAGATGGAGAGCAGCAGCGTTCCCTGCAGTCCTTGGGCAGATGTCACAGGAACCTGCAGCAGACCAAAGCAGATGTTTGCATCTGTGTGGGGCTGGAGAGGGAGGCTGTCGTGCTGCAGAGCTGTTGGTAGGTCTGCTTCAGAGGATATTCAGTTCCCAAGCTTGGGAACGAGTGGTTTGTCTGTTCAAGTTGGAAAGGGCAGTGGGACAGTCCACTTGGCTGCCTTGTTTTCTCCAGCAGGGAAACAAACAGTGTTTATCTTGTACTGCACAGAAAAGTGTACAATCACAGGCTGTGGAAAAGAAGCAGAAATGGCTGTTGAAGAGATGAAGCTGAATCCTTTATTTCTCCAGCCTGCAGGTCACAGCGCTGCCCTCCATGCTGTGCGGGCAAATGATAATGGGGCAGCTAATGGTGAAGTGACAAATTCCTGTCCAGACTTTAAATACCTTCCTGCAGCACTGCTGTGAGCTGCCCTGTGCAAGGCCATCTGTGTCAGTGATGCTGTGGCAGCTGTTTGCTCAGCCCTGGGTTCATCTGGTGCCTGCCCATGGCCCTGGCATTCCCAGTTTCCATGGCACTGCTCTCTCTGCATGTGTCTGCTGCATTTGCTGCCTTAATTGTTCTCATCTGGGAAACAGGTACGAGCTCAGCTGGCTCAATGGGGTTTGTCAGCAGTGAGGAATGAATCAGTGACTGCAGGTACCCAGCCCCTGATGCCAGACTTGCTGCAGTATCTCTAAACAAAGTAGAAAGCAATTTTGTCTTATTCTGAGCTTTGTTTTGCTCTTTCCTACAGCTGGGGGATTAAGCTGTAAGTTTAGGGTAATATCTTCAAGAATCTCGATGAGTTAGAGTAAATGACAGTTTTAAAAAGTGCATTTTTTTCTTGCCAGTGATTCCAAGTGTTGTCTCTGGTGCTTTGATGAGCACAGATGCTGTGCTGGTGGGCACACGCAGGACACAGTAAAGGATCACAACTTCCCAGAGAAGTATTTTTCATGGACACTTTGTGCCACATGTAAGCAGACCCCAGATCTTCCATGTGAAGAAGGACAAACTGCCCAACTACTTATGAGTCACGTTAATTGTCTTGTGAGAATTACCACAAAGATTTAATCCCTGTTTAGTGCCCCACTGTCATGCAGGAGATGTTTCCAAATCAGCTGCATTTTAAGGAAGTAAAGCACCCCCCAAAAAAGGACTTTTTTAGAGAAACCTATAGGTAGTGGTCTCTTCTCCAGTCAAAAGCACTAATTCTACATTAAAAATGTATTAACACGAGGAAAGAAAGGCTTTTGAAGTGCCTTGTTCTCCTTGTGAGATCACCCTATAGATATGGTCCGCTTAATTGCAGTGCTTAATTGAGACAGGCATTTTTAGTGGGACATCTCCCAGGGAGCCATTGCAGCCTAATGATCACCAATGCCAATGGTTGCCTCCTAATCAGGTCAGTGCCATAAATCCCTCCTAACAAGAACACAGTCAGTGAGTATCAAGTGATTAAACAGGTGTTAAATAAGTGTGGGAGGCTATGTTTAAACACAGGGAAAACCAAAATAAAGTGGAAAGCAATTGGTGTGAATCCCAAAAATAGTAAGTGCTATTTTTGTCCTTTCCATTAAGCGCAGGGCTTTCTCTGATCAGTCTCGAATCCCACTTGGAATTTTTCATCTTTCTAGTGGGATGATGAGTCCTGTGAATGAAAGCTGGCCAAAGGCTTAGGGAATCAGCACTAACTCTCATTAGGGGAGAGTAGGGCTTCCCAAAGATCCTTAACTACTCCAGGAATTTCTGTGTATGGTAGGATGGATTTTTTGGAGCGGATGGGGAATGGTTTTAAGTGATTGATATAGCTGTAAAATGGAGTGATAGAGATGCTGCTGGCACAGCTGAATCCTTCTGTTGCTATTGATTAACAGCCTTAGGACTGTGTGGACTGCCAGAACACTGGTGGTGGCCCTGTGCTCTGCTGCTGTCCTGGATACAAATGGCATTTGTCCACCTTTGTCCCCTCCCTGGCCAGAGAAGCACCTCCTTTTCCCATGGCACACTTACCCTGTAATGGGGAGCTTTGCTGTGTCAGGATTCTGCTGTGCTCCTCTCCATTTTTTATCTGATTATGTGCCCCATGGTCCCTATTGATTTATAACACAATCCACTTGTGGCACATTTGATGAGCACGCAGTGCTAAATTAAGTTTGGGCGAGGAGCTCAATCAGCTCTCTGTGTAGAGATGCAGAGGTGGGCATTTTGTGGCAGAGAGCTGCCATTCAGTGTCTGACAGGGTCCAAGGGAAGCCTTTGGGCTGTGGGTCCATCCCGTGGTGCCAGAGCCTTGTGCCTCCAGAGCAGCTGCTCACAGCTGCTTGTTCCTTTCCCCAGCTTGGTTTTCCAAGAAACAGGTCTCTTCTGAGTGCTTTCATGGCCCTGATTGCTGTAACGTTTTGTTTGCAGCCTTCTAGGTTTTCACAGCTGTTTTCCTAGCAACCGTGTGCTTGTGAGAGGAGTAATTTGGTGTTTGTTCACTTGCAGTGCAGGGAGAGCCTTTGCAGCCATTGCTGCAGGTTGGAAGGCAGCTGTTTTGTTGTTATTTTTGTTTTGACATGAGGTCAGATCCCAGGGCAAAAGAGCTGTAGTGCAAGGAGCTACCAGCTCTGTTCCCTTCCCATTTATTAATCAACAGCTGGAGCTCTGTCTGGTCCTTTGGTCAGAGTTTATTTCACCTTTGAGTCTGGTTTTGTTTTCTGCTTGACATTCAGTAATGTAGAAAATCATAAAACGTTCATCTTTTACCCCAGAACAAGTTTTATGCATTGAGTCACTCCACTGTACTAGAATAACCTTCCTTAAATTCACAGAAGTGTCATTTGAAACCTGATGTAAGGTTTGGCAACTTTTTTTTAATTACGCTCTAGCTCCTATTGATGTTGATAAAAATAAACAGCTAAAACAACACTCTTCCCTCCTCATGCCATGCACTCATTTAATGGATCATTAGGAGCTGGAAATACAGATAGCCCTGTATTCTGTTACACATGCCCAAAGACATTTTGGAACTCGCAGGAAGCACGGCTGGCATTACAGCAGCTAATTGATTTCTGCAGCGCTTCTCCAGCTTTGCAGCACACAGCCACCAGATGCAAAGGGACAGGTTGTGATCAATCTTTAATTAGAGCCATATTTGGTATTGCAGAACTAAAGACTTCCACAGAAATGGTGGAGTTGGTACTCACACGTATTTAAACACTCACACGTATTTACAGCGTCAAGGTATGCTCCCAAGCTGGGTGAATTTCCATTCTGGCACAAAACTGAAATCTCTGTTGTTTAAAGTGTTCTAGTGCATCACTGAGATATGCAGCTCCTTTTGATTATTTTTTTTTCCCAGATTTTGCATTTGTTTTTCATTTGTAGACCAAGTTCCAAACAAGCATAGAATTTAGCCTTTTTTTCTTGGGGATGTCAGACTGGGAGCAGAACAGCTGTGAAGGAGCTGACTGGGAATGTTAATGGGGCATGTTAGAGTGGATTTGGACATAGCTGAAAGATGAGCTTGAGTCAGCAAACTCAGAGTAATGGCAGAAATGGAAATTAGCATCAGATTCTTCTTAATAGATGTTGGAGTAGCTCACTGCCACATGCCGAGTTCTTTGTGAAATTTGGCCGCTTCCTTTCTTGCTCAAATGGAAACTAACTGAGCCCCTTTTGAAATTTTGGTCCCAGAGATGAGTTGAATACTTTTGAAGTAGTGGATGGGATGAAAATGCTGTAATTTATTCAGAGTCTGAATTCTTTCCTTGGCAGCAGCCATCCTTTGGGGCATGGCTGACTTGCTTTATTCCCTCCCATCCTGCTGCTCCCCTGCCTTTCTGTATTAATGCTATCTTGGTTTGTAACTTATTCTAGGGGCTGCTTTGGGCTGTCATTTGGCTTCCATCTTAGAGGATCAATGCTGTTCAGTTCATCCAAATATAAAAAACTAATTTTTTCTTGGCCTTTCCTCTTTGTTTTTTTGTTCTTTTTTTCTCCTTATGTGATCACACTGGTCCCCCACAGCAATGTTCTGTTTCTAGAGCAGGATGGTGGTGATTGAAGACAAAACCCAAATAAACCCCACAAAGCAAGAACAAATCCTCTGCCCCCAAACCTTGCAGGTTTTCAGAGCTGTATGTCTCGGGACCGTGTAGATAAGAGAGGAAGGGCACTTTTTATTAAAGGAAGGAAATTTTAGTCATCAGTTTGGACGATTAAAATAATGCCAAAGAAAGCAGATGAAAGGGTAAACAGAAGAAAGAGTAGGTGCCATTGACATGGAGGAGTAACAAATCCTGGGGATAGGAGGTGCTTGGTGGGAACAAACACAGAATGCGAGGAAAATGGAGAAAAGCTAATTCTCCCTCCAGCCTGATGAACCTTCCAGTCTGTCAGCTGCCTTTCAGAGAATCCAGAAGGATTTTGGTACCCAGATTTAAGGCTGGATTTTCTGTGGTATCCCAGGTTTGCCCCCATCGCAGATTGCATGGATGGCTCATGGAACAGCTTCAGGCCAAGTTCTGTTATCTGGACCTCCAGCTGCCCCAGCCCCAGGCTCCTGCTCATGCCAGATGAGGCAAGAAAAGTTAGGATTTACAAGCTGTAGCTGTTAGTGGGCCACACCAGCACCAAAATCAGCATTTTCAGAATACCTCTGTCTGCTAATGGGGGACACGCATTATGAAAATCATCTTAAAATTAGACCTGACCTGTTTGAAATTAGCTGGTCAGGATCTTGTTGAATTTGTGTATTAGAAGACTGGTCTGAGCAGGTTCCAGGTTCATGGGCATCTTCTCACAGTGCAGATAATCAGTGGTGTTTGTTGAGAGCAGTGTTCTTTAGAAGCTCAGTGTTCCAGGCTGTGTGTATTTATGTACCAGCCTTTTGTCTGTGCCTCCTTGGACGTACTTTGGCATTGTTCTGTGCCACTGAGGTTGTGGGGACCCGTGTTTGCTTTGTTCTCAGCTGGTGCTTCCTGGTCAACAGGAATAGAAAGCTGCTTGTGTTAACAGCTGATGGGGCAAGCTCTGTGGTACAGGGCCAGCAAGCTGGGTACTCTGAAAGGTGTGCTCCAGCAAATGTTGGCTTTGGTTTCCTCTCTAAAATCCCTTCCTCTTGGTGCATGCTCAATGCTCTGCCTGCCAGAGAGCCTTCCCATGCTTGTGGCAGCAGGTATTGCTTATTCTTGGCCATGGAAACCCAGAACAGGGAGGCTGATGTCACCATCTCTGCTGTTCTTGCTGCATTCAGTTTCCTGCTCTTTCAGATCTGTTTCCAACCTGTCTGTCTCTCCAAATCCTTCTTCCTAAAATAATTCTTTGTGAGCTGACAGGCACACGGGGACCTGAAAAGGAAAGTGAGCTGAGGATGACTGGAGGTGCTGATGAAAGGCAATCAGCTGGAGAGAGCAGAGCATCAGATGTGATCTGTCTGGCATGTGCCTAATTATCCTGTGCCTTCAGGCATGCGGTCGGGCAAGAGACTCCGAGTTCACTGAGCAAGTTCACTTCATTTCCCTCTGCTGCTTTTCACACATAGGGGAAAAAAAAGTGAAAAAAAAAAAAGTTCTTTAGGATAAGCAACAGGACCGTAAGAGGCGATGTAGAGAGGAAAAAGGCTTGACTGGTGTAGTGAAGCACATAATGAGGTAATTAGAGCTGTGGAAAGTTGACAAAGCACTAGACCAAGATGAATTGCATCCCCCAAGTGCTCAGAGATGGGCAAGGAAGGAACAGAGCATCTCCCGGAATGAGCTTCCACAAGTAACCCTTTTGTCCTTTGGGAGTGTAGAGCTTCCATAGGGCTGGAGGGGGGCTGGCGTTATGCACACAGTTTACAAGGAAAACAAGGAATAAAAATAACATTATTTAGTACAAAACCAAGAAAAGCTCTAAAGCAAAGTGGTAAAGATTTATCTGAGGGGATGCTGCCACTTGCTGCCCTTAAGTGAGGGTAACAAAAGAACACAGAAATCTGTTGTTGTAGCCGCAATCCCACTTTGTGTAACTGTTAAAATGCGTCATTTGCAGAACTTGTGTGGAGAAAAAGTTGCTTTTCCTTCTTGTAAATGAGTGCCCGAAACCAATCATGTGTTTCTGCATGGAAAAAGAGGCATTTTCTTCAGCTTTTCTTTTTAAATACTGTATTTTAGTTTCTGTACATTGGTGAAGTGGTCAGTGATTGCAGTGACACTGGAAGGCTGCACTGCCCTGGAGTTCTCTGCACATAACCCATGCACTCACAGGAGTTCTGTCAGTACCTGCTGGGTTTTTCTGAATTTTACATGATGAATTTAGTTTGAAGCTAACCCTGAAAAAAGTAGAGTGAGGGAAATATGCAGCTGTTTGCCACTGACAATAAAGCATTTTGATATGAAATGCCCTCACTGGTTGTGTGTTCTTTTCCTCTGACCTGATTTGATGAGTGGTTTTTGGTGTGCTGAATTTGCCCTAGGACTCCTGAAGGCAGCAGATCCTTGTGTGAGCAGAGGGGTTTTTGCATCCTGACCTTCCAGAAGCTGATCTAGGCTCATTAAGATGAATGGAAGGGCTGCCATTGATTTCAGGGGAGTTGAATCAGGCTTAAATCCTCCATCTAATGAAAAGCATTACCCACATGACTCTCATTAGCTCTGTTTGCACAACAGACAGCGAGATATGACTCCACATTTCTGCTGAGACTACCACAGTGGTGATGATGATGATGATTATCCTGTAGAACAGACAGAACCTTGTGTTTAGAACAGAGTCACTGCCTGGATTTTGCCTGAATTTGTCTTTATTGTACCTGTTTTGTGCTCAGGCTTTTTTTCTGCATCTTTGGGGTGGCTGCTGTGGAGCACCCTGTGAAAATGCAGATGTTGAGCTGCTGCTGGAGCTATGGGTTTGGGGGGTCAGCACATCTCCCTGCCTGTGCTGGGGCTCTGGTAAAAGGCAAATGAATCACCTGTCAGAATTTATTTTAAATTTTTTTATCAGGAGAGTGACCAATGTGTGCGCTTTTGGGAAAGCTGCTGCAATGCTTCATTGTGATGTTGGGTTGGCAGTAGGAAATCTCATTTCCTTGCACCTTTTTTTAACCTTGAAAACTAATTTACAAATTGTGGCTCGCTACAGGAGGGCAAAATGCCAAGGCATAATCGACTGACACAAAAGAAATTAAGTTTGGGCAGGCAGGATAAGAACCTGATGCTGTTGAAATCAGTGGTGTAATTCCTGTTGTTATTTTTACCTTTGGTTTCACTGATTCCTTCAGATGCTCATAGATCTCTGAAGCTTAAACCTCATCCTCTTTTATGTTTTTTATGTTAAAAGTCCCAATTTCTGCAGTCCCATCATGACATAACAGATTTTTTTGCTTGTTTTGAGAGAGGAATATTCATGCTCCTGTAGGTGCAAATTTTAAAATAAAATAAAAAAAAAAAGTTTTAAAATAAAAACTGGATCAAGAACACGTAAAAAAAGCCCAAATGCATGATTTAAAGAATTGTTTAAATTTTTTTGTTGTCATTTTGCATCACTGGACACAACTATAAAATACAAGGTGTCATTTTTTACATGATGTGTCTGTCGTGTGTATGCCCATGCCCTGAATGTGCTTTTTTTGGTGATGAGGAGAATGCCCAAACCAGAATTATATTTCCAGGTAATCAAAAATGATATTCTGGGAAATTTAGGTGTGACTTGCCAACTTTAAATAGTGAGTTCAATTCAAACAATTCAACATCTTTTGAAGATGGCAGAATCTGTCAACACTGTAGGTCTGCAGACACACACACATGAAAAGCCTCACTGGTTGGTTTTTGGTTGTTGATGGATCTCTAAGTATCACAGCAACTCTCAATTTATTTCTAAAGGGAGGAGATACATGGTTTGCTTGTCCCTGTTTGTTATTTTGAAGTGGTTGCCAAATGTTCTCTTGAAAGGTGGTACACTTTAAGGAATTTTGTGCTTGTTTGGTTTTTTTAAAGTTTATTTCCTCTGGGGCTGTTGTTTGTTTGCCTTTGGGTCTTCTGGTGTGTGTGAGTGAGGAGGAGTGGATTTGGAGGAGTGGAGGGGAGTTGTTTATTTTTCTTTTTTACCGCAAAAAGAAATAACTTCCTCTTCTCCCTTGTGGCTAAACAAGTCATCAAAGTCGAGGAGGAGTTGAAGCTGATGGTCCTTGACATGCATCCTTGGTTTAAACAAACCAAAAGTATGTTTCCATATATATATATTTAAACACATGTGTGATTTAAAATTATCCCCCAAATAACTTTGGCTTGCCTGGTTGTGGGAGGACAAACACAGTTTCCTTTTTTCTTAGATCCCAAGTACAGACACGTTCTGTTGCTTGCTGTGGGTTGCTAAACACAAATTTTGTGAGTCAAGGCATATTATTTCTGCAAGATAGCAACTGGAAGGAAATGAGCTTCTTTAGAGAGGCAGAAAGGAGAAGAGAGGGTTAACTTTCTTCTTACAGAAAGTGTTCAGGCAGCATTACAAACAAATGTCTCAATATCTTCATTTTTAAGGGCAAGGCAAAAGCAGACTTTGCTATCTGTTTGCCAGGTGAATGTTCTGAAATCAGCTGTGTTTTCTTCTTGCTCCAAACTCCTCCCAAAGTAGAACCTGTAGGAGAAGGCAGGTTTGGCCTTCCAAAATGCCTTACCTGTGTCTCCTCTCCATGTGCTGGTCATTCAAAGCTGTGCTTCACTCACCTTGCTGTGTAACCACGACACTTGAATAAAGCCCAGGCACTTTTCTGTGGCCAGAGCAGCCACCTGAGCCTGGAATCAGGATGGTTTGGGATTGCATGAAGAAGGAGATTTGCAGGAAGGGTCGTTGGTGAAATCCTGCCTTGCACAGGTGACTCCAGGCTCCAAAACGCTAAAATTCCTGGCAGAGAGCTTCACTGGGATGTGTGGACTGATGGTTGAGGGCTGCCAGCAAATCTGCTTGGCTGCTGCAGCTCTGTCTCCACCTGCACCTCCTTGGATGGCCAAACATTGAGTCCTGTGCAGTGTGTGAATGAAGCACAGCCTTCCCAGGTCTCTTTTGTAAATACACAAAAAACTCGAAATAGACAAATGATGGGTAGGAGATGGGATAGTAGATGTCAAGCCTGAGGAGGGCATGCCAAGACAGAGGAGTCTTTGGAGGGATAAGAGGAAAGGATGGAGGAGAGAAAATCCAAAATGAGCACTTCTGCCTGTGGCAGTATGGCAGCATCTCAGGGATGATATTAGGAGGCAGAGCTGGATAAGAAATTTAGTCTTTTTGACCCTTAGCATTTTCTCACTATGTGCTGTTGTACTATATTTAGCACAAAGCCAAATTATATTGCTGCAGCTCTTTTTGGCCTGCCATTGTTCATTTAGGCTAATTTGGCTGGCTTAGAAAGATGCTGGGCGTGCAGCTTTGCCCAAGCTCCCCTGTCCTCCAGGAGTCCTGACAGGGGAGGTAATTCAGACAGGCTGGTGTCTCAGGGGAATCCTCCATTAGCTGATCCTCCATTAGCACTGCTAGTGCTTGTACCACTTATTCCTAGGGGAACTGAGCAGCTCCCACACTCCCTGCATTTGCACATTCCAGCCTGCAGCTTCCTCTTATCGCTCAGGAGAAGATGCTCACATAAAGGAGCCTGAAAGCAAGGGAGGGGCATCAGGATGTGGTTACTTGCAAAGAGCCCTGAAAGCAAGTACAGACAGAGTTTATTTTGTGGCATGAACTTGATATTGACACTCCTGTGGCTCCCCCTTGCCTTTCCATAGAAAATATCTTGGCTGTCCCAGAAGCAGAAGAGAGAAGCTTGGGTATAGCTGAATATTAAACTGGTACCCGCCTGATCTGCCTTCAGCTACTCAGGGGCAAGTTCAGGACCTCTGGCCATTAGGTGATTTTGTAAAAAATGTAATTTTTTTGACAAATTTAATCAGTTTACTGTAAGTTTATCTCCCTCCTGAAATACCGCATCAAAAATTTGTCAACTGAAAGAAATTCCATCATCTGCTCAGCTGAACTAAAGCTGAGTTTAACTTTTGAACTGTCACTTCTGTGGGCAGCAGGTCTGTGCTTACACCAGGTCCTGTCCCCATCCCTGTCACCCTGGTGTGGAACATGGAATTTCTGTTTAAAGCACGGGTCTAGAGGACTGTTATGTTGTGGGTTTTAGCCCTGAGCAGGATCTGTGTTGTGGGGTGGTACCAGTGGGGTTTTGCAGTGCAGGTCCTGCTGCTGCTCACCACAGATCAGGAAAACAAAGGATGTTGAATTACTGAAGGAAACATGAACAAAGAAGGGTTTTGGTAGAGGGTTTTTAGTGCTAGCTTACCATATACTTTGTGTTTAGAGAGATGCACTGCAGAGTGCTGTTAGGAATGTAATTTCATACCGGTATTATTTTCCTCCTGCATCTTCCATCTGCATCACTTACCAAATGCATTTTGAATAATTATATGGCAAAGTCCTATCTGGGCTTGACAATTAGGCAGAGATACTACAGTGGAAACACACACACAAAAGCATAATTGTAAATAATGGATATTGACTGGATCTGCCAAAAGTTGCAATAAAAAAGCCTTGCCTTAGGTCAATTGTTCCTGGCATATGGATGGAAAAAGGAATCCAGCCGTGTGTGTTATAACATGAGCTGCTGTGCATCAACATTTGCCAGCCAGCCTTTTTTTTCCTCCTTGTTTTTTGACTTCTTATGAAGTTCATATCTATCACAAAGATAGATAACAAGGTAATGAAAAGATTCAGCACTTCTGCACTGCCTGCTTGTATTGGTTTCTTCTGCTCAGAGCCCTGACGTAGCCAAGGCAGAGCAAAACTCAGAGGAGCCTTGCTGGCTGTGCAGCCTGGGCTGTGCATTCAGGCTCTCATGAACTACAGGAGGCTTTGCAATTGTTTATGCCAACCCTTGGAGAATAAGTGTGAAATTAGGATCGTGCTCTGATTTATATATATAATTTCCATGATGTGCTCCTGTGATGCTGCAGAGCCAATTATAGATAACTATAAATATGCCATTGGGAGTCTTTTAAACATTTATTTTAGCGCTTTTGAGGAAGCTAGTACTAAGTTTAATAGACTGTGGTGAATTATTGACTGAACAAATTATAACCATGGACCAGGGTATGGTATTGACATTAGAGATTGTATGGCCATCTTTAGGAGTCATTACAGGATTTAATTCAGGGCATGCTGAACTTTGAGATTTACTCTGGATGGGATATTGACTCCACAGTGTGAGAGACATACGTAAACCTGCATACCACTGTTGACATGTCTAACATCAACACCATAGAGATGACATCATAAATTCAAATCAGATTTTTTTTTTTTTTTTAGTTTTTTGATTTTGGTTGTTGTTTTGGTTTTTGGGTGTTTTTTTTTTTTTTGTTGGTTTTTTTTTGGGGTTTTTTTTGTGTGGGTTTTTTTTTTTTTTTTCCTTTTAAAATAACCTAAAGCATTGTGGAAACTAATTTTCTGATTTTCTGAAAACCTATGTTGGGGTTGAAAGAGAGGAGGAGCAGGGACTTGCTCCATGCACATCTAAAGGGAGAAGTGATGATTCTGCACAGGGCACATTTTATTGCCAGAGACGCTGACACAGCCTCTGTATTCCAGGGAAACTTCAGGAGGGCTTCTGCAGCCAAAGTAAATGTTAACTCTGCCTATTTCCACAGTTTACTTTATAAATCCAGCTTGGAAATGGTTTTTCCTGTTTCTTCGTAGTGTCTGGTGTTTAGTTTGCCTTGGATTCTGATGGAGCGTGAAATCCCTTCAGAAACCAAATCCATCAGACACTAGTGGACATTGAGCTCCATTCCCTGCATTGCTGATGTTTCCTTGGGATTTATTGCTGGGGAAAATACAATGTGCAGCTTGCTGTCCCTGTGTGGCAGGTGCAGAAGAAACAAATGTCTCCAATATTTCTGAGGTGAACAGAGTCGATGTGCCCAGCCTGCTTCTTTAATTATGAATTTTGGAGGGGGAGAGACTGTGTGCCATCAATGGAATGGTAATAGTAGGTTATTTAGGCTTCTGCCTGGTAATGGCCCATTCAAGCTCTTCTGAGCATCAGAGGTGAGCAATTATTTATGAGATGATCAAATGTGGATTCTATATCCGGGGCAATAAAAGTCGAGATCGGTTGATTTATTTGGTGCAGGTTGGATGTGCTGCTCGAATATTGATAGGATCTTCCTGTAGCACAAATGAGTCCGTACCGCTGGTAGCAAAAGTTACACAAAATAGTGGAAGAAGTGTTAAAATGCCATTCCTGCTGGTGCTTTCCCAGTGCCTGGATGATCTGTGTTCCTCCCTCAGGGCTGTGGCTGCTGAGCTCTCCCATCTTGGGCACGTCCTGGTTGAGGAAATTAATCTCGTGTTTAATCTGGTTTGAGACTGTATCTTAATTTGTTTTGCTGCTGTAATAATTGGCTAAGGTTTGTTTATCCATAAGGGTAATTTCGAGTTTAATATAAAACTCCATCTCCTTCATCTTTTTAATTGGTCATGTTGTTCTGTTCTTTTAATTGGAGTGGTAAACAATCCTTTTGAAAGGTTGAGGCTACTGAGAGAGACTAAGCCTCTACCAGCCTCAATAAAAACTTATTTCAAAGAACAGGTACACACTGGTAGTATTAAAGAGACTTTTCTGTACAGAAAAAGGTAAATTTAGCATCTGGACTGTCAGTAAAGCCAGATTTTCAGAGAAATGAAAGGTGTTTCTGCAATTTTTTTTCTGAATGGAAAATTGTATTTGCTGTGGGAAAGGAAGTGAGAATGCCATTACGCTGTCATATACCCACATTTTCACAACTGTTGATACACAGATTTTGGATCAGGTTTGGAAGATCCTGGAGATAATCCAGACTAAAAAAGAAATACAAAATGCTGCATCATGTGTCTGAGGGGGATTTTACTTGTTACAAAAGAGGCAAGTTTTGTAACAGGAATATCTGTAAAGGTGTGGAGGAAAGAGTGTCACAAGTCCCCGTGTTTATTTGAGAGAATTGCAGTTTCTGCCAGTTTTGTGTTTGCCCATTATCAGGTAGAACACGTTTGTTGTGGTCACTCTTGACCCTTCTGTGAGATGCTCTCTGAGTTGTTGTATAAAACATCCTGCAAAAAATAGGGGAAGGTGGTGAACTGTGAGTTTGCTTTTCCTGGGGAAGGATAATGAGAATCTCAGAGTCTGGTTTAACTGGAGAAAGTGTTTTTTATTGTGTACACAGACCAGGAGATAGGTGCCTAAACACTTGTGTCCCTCTGCACATCCCAATCTGTGTTTAATCCTGTAATTCTCATACAGGGCCTTGGACTCACAAACACCAGTGGGGAAAAAAAAAATCACCAAGTAGAACCCTAAATATAATAATTGTCACTATAAGGCTGCAAGGGCTGATCACAAAGCACACAGACATGACCTTGTAGCCGGCTCCTGTTTATTTGCTCTCTCCCCCATGTGTGTTTTACAGGGCTCAGCTGCCACCCAGGTTCTAATTGTGAGTGCCCTGTGTCCTCACCTGTCCTGTCCTGACTTACAGCCAGCCCAGCTGCTGTCCTGGGGGGGATTTGTGAGCGTGACAAGCTGCAGATAAATTCTTATCAGTAAAATCCTTTCCTGATGTGTCCATGGACTAAAACCACAGTCGGTGATGCCACTGACCCCAGCCTCTACCCAAGCACTGTTCTCCTAAATAGATTTGTTGTCTCACTGTTGCTTGTCAAACCATCATCTTTCTGAGAGAGAGAAAAAAAAGGTTGTTTTTCTAATCTTCCTCTGTTTACTTTCCATAACTCAAATAGTCTCTTTGAAGATGTTAACAAAAATAGCTGTTTCTCAATCTATGTCATTACAGAAAAATCATTCCTTTTCTAAGCATGTGAGTCTTTTTTCCCCCCAACTATCCTGCTTGTTACTCAATAATAGCACTTTTGGTGTTGTTCTGGATGCAGCCTAGCCTGCTTTGAAAGACATGCTAAATCATACCCTTGACTCCTAATGATAATTTCATTACACGTGAAATTTTATTTAGAAAGAAACAAGACATTACTTAAGCTGCAAGCTTAACCACTTAGAAATTGTGAAATGCTAGATTAAACACTTAATTTCCCTTATGCCTTTTGAGAATAACAGCATGTATATATATTCTGGGTTTTTAAGTTCATTGTGTGTGAAAGGAGATGTTGCAGTATCTTGTCCAAACTTGGCTGTGTTTTCACAGATGTTGTAGCACAACCTTGCTGACTGTTGAATTCCACAGGTATTTTTCCAAGCAGGAAGGCATTATATGTTCCCACATGTAAGAGGTATTTTGGAGCATGCATGAACCATTTCCCAAAGCATTTCTGACTCCCATTCATCTCTTTCGCTGGGATGTGCCTTATTTCAGAAATTGCAGCTTCATTTGAGGAAATTGGTGAAATCACCTTGGCTGCTACATTAAGAATAATAACAACCAACCCACCCCAGCCTAGGCAGTCATCCAGCAGGATTATTTCATGCTGAGTGGGTCAAGTCTGGAAAAGAAACACAGAGCTGACATTCAGGTCGTGTCAGGGAGGGCACTAGAGAAGTGAGATGATTTTTCTGGCAATATGGGATACAAATTGATTCAAAGCAGTGTGTTTGGGTGTTATTCAGGCTTGCAGGTTGGGTGTGCAATGAAAAATGCCCTTGAGGTTTTTAAAAATTGTGATTCATAGAGGCTTGGGGGACCTGCAGAGTATTTGGGCTCTCTCCTTCTTCTGCATTCCTCTGTCAGGGCTGAGTCCTTCAATACTTTCTTCAAGTTGTGTTTCAGTCACCTTCAAGAACTTGAACTTTTGCAAAGTCAAGAAGCGTTGGTGTGCTGCTGCTGGGGGAAAAGGTACTTGGAATAATTATGCTCCAGAGAGCAGAACTGAGAACATTTCTGGGGGAGAAAGCAGCAACTGCAGTCAAACGAGCTGCTAAATAAAGAAACATCATTAGACAGCAGGGCTAACCTTGGCTTTGCTGCCTTGCTTTTAGTTCCACATAGCAGGAGAAAATATAAACAGGAAAGAGCCAAAGAGTGCCCTGATAGGAGAGGAAAATATCTTTTCATGTTTTCTTGTATCTGTGCTGCCAACAAGACACAGTTAGCAAAAATTCCATGGCCTGTAACAGCCCCAAAGTGCTGGATTCGGGCAAGGAATAAAACACAAAATTCAGAATGTGCTGAGTGTAATGCAGCCATTGGCACACTTCAGGTGTAGGCTGAAGTGATCCCTGTTAAGAAAAGTGTGTTCTTCAGTTTGGTGAAGGATGAGCAGAGCTACTCACCCACCTGTACAGGGTTTTTGCTGAATTCCAGCTTGGTTCTGCTCTGTGTCCATGCCTTTGATGCTCAGAGCAGCTGGCTCCTGCTGGAGAGGAGAGAGGAGCTGCTAATTGAGGCTTCTGTGTGGTGCAGGGCAAAATATTTTGGGAAATGTGGCTTGGCAAGAATTCAAGGTCTTCCAACAAGTTGCCATTGACTTCATCTCTGCTGTGTTTGCAGAGTGACCCGTATTTCCTCGCTCCGTGTAAATCCCAATTGCAGGCACAGCTGCCAAGACAAAAACCATCTGAGGCATGCAAATACTTCAATAAAAATCATTTCCCAGCTCTAGCTGGAGATTTATAAAATAATGGTGAAGAATATTACGCATTCAGATTAATAACAGATGAATGTAAATTAAATCTGTAGAGATTCACCCACTGATTCTGGTCTGGGGATTCTTTTTTTTTGTTCCTTTTTTGCTTTGATTTTTAAGATGCACTTATCCATAAACCCTGAGAGCATGCAAAAATAATAATGATTACAGCTTGTAAAGAATAAATTAGCAAGACATTCTTACTCCCCTCTAATTAATTCCCTAATAAACACCGAACAAGTAACTGTTTTAAACTCACTTATATTTACAAGGTAAGCAGCAAATGGAGGTAATAAGGGAAATTAAAGTGTGGCAGCAGCAGGTGAAGTGAAAAGGGGCTGTGGGAGGATGGAGTGAGAGTTTGTGCCTCAGCACAGGGAGGAGAACATGGAAAATTGCTGCTCAGCCCCTGCACTAGGGACTGTGCATGTAGAAGAAGCAAAATAGGATTTCCCTCAGAACAAAGCAGTGCTTCCTCAGGGAGCTGTTGTGCCCTCACCTGCAGCTTTCTCACCTCTCTGGTGAGCATGGACACCTTCAGCTGATGCTGTTGGTGTGCTTCATCCTCCCTGAGAGCAGCAAGCAGCCCAGGATCTGCCTGGGAAAAGCTTTTCCCTCTTCTGCTGCCTTTTCTGAGCTTCATCTAAGGAGCCTGCAAGTAGAAATCTCCTCTGAAATTGCTGGAGTACCAACACTTGCCAGATAGGTCACTTGCAAATTAGCATTTAATGAATTACTCTCTGAACTATCCAGTGGTAACTTTGCAGATAGAGCTGCCTGGTGGTTGGAGTGGTGAGGATGCAAAGAGTTAGCTGTAAATAAATAGAGTTCCTTTAGAAAAACATTTTCTGTGCTCTATGTTTATGGATATTGTGTAGTGCATGTATTAGTATTCAGAAACACATCTCAAACCCCTTTTTAAAAGTGATTTTTGCTTTCAAATTCTGAAGGAAAAAATAGTTCTAATTTTGCCTATACTTATTAGAATCCATATAACTCAGTTCTTATTTCTTTGTGGGTTGAATAGCTACTCTTCCTCTCAGCTGATTACACAATGCAAGCATTCATAGACAGTAATCATCCCACTCTTAGCTGTTTGGTGGAAGCCAAGCTCTGAGTCTCTGCTAACAAGAGCCTGCACTGGGTTCTGTGATCACTTCTGGAACCTTCTCAGGTTCAGTGCACCTCAAGGTACTGGTGACCAGAGTTTGGGATGATGACCTGCCAGTTCCAGCTCATGTCAGGAATCAAAATTCAGGCAGAGAAAAGCTTCCTGTGTGAAGAAAAAAAGAAAAATTAGAAGTTGAGGTATGATCTGGCAGCAAGCTCATGCTGTCTCTTATTTTTTTGTTTTTTACCTTCACGTGATTAAAACTCCTTTCATCATCTCCTCCAAAGCTTTGCCTGTCAGACTAACGTGCATGCAGCTGCTGGGGTTGTTTCTGCTCCCTTTTCTGAAATTGTAGGTGCTTTGGGTTCTTGCCAGTGTCCAGGTTTTGCAGGGTTTCAGCTGCTGTTGTTGGTGCTCCAGCAGTGTGTTCTAGCTGGAGTCTGCAGCTGGAATTGTGCCTGGCCTGTGATTTCCAGTTCAGTAACACATGCCAGGGCTGGGGCTGGCAGGGATGCACATTCTGCTAACGTGCACTTTTAGTGGCTTCTCTTTATCCATGCCTGTAAGTAGGGCATGGATTGCTGTGTTTGTCCTTAACATAAAAACTCCCTGTGCTGTGTGGGGGGCAGAGCAGCTCCGAGCTCCTGATCTCCCCATTCTGTAACATTTAGATCTGTAAAAAGCATTTATGGTTTTAATGCAGACAAGCCAAACGCTCTGTGCTGGTGACATGAATGTGCAGTCTCCAAAGCCCTCCACAAACCCAACTAGTCTGAAGGAAAAGAACTACTCCAGAGCAGTGCAGGTCTGCCAAAAACACCCTCACCTGCTGAAGTGCTTCTAAAATCAAACAGCCAGAGCCATTAATGTGTTGATATCTGTTTAGATGCCTCCACCTTATGCTGCATGCATTAAAAAAGGGATTTTCTAAAGTTCAAAAGCCTTGAATCTCATTCAGTCTTGGAAAAACCTTTTGTTGATGGACAGATTTTCACACTGTCAGGTGTGGTACAGCAAGAGTTGTGCAGTGGTTTTCCATGTGGAGTGAGAGTCTCTGCTCCGCTGTTCACTGTTTGGGGCGCTCTGTTGAAAATTACACATTTTACTTGCTTCAAAGGAAAACCCATAATCTGTGTGTAGTCTGTGATCCTCTGTCAGTGGGAAATAATGGCATGAGAACATCACCCCCAAAATATGATAGATCCCTTCTTGGGCAGGCATTTAATCATCATAATCATACATGTTTTGAGTTATGATTTGAAAGGAAAAGTTTCTTAATAGAAATATTGCTTTTTTGGCTTTTTTAACATACTGCTTAAACTTCAATTCACTGTACTCTTGCCTGTGACTCTAAAGCTACAAATTGCCAGGTTATTCTCAGCTGTGTGAATAAAAATCAGTCAAGTACCATTATGGGGGCTGCCTACAAGATGCTTTTGTACTTTCTTCTGGAGCAGGTCCTCCCCCAGCTCTTTTTATTTTTGAATATGGCTGCACTTGATGAATTCTCCTTTTGCTCCTGTTGTTCCCTGCCGGTGTGAGTGGGACGGGCAGCGGTGTGAGAGCAATTTTAGCAGATCCAAACCAGATCCAACCAGCTATGTTCAAGGTGTTCCTGTCCATACCATTCCCACTGCCTGCTGCAACAAACCCAAGCTGTTGGGATGAGAAACTTCTGGGGTTGAGGGTTCTCGTGTTGGAGCCTTTCCTGGGAAGGGAGAGCAGTGGGATAAGGAGGTGCCATGTTCATGAAGGATGTGGGATTAGGATAGGAGGTACCTTCTCCAGCTTTGCCATTGCTTTCCTCTGTCCTGTGTGACCATGTTCACAGGGGTCTTAGGTTGAGGGGAGAGATGAGGATCTGACTCCATGTTTCAGAAGGCTTGATTTATTATTTTATGATATATATTATATTAAAACTAAAAAGAATAGAAGAAAGGATTTCATCAGAAGGCTGGCTAAGAATAGAATAGGAAAGAGTGATAGCAAAGGCTTCATCTTGAACTCTCTGTCCAAGCCAACTGACTGTGATTGGCCATTAATTAGAAACAACCACATGAGACCAATCCCAGATGCACCTGTTGCATTCCACAGCAGCAGATAACCATTGTTTACATTTTGTTCCTGAGGCCTCTCAGCTTCTCAGGAGGAAAAATCCTAAGGAGAGGATTTTCCGTAAAAGATGTCTGTGACAGTCCGGCTGGGGGATCCCTTCGCAAACCCATTGCTCCTTTTATTCACTGATTGTTTTGTGTGTTTAGGGTGTAAGAGTAAGGACTGGGCCTTGGTTTTTGGAGTGTTTACAGACACTGACTGAAGTCTGTAAATACTCCAAAAGTATTTTTATATACCAAGCTGAGCTTATCAGCATGAGTGACTTTGGGCTGAACTGTAGCATCGGGTGGCTGAGACTGATGAGTGGCTGAAGTCTTACCCTGGTATGACAATTTCCTCTTTTTCCACTGTTCTAACACACGGATTATGGCTGATCAGAGCATGCTGACTCTTCCCTGTGTCCTTTGCCTGTTTGTGATGGTCAGCTTGCTGGGATGAAGGCAGGCAGCAAATCTTTACTGTGTTCTTCTGCTTTCAGTTTCTTTGCACTCCTCAGATTTGTATTGTTAAATCCCTGTGCCCGTTTCCAGGCTGCTCAGCCACAGCATCTGTAAATCCAAGTAAATGAAATTTTCCTTTGATGAAGCAGCAAAGAGCTCCATGCATAGCTGCAGAAGAATTGTTTCGCTTTCGTTATTAAAAGGGCACTTAGCATGAAAATTCCCTCTCATTTTTGTCCTAATAGCTCAATGTTTTATGCTTTATATAAACCACAGATCATTTTCCCTGTACTAGAAGATATTGCTGCTCTTACCACTCCAGGGATACATTGAGAGACTCTGTGTTATTAAGATAGCCAAAACTTTTCAGTTTGGGGCTTGTTTTTCCGGAGGAATGCTTCCTATGGGGCCTTGCAGGAGGGATGTCATCCAACTGTGCTTGGAGGCTCTTCCTAAAGTGCCAGGAAACCTTTCAGATATTCATATATATATATAGATATATATATTTATTTATTTATGGTATTTTTTTATATATATATTTAAGGTATTTTATATATATATATTTAAGGTATGTTTATGTATATATATTTAAGGTATTTATATACACATATATATATATTTAAGGTATTTATATATATATATGTATATATATTTAAGGTATTTATATAAATTTTTTTTTTTTTTTTTTTTTAAGGTATTTAGAGCTCATTCCCAGAGCAGTTGAATCAAATAATAAATGCTGGTTCTTGCCTTGCTGAAGTCCCCCAAATCTTTCAGAATTAAGAATTGGTGACTACCCAGTAAAGATTAGCATGAGTTCAAATTGACAGATAATACTTTTTGGGTAGTAAGAAATCATTCTGTTCAAGTGATTTTTGGAAAAATTTCTATTCTCTGTGACACCAAGCCCAGTGGTTCTGCCATTGAATTAGTGTAGGACAACTGTGCAGCCCAAGACTTTGGTGCTGTTGAGTTCTCCTGCTGATGGGAGGTGTACGTGCTGCTCTGCTGCTGCCCCATTGACACAGCCCATCATTCTGATGGCCAATAATTGAATTGTGTGCTGCCAGGAGGAAGCATGGAGACAGCTTCTTCAGGGATTGTCTCTCTCTGGTGGGATGCAGCTTATGAATTATAGAATGGCACTTTTGGGGAAGCACAGCTCCAATTACAGTCAGTGACAGCCTTGCTGTTCCTACTTGCAGCTGTCGGTGCAGGTTTCTGTTAAATCACTTTCACCAGTGCTCCACAGTTTTCCTTTGGGATGAGGAGACAAATTGCTGTGTTTCATTCAATTTATTCTCATTGATAATAAGGGAAAATAGGTATGCCCTGAGCAGGGGAATGATGTGTGACATCCCCTAGCTCTGCAAGCACCCTTTTGGAGCTGGCACTAGGTGTTCAATCCCACTGTGGAGAAATTCATCCGGGAGTTAATCAGAGTGTGGCTGATGGATCACTGTCCAAACCCCTGAAACCTGAGCGAGGTGTGTTCCATAAGTGGCTGTAAATGGATGAATTTCCATACCTGTTTACTTGGAATTCCTTTGTCACTGGTTAATTCTTCACACAGGGTGGTGTGACACTGCAGTGGCTGCCCAGGGATGGTGGGGTCACCATCCCTGCAGGTGCTTGGGAAAGCCTGGACACAGCACTTGGTGCCATGGTGGTATTTGCTCAAAGGCTGGACTCAGTGATCTCAGAGCTCTTTTCCAACCCAAATGATTATCTGATTCTGTGATTGCTCCTCATCAGATTCAAGTATTGTTCTTAATGCTTTCTTTCTGACATATTGTTAGGACAGTAGTCATGTGGTTCTATTTAAAATATCACTTTTTAAATGCTGAATAAAATAAATATAGCACAGAACTGCATACGTCTTTTTCTTCTAGAGCTATTCAGTGCTTTCATGTTCAGAGAATGATAAAACAGAGACTTTCAATATTAAAGCAGTATTTCATTTTGATTAGCTATTCCCAATAGAAAGTGTTGTTTGACTCTCTGTTTGAAGTTCATCTCAGCAAATTGGCTTTGCCCCTTTGAAAACTTGGACCAGATGTTGCCATGCAGTAGCAATAAAAGGTGCTTGTTTAGAAAGCCAGCTTAGTTTTCCAAAGTTTATTTTGCTAGCAATGTATGGACCAAACTTTGAAGGCCCTGCTGCTCCAGGAGAGCTGTGCAGTGGTGCCCAGCAGAATTCCTGCTCTGTGGCTGGGGCTGTGTCACCGTGACTCAGTCATCAGGCATCATTTGGGCATTTTAAAATAGGAGTGAGCCAGATCCTCAGCCAGATCCTCAGGGGTAAATTGGGGTGTTGTTCTATTAAATTCAGATGGGCCTAATTACAAGTGCTCAAGCAGACACTGAGGGTTGCACAATCCATCGCTTTTGTGAGCATGTGCTCAGCCATAAAAGTGAGATTGCACAATGCAGCCCTCTCTGAATGCTCCTCTGTCTGGGCTGCTGATTGGAAACAAACACGGGAGGGTTACTAACTGCTCCAGATTTTTACATTATGAATGATTGGAGGCATCTACCACTTGCATTATGAGATGTTACTCTATTGCAGGGTTAAATCCCAGCAGCAATGACTGGAGCTCTCTGCAAGTCCCAACTTTTCTCTGTTTAGAGGATTTGCATTTTTCTTTAACCCCCCATAATGTGCTATGGCTTCCATGCCCCCTGCAACACAGAGTGCAGTTTCCAAGCCTGCCTGGAGGAAGTCATTAACAAAACTCCTGTTTATTTAGGTGGAGGAGGGCTTGGGCTGTTGTGCTGCACAGGAAATGGGGCATTTCTGTGGCCACTGCTCAAGTGCATTTTCCTTTTACAAAAATCCCCCTGCGTTTTGCAATAGGGAAATAGGAAATGGTATTTCCTCTGACTTGCAAGGAAGCTGCTCTCTGCCCTCTTAATTATGTGTTTAAAAGATGAAAGCAAGAGCCTGGGGTGAGGGAATTCCAGGAGGTTTCTTTGAACCAAAGCACTAAGAAATGGCCCATTATGAGTTTTGATTTGATTTATCCATGCCCCACTGAATTGCCTGCAGAGGCACTTCCATGGATGCAGGTCCTGCTCTCATCTGTTTATATTAAATGATGCTGTCAGATAGGGATGGAAAGGATTCTGGGGATAGGATGACAAGCCCTGTGTTCTCTGCCAGAGAGGTAACAGGGCAGGCAGGCCATGAGGTGCATCAGCCTTTTTCACAGCCCTGGCAGTGGGCTGAGCCAAGCAGCCCCACAAAATCCACTTTTCCCCTACTCTTAGAGTGCCCTTGGCAGTTCTTGGATTGTCAGGGGGTCACATTTTCTGCACATGGCTTGGTGGCATGCAAGCAGCTTGAAAGCAGTGGTCAAAACTCCAAACCAGCCCTGTGTCTGCTCATCCTTCTCATCCTCCTCCACTTGTGAGGATGCAGAGCTGAGCAGGGCTGTTCAGGTCCTTGGGAGTGCTGGTCATTGCCTTTTCCTTTTTTTTGTGTGTCTGTTTTTCATGTGTGCCATTCCACTTAAAAGGGTCTGTTTGTGTTGGGAAGGTCTAGTTGCACTTTTGTAAGTGACTAAATTACTAATTCTGTTAGTTGTTCTTCTCTTTTTTTAAAAAAAAAACAGAATACCAGACAAATAAAAAAAAAACCTTTTGAAATTCGCACTGTGTGGCTCAGCATCTCTGTGATCTGTAAGATCCATTTTTCTTCAGCATATTTAATTTCCCTCATGTGTTTGCTGCTGAAGCCTTTATTTTTAGTGCTCCTTAGTCCTTTCAGTTGGGGAAATCAGATTTTTATGATCTGCACGTGCCTGGAGCTTCTGTGGAACATTTCCCCATGGGCTTGAGACCACTGTGGTGTGTGGGTATTATTGGGTGTTGTAAATAAAACTCCTGTTTCCCACCTGAGTTCTTGCTCCAAGTGTGATAAACTCATGTGTAGCTCTGCCGTGTCCCATGGTTTTCGTGTTCCATTGTTTTCATGTTCCATTGTTTTCATGTTCCATAGTTTTCATTCCCGCCAGGATCTTAATGGCCCATATGGATTAACTCAGTTAAAAGGACTCAAAGCCCTCCAGTGCATTAATTGTGAATTGTTTTTATTTAAAGTTTCACCTGCGCTGTGACAAGAGTGTTTGTGTCCATGTGCCCTGAGTATTGGTGGAGTTTGGGTTATTTCCACCTCTTATTTCCCTGCCAATGCTTCTTTCTAATCTCTGCAAGTTTTGATGCTCTTGTCCTCTTTCAGGCAAGTGAGAGCAAAAATAACCATCTCAAAAGCACCTCAGATTGGGAATCACACTGCTCCAGCATCCATCCTCCTCCCTGATGCCCAAATCAGGGAAAGAGAATTCTTCATGTTACGTGTGTGAAGGGGAGGGCAGGAATGTGCCCAGCAGAAGCTGTCATGATGTGCCAGCTTTGTTGTGTAACCCATAACTCAGGAGTAGCACACAAGCTATGAAATGCCTGTCAAAAAGTGCCTGTGTCTTACTGAGCAGCAGTCACTGAAATTGCTGAACCTTGTTATCATTACAGATAAAACACTTCTTGGGTTTATGAGCACTTTTCAAAGTGTTCTGGCAATAATAAAGCAGGTTTTCTATTGCAGAGGCAGGGTTTTCTGTTTGTGACACTGCCTTTTGTCATTCTGTGACAAGCATCAAAATGCTAAAATTGTATTAAAAGGATTAAAGCAAAAGCACAGCAGCTGCTGGTTAGCAATCCAGGAAATCAGCTTGACTTTTATGGATTCTGTATAAACTATTTATCCTAGTGCTGCTGTTGGGATTGCCTGGGTGCACCTGAGCTCTCCTAGGAGCTGATCTCCATTTGGACAAACAGATGTGGGAAGTGGGACACTGATAACACAACAAGGCTTCTTGAATAATGTAATAATCACTTGTTCTACAATTTTTCCTTCTAGGAGACTGAGCTGCTGGATATCAGCCTTGTCAAAGATGCCAGATGTGGAAAACATGCCAGAGCTCCCAAGGTAGGAATTCTTGCTGTGTGCTTTCTTGTTACGTTGATGACCTGGATAAAAAACAATGGGAATTATATGCAAGAATTGAAAAGGAGAAAAAACATTCCTGCAGCTAAAGAGAAGTGTTTTGCCTTTTCTTAGTTTAACACTGTTTCTGTTGAGAAGTGTTGGGATTGTTGTTGTCTTGGGATTCTGTGTGTAAAATCCACCTGGAAGCTCTGCTGGCAGCACAGGAGCAAAAACTGGTTTGTCAAGGTGCACTTACACAAGTTCTTGGCTTCCCTGGTGGCAGGGAGCTGATGTTTGTTTGAGTCCATGTTGTATTTTGTGCTGGTGATTTTGCTCGTTCAGTGCCTCCTGAGGCCAAGGAGGAGGATTTGGGTTTGTTTGTTAAACTGCTGTCAGAGAGGTCGGGATATCAGCTCCCTCTGGGTTTGCCCTGATGGATTGTGCACTCATTTCCAGTCTCCGCAGACAGCAGGCTGCAGATCCAAGTTCTCTCTGGTGTTTTTGTTGGGGCAGACACAGCACAGGAGAGGAAAAGCCCAAGCACTCAGCTCTGGAAGCAAGGGAGTGCCTCAGGGAATCCCAGGAGTGATGGGAAACAAAATGAAATCTCCCAGGGCCTGCAAAGTTTGGCCTTGCTGCTGCTTAGCCCTGACTGAACAGACCAAAAGAATGTTTGTCCCACTCTCATCTTGGGGGAGGAATATTCCTGGGTCTGGATGACCTCTCTTCCTTGCAGCCCTGGGCCCAGGCTCAGCCCCCTGAGGGCCATTAGCAATGGAAGAGGTTGTTTTTCTGCCAGAAAGCAGTTGTAGTTATCTCTGAACAGACTATTCATATCTGGCTTTCAAAGCTCTCCATGTAGTGCTGGCAGCATTTTAAAGGCTGAGTTATAATTGAAATGCAACAGAAGTACTTTATGACATCCACATTAATACCAAATGAGTTCACCATGATTAATGGTTCTATGATGAATAGCAATAAAGTATTAACAATGTCTAGAACATTATTTTAAAATGCTACCTGCTTTACAGAGGACATTCATGTTCTTCTAACAAAATGTTTTCAGCTCAAATTTATGCACAGCTATTGCCTTGGTGACTTTTATTTATTGGGTTACATAAAGGCTGGTTTTGTTGGAGCACGTTTCAGCTCTGACAGCAGTGGCATTAAACAAGGGCTAGGAGAAAATCCGGGCTCTCAGGGTGGTGAAATGCACCACCTGTGTCAATGAGCTGCCTTTTGTCATGGATTAGTGTGTGGGCAGCAGCTAAACAGCACCAGGTTTCAGTAAAACTCCTGGGATTTTGGCTGAGGAGCTCTGGGAATGGAGGATGCTCCCCAAAGCTTCTCAGGGTCTCTTTGCCTCAACTCTGCTTTCAGCTGGGAGCACCCCCTGCTTTTACTGTAAACCAAGAGACTGAGGTGATTTTCTCCTTCTGCCCAATTTTTATATTAGGGACTTCTGCCAGTTTATGCAAATTTTTTAATCTCTCTTCAGAATTCTGAAAGTAGATTTCACCCATGGGTTGTCATTAAAAACCTAACAGGAATCTTTAAACTTCCTTTGGTGTATTTCTGATCTACTGCTGCTTTTTGATAGAAATAAGGGTGTTTTTTAATAAGCCTTGATTTCTTCATTAAATAAAAAAGAGTAATTCCTTTTTATTTTTATGGTAAGCTAAGTTTCAGTGTCATTAGCTTCACCCACAGTTAGTTATCAGAATGTGTGAGGTGTGCTGCCACACAGGCCACCAGCAAGAAATGATTTTAAGGGACTATGTTTCCAAAACTGAGGTCTGTTCTCATGCTGCATTCAGTGCACTGCCATGAGTATTCTTCATTTCTAAAAAGGACTGAGAAGCACAAAGGGCTTTGCTGTTTCTCCTTTTTTTGGTTGATATTCATAGCATTTTTCCCTAAGTCCAGTGCCATATGTTTTGTGGTGGTTCTTGCATGGTTTTTGCACCTTCCTGGGTTTCTCACTCAGCTGCTCTGGTTGCTTTCTCCATCCAATCAATGTTTAGGGTGCTGCAGTGGATGTGTGGCTGCCCCTGAGCAGGGCAGGAACTGGGGTTTCTGACCATGTAGAAGGCAGTTTTTAGGTCTTTTGATGCTCAGGAGATTAAAAGCAGTCTGCTGAAATGACCCTGAGAAGTTCCAGCATCGTTTTCTTTTTGCACATTGTCAGGGATGGCTCCTGTTGCCTTCAGCTGCTATTTTCAGAAATGGTAACAGAGTTTTCCATCTCAATGCAATATACATGCAAAGGATGGTTCCTTGGTAGGAAGGCAAAATCTCAGACAGCACAGAGCTCTACATGAGGAAAAAATTAAATTCATGTTCTGATGGGAACAAGAAAAGACACATTAATTGTGTATGTTGGGAAGAAGTGTCTCCATTCAAAGTCAAATGACATTTATAAAGAAGTGAGGGGATTATAAAATGATTATCAGGACTTTGCTTTTTAAGTTTGTATTAGAATTAGGTAGGAAAGGCAGCAAGAGGAATTTTGGGAGCAGGAGAAAATCACTAGTTGTGATGAAGCAATGCTTTATTTCTCTTTATTTGCACATTACCTGGTAACACCCTCTCCAGCTTTGGTTTGGTGTGCAATCTGAGGCATCTTTTCCCTTGTTCAGTGACAAGGTCTGCAAAATCAAATACAAAATGTGCTTTTGTACCAGGAGGCATAGGAATAGCTATGAATACTCACATGCCTTCTGCAAAGCATGGAAGTGCCTCTCAACCTTCCGTGCTCTTTAAAGGGAGCTGCAGCTAAAAATGTCAGGCACCAGTAAGCACTGAGAAATGAATGGTCAGGTGGTGAAAATTTGGCAGCTGCAAACATGCTCACAGGACTAGGGAAGTCACACTTTTTTCCATCTTGTATTTACTTTCGCCAATAACAGTTTCTATGGAAACTGAAATCTTAAGCAACTGTATGTGTTTTTACTAGTGAGAAGAAATATCAGGATTAGTTGACAGGGAAAAGGAAATAACTCCATGGTAAATGCTCATATTGAAAACTTCTGATGCATTTGATCAGTATGTTTTCCCTTAGCATCCTGTTTTCCCTCATAAATCATTCAGCAGGAAATGAATTCCTTTAAATAACATATACTGTGAAACCTGTAGGAGATGAAATTATGAATGATAGGATCACTCTCATGCCAAGATGTGTTTAGAGAGTAATCCCCAATTTTAAAAAATCTCGTGGCTCCCCCGCCCCAAGTTTTCTCACTTTAACAAGCAAGCTCTACAGAGAAAAATAATTCGGATGCCTGAATGTCAGAAGTTTGCCAAGGCTCCAACTGCTATTTTAATATCAGCACCAGCCTCTCTGTATTTGGTGGCTTTTCTTGAAATGTTCAAACAAGATGATTTTGGACTTGTCTCAGTGTAATCCAAAAGCTGCTGTGAAAGTTTGCTGGCTTCTAACACATCCATGGATGAAAAGCAGCATTTCCTGAACTAGGGGGCTCAGGAACTGAAAGGAAAATTAGCAAGGAAAGTCTAAATCATTGTTGAAATGAAAATAAGGTGATTTGGAGGGAAATGGGGATGTGCAAGTCCATTTGACTGTCAGAGCTCTCTGAAGTTTGCTGCTGTGCACTCCGTGGCACTGACATGGAGTCAGTGGGACTGACAATTGTGCAGGGACATTGATGCAGTGTTTGTGACACCCTGATCACACTGCCTGTGTGAAAGGGCAGATCTGCTGGTTTTTTTCCTTTCTTTCTGTGCTCTCGTTCCATTCCCAGCTGTGTGCATGGCTGGCCCAGGACAGCAGCACACCCGCTGCCTTCTGTCACCCTGCTCAGGATGTCTCCATTCTGCCTCAAATGATGCTGCTGCTGTTATTTCTGTCTGCTGATAGAAATGCACGCTGCTTTCCCTTCAACAACCTTGATGCTAAATTAGAAAAGGTAAATTGTGCCCAAGCAGCGTTCTATTTCTGCCAAAAAGAAACAAAAATGGAATGTGCACGCAGCTCACCTTCTTCCCACTCACCTTGGGGATAACAGTGACAGCCACAAACATCCGCCCCAAATGTGTTTGTTCTTTTACATAACTGCTTGCTTTTTTTTTTTTTTCTTTCATAATAATGATTGAGTTGCATAAACATTTTGTCTAGGTTGAGTTTTACTTTATTGAGGAAGGTTGAGATTAATTTCTTTGTATGATATTTGGCCAGTGCTCAGGTGGAAATGGAAGTGGTTTAAATGCTGTGGGCCCTGAGAGTGAGGGGGCTTTTCCTTGGACCCTCCAGTGGCCCACATTGGTGACTTTATTTTATTTGGGGAACTGAGACCTTTTCAGCAGCATGTCATTCACTGTGTAACTTAGCTCTGTCTGGCCAGCTCATTGAAATCACTATTTACTAACATTCAGGCCATGACAGAAATCACAGGGTTTTTTCCAAGGCTTTCAATATGAACCATTTCCAGAAAGATTTAATTTTATTGTTCTCCCTGCTTGCTGACTGTTTGTTATCTTTCTGAGCTGGTTGGTTTCATACTTTACTTTGTTGTATTTGTAAAGCCCTCATCTTTTTTTTTGTTTGCCAAAGTTTGCAGTGCAAAGCTTGTAATAATAAATTCCATATTTTAAGAAGCACAGAGGCATCTTACAACTGTAATTTTAAAGCTTGACATTTGAATTTGAAAAGGCAGGCCCTGCTCAATTAAATACGTGGTATTTGAGTTCCTGAAAACACTAGAAATTATCAGTAGAGTTGTGCTTTAAATGCTGCTGCTTTGAATAAACCTGTGTACGTGCACAATTTATTTTTTTTCCTCTGCCCAGTGGTCCAGGACAGGGATGTCTCATTCCTGCTTTCCCAACCAATGATGCTGATGAGCTAAGGATGCAGCTGGCACAGCATGTCCTGTCACAAACCCCCATGCCCTGCCATTCAGGATAAACCTCACCTGAATGTGACAAATGGCATTTTTGCAGCAGCTGGCACAGCATTTAAAAATTGGTGGGATGACAAAATAATTTTGGAGGCACTTCTAACAATGCTGAGATGTTGAAATTATAAAGTACCAATATTATCTGTTGGTTACCTTGCAGATCCGTGTGTTACCTTTTAACTTGCACCAAGATCACAAAGTCTTGGGAAAACACAGCCCTAGTGCAATGCTAATGCAAAAACTAATAAATAAAATGTTGCTATCTGTAAAAATAAGGAATGCTCCATTTAGCCAGTCATGAACACTCAATCTGGAAAGAATTTCAAAATTTTTCACTGGAAAATGTAAAGGTACTCAATAACTGAACCATGCTAGTCTTTGTTTCAGAGCCATAATCTCCACCTAGAAATATTTCATAAATATTAAAGTTCATATTTTAGCAGCAGCGTGGAGAGATCTGGTGGCAGTGCAATACCCTCGAGCTTCAAAAGTAGGATCAGCAGGCTCAAGTGGAAATGTCACAGCAGATGCAACTGTTGAGAACAAATGATTAAAATTTTCCTGCTTCATTGGAAACCAGCTTGGTGATTTGTCATTACATCCCTTAGCTTGTAAACAGCCCTTTGGAGAAAGTTGTCAGGTTTTAATTAGTTACAAAGTTTTGATATGCTGGTTATCATCTGCATATAAATGGGATTTTTGGGATCTCCTGATGGAGATTTTTGGTCTTTGTGTGTCCCAAGGCTTGGCTGTGCCACTTGTAGGGACACAGGTGTCCTGCAGAGAGACCTCAACCAGTATTACTGGAAAACATTTTATTATTAATATGAGAACAGGACCAAAAATTCAGCTCCAGGTAAGGCAGTGAATGGAGTAAATGTGAAGTACAAAGCAGTAGCAAACTATGGATTTCCAGGGTAGTGATATCACTATATTCATTTTAAATCCACTCTTCCAAAGCATCAGGCAGAAAGGAGACTTGTTTCTTTTGCTCTGTCTGCTGTGGATGTGCAAGAACGTGCATCCAAATATCTGCCTGGGGTTTTTAATACAGTAGCTTATTTCTGAAACCAAACAAAGCTCCCTTCCTATTTAATTATAAATGGGATTATGCCACCAAGTAAGGCTTGCAAATAGTTCATTTTTAAATAAGTCCTGGGCAGTATTTGTGTGGTGATAACAAAAACCCTTACAGCTGTATTGAGTGTGAGTTGCTTGTCTGTGGCTGTCTCAGCTCTGTCATGGCACAAACTAATCCTGGTTAAATAAACAGAATTATCAGCTGATGCCACTGGGGAGTTCAGACACTGTCACTTCTGGGCTGGTAATGGGCCATTCTCAGGGGTGTTCCTGCAAAAGGGATGGCACAGGGAGCCAAAATGGTTCTCTGTAGGCCAGAGCTACAAGAATATTTTCTGAGGGTCAAAAGTTGGCTTAATGCATTTTCCAACGCTTTGTGATTCCCAAGAACAAAGTGCAGTGAAAACTGTGGTGTGTTAAGACTGATACACAGCTATACATGGTTTAGGAAGGTTTTTTTTTACTGTGGAGGACATTGTGGGTTGAGTCTTTGGTGGTTAGTTACCAAAACACCTGTTAAAAGAACGTGTCTTCTCCATATTATTTCCAGGAGGAATCCTAAAACAAGTGTCAGTATAATTTGCAAATACTAATGCAACAGGGTCTTGTTTGAATGCATGGAAGTTATGTCCAGTCTTGGTGCTAGGTCAGTGTTAGAACATCGTTTACTGCAATTGGTAAATAATTGGATTTAAAAAAAAAATATAGTTCAGAGGAAATGAGATCTTTCTGTTGTGTTGAAACACAGAAAAATTATTATCAACTCAATCATTTTTATAAAAAGTTTCTGTGATGGAAGGTTCTGGTAGTTCAGAGGAGCTGTGCTGATGGTGGGTCTGACTTTCTATGCATCCCATGCTGATTTTCCCTTTTTTGAAACACATCCAGTATTGATAATGCCATAAGTGAAATTACACAAAGATTTTTTTGTTCTTGTGTCTGCTCGGAGTTAACCTCCTTCCTATGAGATTAATGAAATACATTTAAAATAATTTATGTGAGAAATTGTGTGCTGTGCTTGGGAATGTTTAGCGTAAATGGCTTCAGAATGGTGTTTGCTAATGAAGTGGCAGAAGCAGAAAATCCGTGCTAGGTAAGGTCATGTATAAAGGGGAAACATTAATCTTGGAAATAATGGCTGTAATTTGCATGCTGTTAAAATGCTTCAGGAAGGACAAAACTGAATTCAGATTAATGAAAGCATCTGTGTGAATGCTGATGCTGTGGAGTTGGAACCTGGTGAAAATGTTCAAGGCCAAATGTTGGATGGGCACTGAGCAACCTGGTCCAGTGGAAGGATGTCCCTGCCATGGCAGGGGGTTGGAACAATGTGGTTTTTAAGGGTTCTCCCAACCCAAGGCATTCTGCAGTTCTCTGATGCCCTTGGTTGCACCTTCTTATATTTCATGTGCTCATCACTGCTCTGTGTTTGTCCCTGTACTGCAAAGTGGCAGCACTTCTGCATCTCTGAAAGGAGCTGTTGCTGCTGGAAGTTCTTGTAGGCATCACTGAATGTGATCAGCTCCTTTTTCAGACACTTGTAAGTTTGTGGCAGTATTTCAGTTGTGGGAAGTGATTTTGTTTTCAAGACTGTTTTTTTTTCAACCTGCTGGAGTCAGGAGAGTTTCAGATGGTGGGAGGAGAAGTAGAATTATTTAACTGTTGCTTACATAATAAAAAAGGAGAACTTGCAAGCTGTGCTTAGGTCTCCTCATATTTTGACGATGCTTGGCTTTTCCTTTTGGTTCATATTTAAAGTGTTCTCTGAAAGCATAATCACTTGATATTGCTAATTTAAATGTTTGCATGGCCCCGTGGCTTCAGAAAATTTGGTGTTTATGAGCTGCTTGAATATTTGGAATAATCTGCAGATGATCAGTTGAACAGATTTAAGCAAACTGAGGAGGTTGTGCAAAGTGAGCACCCCTGGTGCTCCTGTGCAGGTCTGCTCAGTGCTGTTTGAGTTTCCTGTGGCAATCAGCATCCCCTGTGAACTCCCTTCCTGCTGGAGGAGGGAATTGCCTGAGCTGGGCTTGCACATGCCATGGAAGGGAAGTGGATTGCTGCCGTGCCTGCCTGTGCAGCCTGATTCATCCAGGCTCTTGGCATGAGCTGCAGCAGCCTTGTAGGAAGGAGCCCTGCCATGGCCAGAACTTGTTTAGCGCATCCAGGAAAGGTGTGATCCCAGGATAAGAGCTGGGAGACAAAGTTGTTTAAAGAGAAGTCTATATTAAGTAGCCCAGAACTAAGATGAGTGATGAGAATGTAGAACTGCTGTCAGCAGCTTTCCCCTGAGTGGGAATTGTGCCTGTTAGTCATGCAGTTTATCCTGGTGATAAATCCAAAACTATTTGCAAGATTACTTAGGATATGAGGAAAAAAAATGCATTTTCCTTTACTCTTTGAGCTATGTCAAATGTGATACAAAGCTATTTGATCTAAAGTTATTTCAATTGTAGTTGAATATTAGAGACATACTTGGAATTCTAATGTGCTTATAAATCAGAGAAAAAGATGAGGAGAGATGTTTTTATTTGCATGAAAATAGTGAGCCCCTGATGTAGATGCAGATGGATATTTTTCTTTGGGTGTGCATTGTCTCTTGCCCCTGGGAGTACAGAATTGAATTGCATGAATACACAGTTCAATCTGGCCAGATGAGTGTGGTACAGTTGCTCTACCTGCAGCAAATAAGAGAACTGGAGATTAAAAAAAGGAAAATTCTTGTTTTTCTCTGCTTTTCAGCATGGGATTATGCTTGAGAATTGCAAGGATCACTTTGCAAGTGTTAATACAGGCTCTGTGGTCTCAGCAGCACAGACACATAATAAAAAAGCTACAGGCACACAGCAAAAGCCCTCCTTGGAGCCCATGTGCCCAGTTGTGCAGGCAGAGAGCTGAGGAGTGGATTTCATCCTCCCCTGAGCCATGGAGACAGCTGTTTACACAGCCACAGTAGTGTTTGTCACAGGCTCTAACCCCAGAGCTTATTTACATCAATTGCTGCACATCAGAGCCCCTGGACCAGGCCAAAATCAATTTATAGGGCACTTACCAGTGGGTGACGTGTTTTCCAGTTCCCCTGGTGTGGAGTGAGCCCACCCCAGTGAAACAGAGAGATGCTGCTCTGGCTGGGCTGTGAGCAGAGGCAGCACAAACACTGGGCTGCCTTCGTGTGCTCCCCCAGTGGGTGAGTGCAGTTTGGGGGCTGGATTGATTGTGTTTGCGTTTTGGGATGTACAAGGCTTAGAAATGTCTCCAGGAAATGAAAAGGCAATCAACAGGCAAATCACCAAAAGAAAGGAAAAAAAATTAAAAGCTGTATTTCAGTTATTCATTTTTGAGATGTGCGGCAGGGTTCTTTAAAATTCCCATCACCCAGAGGGAGCTGATTGGCTTCCTTTTAATTTTGCTTCAAATAATAAAATCTTAGCTTGAAAAGCTAACTTGAGTGGGCTCTGCTTATCCAGAATCTCTCTTTCCCAAGTTGCTCTCAATGCTGATTAGTGGATATAACAAAGGAAAGCCTCATCACATTGCAAAAAACTGGGCTGGCTGGTCACGTCCTGTGTGTGTGAGAGAAAATAATGTGCAGGCTCAGAACAAAAGCACTAATGTTTGAAACCATGGCTGGGGAAGAAATATGATGGCTTATTGTGTTTGAGGAGCTTTCTTGAGATGCAGGGACGAGTGATGTGGGCAGCAGCTGGCTCTGGTTTAAATTCTTCTGCAAAGCCTGACCTGGGATGGCACAGTTTAGTCTGGGCACACAGAGCAGAGCCAGCCTGCTTCATTCTGCTGGGCTGGTTTGGTTTTCAGCAGAATTTGATGCGTGTGTTCTGATTCCTTTGTATTTCTGCACTGGGAGCTTCATTAAAAGTTGCATTTTAACAAATGTAGAATAATTTTTATTTCTTAAGTGTGAGACTGGAACACAACAATGCTGATGAGCTTCTTTAGCAAAGAGCATCACAAGGGGGACTTGGAGGAAAAATCCACATAAATTCATATTTAGCCTAAAATTCTATATACACTTTTTTAGACCAGAGACAGATTTCTAGTGAAACAAATTGTTGTTTCTTAAATTAAAAAAAACACGGAGTGGGTACAGTTGGAAGGGACCACAGCGGGTCATCTGAGCCAAGCACAATCTTTTCTATTTCTGACTTGAAATCTGTTTCTGTTCGTTGTTTATTGATGTTACAGAGAGGAGTGCTGTTACAAAGCATGAGCTGTGCTGGCTGAAACAGGCTTCTTTAGAAATGTGGGAAATGGTTTTGCCCGTTTCCCTCTCCTGAGGGGAAGGGCTGGGTGGCGCTCACAGGCCTGCTCTGGAGGAATGAAGTGTCGCAGCCGAGTGCAGTCACATTGTCATGGGGAGGCCACCACAGACCGGCCAGGGGACATTGAATTGCAGTGACAGCCAGCCTGGGGAGGTGGGACATGTGGAAATGGGGACCCTCCAGGCAGAGCACGGAGCACCAGGGAGCCCTCAGGGCCTGGGGAGTAGCAGAGAGGCCTTCTCCAAGCAGCATCTGGCAAGGCCTGCACAAGATGGGGGGGCAAAGAGCTCCTTGTGCAATCCTGGCAGCTGCTTGGTTTTTGTTGGGAAACAGCTAAGCCAGGAAAAAGCCCAATAAGCAGCAATTAGTAATGCTGGGGCAGTTTTAGTGCGTTGATGTATTTATTTTCCTACTCTTGCTACATCTGTATTTACTTAACTCCTAGCTGGAGTCCAAACAGTTGCTCCTTTGAAGAGGTTGGAAGTGCTGTGTGAAGCACCTTCAGCTGTGGAGTTCAGCTGGTGTTGGATTATTTCAGAATCACAGAATCATTAAGGTTGGAAGAGAGCTCTGAGGTCATGGAGCCCAAGCTGTGGCTGAGCCTTTGCCATGCCAACCAGAGCAGAGCTCTGTGTGCCATGTCTGGCCATTCCTGACCAGGGATGGTGGCTCCATCACCTCCCTTGGCAGTCCCAACCAATGCCAAACTCCTTGATGTCCAGCCTGAGCCTGGTGTAGCTACACCCAACCCAGCAAAGCATTTTTACTTAGTGACATCTCATTTTTACTGCATTTCCCCCTTTTCTTTCATTTTCCCTTCTCTTGGTAGTGTTGTTTCTTGAAAAATTATGTGTGGAGTCACCCTGGACCAGGAGCTCAGTTCAGTGATATGCAGCCTGCAGCACTGCGTGTCTTTGGTCTGGATCCTGCATTAACCTGTAATCAGTTTAAATCTGGTTTATAATCTATTTACAGTTTCATTCCTTTATCTAGGACATGTTTCTTTGAAGAAGAAATTGCGTTTGACAGCGCACTTCATGTTTGAGAGCTGCAATCCAATTTGTGTGATCCTAGAAAGCTGCTGCCATGTTTCTGATAATGAAACCCTCCTGTCATTCATCCTGCTGCCCAGAGCAGCAGCAATGACCACCAACCCTGCATTGCCATAGCTCAGCACCATTCCCATCACAGCCACAGCACCAGGCAGGTGGCGAGATGGATGGGAACAAATCCCTGCTTTCCCCCCAGTCTGAGCTTCCCTCTGAGCATTGCAATCCAATCCCATCAATATTTGCATGGTTTTTCTCAGTGTGTTTAAAGCCCAGGCTGTGTCTGCAGCTGCATGGTTCTATCCTGACAGGATTTCAGGGATGAAAGAGCTGCCTGCAAGTGAAGGATCAGGATGTGTTCTCTTCCGTGCTATCAGTGTAGCCTTTTGCTGTGCTCTGTAATGAGCTGCAGGCTGGCAGGCCCAGCACGGAGAGCATTTGCAGATGTGTATGTTTGGTTTAGAAGCTGAGGAGCAGAATAGTTATTATTTTGGGATCTGTGCCTAATGCAATTTCCCAGTAGTAACTAAATCAGACAGTGCCCTCAATATCTGTTTGCTTTTTATGCAGTGAAGTGGGAATTGTGTGGATATTTTAAAAGCAGGAGCAGCATTTACAAAGGCATTTGTATTTGTGTTACTCAAGTATTTCTTCTCCATTATACTTTGCTAATGACCATTCAAGTCCTTTCCAAGTTTACATTTCTTCAATTTTATGGATCTTATTTATAAAAAATAAGCTCTAATTCATTATTTCCTCCAACAACCGTTAAACTATGGAAGAGAGTACTTGTAATTCTAAGCAAATCTTTCATATTGGAATAGTAAATTGCTCTAAATTGATGATCTGCTGTAGAGCTTAACCTTGGTGATCAGTGAGGAGTTTATGTAATGTCTCATCTGTTTCTCCTAAATCTGGGAGGAAAATCCTGACAGCCTTGTCACATTTGCTTTCCCTAACCTGGAATATCTCAATCTAATTGTGCACCTCTGAATCATCCCTTATTTTTTCTCTTGGAGAAACAGAGATTGCTCTTGACTGTCAACACCCAGGAAAACGGAACTGGAAGACCAAAGGTTCCTAAAGCTTTTCAGGAGACAGAGGAAAGGTTATCTGAATAAACTTTCGTCTACATGCATGTCTGATAATTGAAGGAAGACACATCTGCTGCCACTGAATTGCTGCCTTTGGTTTGCATGGCTCCTTGGCTTTCTGTTCTGGGTTGTTGGGCATCAAATTCAGATGTCTTGGAAGGAGGAGCTGCAGGAAGGCATTGCCTGATGTGAAACACTGCAGCTGGAGCTGCTCTAGTTCCAGCCCCAGGCTCAGAGCAGCTGCAACAGCTGCAGATGAGCAAATGCTGCAGTGGGTCATGTATGGCACTGGGAAAAGGAACTTTGAGTCAAGTTTGTGTCTCTTTATCAAGAGTGTAAAGTGTCCTGGTAGCACAATTTCCTAATTGAGCTTTTCCTGTTACTTCCTGACTGAGAAATGGTGTTAACACCAGGGTTCTGCATTTTCTGCATTAAAAAAAGTCTGAAAAGAGCCAGAGCTGAAATGTACTTTTTGGGAAGGATGCTGAGTGAGTGAAGTGGACTGGAGATCTGTTGCCAACAGAATAGAAAGCTCTTGAAATCATCAGCCTGAGCAGGTGCTGGATGTGGTGCTGTTGTATTCATTTTCCTCTCCACCTTCAGCTTATTCAGTCCTGTTTTGGACTTCCTCTCCTTGTCAGGAGTTTGTTCAGGAGTGCCAGCAGCTCTCTGCTTTTGCTGAGCCATTCCAGAGCAGGGCAGATGCAGCTGCTTGGGCCCCCCTCCCATCCAGGCTGTTTGATTTCTCCCAGTGCAGTGACTTTGTGTGCCTTAAAAGCCAGAGACACACAAAACATCAGCACTTTGGACACAGCTCTGATTGCATCCCTGCGTTTTGTTGTGCCGCTGTGTGTTCTCCTTGGAGTGCAGTTCTGGATCTTTGGGGTTTAATTGCTTTTAATTGGATCTAGAAATCAAGTTCTTAAAGTACTAATAGGTTGAATAAGAGCTTCTTTTTATTTAAATTTAATTTCAAAGCACTTGCTTTTCCTTACTGAATTTTCATGTTAATGCCTGGTGGTTTAATGAAAAGATCTTTCCCAAGACTTACTAGCAAGCCAAAGTTTATAATGGAAGTTCAGATAAGCAGCTGAGCCACAAACTTTGGATAAAATAAATGCTTACATGTCAGCTTCATTTTGTTCCTGAGCCCCTGTGCCAGCTACAAGAATTCTCATCAAAACTATTTTAACATAACCCAGAGCATGTCTAATACTTGGTGGGAAAGATTTGTGCAAACAAAAATGGCCCAAGGAGGTCAGATCTGCAACAAAATATTTAACAGAATAAAATCCCAAACTTCTCATGCACCAAATAACCTTTTCCCCCAAGGAAAGAGTATTGTGGCTTCAGTGTAGGAAGTGCAGCACAGCCTTTGTGAAGCACATCACTGACCAAAATGTTCTACATATTGGAGACATCTACAGGGAATGTAGTTTTGAAATTTAAGTATCTTGTTCATGCAAACTACTTCTTCCAGATAAACAAAACCAGACAGGCTGTAAGCAGATTAATAAAATATTGGACAATTAAAGCAAACTCTCGGAAACACAAACAATTTTGTGTGTTCTCAGTTTAACCTAAAGGCTACTACCACAAGTGTATGTAAACCAGGCCTTGTAAATGTCTGAGCTGCACAAGTTCTGGTGCCCAGCAGCAATTATTCAAGGCTTAACCTCACATTAGAATAAAGTTTCCATCTGAACTGAGAGCTGGGAGTTGGAGTCGTTCTGTACCTGGGCAGGAGCGCTGAGCATCATGGAAAATCAGAGATTCCATGAGCTCAGTCCTTTCATCACTGAGGTGCTGGCTCAGTTTGTGTTGTGGGGAAGCCAGGAGCACAGGAATGAATGGTTCCATAAGTTATCCAGGGCCAGGCTCTGTGTCCAGCCCTGGGGTTTCTTTTGAAGTGGAGATGGCAGATAATGGCATAGAAACAGAGAGTGTGCCCAAAGCACCTTTACAGCCTGTCCATGTGAGCTCAGAGAAGGAGGAGAGCTCTCCTGGGGGAATTTGTTATACAGAGGTGTGTCTACAGCTTTGTCCAGTTGTGTTTTATAAAATTCTGTGCAGCGAGGCCATTTCTTGGGGTTTATTTGTCTCTATGAAGGACAGGATTATGATATAAAGCAGTGCTGATGCAGTTGGCTTTGTTGCTTGATTTTGGTTTTAATAGAGACAATTTAGGCTTCGCTCTTGCTGTTATTTTGGCTATGTGTGCTTATGCTGTGATTCCCTCTGGAAGGATTGGTTTAATCTCAGTTTGTCACGTTTCCAGGATTTAGCTGGAGCTGTAAGGCTGCTCCTGGTGGTGCCATTATTCCCCACTGCTGGGAATTGCAGGGTGCAGGACTCCACAGGAGCCTCAGAGCAGGGAAGGGACTGTGCTCAATCCTTCATGTACCTCTCCAAAAAGGAGTTAATGCTTCCCTGGGGCCATAACAAAGGAGCTGTGGGCTTGTAAAAATCCCTCTCTTGGGCCTCAATAGCTCTGAGCCCTGTAACTCACCTGGAAGCACAAAAAAGCAGATTCAGCTCTTGGGAGCCTGATGTACTTCCAGAGGTTTTGCTACAAAAAATTGGATGGTAAAAGTTCTGTTACAAACACAGCTGTAGAAGCTGATCAGCTCTTTTACTGACAGGAGCGTGTGTTCTTTGGTGAAATGGTTTTATTGGCAAAATAACTTAATTTCACCATTTCATGTGAGCACAAAACTGCCTGCACTGAGAGGTCTGCTGGTACCTTCCAGCCAGGCTCAGAGATTGGCAGACCTTGAGTTTGGGATAGGGGAGGGCCACCTGTGACTGCTGAGTGACAGGAACTGAGAATTAGTGCTCCCAATATACAAAACAGGAGGTTGTGATTGATTGCTGCTGTCACTTAAACAAGGAGGAAAATCCAGCAATCCACACTAATGGACCTGAGATACCGAAATTAAATTTAGGAGTGAAAAATGCCCTGGCTCATCCACTCAGTTGTAATTGTATGCTTGCAATTCCTTCATCTGGACTGGACCTAAAATATGTACTTTGGTGATCAGATTAAATGAAATTTTAATGATCAGCTGGGGTTGTACAAAATGCTAATTAAACCCAGGGAAGTCTATTAATATAATTAGCCTTGGGACAAAACAATTTAAGAACTGGAAACATTATTTGTGGAGTCCTGTCATTTCCTAAGTACAACATTTGAGTCTGGAGACAAGAGACAAAAAGTGGAATCCTTTTTGAGTGTATTTTTATATGTTTTGGATCTTCTGGGTATCTTTGGTTCACTCCTGACTTCTGGCACCAACATGAGGTAGCCCTGTACATTTGAAGCATTTTAAGCAGCCCAAAAAGGAATCCCTATGATTTGGTTTGGAGAAATGTCCTCTTCACCAGCAAAGGTTCCTGCAAGTTGAGTGAGCATTGGAAAACAAAAAAAACCCCTTAAATACCATTTGGATTTATGTTACTCTTCTACTCAGGAGCTTTGGAAAGCATGGGGAAAATTTTTGCGCTTTTTGTGGGCCCCTGTTTTTAATGCTGGTTGGATTTCCTTTCCTGTGAGGACTCATCAAAAATGAATCTGTATTTACTTCATCCTATTTTTAATTCTACATTTTAGGAAGCATTTAACTTTCAAATGTCTAATGAACTAAAGGGAAGAAGGTGTTGGATTCCTTGGGCCTGCTGGAGGATGAATAGTTTGCCTTTTTGGCTTCCAGGAGTCTAACACAGGCTCTTTGGCATTAAAAAGAAAATCAATGATAATAAAAAAATCATTAAATGGATGGCAAGACCTAATAATCTTCAGGTGTCCCAGACAGCACTTGCAAACAGGTTGCAAAGCAGGAGTTTGAACCTGTAAATTGTTCTTTTTTCTTTCATCACTGACAGATTTAAGGTCAGCTGTGCTGTGACGTGGCAGGCATTTCTTTCTGCCAGATCAATACCGCTGTGAAAGTGTTCATGCAGCATCTTTAAACCCCTTTGGCATCTCCTTCTGGTCCTTCATGCAAAGGGCAGATGCATGAGGCATCTCATCTGAGCTCCTGCAGATCATTAGAAAATGGTTTATTTTAGCACTGGGAACGTTGTGTCCTTAAATATATGTGTGAATTGTACTGAGGCAGTTCTGGTCTCTGTTCTGAAGCTGAGATGATTCAAATTGGAAAATTCCATTTTAGCAACTTCAGATCAAGTTTGAAAAGCATCAGAGTTACTTGTCTGGAATGCATGCTTCAAAATTGAGCAGAATGTAGAGATTAGAATTAATGCTATTAATTCAGACCAGAATAAAAGTAACTAAAGCAGCCACAGAATCAAACATTCACCAAGGGTTTTCACAGCAGGGTGAATAAATGTGCAAAACCAGCCTCTTGTGGAGGAGTTTATGCTCTTACTGCTCCCCCCCACCAGGAGATGCTTAACACTGCTGAACTGTTATTAAAGAAGTGCATAAAGAAATTAAGGAAGTTGGAAAGCAAACAGAAAGGTAATGAAAAGGGAACTTGTGAACCAGATGTGTCTGTTTATGTTGCAACTGCTGGATGAAGATTCGTGGCTTAGTATAGGTTCTGTTCTTAATATAGTAATTGATTATTAAATTTGCCCTTTGTGGAAACCATTCCTAAGGGAAAAGGAAAAAATAAATCAATCCCATGCTCATCCTCTTTGAATATCAACAAAAGCATCTTTGAGTGTGCCTGATATTAGTGACCCACTATAAATGTGTACATACATAAAGTATTTTAAAATGTGTTTTTGGTGTGTATAAACAAGAAATCACTGGCACAAAAAGACTGAAGCACTTGTTCTGCAAGAGCTGCGCTGCTTATTGTGATGCTTTGGATTTATTTTATTAAATAAATGAAGCTTGGGAAGGGCTTGTTATCATTCCTCCTGGTCTCCCAGGAGCTGGAGGCTGCAGCTGTCACCAAGGCTGGAATAATGGTACAAGATGGATGGAGGGGGTACCAAGCAGGAGATTTTTCATGCTTTATCTTCAGAGCAATGATTGGTATTTGCCAAGAGTTACACAGAACTTCTGTAGGTTTGTTGTGCAGAAATCAAACATACATACTTAAAAATGAAAAAAAGTTACCAATACACCATGTAGACATAAGTTGAGGTGCTGGTCAGCATGAAAAATTAGTTGTACTAGGATGAGTTTGTGTCTCTGAAATTAAAATTGGAGGTTTTTCTTTGTATTACTAGTAATGAGTAAATGTCATTACTACTAATGTGAAATTTGTTGTTCAAAAAGTATGTCAGAGAGCAGCCATTCTGAGAAAAATCTGGAGGCTACAAGCCAAATATTACCAATACATGTGTTGGTATTATACTTGCATATGTGTAAGTATATATTTATGTATGTGGTATTAATGGACACATTCAATTTACTTGGCAAATTAAAAGGAATTTGGTGAAGTACAACACAAATTATTGCAAGTGTAATCACTGCTTTATGCAGCAAGCAGGAAATATTTGTTCTTCACTCCTCTGAGTGATGTCCAAGAGCTGTGACAGTGAAGAGTTTCTAAAAGAAGGAGGAAAACAATATCCTCTGCAGGCAGAAGAACCCAAACATGCCTTGCATTAAATGCAGAAATGCACTAAACCTCACCAGTTTTTGTATCTATCAGGGTTTTCTTTCATTAAAGGGCACTGCTCTAATCATCAATTAATTGCCTGAAGTTTGGATGGTACTTCATTGACTCAGGGCAGCCTGGTGCTGGTTTTTTATGTTATAAATGTAGTTGAAGTTTGATCATGCAGGACTTGGTTCTCTTGGTTCTTCATTGACAGGGCAGCCTGGTGCTGGCTTTTTTAATGTTATAAAGGTAATTGAAGTTTGATCATGCAGGACTTGGTTCTCTTGGTTCTTCACTGACTCAGGGCAGCCTGGTGCTTGTTGTTTTTATGTTATAAAGGTAATTGAAGTTTGATCATGCAGGACTTGTTCTCTCTGTGAGGGAGCATCAGGCTGTGTGCTGAGCTTTCTCCTGACATCGGTCCCCAGAGGCTTTCCCTGGACTGGCTGTCCTAAGTCCCTGCCATGTGCTGAGAATCCTCTCAGGCCCAGCTGCAGGAAAGCACTCAGGCATGCACAGAACTTGTGATTGTAGCTGCAATTGGCCATTGACATCAGTGGGAATACTGACGTAATAAAAATTATGCACATGATTGAGTGCTTGGCTGGGCAAAAGCCTGAGCTAATTCTCTTTTGTAAGCAGATTTGGACACAAATTGACACTACATTTCTGTTTTCTTTAATTTATTATAGGAATTTTGGGTGAAGGTAATTTAATCTCCCATCAAAGACTTCAGCAAGCACGAGCATCGGAACAAAGCATTTTAAAGTAATTATAATAGAGCTTGTCAAACCCACTTAGCATCACATAGCAAAGATCTTACTGGGCCTAAGCTCTCTTAGTTTAAGCACCTTGAAGGGGTGCTTGAAAGCAGATGATTCAATATAAAACAGCAACAAGAAGAATGCTTTTGCATTTCTGTTTATTAAGTTTAGAGGATGATACATCTGCAAGAAGAAGTAGAACTGTATTCATCCATCTACATCGCCAGTCTCTGTGTACCTTTGTGATGAAATCACCTTTGCTGGGATCTGGTGTGAAATGGCACAGCTTTGGAGCCAGCTGAGAGTGTGCTGTGCATTCTTTAGCTCTGAAACCACTGTGCTCTGTGGGGTTTTTGGCACCTGAGCTTAAACACTGGTGGTGGATTTAAGCTTTGTGCCCATTTCTGATCTGACTCCCATTGCCCCATCCCTGTCCCAGCACCTCAAGGTGCTGCTGTGGAGGGAAGGGAGAGAAGCTGGGCCCTGCAAATGTGATCAGTGCTTTGTAAAATGGCCACGTTCCTGTGTCTGATTGCTCTGTGCAGGGTTATGATTGTGTCTGAGATGCTTTCATTTATTAAATGGGTGTGAGCTGCAGTTTATAAAAAATATCTGCATGACAGGCTCAATTTTCAAGGCATACAGGCAATAATTCTGTACTAAACAAAAGGCTGGCATGCATGTCTTGGGTAAATGCTTATTGCTAGAAAATGCTAAGTGAACTGGTTGGCTTTCTTTCAAAACTTAAAAGCAGTGGTGCTTTCTGTTGGAGCTGAAAACTAAATGACTTTTCCTCTGTTTCACTGGTGGTGAGAGAAACAAGAGCTGTGTTCTGTCTTTGCATCATTTCTGTGAAGCTTTGCTATTATTTCAAATAGGATGTTTTCTGGAAACGGTGAAGGTGAGGCTTTATTTTTTTCCAATGAATGTATATTTAAGTTGCCTTTATTCATGGAATCATTTTTTATTTGACATGCTTTCCAGTAGTAAGTTGTCTTCATGCAATACAGGAGGTTTTCTGGAGGTGGCTGGAGCTGGTGTGACAAACACCAACCTGTGCCTCCTTTGGCTCTTTTTTTGTTTTGGAAATAAAAGATATTAAAAGAAATAAAAGGATGTGACCTTTTCCAGCTCTCAGTTCAGCTTTGCTTTGCAGGCAGTAGCTCTTGTGCAGGCTTCTGTTTGGACAGCTCTTGCATTTTCTCCCAGTTAATTCCCATCTGGGTTGCTGGAAGTAATAAATCAAGCTTTTGGAAAACCAAACAATGTTAGTCTTTTGGGGAGGAATGAATAAAGTGAGGTGGTTATTGGCTTCACAGTACAATTGCTATCCATCTCCTCCTCTGGCACATGGAAAAATGAGCAAAGATCCACATTTTTCTGTAAGACACAGCCTGAGCACATGAACTTTGGTGGTCCCAAAAGTTTTGGGAAAAGAAAGCTGTCAGTTCTCTTTTGAGTGGCAGTACCTCTTAGTGGGAATATAACCAGCTCCAGAGTCTGGGTCAGCACAACTGGATCTCATCTCATCTCATGGAGCAAAAGCCATGTGCACATTCCCATCAGAGCTTTTGGGTTTTTGGAAAATGTTCTGGGCTTAGTGCTGTGCACTCGCTGTTGCTTTTTTGAAAAGCTGCAAATAGCAAATGTGTTTTGAAAAATTGCTAACAGCCACATTCAGTCTGTGAAATATTTCTGCTTCTCTCTGCTTGCAACAGTTTTGTCATTATGTCACCTCGTAAAGATTTAGTTGTTATTGACAGTCAGCAGGACACAGCCTTAGTGTTACTTGGGTGATTTTGAAGATGAGATATTTCTTTTTTTATAAACAAAACACTTTTCTAACTAAACTCGGCACCAAGCACAGATTTTATTTGCCACTTGAGTACAGAAATGGTTGCTGTGTTTGCAGGAGGACAGAATGCATCTCGGAGATGGCACTTGCTGATTGTGAATGAGAAGGACATTTTTTTAAATTGGGGAATGGTTTTTGCTGATGGAAACATTGTACACTGCTGTCAGTGGGAGAGAAGACAGTATGAGAGAAGGAATATCCAGTAATGACTTGAATCCCCTTGGGGTCAGCTGGAATATTTCAAAGCACAAAGGTTCTGACCCTATCATGAAAGCCTCAGGTTATACTGACTTTTGCTCTTATTTCTCAGCAGCAGTACACAGAGGTCAAAATATCAGATTCTGACTTAATTATTGAAGAACAATATTACATTTTCCCTGAGGTACCTCAGGGTCAGCTGTATAGCTTTTAATGGCCATATATTTCAAAGAGATGTTAAGTTATAAGCTCACCAATCTATTATTGAAAAAAATGTTTTCACACTGTGCCTAGATTAGAGCTTCCAAGTGCCTAAAATGTCTCTCTAATTGGTATTGTGGCAAAAGCCTGTAGTTCAGGGGAATGTGCTGCTGGATAAAGTTCATGGAGAATTTGAGTTTGTTTCTTTGTGTCATCTCCTTGCTTGGGCTCCATGCAATCAGCTCTTTGCCTGTCCAGAAGTGGAGTTGTGGTGACTTTTTTTAAAACTTTAAAGCTTATGAACTATGAACTGATGAACTATGTTACCCTGGATTCAGCTTAAATAATCAAAATTGTGCCATTTAATACAAGGTAATAGCAATAAATTGTCATAGCTCTCTTGGAGTAAAAACTCCCAATAATTTCTAAAACAGTGTTGAAGAGAAAATGGGATATGGTTTTTAGCAGGTAAAACAAAAACCTGTTTAATGTTTTCTGTGTGCTCCTGGTCATGGGGAGGAGGCGGGCACATCTCATTGACAAACTCATCAGTGTCGTGGGTCCACCCAGGCATGGCACAAGCATGGACACAGAGTCCTGTCTGGATGGAGCAACAACATCATCAGATGCTGTGCAAACAGCCCTAATGAATGTGAGTCACTTGATTCTTGGAATTCGTTTCTGCGCTGCAAATGGACATAATGATGTGGCTGAACGGAGAGGAGCCACAAACAAAACAGAGCTGTCAACCAAGTGCTGCAGGAAGCAACAGCCTGAGGGCCTCAGCATGCTGGCCTGTGGAAAAAGGGCTGCCAGGAGAGCCATGGAAGGAAAGGTGGCATGGGGGAAGGAAGAGAACCAAACCAGGAGTGGGTTTTCCCTTGTCTTCACAGGTTCTGCCAGGAGACTCTCCTAGTGATGGGATCACTGTTTTCTCTATGCAAATAGTCATGGGCTCATTATTTTTAGTGTGGGCCTTCCACACCTCAGGGCTATCCAGGCATGCTGTCCTAGGTGGGAGGTTCTGGGATTAGCTGAGGCATTTAGGAACCCAAGTGCTGTTTGTCAGTTCCTGTGCCTTACCTGAGCACAGAGGCTGCTTTGTGATTGCATCCTTGGGGACAGGTTATTCCCTGAACACAGGAATTGGATGGATGTGTCCCTCCTTTCCTGTACAGCTCTGTTTTTGCAAGGTGGCTTCAGCCTTTTTATGAGCTTTCAGGGTGGCTTGCAGGTGCTCAGTGTGGGTTGTGAGAGACCTGTAAATGCCTGTGCAGTCCATCTCCAGCACCTCAGAGGAGGCAGGCCCAGAGCATGGCATCTTTCTATGCATTTAGTTTTGCAGGGCCCCTTCTCCTTCCCTCGGATCAACACGCTGGCGGCATCCAGCTCTCATCCTCCCCTGAGCTGGCACTGGGGCACCTCCGCTCCCTCCTTGTGCCAGCTCCTCTGCCAGGCCAGCATTCAGAGCACACAATGGGACATTGTGCCATGGGGATGGCGTGCTGCTCTTGGGATGGGCTGGGGAAGGGGTCATTATTTTTTGGTACAGTGGGAGGCAGCAATCTGGAACAAACTGCTTTAGAAAGCACCCAACGTGCCTTTCATTATTGCCAAAATAAGAAATGCATTATCCGGCAAAAAGACTCCATGCTGGTTGTGTTGTGGAGGGCTTTCTTTCTTCCACCCTGTTGGGATATTTTTACCAAGCAAAAAAGGCTCAGGAAACCCTTTAAGGAATGTTGGTGTTCAACCTTTTGTGAGGGGAGGACTTGCTACTAATGGTCGGTAATTATACCTTTTTTTTCCTCCAAGGAAATGCACAAATCTGACTTCTGTTTCTCTGGGAAGGCAGCAGTCCCTTTGTGTGTGGTTAAATGGCTGGTTTGCTTCAGAACAAGCCTGCAGCAGCATTGTTTGGAAGCAGGAAGAAGTGAAAGGTGGCAGCCTAATTACTGAGCTGAGGTGCCTCTGGAGACAAGTGAGGTGCCACACTGCTTTGGGAGGGAATCAGCCCATTCAGCTCCAGCAACACTTGGGAACATTCAGTAAAAACAGAGACATTCTAGAGCCTGAGCAGTCTGAAGAGGAACATCAATATTGTGTATTAGGGACTCTGTTGTAATTAGCAGTGAATAGATGTCAGACCCTGCTGTGTGGTGCTCCCAGTCAGCCAGGCTTTGGCTGGAGTGCCAGAAATGTCCACACTGGGGTTTCCACCTCCCAAATTTCTCTTTAGAAGTGATGGTGCAATTGACCCTTATGCTCCCCTCCTAGCCCTTCATCATCCCCACGTGTAATTGCTCCAGGTTTCCTCTGGTGAGCTCAAAGAGGAAGCCACAAAACAGTTCCAGCAGTCCTTGACCTTCCGTGGTCGCACAGTACAGATCATTATTGGGGTTTTGCCTTAGCAATTGGCCTGAAGTTTTGCAGTAACTGTTGTAATACAGCAGACTTGGTGTTGCTTTGTTTCAGGCATGTAAATCAACCATCTAGGTTTTTCCTCCTTAATTCTGGGATATGTGTGCTTTTACATAGTTTTGACTAATCTTACAGTGGTGTGACTGCTTGATCTTTGGCCGTGGAGATTTGAGATAAATTCTTCAATATAAGCAACAGTTCAGGTAGTTGTTGGTGCTGTCATTTTAGGAACTAAAAAAACCAGTTCCTAATGGACTCCTGTCCATGGGTGCAGTAGATCCTCTCCTCACCTCAGGCATGCATCAGTCAGGTTTGTAGCACCAGCAGATCTGCCCCTGGCATCCCCACTGCTGCTGATGCACAGGAATCTACAGGGCTGTCTGAAGCTTTCCCCCTCCTGATTGAAATTATGGCATCCTGTGCTGAACTTGTGTAACAAGTGATCATAATCTCACTGACAGATTGGTATCTTTTGCTGGCCGTGTTAGACACACTCAAGACACACTCAACTTGTAGTCACTGGGCTTTCCATTGAAAGCTGCTCCAGGATTTATTGTGCTTCATGGGGAGATTGAGCTGGGAGGGATTTACCAGCTCTTTAGGTCCTGGATCCCCTGGTTTCACCAGCTTTGCCCTAAAATCCTATCCAGAGACTTGTTAAATTCCTTCAATTCTGAAGTTATGAAGCCTGTGATTATAGCTTGGGCTGCCCACTTCTCCATCCCAACCCTGACTGCACTGGAGTTTGTGGATGTGGTGTTTTGTCCAGCTGGTATCTGAGCTCTTCACACCATGGGTAGAAATAGGGGGAGGGATGGAGGTCCTTCCTGTAGAAGTGAAGTGACCTTTGATTTTTGACATCTGTTTTTCCCTGAAATGTTTGATTTTGGCTCCAAAAGCACTGGGTCTTCTGAAGACACATGGCAGGAAAATATTGAGCTGGAAAACTGAGCTGGAAATGCAGGATGTGCTGTTGGATGGGAGAGCCCTCCTGACTCCCAGAGTTTAGCTGGACCTCTCCTGATCAGACATTCCCGTTGGCCTGGCAGGATTTGTGTCAGTCTGCTGAAAGCTGTGTTGCCTTACACTGGCCAGTCTTGGAGCACTGGGAAAACCATTTCTTGTCCTCTGTCTCACTTCTTTGCTGGTGTGAAGGAGGAGGGGCAGAAAAGGAATTATTTTCATTTTGTGGGAGCGTTGTGATTTGGCGCCTGTTGGAGTAATGAAGATGGCATTGTCTTTTCCTGGATTTGTGCTGACATGGGACAACCCTTGAGGCTTTTTCTCTGTCAAACCTCTTGCCTTCAGAAGTTCTCTGAGCAAGCCCAACTTGCCCTGAGTAGCTCTGTGATCTCACCAGCCTTGCTCATGTCCCTGTAAATGTGCCGTTTTCCCATGGGTTTAAATCCGCTTTTCTCCCCTCCATTTGCCAGCATGCAATAATAGGATTGTTCCAGTGGGAAAGGAAATGTGTTTTGACACCATTGTGTCAGAGTGCCACTTTGAGGGTGATTTGTTTAACTTGTGCTAAGTTCCTGTTGGCGTTTCTTTGCGGTTATTATCATTTTGTAAACATTACAGAGCGGGCTGCAGAGTGCCAACTGCTTTATGTTTTCTGTTAAATCAAACGTACAGTGCAGCCCATTCGCATGACCTAATCCCCTGTGCCCGAGTTGTTTTGCAATTCTGGGACCAGGATCTCCAAGAAGAGTGAATTTGGAGCACAGAGGCACAAGGCTCTGCTCAGACCAGTGGAAGGGCAGGTCCTGACACCCACAGCGACTCAGGTTGGCAGAGCAATGATTCCCTCTCCTTCCATGCACATCTGTGACTCTGAGTTGTGAAAAAAAAAATTAAAAAAATGAGGAGTTAGGGAATCCTTGGGTTTGTGTTATCCTACTCACTATGAGCTGCTGCATTCAGGTGTTATCTCAAAGTGAGAAAATCTCTAATTTTTATGCTTCTTTAAGTAATGCACATAAGTTTGGTTTTTTTTTCCCCATAAACACATCTGGTGTCTATAGCAGGTGGCAGGGATGCCCGAGCATTCCTTTTCCCAGCCTGAGCCTGAGCAGCAGCAGGAATTTTTAAAAATAGGGGGCAAATTGGCAAATTACTTTCCTCTTGAGTTCTGCCTGCACATCTGTTGAACTTTCTTTGTGTTCTAACACCTTTAATTTTATCCTAAGGCAATCCCTCTTTAGTCCTGTTGTAGAGGTGACTAAACCAGCCAAGCATAACTCAAGGCAATGTATTACACCACATCCCAAGCATTTAGATGACATTGAAGTGGCTTGCAGCAAACCTTAAGCAGTCATTGATACTTTGAAAAATCCCATCTCCAAACTGCCTCCTCTGCCTGCCTGTAACTCTTGTTTATGTTACCAAGTCTCATAGAATACTGTTACTTCTGTTTAGTTAAGATGAATTATCTTACCCTGTTCACAAAGAAATATGACGAGAAAGGAGGAAAATAACAAGAAAGAAAGCAGTTCTGCATATGATCTGAGGTGTAGATGAGATAATAGGAAAAAATTGTCATTACAACTGCTATGCTGTAGTGGAATAGATCACACAGAGAGATTAGGGGAATGTCCAAACCTCTTCAAGACCCCTAACCAGACCCAACTGAACTGATGTACTACTCTCCCCTTGTCCCCTGTCACTTGTCACGCAATGCTGGTGGCTTTGTTCTTGCACACTGCATCCAGTGCTTCTGGGAAGCTTGGGGCTGAGATATATTACAAGCTGGATAAATTCATTCTGCCTCCCCCGTGCTTTATGTCATATAATGGTGACAGAAAAAATGGCAGTAGGAAAAGGCTGCTATTGTTAAAATAATAAATCTGGCTGATAGCCTCTTCCTAAAGGGCCCTTGGGAAAGAGGACTGCCAAAAGTAGGCTGCAGGCTGGGCAAATTTGCATAGTGTGAAAGGTGGGACATTTAATAATAAATCTATATTTGTTATCTTGGCCTTGTACAATGAAATGGAAGCACTGCCAGCGCTTTGGCGTCCAGATATAAAGCACAGTATTTACTGGGCAAGGCTGAAGCAGCCTTTCTTGGGGAGGTCACAATAAAAATGACAAGCAGAGCATTGTGAAGCGAGTTTTGAAATGCTGAAAATGATGAGTTTCTCTGGTTTGGATTTCTGGAACTCTCGAGGAGATTAGCATTAATTTGGTTACATGAAGGATAAAGCCTGTTGTTAAAAGTGGTGGCAGTGAATCCAGCTCAGCATAAATATAATAATCTGCTTCTGCTGGTTTTCATCTTCTTCATAATGTTTCCTTGACAGAATTATCTGCTCTGAATTGAGGTCCAAATCCAGGTACTTTAGTCTGTCGGTGTTTTTTGAGAGTAAGTGCCCATTTAGAGAGGTACCAGACTTCATGTAAAGGGCTTAGCAGTGGCATATCCATGATGTCCCAGGGATGTGACTAAGTGCTGCTCAACACTCCCTATCACGTCATTCACCAGCCATGAATGCAAGCTTCAGCTCTGGATGAATGCTAATTAATGATTACGCCAAGCAATTAGAAGTTATTCTTTACCAGTGGCTGGGCTGCTCAGTCTGAGTGGTGACACACTCAGAGCAATGAGACTGTAGAGTTGTGAGAGGCAGCAGTGCTGAGCTGGGTTAAAATGGCTCAGAAATGTAAATTTCCTGCAGAAATGCACCAGCTCCAGTCTCGTGTTTCCCTGCAAATGGAGCAACAGGAGGGTGGCTGCCATGGCACATCTGCTGTCAGTGCAGGGGAAGGTGAGCTTTTTAGCACACAAAAAGATGTGGGACACCCAGGGAAACAGCTTTTATCCTCCTCTTGTCTTCTGAAAGCACTGAAGCCTTACATGGAATGCTGGGGAGGGTGTTTTGTTTAAATCTGGAGCTTTCCAGTGCTTGTGGTGCCCTGGAAGCTGCTCTGTTGCAGTCTCTAAACTCCACATCAAGCACAGGGGTTGAGTACCAGCAAAGGGTGTGTGGAGAAATGTGGTGGCAGCTCTCTGCTCACAGGGAGGAATTGATAGCTTCCCAGGCATTGTTGTGGGAAAAGCTGTGAGAAGCTCAAAGAGAATTACAAACAATCCTTAATCTCTGCAGCTGTGATCATGTTAACCTGTGCTCTGGGTAAGGTTATTTACCAAATGGGTGTCTTGTTAATTAGCCACTCATGTGAAATGTATCCATTAAATGACCAGTCAGGTCCACCTGTAGTAAACTAAGATATAAAATAAGATATCTGAACAAAGGAGAGGCTTTTTGCCTCTTTTTATGCCTCTGAATGATGGAGTCCATATGTCACCTCCTTTACTGTCCCCTGTACCTTCGGTGACCGAGAACAAGCAGAAACTCAAACCATGGCTGGGGATGGCACTCCCAGCAGGCAAGACCAGGGCTTTGGGAGGATGTCCCAGCTGTTAGAAGGGATGGGATGATGCCCAGCCCTCAGCCAGGTTGCCCAGGGTGGCACACGGAGCACTCCAGGTGTCAGGGAGGCGCTTTGGACCCAGCTCACTGGACTTGCTCAGCCAAGACGCACATGAAAATTCTGTTTTAAAACAATGTAAATGCTTTATCCTTCTCTTCAGAATATCCACTCTCTTGGTTTCAGCAGTCAGCAGCTGTCCCTGGCTGCTCTGGGCAGGAACAGCAGTGCTGACTCAGCCCAGATGCTGAAGCACAGTTTATATTTTATATCCAGCATCTGCAGCACAGGGCTGGGAGGGAGGGCTCTGACACAGCTTTTGGTGCACTAATGCCAAGCCTGCAGAGTTACAGGATTGCTGTCTGCTTTCCTGCTCGTTTCGTTACTTACTGTGACTTTGCTCATCCTTTTCCTGCCCCCATCCCTGCAATTGCCCAGCACGTTGTAATTACCTTGTCATTCTTTAGAATCAGTGCCTTTCCAGATATATGTCCATGGTTCCCTGGCTGGCTTCACTGGCAGATGCTCAGGGGCAAAATCTTCAGCTGGTAAAAATAGAGCTCCCTGCTAGTGTGATAATTTACACCAGCTGACAATTGGCCACTTGCATATCTTAAAATATCCATCTCTGAGAAGCAATTTGTTACTTAATGAAGAAAACGCTCCTCGTCATCTATTTCTCATTTCCAAACACCATGAATATGGCTGGGTGTTTTTTCAGACTAGGCTTTGTTTTTAATAGAAGCAGTGTTGTGTAATCTGGACTATAGCACATGCTCATGAAAGTGTCTTTGAAATATGCACTTTATTTCTTCTTAAAATATTTTAAGGAAAAACATTCTGTATTTTGCTATGAGATGTGTAAATGCTTCATACCTGCCAAATCTTTCTGTTTGGGAAGTAACCCTTCCACATTTTGGCAGGATAAGTGTGGCTCTCCCCTGCCCTTTTCCAAAACCTCTGAAGCCAGCTTCTTTTTCTGACTCTAAGCACATTCTCCGTTTTGAAATGTTGGTGGGTGGGATAATTTTGTATTGTAATATCTTTTCATAGAAATTAATGGACAAAAATACAACCTGCAAGTGTATTTTATAAGCCTCTAGTCTGTTTTATAAGCCTCTGGTGTCAAGGAGTGGACAATAGCTGCAAGATCATCTTCCTGTTAATGTGTGTGCTGTGGTTTCTCCTTGCTCATATGTGTCTAAATAAACCCCACACCACACTGCAGTGCTTGTTTTTTTAGAGTAAAAAGAACTCTTGTCCCTCTTTTCTTTAAAGGACAAAGCATTTAGGTAGAGCTGCTGTTCCTTTCTTAAACGTTGTTGGGAGGAGTGGGAGAAGTTCATTTTTATGTTTAAAGTAATACAGACCCCTGAGGCTGACCTTCCTTTAGGACTTTAAAATGCCCAAAGTTTTACACTCCACAGACTGCAGTGGGTTCCCAGGGATGCCCTGGCTCTGTGTTAATTTGTTATCTATATATCAATATGAAGAGATTGTGTGTTTCTGTTCATATCTGGATTGCACGCTCATATCTTTTAAACTATAAATAGAGAGACCTGTTTCAAGTAGGAAAGTGTAGGGTGAGATAGTGGAGAGATGGATTTGGGGAGGTTTGGTGCTGTTCAGGATGCTGTTATTGCATTAGGTGAAGCCTGGCCTCCTGCATAATGCATTAGAGCTGCCAGGCTTGCTGCTTCCTTCCAAGGCATCTAAATTGTCATTCAGTTGCCCCAGGAAGATAAAAGACTTTATGAAGGGGGAGAAGGTGCATTGGTTTCATTACAGTTTGATCTGGGGCTTTGCTGTGAAGTTTTTTGTTCAGTTTTAGGGGGTTGAGTGTTTCTGTTCTGTTTGGTTGGAGGGTTTCCCCTCCATCAAAAGCAAAAGAGAAAAAGTGCAGCATAGGCAGCCTTGTTTTCTGGCTCTGGAGCCTACGCTATAGCCCAAAGGATTCCATGAGCTCCACACAGATTAAACACAGAGAAAAAGGTAAAATTACAAAACTAGAATGGCTTTTAAGTGTTCACTTTGGAATAAACCATTATGTGAACAGTCTCCACTCTGAAATGAGGAGAGATCCCATAGGAAAGATTGTTTGTCCTCTCCTTTTCCTCCCTGAGAAGGGAGGCCAGAATTTACATCTGCCTGGGTTTTCTGCCACAGGTTATTTAATTTATTTCCAGCATTCATGCACGTGGAAAGCTACTTCTAGGCTTTCCTTGGTTGATGGATAGATGGCTCCTGGTCCCAGGACAGGGCTTGCAAAGGGCACCTCAGCTCCTGCGTTCAGCATCTCCTCCTCTCCTCTGCTCTGCTGAATGCTTTTGTTGCAGCAGCCTCTTAAGTAGGTTCTTTGGCAATATCACTCTGAGAACACAGTCAGTTCCAGGCATTTAAATGAAAATGGGTTTGGTTCCATTTTATTTTTGTCTCCCATGGAGAACATATGGTTTTCTCTAATTGATGCTGAACAAATCAACATTTAGGCATTACTATACCAATAAATCTACTGCTATGTCTGTTCTTTTCTTTCAGGTGTACATTAAAGAACTGGCTAACTGGGCTTGCTAATTCATAAATTCTGTGTGTGCAGGGCTCACAAAGCCAGGGAAATGGGTTGTTCTGCAGTCTGTTGAGCAGACCTTGTGCATTTAAATGAATTGTCCAATGCTGTGACCCAGGCAGTTTTCCTCAGTGTTGGTTCATTTGAGGGCCAGTACAAATGATCACATTCTCAGCCTAAAAGGTGCTGAGGACAAGTTCCCAAGAAATGATTGAAAAAGGGTCTCTAAAGATTAGCAGCAGTGGAAGTACTTGAAGAACAAAATTTCTTTAATGAGGTTCTTGTTTATTGGTGGTATCTCCATCTCTTAACCCTTTGATTGTCAGATTAATACTTGTCCCCAGGTACTAATTATGTACAGCAGCTAATACCTACCTAACAGTGTCGTCAGTGTGTGGAACTCAGTTTTTACATCAAATTCAGATGGGAACACCCCATGTTAATGCTGTGCCTGCTCTTAGGGCTCTGGTGCCAAATCAGTTTAAAGTGGTGTTATCTAATGTAGAACTGAAGGTTCTACCACTTTCCTAACATGCATTTCACTCCCAAGCTGCACAATTCTAGACTTGGAGTTATTTACCAGCTCTTCTGCATATCGTGTGTCAGACTTTTCCTTCTCGTTGCAGTGGGGAGTTTTGAAATTTTAGTCTTTAACAATTTAACATCTTAATTGTAATATGCATCATCTTTGTTTCTTGATCATTTTGTTGACAGTGATTTCAGTTTTCCCTTTCAGAAAAGAAAACCATTCATTTGCCTTGTGAATATCAAAAATGAGGCTTGCTGATAACACAAAAGGGGAATTTACTGGAAGAAACACTGCAACTTTGTTTTAAAAGTCTTTCACTTGTATTTTAGCATTGATATTACACGGTGTCAAAAATTACACTGCAGCCTCCTTTCTTTCCTTGCCCACACAGTGTTTAATAAAAGAACAGAAAATGTCACTGGATCTGTGAGTGTCTCTATGTGTTTGTCAGAACACCACAGCAGAGTGGCATTGTGGTGAGGACTCAGTCAGGGTGGTAATTACTCTCCCAGCAGTTTGAGGCTCTACCTGTTCCCTGTATTTTAAGTGCCTGTTGGAGAACAAGGCACTGCAAATTGATTAAGTATTAATTGTGACAGTGAAATTTTCTCTATGTGCTGTTGAGCTGCATTGATCTGTAACCTGCATTTGAACACCATGAAGCAACTGCTTAAATACAGTGACAGTGTCCAAGGCGGCTTTTTAGGGGAAATCCGTCTACAACTGGGTGAAAAATTACATTTTTGCCTTGAAGGGTACCTTGGGAACTCGCTCCATGTTAGCTCTGCACGCAGCAGTGACACTGAGGTTAAATGAATGTTTGCAGCCTAAAGGCTTTATCTTGTAGGTTAGTGGGATTTTGGCAAGTGAGGCTTTGATAGCCTTCACAGGAGGATTTCATTTTGATTACAAATATGGGTCAGTGTGAGGTTTCTGCAGTAAGGAGTTTGTAAGCTGCCACAGGCCACGTCCTGTGCACTCTGAGATGCCTTCTGAAGCCATAACCTCCTTACTGAGACACAGCTCAATCAATAGGGGACATTAACAGGCTCTGTACTCTATTTACACACCCCCACGGTTCCTTACCCTGATGTTTAACACACCACAGGTCCTGTCACACGCCAAAGGAGATGTTTGCTACCTCTGGCAAAGCACCACAACCTTCTTGGTCTTCTGCAGCCAGAAATGCTCCAGCCTGCAAGGGCTGCTCTGTGCTGTGCCAGGGACACACTGGTCCTTTTATTGAAAGGACTTTTTGAGTTCTCTCTTGCTGCAGTGACACAGACACTTTGCTGTGCCACACCTGGGATGCTTTAGGATGTCCTGGTCCCTGGGGATGAGTGACCAACACTCCTCCATTGTGGCTGCTCCTGAGCAGGCTGCAGGTGTGAAAATCCCCATCCATCCATCCATCCATCCATCCATCCATCCATCCATCCATCCATCCATCCATCCATTATCCATCCCTCCCTCCATCCATCCCTCCATCCATCCCTCATCCAAGGGCAATTTGGATTCATTTTTGCCTTGTATTGCCCAAAGTGCATGTTTAAACCACAGCAATCATGGCTAATCAGTTTACTATAGATTTTAATGGATGTTAATACAGTTTTCCCTCCAAGTAGAATAAAAATTACTCTTAATTTGATCTTGCCGTCAAAAAAGCTTTTCAATGTTTTGATTTTATTTGGTATGTTTTTAATCACTTCCCATTTCAAAGCACATAATTTTGCATTAATATACTACTGGGGAACTTGTGCTGTCCTAAAAACATTGGCTGTTTTAATATTGAAGTGTTTCACTTGGTGCACTTCCACCACTGGAGATTAAGACATTTCTCCAATTTTGGCACGTTCCATGCTTTAAGAATCCTTACCTCAAGCTGTTTTTCCTGTTTTGTTTTCTCCCCTGAGGCGTTTCACGTGATGAAGGGAATCTGCATTTTGTGCATTTCTGAAATGCTCTGTGAAGATTTGGTTTGGAAGCTCTGAGATGGGATAGCTCACAGATGGGGGTGTGTGTGTGCCTGTGTAAATGTTTAATGCATTTCAGTCCTCTGATCTCACATTTCATAATTACACAGGCTAAGGACACAACATGGCTGTAAAAAGGAAGTGCAGAAATTCAGTGCTTACTGCACAGTATCTGATTTAAAGTGATTTAATTTATCTGACCCTTCAACCTTGCTGTGTCCAGTCTAAGGCAGAACCCATTCTGCAGCCCCAGCTCCCTTATTCCCATATTCCACTGCTTTCCTTCCATCCAAATCAACTACATAGAAACTAAACCCTAGTTTTGGCAAAACAGGATAGAACTTTTATTAATTTATTATCCCCAGGAGCTAAGAACATGAGAATGTAAGCAGATAAAACTGCATTTTGGGAACTAAACTGGATACTGAGGATGCTCCCATACTGAACCAAATGGTTTATCAGGTTTGCTTCCCATGTTGTAGAATGCTGAGTGTACTTTGCATTTTGTTTGACTTTTCAAGCCTGTTTGGTTTGGGGTTTTGATTTCGTCTTGTTTTGGTGTTTTGGGATTTTTCCCTTCTTGTTGTTCTTGAGGTGGCTATAGGAGAAAGGGCCCTCAAAGAACCAATTTCTGGAGTTTTTTCTGACTGCCAAGCAAAAGAAGGAATTTCTGCTCCCCTTTAAAGTAGATGCAGAATTTTTGGTGTCTCACCCACAGGCTGGGCTGAGATCAGGGATGTGGAACCTTGTCTGTTCAGCCCCACTTGCTCATCCACAGGATGATCCCTTTTCACTGCTCTCTGGAGAAGCTTCTTGCACAGATCTGCCCCTCACAAGCCACTAAAAGTATGGATAAGACCAGGAGGAGACTCTGAGTAACAAGAGCAGTGTCTTTGTGTACAGCCTGGAAGGGAAATAATTAAATAGGAAATGCTTCCAATGAATTTCGTGGCTGTTTGTTGGCCTATGTGGGTCAGCTTAGAACTTGCAGCATAAGCTGCAAATTAAAGACAGTTTAAAAAATAAAAGCTGGTTTAGAGGAGGTAGAGCACGCTCTGGTAAGCCTGAATTAGCCTTACTTTCCAGACTGATATTGGTGGATTAGGCTTTCATGGCTCAATCCTCAGGCTATGAGCAAATCTGGCTTTATCCACTTAGGGCAGGCTGTGCTTTGGTGTGTGCATGGGCTCCAAAGTGCTGGGCTGTGTGCTGTGGGCTCCTCAGGGCCTCCTGTGGCACTGCCAAATCTGCATTTTGTAATGCCTGCTCTCAGCTGAGCCACCCGTTCATTCCCAAACAACCTGTGGACCAAAAGTGTGGATTTCAGAGGGGTTTTTGCATCAGGCACCTGAGAGCCTTCAGCAAGGGCTGCTTCCCACCTAGGACAGCTCCAAAGCTCCTCCTGAGCTGCAGCACAAACACTGCTGTAGTTCATGCTCACTGCTTCTCACTCTGCTCTCTTGTGTGAGGAGAAAAATGACTCCTTTCTCACCCCCCATTTATTCAGTTCCCTTTTTCTCATCTCTCCTTTAATATCAGTACCTCCAGTGCTCATCTCTGAGTGCCCCAGCTGGGACCCAGCACAGCAATGTTCCTGATGTCTCTAACAATCCATAAAACACTGAGCCCTGCCTGGGGAGGCTTCCAGGAGATAGAGAGGGACTGCAAGGTTCAGGAGGAAGCTGAGTGTAGGTAGGGAAGCTATTTCAGGTGCCAATCCTTGATCTCTGGCACCTCTGGAGCTGCTAGATACCCTCACCTCTGCAGGACACTCAATAAAAGCATTCACTGGATGATAAAATATCATCATTTTAAGAGAGAGTTAAGGGCTGCTCAGACTCTTTATGCCTCCATTTGTGGTGGGTAAACCCAGTGTATTTAGAAGAGAAGGGAAAGTGTGACTTTGAACCAAAACTCTGCCATTTTTCCTTGCTCTGAGCCCTTCCTGAGAGCCCCCAAATGCTCCCCATCCTGGCAGGCACTGAGCAGAGCCCCCCCAGGCAAGCCCTGGGCCCACTCAGCCTCCCCCAGCACGGAGCCATCCTGGGATCACACCCAGAATTCCTCCCCTGCACAACCCGCGGCTTTATTTTGGCACCAGAGTCCCAAAGTGGCAACCCAGGGGGAGACAAATTCAAATTGCAGCTTCCCACACACACAGAGACTTAGCACTGAGTCACCAAAGCTGTTTAGGAATGGCATTGTGATGGTTCCTGAAAACAACAGCCCTACCTGGCAAGCTGGAGAGGGTTCAGGCTTTAAAACTTCCATTCCCTGCTTAAAGAGTCCATTTGCAGCTGCTTTTTTTTAAACTGATTTTAAGAGACCTTGTATCTTCAGTAAAGTGATTTTTAGCCAAGGGTAACTGAGGGTGGAAGTTCATTTTATGGATCAGCTTATATTGAAGCTTCAGGTGCTTGAGAAGAAGTAGTTACAGAGCAAAAAGATCTTTAATGAGAGCACCTTCAGTTAATGTGGGTTTTGCAGGACAAACAACACTAAAGAGAGTGATTTGTTTGCATCTGAGATGGAGAACTTACAGCATGCATTGTGCCTCATCCTGCTATCACTGAATGCATCTCAATTCAAAGGGAACACTTAAATGCTTAATTCCATTGTCTCAGAAGTTCTTTCCCAGGCTTTGATTCATGTAATGTATTTGTTTTGTGTTGTGCTGTGCAAGACAAAATGCAAAAAGGGAGCAGCATCAGGCGTTGGGTGTTTTCAGCAGTTTGATTGTGTTGTGCTGTGAGATTTGGGGTGGTAATGACTGATAAGAGCAGCTCTGTACTCAGAATTATCACTTGGGTGCTTTGGGAATGAGCCTTCCGACAAATCCCCTCTGCTGCTGTGAGCTAGGACTGCCTATAATAAAATAAAGAAAAAATACATGCAGAAATACACTAAAATGAATATCATAACTGCTCCTGCAGGAATCAAAGAATCCTGTGCTTCAATGTTCACAGGACTGGTGCTTTAGCTCTTGGAAGTTCATTAATATGCCTTGAAGGTTTTGAAGGTATGGATCTCTGCCTATTAGAATTACATCAAACAGGAATCCAGGATTCCAATCTTCAGCCCTGATGCAGAAAATTGTGCTTTGCAGCTTCAGACGTGTCCATTTTCAGTTCAAATCTGTGCCACCATACAGAGAAAACTTGGGAAGAAAAGGGTGGGGGAAAAGGAAACATCAAGGAATATTTTGACTAAATAATTGATTTTCAGGATTTGTGTATGTGTACATATGTGTAGGGGTTGGCTGTTAGGTTTTTTAGCTGTAGTTTCTTGCTGGAAAAGCCTTTACATGTTCTCAGAGTCCTTCAGATTCTCACTGAATCCTTTAGACTTGAGAAGACCTCTGAGATGATGGAGTCCAGCTGTTCCCCCAGCACTGCTAAGGCCACTAAACCCTGTCCCCAAGTACTACATCAATTAAATCCCTCCAAGGAGGGTGGCCCTGCCCCTTCCCTGGGCCAGTGCTTCACAAGCCTTTCCCCTGTGAATTTCTCACTCAAGTTAATTTGGACTTGCACGATTGACCTTTATATCTGAGGACAAAGGCATCCAGAATTTCCATCCCACTTAGAACTGGATGCATTGAATTAGACCCAGACCTAATTGCAGCATGAATTGCAAGCCACAGCTCTGTCTGTGAGATGCTTTCATATTGTGGCCTCATTATAATAAGGTGTTAATGGCACAGTGCATTGGAGTGATCTTGGTAATTATATTTCTGCTGCTCCACAGAATCTTGTTGATTTTTTAGGTGGTGCAAGGTGAGCTCATAATGAATAAATTTAAACTGGGTAGTAATAATTACATCGCTCTTGTCTGCATGTGATATTTGTACTTTGTGTAGGGAAAACTGAAGATTTGTAGTATTTTGTTGTCATCTTTTACCCCATGTTTTCATCTTCCACTGCAATTACACAACTCCCTGCAGATCCCTGACAAGGATCCCTGCCTTTCCCAGGTGCCATGTTTTCACAAGGATGGAGGAATGTGTTATTAAAGCTAGAGTTCATATGGCTGAATTTACTTACAAAAAGGAATTGGATGCACATACCCTTGGGGGTCTTGATCACGGGAATCATTCTTGGTTGGATGGAAGCAAGCACAGCTGTGGAAACAGCTGCTCAGAGTGGGTTTGATTTTCTGCTTCTCTTCCAGATCCTGCTAGCTGACCCACAAAGGACAGCTCTGTGGAGTGCCAGCTTTGGAGTATGGAGATGAATTGTCTAATGATTGAAGCTTAATTTATAAAAAATTTTAAAAAATTTAATCTTTAATTTTTAAGATTAAAAATCTTAAGAATTTCAGATGAACCTGAGGATTTAGCATGCTGAATCCTACTGGAATTGTGTGGAAATTGACTTCCCAAGTTGTTAATTTTTAATTCTTTATCATCTACGTATTTTGTTACCGAACACAAAAGTTAGAGATTATGTAAGTGGCAAAACAAGTTGGGAAAGTAGAAGTGTCAGTTTTCTGTTGCTTGTTTAGCCATGTTGCTGACATTTTCCTAAGAAGTAAAATGATGATTATTTTAGCACTTCATAACTTAACTGAATCTCACTGAAATTCCATCGGAAAAGCGTGAAACGTTTTGGAGGCTTAAGGAACATTTCCCTGCTTTCTGTGGGAAGCTTTCTGCAAGTGATGGAGAGCATCAGTACCTGGGGTAGATTCCTGGAATTGGCAAAAAAACTAATCTCTAACTGAAGAGATTTTGGGCTGGTCCATCATGCTTTGGCCCCATCTGTAATTCTGCAAGACCTGGCTATTGCAGCAGCTAAATAAGGGTAAATTGTTAATATTTTACATGATGAAAATTTGAGGTTACTCTCAGCATTTGGATTAAAAAACTGCAATCAGTTGAACTGTGAAGAAGCAGACATGTCCTTTGTGGGATGAAGTTAATGATTCCCCTGTGATCTCAGGGGTTGTGCTGTCATTTTCATCGGAGAGATTCTAGCCTGCAGTTTTTAGGTAGCAAACTTGGAATTTTCCTCATATTTGGCTGCTCAAAGGGTATAATCTTAATCAGGCTGTGCATCAGTGGGAATGGAAAATGGGAGTAGTGGTAGCTGGATTTCTGGTCTTTGCTGCTCCTGTCCTTGAGGAGCTGGATGCTTGTGAATGTCAATCTCTAAGTAATTGTCCTCCAAATTATAAAAGAATTAATTTTCTTTTTGAAGTGCCTTATCTGTGTAGCTCTTCTTTGGTTGCTTTGTGTGACAGAGATCTTTTTCTCTTGCCTGTTTCAGGGAGAAAAATCAGCCTGCTCCTCTTTAGGGATTTAGTGTGTTAACTATGATTTTATGTTCCTGTTGGAAACTATGCTCCCGTGCTCTCCTGTGCAAAATAAACGAGTGAGCAAACCAGAAACTGCCTAGAGGCTGATCCTTTTTATTTTTTATAAGTGTGCCTTTAAACAAATCCTGTCTGCTGCTTGAGAGGCTTCTCTGGCATCCCTGAGGAGCTGCTGGATGTGTCTGCTTGGGCAGGGCAGGGAAAGCAGCAGGCTTGAGCAAAGTTATTGCCACATTATTAAAATAATTTATTATTATTATTATTATTATTATTATTATTATTAATTGCAACATTAATAAAATATTAAAATTATTAAAAGGCGATGGCACCTTTATTGTCATTATCTGCAGGAGGCTGGCACCTGGATCAAACTGTCCTCAACTCTGGCTGAAATGACCAAGGTGTTATTTGGGAGCAAACAAAATGCCTGGAGGTTTTTAAGCTGGCAAACAGGATGTTCTCCTGTCCCAGGAAGTTTTCTGGCAGATGAGTTAGATTTGTTGGATGAAATTAGCACATATTTAGGGGGCTTGTTTTAGAAATATTTTATCCCATTCGAGCTGCAGTAGGGAGTGCTCTTGGCAAGGCTGCTGCCCTGAAATTCCCTGTATCCCCCACAAATCTCCATACAGACTCCAGACATTTCCATGGCATTGCAGAGGGTGACATGAACACATCCTTCTCTCTCAAACCCATCAGAGGGAAGGAAAAGTCTTTTAGCTAAAACAGGCAATCAGTAACTCCTATCTCAGTGGGGTTTTGGCTGGTATCTGTATCAGGGAAAGGGCCATTGAATTGTTCTCACTTTGGTTGGCTTTGTCTTGGCTCTGAGGGTTGTTTGTACTGCTCTGTGCCTGTAAAGATGGTCATAAAAGTGCAGAATGCTGCCTCCTGTTGAAGCTCTGCAGCTTTTCCAGTTTCCTGCTGGGTGAAGTTCTTGGATGTAGAGTGGGCAGGTGTCTACAGGGACCAGCTGTAACACACAGCTTTGCTGAAGCTGTCATTTCAAGGGAAAAAAATACTTGGTCAGCATTAAACAGGTCCTATTTGTAGAGATGAAAAAATCAAATCCATCAGCAGAAAGGTGGCAGCCCTTGGAGGCAGAATGGGAATTACAGATCCAGTAGCACCACAGAGAAAGGTTATCCTGAAAACACAGTGCCAGTCCTGAGCCAGGCTGGAAATAATTCATGTGTTCTGTAGAAACCATCCAGAATGCACATTGCCATCAGACACACAATCCTGATTGTCATTTTGCCTCCTGCCTTTATTTCCTTTTGAGACAAGTTTCTTCACTAAGTTAAAGATTGAACCTCACACCTGGACTCCTGGTTTTCAATTATACCAAACAAAATCGGTTTGTACAAGAGGATGAAAAAGTAGAGAAAGCAAGAAGTCACACAATTGCATGGGTTTCTTCAGATTTATCACTATATTTAATTAAATATTAAATTGGCAGTTCTGGTTCCCCTTGAATATCAAAATAGTGGCAAAAAGATGCAGTTCACGTTTTGCCAGAATACAGGGTTACAGCAGAGGGGCAAATACAAGTTCTTCTCTGTTTAATAACCTTAATGAAGTTTTATTGAGGGGAAAGAATGATAAATAGTTTTTAAAATTCAGCAAATGATCTGGCACTCTCTTTTAAGATAAAAAAATTTGCATGCATTATAAAAAGATTAAAATTGAGAAGGAGATAATTTTTCTAAGGAAGGTTATGAACCTTCCTGTGGTGGTTTGGAGACCATGAGAATGTTTTATGAAAACTTCAAATAGCTAATTTGGAGTCTTTTATTTGTTCATTTCAATTTGTTATGGTGCCACTGAATTCTGTGAAACTGCTTTGCTGTAGAGGTTTTATTGGTTGTGGGTGTCTTTTTCATTTTAACACATGGTCCTGCTTTGCACTTGCTGGTGCAACCGTGTTCTGAACTTTACATTTATCTGTTGTTCAGAATGGTCCTTGGACATGGAACCTCTATTTAAATGAATAAATTTACAGCTGAAAGACAGCAGCAGTTTCCATTTGGGGTGTGCACACAGGAACACAAGGATTTAACTCTGCTGTCATGCTCAGCTGTGTTGTTCTTCATGCTGACTTATTAAAACTGCCTGGTCCTTCAAATATTCTATAGTTAATCCTTTCCAAAACCCTCATGTCTCTGCAAAATGACTCCTTTAGGATGTTTCCACCACCATTGTGACACATGGTCACAACTGCAACCCTTAAAGAGTTAAATCAGTCCTGGCCAGGCAGATTTCCCACATTGTTTACAGGGAATGCAGATTTTGCTGTCAAATGTGATGGTTTGGATTGAGTTTGGCAGTAATTTCTTGCCCCCACGTTGCTAAATCGAAGATGTTAAGTAAGGAAAATGAGGTTATCTCTTGTAGGATGTATTTTAGGGTTGTGTAAGGAATGAGAAGGTTGGGTGAAGCGTCTTGCTGGTGGTTTTTTTACCACCTTCAAGGTTTATTATCTGAATTTTAGACTTTTTGACCTTTTTATTTCTACTAATAGAGCTCAGTAAGTCTGTACTCTGGACTTATTCTTCCACTCAAAGCAATTTACTTTTATTCTTAAAATTAATGCACAGGCTGTCAAGGAGCTGGGCAAGATGAATAATTTATTTTTTGAAATCTAGAGCCACTGATAGCAGGAAGATACAAGAAATCTTTACTTACAGGGCTGTGTGTGTGTGCTGCCTTACTAAAAATGCCATCCCTTTCCAGGCAGTTTTTGTTACTGAAAATATTTCCCCCATCTAAGCAGGAGAGTTTGTCATTTCTTCCCTCAGCGTGGGCAGGGGTCGTGTGCCTGTAATTGGTGAGAGCTGTCAGTGTGGTCAAGTGAGTGATGTGAGAATGAATTCTGCTTTTCTAATCCCTTTGTGCTGAAGTGTTGGGGCACTTGAGGCTTGTGGAAAGCAGGATGACCCAGTGCTCCTGAGGAAACAGAATTAGCAGGTCCCTAGCATGGGCTTTGTTAGATGAGCAGCCCCAGAACGACTGGAGCTGTGCTGGGCTGTCCTGGCCCTAAATTCAAAGGTTTTGAATTTAGTATGAACTGGGCAATACTTTCAGTGTGGAGCTCTCCCTAAATCCTGGCTGTCTGGAAATAATCCTGAGGATTATAATGTTATAAATGCATGTGTGGCAACAGTGATGGAGAATCTGTGCAGGAAAATCTGAAAAGTCTGAGCTCCAGACTACACATCTCAGCTCAGGTTTTTGCCACAGTTTAAGGAAATATTTCCAGTTATTAGGAGGCTGCTGAAGGACAATTAGAGAGCCAGTTGAGTGAAATGGTTCAAAGGTTCAGTTTTGCGTGTAATCATTAAATGAATTAAGTTCTGGTGGCTGAATAATTTGAGAGCTTTAAATAATCCAACTTCTGAAAGAAATATAGGTAATTGAGAGGCAATCTGCACTTTTAGTGCAGGAAGAAATTAAGCTTATTTCTTATGAATTTGGGAGATCATTTGAAAGAGAGAATAACTCCTGGGAACTGGGAAGGAGCGTTGATGCATTATTAAAATGAGCATATGTGCATTGTTCTATATTTTAGAGCCAAATAACCAAAGAAGTCGAGCTGAATTTGGATCTTTCTAACATTTTACTCTTCTGGGGGGAAGGCTGGTGCCCAGAGCCATTCTCACAACATGTTTCTTATCAGTCACAAGGATCCTGACACTGAGGGCTGTGGGGAAAGGAAGGAAGCAGCAAGGTGGCTGTGCTTGGAGAAGGGGTTCAGGTGTCCCAGGAACTACAGGCTGCTTGCAAAGCAACTTTTCCAGTTGTTTTTTCAAATTCATGCTGGGATTCAATAGGATTGGCCCCCTGATGCACACAGAGGTTTAGCCATGGTCTCATCTTTCCTAAAAGCCATTTGTGATTGCTTTGAAAAAGTGCAGGTTTTTATCTGCCTGACTCCGCAAAAGAGGCTTGACTTGAAAATCCCTTAGCTGAAATGTGAAATCTTCTCTTTTTCCTTCACCCCCATTTTCATGATTTCCCACATTTGACAATGCTGTGTGTACCATCACTTGGAATATTTCACTGGTAATGAGGCAATTTCTGCCTTGCTGGCAAGCTGTAATCATCTAGACACATTTTGAAAGGAATACACGGATAGCACAAAGTGAAATGTGCTCTATTAGAAATTTATATCCTTTCCAACTGCATCAATTATTAGAATAAACAATATTATTTTCCCTGCAAACCTTGCATCCCTCATATCTATCATGGCTATAATTACATTAAATTTTCACATAATCATGGAACCACTGAGTGCTTTGGGTTGGGAGGGACCTCAAAGCTCATCTTGTTCCAACCTCCTGCCATGGACAGGGACAATTCCCACTATCCCAGGTTGCTCCAAGCACCATCCTGCCTGGTTTGGAATATTCCTTGGTATGGGGCAGCCACAGCTTCTCTGGGCTACTGTGCCACGGCCTCACCACTCTCAGAGGAATTTTTTTTAACCTAATATTCAATCTGACAGTTTAAGCCATTCCCTGTGTCCTGTCCCTCCGTCCCTTGTCCCCATTCCCTCTCCAGCTCTCCTGGAGCCCCTTTAGGCCCTGAAAGAGGCTCTGAGCTTTCTCTGCAGCCTCCAATTCTCTGTCTAGGAAAGGTGCTGCAGCCTTCCATCAGCTTTGTGGCCTCCTCTGGTTTCAGATCCTCCATTCAATGTGCTGAAAGTTCTTCCTGGGTTTCCATCACATTTTGCTGTTCTCCTCCTGTCCAACAGCACCATCACATCCTCTATGTGCTGCTGATGCCCTGGGAAGGCTGGCCTAGAACAGAGGCCGGACAGAACTAAAGAATAAAGCAGGGATTTATTCAAAGGATCTCCTCCATGGATCCACCTTGGGCTGCACCCCAGGTTAACCAAAATGGTCCCAAGATGAACCAAAATGGTCCCAAAATGCACGAGCGCTCATGGGATCTGTCACTGGGATCAGTTCTGCTCCATTTCCATCTTGGAGCTAATTGTCCAATTCCAGCTTTAGGTTATCAAGTCCCATCCTTGTTTTTCTCTCTGCAGCCCACGGTGTTTGTGCTCTTGGGCTGAGATTTGGGTCATTTGTCCTTGGTGCCAAGCTGTAGAGGGAATTGTTTTGTCTCCCTGCTCTGTGCACAGAGCTCAGCATCCCATGATACGGAGCCCAGACCCACACACTAAAGCAGCACAGAACCTGAAAAATAGAAAAGCCAAACTTGAGGCATCACAGCACCATCACTATTTCCTGCAACACTGTGGTTTCCCTCAGCCCTGGCCTGTGGCACAGACCTGTTGATTGTTTGGCAGAGCATGGAGCAGAAACAAGGAGGAGTTTTCAGGTGATAAATAAAAGATGCTGCTCACTCTTAGTTAAGCCTCTCTGTGGTGGGCAGAGGGACGAGAGAACCTGAACCACTTGAAAGCAATGGGCAGCCTTTCAGACTGACAGCGATTTCCATAAATTTCTTTATGGATGGCTGGCTTTTCCAGAGGAGCAGCATCTCCTTTGCCAAGTGCTCCCTTAAGCTGGGATTTGGCTGTGCTGGTCTCCAGCCCCCATTTGCAGGCGTTCTGGAGCCTGCTGTTAGTGCTGGCTGAGTCACACAAACTCCAGCAAGAAAGAAAACAAATCTTCCAGAGACTGGCTCTTTTATTTTGTCATTCACAGCCCTGGAGAAGGGAAATACCGTCTAGTGCTCTTTTTGTTTCAAACAGAACATTCTTTTTTGGTCTAAATAAAGTAGTTGGATCGTTGTTCCTATCACTGAGTCACAGAAAACAAAGAGGAAAAGTTACCTAAAATGATATAAATACTGTTTTCATAGTCCAATATAAAAAATATAAATTTTAAAATATAATTTTCTTAAACTGGATAAAGGTCTTTTAAATTTCTTGAAATTCTGTAAGCAGTGGAAGTTTTTCCTATTTCTCATTTATTTCTGGGATTTGCTTGGTAGCATACCTGTAGTGCAGGTGGTGAAGGGACTAGAAATTATTTCCATTTGAGCATGGCCAGCTCTTATTAAAACAATCCTGCTTAGTCCATGGCTGTGTTCTTAGGAGCTTTATCAATATGGGCCTGCCACTTGGAGTCCATTGTAGTCAACTGATATGAGACAAATGGAAGAATTTCACTGAGTTTAATCATAAAAACCCTTGTTTTCTCTTTTATTTTCTTATTCCAGTGCAGTCAGTTTGGAGCATGAGGCAAAATTCTCCTGTGAAGTTCTTCAATGTTTATTCTACCTGATTAACTTCTGATATCTTGGGTTTGCAAGCACTTTTTGTAGAGCAGTACTTCAGTCCTCAGGGATAAAGAAAATGACAGCATTAGTAGGCACAAAAAGAAAACTAATAAAGTTTGTTCTTTTGATCAGTCACAGAATTAATTTGGTAGAGTATTCTTTTCAAAGTGCTTTTTAGTAGAATGCTTTCATTCCCACTTCTGATATCTTATTTACAGGCTAAAAAGACTAATCTAGAAATGCAAAGAATGATCTTCACATTAAATTATACTCTTTAGAAAGCAACAAAAAAACCCCAAAATAATGACTTTGCTGGGTGATTTGTCAATGAGGTTGTAATGTGTACACTACAAGGAATATTAATGAAATGTCATGTTAAAGGTCCGTAGCTCTTTTTTTTTTCAAAACTTAACGAGTCATTTTCTTTTCTCTGGGTTTTAACAGTGGCAATAATATACTGATAAGGAATTTGTCTGGAAACCCTCACAACTTAATTTGAGCTATGACAACATTGCTGAGAACTCTGAACTTCCACAGTCTCCACAATAAAAACACAATGTAAATTTAGGCAGACCCGTAGTGCTTTTATGAGTAAAAGTGGAAGGAAAATAGACCTGATTTGCCAGGTGACAAAGGATTTACAGCTAGCACAGAAATGTTATTTTATTTCCAAGCTCCTGAAAAGCCTAATGGGTGAACCCACCAAGGATGGGGCAGGATTTGGCTCCAGGTGGAGTTTGGGAATTCTCAGTGGGCAGGAGCTGCTGCTTTGAGGGGCTCACACTCCTAAATTAAAGTGTTATTCCCTTTGCACTGCCAGCCCTTTCCAGCTGGGTAATAAAGGGTGAATTGTCCTCTCTCCATCCTGCTGGTGATGGAGAACAGGCTGGGATGGATGGTGATGGATCTGTGGCTGGGATTTCACCTGCCTGCTGAAACCCCTCCAAATGTCATGTTTGGAACTGAGGTGGGTCTTCCCCTGGGTTTTTGAGCTGAATGCTAAATTCTTCTTGGTGTTTGTGGGTGTTCAGATCTTCCTGCTGTGTGTTTCCCCCGTTCCTGACAGTGGAATAGAATGAGCTCTGACTTATTGCCTGTCAGCAAAACCTCTGTTTTTACTTGGATTTCTATTGTTCTAGCTGGGCAAACAGGACACAAGTATCTTACAAGATTGAAAGCTTGCTTTATATCTAGCATGAAAAAGAAAAAGACAAACAGAACTTATTAAAAAATTAAAGTAGATATTTTTATTGTTGAAATAGTTGAGGCAGCCTCAAAAGAGTTGTCCTGACTGGGGCTTAAGGCTCAGGAACACTTGTTTTTGCCATCTCTGGTAGAAAGGGCTTGAGGAGCTCTGTGTTTGTGTGAAATGTGATGCACCCTGCAAGGTGTGAGGCAGATTGCCTAATCCTGAAATGCTGAATTCTCCATGTGTCAAAGAATGCACATGACCCAGAGGCACCCTGGGCCCTGAAGTGAAGGCAGGATGAATTACCCCACCCCAACAGCTAAAAATGCCTTCATTGGTTCTTTAGCTGCTTGGAGGGTTCACAGGGCTTGATACCCCTTGCATAAAAATGCTTCCAAAGAGTTTGGGGTTGTAAAAACAAATTTCTGTTCAGCTGTTTTGCTGCCATAGGCTTTTAAAGCTAATTTTCCAAGCTAATTTTCAAAATCAGCTTTTAAAGCTAATTTTCTGTTTGGAACAAAGATTGGCAGCGCTAAAACCTGCCCAGAAATTCCCATCAGGAAAAAGACTTGCAAACTTTGTAAATGACACCTTGGACAGAAGCAGCGTTCATCAACATGTGAGCAGCAAATCTGTGCTGCTCCTTAAGTGGTGCACAGGGGAAACAGGAAATAAGAGGGGCAGGCAAGAGGACAGGGGGAGGGAAGAAATGAAAATAAAAGCTGTTTTAGGCAAAGACAAGGCCAGAGTTGTGAGCTGGGGCAGAGGTTCAGGGGCTCAGAGTAAGTGTTTATTAGCAAGTGGCACTGGCAGAGAGACAGCACAGAGAGGGTTTTGCTGAGAGCGTTTCAAGCAGGGGAAGGAACAGAGAAGAGAAAGAGCTGGAAGGGTATTTGGCAGATAGGCAAGAGCTTGCCCTTGTTTTTGCCAACTGGCCTGGTGGGATTTTGGAAAGGATGTTGGAGGAGAGGCCAAAGGCTCTGAGCAGGGCTCTGGGGGTAACTTTTTGCTGAAGCCAAATTCAGGGCAGGGGCTGCAGGAGAGAAACACCATCTCAAACCAAGAATTTGCTTTTATTAACTGGGGTAGGAAGGAGAGCAGAACTCACCTTGCAGTGTTTGTTGGCAGAAAAATTCCCATACTGAGATGGCACCATAGCCCACTCCCCACTGAGACTCTCCCCTTTCCCTGCTGCAATCCTTGCCCTTCCCACTGCAGAGTCTCTCCTGCCCCAGAGTCAGAGCCTCTGTGCAATGTAGGGACATTCAGAGCACACCAGCTATGGAAATGGGACCTGAGGACACCCTGCTTTTCCCTCCTGATCATGGTGGTTTTATAGCATCCCACATTTTGCCTCTGATTACAGTGAGATCACCAAGGCTGCTCCTGGTAGGGCTTTATTTACAAGTGTATTTTAAAATGTCTGAATTAACTTCAATGGGAAAAACTGTGGGCATCATTCTGTACCAGACACTTCTGGAATGAGCCCTAAAAGGTGTTTTATTCCCCACAATTGAAAAGGTATGTTCTGAAAGGCACCTAGGGCCCTCAATTCCAATGCATTTAATTGCAGTTGACATTATTACTGCATGACTAAGTATCAGCATCTTAAATATTGTCCAGTGACCTTGAAGCTTCCCCAGCTTGGCATGTATGGTGCTATTAAAGCCATAGGGAAGCAAGTGCCTTATTTTCTGTTCCCACAGCCAGCAGGCTGCCAGGCTGCACACAACCAGGATTTTAGAGTCCTTTAGGACATGGAAAGGGATGTATTTCATAGAAATCTTCTGTACAATGAAGTTGTGCAAGGCTTGCTTCATATTTTTCTTTGGGGAAATCCACATTTCTTTCCTTCTTAAAGCTCTGTACCAATAGTGTTTATTTGTTCTTTCAGCAGCCTTACATCCTGCAGCTTCAATATTACCACTTTGTGGCACTTGCTTGGTGGCTTGTAGCCTTCTAGCTGCTGGCAACCATCAAGCTTTCAATGTATAATAACTGAGCAAGGTGCTTTTCTGAAAGAAAATAAGCAGATGTCAAGATTGCACTTGCTCTTGGGACGACAAGTCCCTGGTAATAAGCACTGTGTTTCAAAAGACACACTCAGTAGTTCTGCAGGGAATTTTAGTGTTCAGGTTTCTGTTGTGAGTCACAAAAGCTTTTGTTTTACCCGAGACAGGCGAGCTCAAAGCCATGTTATTTCCTGGGCACGGCACGAGTGGGCTGGGGATTATTCAGGGGTTTCAGGCTCGGGGCAGCTGTGGGGGTGAGGACTCCATGAGGTTGTCATTCCCAACTCCCACCATCTCCACAGGCTTCATTTGCTGCAGCACTTTGCACCAAATTCTTTGCTGATGCAAACTAGGGAGGTGGAATGGTTTTGTGCTGGTTTTTCTATTTTTGCTGGTTTTATTCCCTTCAGAAGTGTCCAGGCTGGGCCTGGACCCAGGAAGGGCCTCCTGGCTGTCTCCCCGTTCCCTCCCACATGCTCACCCCCGAGCTGCCTGCTCCCACTGCCAGCCTGGAAATCCTGTAAATCATTCTGTGTGTCTGTAATTCTTACATCCCTGCCCTGTCAGCAGCAGCACCCATCCTCCTGTGTGCCAGAGCAGGATCTGCCCCTGCAGCAGGGAGATCTCCTCCTCTCACACCCAGTGTGGCCTGCCTCCCTCACACACACTGGGCCTAAATACAGAATGGCCTGGGGTGTGTGTGAGGGGGATTTTGTATCTGCATCCATTGCGTGGCTTCCTAGGAAACATTTACTGAACACTTTTATGTGCTTGGAAAACAAGCATTGAGCAAATTGGGGATTTTTTCCAATTAAATGCAGGAAAATCAGTAAAAACTGTCTATGAAACAGTAAGGGAAAAAAATTGTAACACTTTTTTCAATAAATAACTTTTGGATAAAGCAGTTCAGCAAGGAAGTTTTGTGGATTTTTTTCCAGATTCAGATATGGAACCATGACAGGACAGGCTGTTAGAAACCTCAGCTGGGTGTTATAGGAAAGCTAATTTTAGGAAAGTAGACAATTAGGTACAAACAGGTAAAGTGCACAGTGTTTTACAACAGATTTGGCAGTCAAGTGGAGTAGTGGAGTGACTTTCTTTTTTTAGTATAATTACTGCATGGGTGAGTGTCATCTTTAACTTCACCCCTGCATTTTCACCTGTCCTGTAACAGGGTAAATCCAGGGAAAAGCTGGATGCAATAAAATCCATAAATCCTGGATGTAATCACTGTGGTGGGAAGGTGCTGCATTCCTGTCAGAATATTAACATTTGTCTCTGCCTCCTTCTCGTTCCTCAGGATGTCCTTTACTCAAACTTTAATCGAGATCCTCACTCCCGTGTTCCTGAAAGAAACTTTTCATGAGGATGCCACATTTCCTGTGAGCTTTTCCCGTCACTGCAGACTCACTCCCAGTTCCTAAGGATGGGTTTGAGCCTGGAGGATGGAGAAGCAAACGGGAGGCACAGTCTGTTCAGAACACATCACTCACTGCAGGTCTGCCATCAGCTGTGTTGGTTTAGGGAAATGTTTCAAGGCAATACCTCTCAAAAACTGGCCATCCATTTCTTGGCAGCAATTTGCTGTAGGTGAACTTTAAAAAACTGGGTTAGAATTGCCTTTTAAAAGGTAATCAAATACCAGAATTGTTGTTCTGTGGGGAGTTAGTCAGATCTGATTCTTTTTCCTTCTTGGCTGGAGGAAAAATATAAGAATACATATTAAATTTTCATATAGAGAGGTGAGCTACTTTTTCTTTGCAGCCTCAGTTTATTAGAGAGATTTTTTCACCACTGTCTGGTCTGAGCAAAGAGTTTTGGTCTGCTAAAATGAATCAAACTGCTTAAACATAATTTGTTATGAGATGATACCTTGGTCAAAAAAATCCTTCTGGAGCCACAGTTCCAGTGATGATAGAGGTTACCAGCATGCTCTCAGATAATACCATGAAATGATTCATTCTGAGTTTCTTCTGCTATTAAGGCAAAAAATAAATTATAACCTTCTGGTAAAACCCTGTTTTCCATCCAGATGGATTTATGTGCTTGGGGTTTTTTCTGAAGTCCAGTGGACAAAATAGATACCTTTGCAGTTAACTGCTCTGAGAAATAGGGACTGTGGGTCAGGGTGTTGAGACTTAATAAAGTACAGATGTCTTTCACTGTGAATGCTGATGGTGAGAAAACCTGGATCCAGCACTCCCTTTTCCCCATTTTTGTTTCTCTGATTGAAACTTCAGCACAAAACCGATGAGGGGGAGAGCAGGTGAGTCAGTGTCCTGGAACAGAGCTTTGTAGCTTGAATTAACATCTGGTGGTTTCTTTGTCCAGGGTGCCATTTATCTGAGAGCCTGTCATGGATGGAGTCATTAACAGGGGGAACTGGGAGAGCTAATTACCCTGGCACTGCTGGAACTGGGAAGGGCAGAAACCCTCAGGATGCACACCCAGGAGAAATGGCCCATTTTCCAGCTGGATTCACAGAATGCTGGTGCTGCATTAGCTCTTGCAGAGAGCTGGGGAGGTGCCACCATCTGCTCTGCTTGTCCTGCTCACCCTGCTCCCCTTCCCTGCTCTGTGCTGCAGGTCCCACACGTCCCTCCAGGTATTTCTGCACTTTGCTGGTTTGGCACTGCAAGAACAGCCAGGCTGCGTGCTTCCCAGTAGTTACCATTTCAAGAAGGGTGAAATTAATAATTAGTTATATAGTTCTTTCCTAACTAATTAATAATTAGTTATATAGTTCTTTCCATTAGTTATAATTTCAAGAACGGTGCTTTCCATTAGTTATAATTCCAGTTATCTTGCCAAAACTTGTCACAGAATTCACACAGAATCACTGGGTTGGGAGAGACCTTCAAGATCATCGAGTCCAACCCAGCCCCAACACCCCAACTCAACCCTGGCACCCAGTGCCACATCCAGGCTTTGTTAAACACACCCAGGGGTGGTGACTGCACCACCTCCCTGGGCAGCCATTCCAGAACATTATCACCCTTAACATTAAAAAAAATTTTCCTAATTTCCAACCTATATTTCCCTTGGTGCAGGGAAATATATTTTTCATTATACTTGCATATTTGTGACATTGTAGTCGTGTTTTCACTAGTAGTGGTGTTTTCACTTGTGCTTTAGATTTCCCTGCTTCTAAGCAACCAATAAATGTGTTAAATCGTTCCTGCCCTGTCTGGAAACTAAACTTAATGTTCATCTGCATCAAAACCACAAGGCACCATCGCCTGTCCTTGTGCAGTTTGTTTCCCACAATTTGGGATAAAGTTCCATTTTTAAAGGATTGGAGCTTTTCAGCTGTGATTGAGCCAGTGCTGCTGACCTCCCTCTGGCAGGTGTGGGGTGTAAAGGGTGTAAATGTTGTTACCATTGTGTTGCCCAATTGCTGTGTGTGGTGGAAAAGGGAAATGATTCAGGTTTGCTAAGCTGTCAGTTTTGGGCTTCAACACAGAGAAATCTGGGAATGCTGAAGTTGTGAATGTTTATCCAGGGAATGCAGTGTTGCAGTCTGGGCTATCCTGGGACAAAAATTTCCCTTTAATTATCACTGCTCATAGCAGAGGGGCGTGTGATGCACTGCCACTGCCAGGAAGCCAGATACACACAAGAATTGGATTTTAAAACTTACTGGGGTGTGTCTTCAAATTAGAAATAATGTTATTGATTCATTTATGCACTGAGACTAAAGACTTAAACTTATCAGCTTTATCAGGTAAAGTAATCCTCAGGTAAAGCAGAAAAGTAATCCTCCTTCCCATTCCAGACAGGGACACTGAGAGCGTGAAACTGCATTTCCTAAATTTCCAGGCTTCTAAAGGCATTGACTGTTTTGGGCTTTCAGCTCTCTGATTTCTTAATGGGACCACAGGGTTCCAAACAACAGATTCACAGTCCTTTAGGTGATGTGCAGAGAGACTGCACCTGAAAAGCCCCTTTGGGAAGAATCACAACAGCTCTGCTGAAACCAGGATTTCACTCTTGGGGGTTTGGAACGAGCCAAGAGGCTGAGCAGTCAGTAGCAGCACAAATTGCAAATGCTTTGTGCCATTTGGAGAAGTCCCTTGGCAGGCTGGGACCTGCCCACCTCCTGCTGCTCTGCAGTGGAAAATCTCCCTCCTGCTTCTCCTGGGCATGATCTGCATCCCAGGGCTGCACACTCAGCACCAGCTGCATCTTTCCTACACTTTGGGTAATCCATGACAGCGTTCCTGCATCACTTTTGGGTTTTTAACTCCAGGTGAGGTAAATTCTTGGATGTGAGTGAGCAAAGTGCAGGGATTTAGTTAAGTCAGTCCAGCCACTTGCTTATAGGCACTTCTGTGCATGACACTTAATGGGATTGATTCCCTAAAGGACTTCAGCTGGAAGGGCAGAAGTCAAGTTTCCCTGACTGATCTGTGTTTAATGGAGAGGTTGGGGTCGGTCATCTTCACCTGAACTCTGATGTGCAGTGTGACATTTCAGTGGGGTTTGAGACAAAAAATGCCATCAGTCTGTCCTCAGAAATATCAAAAACACAGTTAATGGGAAAAGATCAGCCAGTTATAGAGGGGGCCTCTCCCCCTGGCCTCACTCATTTGGTTGGCAGGGAGCTTTATCCCAAGGCAGCAAAAAGCACTGCAAAAATGTGTCAAAAGGACTGGGCTTCTTGCTGTGTGCTCAGGAGAGGATTGAGAAGCCCTGGAATGAGACAAGCCATGTTTGCTGTGTTGTTAGAAATGCTTTGCCCCTGGGTCAGGCTGTTGGGCACAAAGGGGATGGTTGGTGGTTCTTGCAGTGGAGCTGTCACACCAAACCTTGTGATTCTGTGCCTCTCCCCAATTCCCAGATCTTATTTCTTCCAAAAGAAGAAGTGACAGGCCCATAATGTAATTTTAAGTAACTTCAAAGAGTATTTTCAAGACTTTTTAATAACACAGTAGAACTTACTTAATGCTCCAGTTATAGAGAAGTTACTATAATAAGAACCCTTCAAATGTGATTGTGCTCTGTGAAGTATCATCCCTCTTAAATCAGTGGTGTTGTTATGGAAAAGGCTTGTTCATGCACCCAGTGCATGACTGAAAATTGCTTTTATAATTCAGGTTACAAGTAAGAGAAAATTATCACCAATTTCCTGATCAGAAACACCAGAAAGTAGTGCAGTTTAGCTATCTGACTAGCTCTGCAGAGGTCTGTGGAATTGCTTTAGTATGTAAACAAAATAGGGTTTGATGCAAGTTCCTCAGTCATGTCTCAGAAATGAGGAGCTGGGACAGTGCTGTGGTTTATAGTGTGTCAGTGTTCTTGACAGATTGAGCAATGTACAAAACCTGTTTAAATTTGGTTTTACTTCCCAGAGTTTAGAAACCAGAGCTGCCGTGGTGCAGGGAATGTGGGCAGCTTTTCACTGTCTCACACCAGAAACAAGGTGATGTTCCTGGATCTCAGAGCATTGTAGGAGCTGCTGCTTTTGGTTTAGATCAGATTCCTTCCTCTTGGAGCTGTCTTTGCTGCCTTCCCTGCGCACCAGCACACACAGAGCTTGCTGTGGTTCCTTTCCCCCACCTTGCCAGTCCAGCATTGCAGAGCAGCCTGTGAGATCTTTCCCAGGTCTGGTTTTTTCAGGAGGAAGAAAAGAAGACAAAAATAGAATGCCTTGGAGAAAAGCCCTGGCAGGAACTGAAAGGCTGCAGCCCTCCCTACAGCACTTGTCACGGGAGTTGTGTTGTTTTACTGCTTTTCTCCTGCTTTGTCTCACGGATTGTTCCATCTCTTTCCCTCAGGAAATGCAGAGGGAAATACCTTTCCAATCATTTGATGAGACAGGCCAGAATGGTTTCATTTCAGAATTTTATTTTGGGTGTCCTTCAACTGCTTGTGATTTGTGGGGCTATGATTTCTGAGGTTAAACTTTCTCAGTACCACAGTGCTGCCATCAGCACTAAGTGCTGTCATCTGTTCTTTGGGTTTATCTGGAGAATGATAAGGAAAAAGACATCTTCTGTCCTCCAGCTTCACTGGGATAAGTGTTAATCTGCACTGGAAGCTCATGAATAAATAAATAAATGGGGTTTGATGGAGCTGTGAAGAGCACAGATTATTGGAGCAGTGATCCCAACTCGGAGGGCATTGTCAGCTGTCAGTGCTGTGTAGTAGAGGGTGCTCTCTATTGGGAATTTTGTCAGCCAAGCTGATGCAGACCATTAAAAAGTCAGGTTTTGTCAACAGCTGCCAGACAGTAGTCTGGAGGAAAAAAATAAAACAGTGATTTTATATCAGAGAGAAGCTGTGAAATTTTGTAATTTCCATTTTTCCCCGAATTTACCAAAAACTGACCTCTCATTACTTTTGGAATTCTTGCCCTGTTATGTGCAGAAATGCATCATGAAACAATCTATATGTAAGTGTAGGGCCTGCTTCTCTGACAGGGAGCATGTTGGAAACACATTTTCCCCTCAAAAAAAAGGGCTTAAAAACTCCAGTTTCTAAATGTTTTCTCTTCATTTGCATTTCTACATATTCCGGCTATTGGGGGAGTTACTTTACAGAAGAGCTAGAAATAAAGATATGGTCATGTTTGCATAAAGATTATTGAAGACGGTTTAGTTTAATAACAAGGCAAGTGTTCCTAATGTGCATTTCTGAACATTTGTGTTTTGGGGGTTGCAAACTTTATGTGGTGGGAAAATGTGCTTGGTAAAAAAGCTGTAATTGATAAACTGGGTTGTCAAGTTGACAGAAAATACATAAAAATCCCAGCATTAACAGAGCTGGAAGAGACAGGATAAACTTTTTATTAGAACAAAGTATCATTTGATTGTGTGTTTGGCTCCATCATTAGGATCTGTCTGTTTCCAAGATGTATTTAAATTGTTTACTCCATTGCTAAAATGTCTTGTCACTTGATAGCTCTCAAGGTCAACATGACCTTTCCTATCAGGCCTAATCCTTTATTCATAGCCAGGCAGTCAGAGATTGAATTATAAATGCATTAAGCTCATTGGGTGAACATGAAAGTGAACAAAGAACCATATTGAGGAGAAAAACTCCAATTATCACTGTACAGAAGAGCTCTTTGTTTATGACACAGTGGGTTTTGTGTCCTTGTTTGTGTCTTTATTAAGAAGTTTTTGGTCCCTTATGTTCCAGGTGTTACAATAAATGGCTCTTCAGGCTGATTACCAAGGCTTTGATTGGTTTTGTAGGACCTGAGTGAGAGACTTTGCTCCTCTGCAGCTTCTGCAGCCCCCAGAGGTGCTGGGTTTGGTGTCACCTCAGCTTCCTTTGCTGCCTCTGTGACCTCTGAGGGATTCCATTCCCTGCAGGATGGTGAGAAGGAAAATAAACCAGGGGAAAAGGAGATTCACTGGGAGATGCCATGGGACAGGACAGGCTGTGTGGGCTGCTGCATTCTGCTGCTCTGTCCAGAACAAGCAGGCAGCAGCAAAAGAGAGAAATGAAGTGTGAGAGCTCAGTCAGAATGGAACAAGGTGCTTTTGGAAAAGTCTGAGGTGTTTTAGAGCAGCCCAGGGCTAAACACATCCATTTTTATTGTTATTTTTATTACTTTGGACACAGAATACATGGAAGTGGGAGAACAGCTCCGTGTCACACTGTCCCTCGGTGCAGCAGGTCTGTTATAGGGTTTGTGCTTTTGTACCCCCTCTGTCCACCTGTGTCAGTGTCAGGCTAAGAAAGCACAGCTGAGCTGCAGGGGGAATGAGAATGTTCCCTTTCCCTGCCCAAGATGCTGCCTTCAAACGTTGCATTTTGAAAGCTGGGGAAATATCATTTAATAATTTTTGCTTTCCTGCACATTTCCCAAAACACTTGTTATTCTCTTGCAGCTGAAATAAGGCTGATCATGTGGAAGAGGGTAAAATAGAAGTGTTTTATTATAGCTTCTTCTTTTACTACTCCCTGAGTAAAAAACCACAGTGAGAGCTACTGAAGGGCTAACTTAAATTTATGTTTGTTCTTGGCCTGGCACTATTTACAGGAGAAGTTGTGATGTTCCCTCCTGAACATTCTGGTAATTATTACCATGAAGGATCATGGACCTCAATTAATATTTGCAAATTCCTGCCTGTAAGTAAAAATAGCCGAAGTTATTACTGTCCTCCAAAAACAAGGTTATTGACGTCAATAACATATGTAATAACATTATCCAGGAGAAATACACCATCCCACAGGCAGAATGTCAGTGGTGTGGGAAGGAACCACGAGTGAGCACCTATGTCTGTGTGCTCAGAGCTAAGCAGACTGCATGTGCACACACTAAATTAATTTTTGTGATGATCATGATGGCTTGAAGCCTTTTTGGTCTCCCAGATTGTCATGGTCAGGGGTCTGTAAATTCACTGACTTCTCTGCGGATTTATAGAAATCCTGAGCTGCTTTTGCACCCACGGTGCTCAAGCAGGACCTGCTGGGGATTCTCCAGTTCTCTGCCCTCAGATCATCCCTCTGTGCAAACCCAGGGCTTCAGCAGTTGTAAAGAGGGAAAACATTCCCCAAGTCCTAGGAGGAGCTGATGAAATGTGCTTTTAAAACAGCAAAGGGCCCCAAAGGTGGCATTCAGACACTGCTGTGTGGTAGCTGAAGTAGCAAGATGTTGGTTTGGACCCGTGTCCTGCTTGATGGGTTGGTGCCTTTTCTTTTTTTCCCCATTTTTATTTTCCATTTTCAGTATGACCAGCACTGCTGTATTTTTACACAACTTGAAGCATTTTTTTTCAATTTATATATGTTAAATTGTGACAGTTTATGTACCCTGAGAGCTTAACTCCATCTTGTGCATCACAAGGATTTCTTACATTACTTATTGGATCTGTTGGGATTTCATGGCACAGACTTTTACACTTGGCAAGTTCTCCTTTTCTCTTTTTCATAAATTTTTCTCTTTTTTTCTTTTTGGGGAACAACTGTGAGTGAATTGATGTTTGGTGCTGAGGAGTGCATAACAGCCTTTTCCTTTGTTCTTTTCCTTATTTTATTTCCATCATTGCCTGTGTTTTAATGGCCATACATCTCACAAAGCAGATTTAAGCTCTTTAATTCCAGCTGTTACACACGTGTGGAGCTGTACATTATGCTGCCAGCCTGAAAATAGTGCTGTACCTATTGAAGGTGCAGGGCTGTAAAATGCCCAGCACTGCAGTGGTAAATTGCAGGGTCAGTCACGCAGCTTTTTTCAGGATATCAAGCTGAAAAATAAGGAAAATGCCAATTGAGCCTCTGAGGTGCAGTCACTGATGTGGAGTTATCCCAGGGACACATTTTTTGGCTGAACCTCAAGGGATTTTTCTCCACACACCCCAAAATACCTCACCTGTCCTGAGTGCCCTCTTCATGGCTGGAAGTGCCACCTGAGCATCCCAAATTCACAACACCAGCTCCTTTAAATATTTTCCTGCTTTTCTGGGCAAAATCCACAAAGAAAGGAGAACCAGTCTGTGGCTATGGAGAAGGTACAGCTGCTGCCAAAGCACACCAGGAACCAGAGAATTTGTTCATTCCCTTTGGTGCCAGAGAGCATCTTTAGCCCTGTACCGTTTGGTAGCCCAGTAGCAGGAGATGTTTCAAAGAGGAATTCTTGTTTCACTTGCAGCACCATTTCTCTCCTATTTAAAAGCACATCACGTGCAGCATTTTGTTGCTAGGTGCCTGCTTGGCCGAGTGCTGGTTTCCAAGCATGCTTTTATATTTAACTAACCCCTGCACAGCTTGCCAGGCATTTTGCCCCCATGAGTTCTAATTTTCCCTTCACTGTTTTCTGTATTTTTGGGTGAGGAAAATTCCTCCTTTCTCTTCATAAATTTAATCGAGATAATGTCTCCCAGCTAAAGGTAGGAGATTTACATCTCCTCCTTGGAACTGGAGAAATTGTGTGCAGAAGTAGTACGGCTGGATTGGGGCTGCTATCAGAAAATGTTGTGAAAAAAAGAAATCAAATTAAGCATTATTTCGTTTTAGCTCTGCAATTTTTAGTTTTGCATCACTTAAAGAACTTTAAAAACAAAAGTAGAGAATTTGTTGCTATTTGCTCATGATTAATGCAAACAAATTCCACAGAGATTCAAGGGAAAACAGAGGTAACATAGAGCACAAAAGCCTGGGTTTCCAAAAGCAGAGGCCATGCACCTTTCCATTGATTTAAAATAAGCAGGGGTTGGATTAAAAGTTCCTTTGAGCTGTTTGACCAAGCTCCCTTCAAGGATTTGTTAACCTGGGGCTGCCTCTGGCAGTGTTGGAGCAGGTGAGCAGGTCCTGTGGGAGGGAGATGCCCATGGTTTGTTTCCAGGGATGGGATGGTTTGGGGAGGAATATCGTATTTCCAGTTGCTTTGCTTCCTTGCTGCTTTTTTTGGTGTTTTTTCCTAATCAGAGAGAGGGATGCTGCCTGAATTACACATAAAGACACTTTAAAACAGCAGCAATTGAGAACCACAAACCCAATATCCACACCTGCCAATTTTTCTTACAGAGGCTGGAGAAAAAGCAAAATTGAGCACAAAATGTTGGCATAACACTCTGAAGCTTCTGAAGTTGTTCTGTCAGCTTGTGTGACATATTAACCAAAATTCTGTGGGTACTTGTGGGCTTCAGGGGCTGCCCTTGGAGCGCATCTGCAGCACTGAATTGATCAGATTGTATTGCCAGGATAAAAAGGGTGATCAGAGCAGTCTCTTCATACCTGGTATTACACTAACAACAAGGCCATTTTATTGCTTTTCTGTAAAGGAAAGAATTACCAAAGAATTATTTGGAATTACCATGAGAAGTTGGTTTCATTTCCCCCAGCAGCAGCAATAAAATCAGGATGAAAAGTCAATTGCTTTCACTAAAGCAGCAGCAGCAGTCTGAGTAAATTGTTTTTGCTGAAATCCTGCTACAATAATTTCAAATAAACCCAGATATTTACTCTCTGGAGTTGGTTGTAGCGAGATTCTCATCTAGGGGTAAAAAGTGGTGCTGGTTCTGCAGTGGGGGTGAATCTGCCTGATTGCAGGGTGATGTGCTCTGGAAATCCTCAGGAGTGTCCCCAGTTATAAATGCTGCAGTAGCAGCTAATTCTTGTTCATTTCTGTCATTAGTAGCTGAGGCTGGAACAGAAACTGCCCTTTCCTCACTCTGGTCCAGAGCAGATCAAGCAGTAGAAGCTGCAGAGCTAAATGTGAGCCTGTGTTTAAATGGAATTTACCTCTGCCTCCATCTCCTCTGCCTTTGGTGCAGCTGGGCTTGGTTCTCTGCTCTTATCACAGCGCTGTGTGTAGGGAGATGTATTTATTTAAAGTAGCTCCAAATGTTCTGAGAGCAGCTTCTTGCATTTGGCATTGGAAGTTCATGCTCAGCCTCCATCTCCTATGATAATGTTTTTTAAACTTTGACTCTTTTTGATGATGAAGTTACAAGATATGCTGGTGATTACTAAAGGATTTAGCTCACTGACATTTACATACTGCTCTGGAAGAGAAATCTGCTGAATGGAATATGTATTGCAGTTATTGTGCCCTTTTAGTCTCATTTTCTCTTTTTCCCCTCTCTTCTTTTTATTTTTTTCTTTTCCTCTTTTTTTCCTCTTCCTCTATTTCTCTTCTTTTTTTCTCATTTTCTCCAACCTTCCCCCCTTCTTTCCCATCCTGTTTCCCCCCCTTTTCCCTGTTTTTTCTCTTCTCTTGCTTTTTCTCTTCCTTTTCCCCTTCCTTTTTCTCTTTTATCTTCCTTTTTCTCTTCCTTTTTCTCTTCCTTTTTTTCTTCCCTTCCTTTTTCTTCTTTTTTCCTCTTCTCTTATTTTTCTTTATTTTCTTTCTACTCTTCACTCTCATTGCTCTCATATTTTCAGGTAGGACCATGCCTCTGTTCCATTTCACTTGTTTACAATCAGAAATAGTGTGTGCATGGAATCAGAAGTGAAACCTGGCTCTCACTGATGGCAGCAGCATTTTGTTGGCATAAAGCAGGACTGGGATTTTACCTCTCAGGCCACTTCTTGCCATTTTATTTGACCAGCAGAGGAACAGAGGAACATTTTAGGACTTGACATTGTCAGAGGAACATTTTAGGACTTGATCAGCTAAGCCAAAATCAGTGTGAAATACACAGTGATCATGAATGAGAAGTTCAGGAAGAAGAGAAAGCTGCTTTTTAAAATGCTGCAGTTTTTATAACTTGAATGCGTTTTCTTTGTGGAGACACTGGTTATAACAGATCCTTCCCTGTCCACTGTTGGAAGGACAGGACTTTTTTCAGTTTTTCTGTGCCCCCTGGCACTGCATTCCAGCTAGCTCCAGGAAAGGCCACTGGAGATATTTAGGTATTGAGGAGAACAAATGGATATTTAGATAGAGTTGTGCCTCAGGGAAATGCTGCTGCTTCATCCTCACCTGGTCCTGGCTGTAGCCTGCCAAATATCTGGAGCAGGCAGGAGGAAAAGTCTCTTGTTTTCTGGAAAGGATCAAAGCTGGAGTTTTCTTCCTTTTCCCTCACTGCTTTGTGTGTTCCCTCAGGGCTTGTTTTATTTCCCTTTAGGAGCTTCAGAGCAGTTTTTTGGGTCGAGCAGTGCAGCATTACTATACAGGCAAACCTTGCTGGAAAGACAAGGTGTAACACCCGAGCACGTGTTAGCTTGGCAAAAGTGCTTCCAAACCTTAATTTCTCAGGTACCTGCTGCATTGCTACATAAATAATGCAGGATTCTTTCCAGCTTGCATCACTCTTCCTTATTTAAGCTGCAGAGAGTTTGGGGGTGAGAGTAACATTGACAGGAAAGATTCATCACCATTGGTTACTGCAGTACATTGGTTCAGCATTAGGATTTCACTTCTCCTATTCCCCAAGACTCAGCTCTTCCTGAAGCTTATACCTGTATTCACTATTTGGAATGTGTCAGGAAGGATGGAATGTTACATTTTAGGCTGCTTGGGCACAAAGAGAAAGCATCATTTGTTGCCATAAAATAGTGCTCAGTTTTAAGGCACTGTAAGAGCTGTTTTAGCATATGAAGTAAAGCCAAGATGATTTTCAGACTCTTATTTCTATTCTGATCCTGCCTGCTGCAGGATCCAAAAACTGCAGCAGGCAGTGAGTCCATGTCCACTCTGCTTTAAAAGCACCATGTTTGGAACATCCCAGTTAAACTGACACTGTGTGATGTGTGGTTCAGCATGAGGCTTCACCCTCACATCATGAATATAAACCTTCCTATTGTGATGCTCATGAGGCTTTTGTGTCTGTCTGCAAATAGAGAAAAACAGAACACATAACTCCATGTTTCAGGGGAGGGAGGTGTCCTTCAGTGGCAGTGGAAGAATAATTGAGGTGCCCATGTGTAGGCAAACAAACACATCTCGAGGCTTTTTAGAGATAACGTCCATGCCCGATTCATGTGCATGGTTCTATCTCTATTTCCTATTTCAGTTCTGTTGGCCACAAATACTCCATGCACAGAAGTGTGGCTCAGTTGGGTGGGGGAGAGCTCAGCTTGCATGTCCAGCAAGATTTCTCAGTGTTAAATGTATTTTATTCTCTGAAATTAGGTGGACATAACACTTGCTACAAGAACCCTCATCATAGTTAATCAATCATGCATTGTGTTTTTAAGCCAAATGCTGCTGTGTTCACAGCATGCTTCCTTCTTCCTCCTCCTGAGATGTTTAAAGAGTCCAAGATGTGTTTCCTTGTATTCCTTTAGACTTTTTAATGCTTTTCTGTGTATGCCATCATGTCACTGCAGGCAGGTGACCAGCTGCAAGATTACACCTGAGAAGTGTATTAGTATTTGTTATTTGCCTGGCCAGAAGGATTGTTGTCAAAGGGCCCCAGCACTGTTGTGCCCCAGCAAAACAAGATGTCATTTTTTGTTGTATTGCACTAAATAGTTTATTTACGTGGTTGTCAATTTTTCTCTTGGTCTCTTTTCTGTGCACGGTGTGTCTTCAGCAGAAACACTGCTGCCACAGTGACACACTAACCCAGTTTAGCCTCAGGCCCTTTTTCTGTGGGGTGGGGGAAAGAACAGACTGTGTGTGCTTGTGACAGTGCTGTGCATGCAGTCCTTGCTGAGAGAGGTGCCCTTAAAAATGTTAAATATATGGAACCAGGAGTTTGTTAATCATGGATCTGAATTTTCTGGCATTCCTCTAAGGTTTTGCAGCCTTTTATTGTCTCCTGAAAGCCTTGTGCACAGTTATTTGGTCATTGTACACCCCTCGCTGGGTTGTTTTTGCCCAGCATAAAGAAATTTCTGTGTTTCCAACAGATGACACATGGGTGAAGACTTGTCTAGACACTCCTTAAAACCTTGTCTGTAGGAAATGGGTTTTCAGCTTGAAGTCAAATCTCACTGGAGACCAGGCTGCTTGTAGACTGAGTCTATACTGGCCACTCAAAACAAACTGTCCTATTGTGTGGAAGAGATTAAACATGAAAACCAGAAACTTTCCTTTCTTCACCAGCCTTTGATCCTATATAAATCAATGTATCACTTAGCCATGTCGATTGCTCATTTATTGCAGGTGTTTATTCTGATTTGCCTTTGTTCATTATTTACTCTAGCAATCACTGCATTAGGTATTTTATTCACTCCTTTCTTGGGTAAATTAAACACAGGGAACAAGACAATGCCTAACCAATGTCTAAAAAGAGAATTCTAAGCCATGTTTATAGTATGTAAGCGTGTACATATATATGCACATATATGTATGAGTTTTAACTGGTTTTTAATCCACCATGGCATTGCTTGGCTCTAGAGAAATCATACAAGCTTTGTATTTGGGCCATTCCTCCTCCTCCTCCTGGTCTTTCTGGATGTCCCTGTTCTTCCATTCCATGATTGTTTTTCCCCAGGTGTGTTTCTGTGGGAGCAGTGGAAGGACATGCAGCACAAGCTGCCAGCTTGTTTGTCCTGCTGCCTCTAGCTTGTGCCGTGGGTTGTTTCCATGTTTGGCTCAGTCATGCCAATAAACATTTGCAGATCACAATGGTGTTTATTCAGAAAAGATGCCAAAGGTCTCAGACTTAGAACATGAATAAATTCAAGGTCAGTGTTCTTGTGCTGAGCCACTGCTTTCAAATTCCTATGAATTATTCTGGATTTTTTCCTACTTTGGTTGGCTTCAAATATCTCTTTGAACATACCTATTCATCAGCATCAAATCAAAAGCTTGGCAGCTATTTCTTGATTAAATAATTATTCCCAAACTAATAAACATCACAGCAGGGTTTAATTAATATATGTCAGTCATATGGCTTTTTTTTCTCTGTCATTTTTTTTCCTTCCTAAAAATACCACGTTCTGAAATTAGTATCTGCAGAATAAAGGTGTGGGCTTTTTTCTGCAGAGCCATGGGAAAGACAATTAAGGAGTCTGTTGATTGCATCTAGTTCTCTTTCTGTTTAGGCATGGATATCTCATGTTTGAGAGTTTCCTGCTAGAAAAGCTGCAAAAATCTCCCTGGAAACCCTCCTTGCCCTGTAGGACTGTTGCTATTGTAATGAAAACAACTCTGCTGAAACTTTATCTTTTATGAAAAACCTTCCACTAACAACTTAGTTTTATTAACCACCTCGCAGACCAGAACCCGTGGAGATACTGAGGCAGAGTTGGGGATAAAACTTGATAATTTAGGAATATTAAACCCCAAAGTGCTGCCCAGGACCATGTGTTTTGTAGTTATGCATTTGAAGCACCTGAGCAGCTCTGAATGCCAAGTGTGATGAAGAGACGTTGGTATCTCTGACCCTAGATGAGATAGCAATTAAGAAACATAATTGCTTGGGTTTGTATTTAGTTCTTCTTTTGGTGTTGTTGGTAATGAATCTCTCTATATGCATAAGCTTCAAATTAACTTTAGCTACCGTGTGAAAAATGTGTTTTAATGTAAACAACCAGACAAAACTCCTTAAATTAGTCAAAGAAAATAAACCAGCCTTTTAAATTAATGGGTTCAGTGTAGTTTTCCTACTTAACAACATGGTAGTTTCAGCATGTTCTTGGTGTTCACACTTCTCAGAGACTTGTGGGGCAGTATACAGAAATCAGGCTTTAAAATGAGCAAGCACTCACAGTCCCTCAAGTGGCTCTGACCTTGATGAAATGAATATTTCTAATGTGCTGAAGGGATGGATAATTATTACCATATTCTGCAAGAAGCACGCTCCGCTTTGAAGTTGGCAGAATCTTTTCCCGGGGACTTTGTAGGATTAGGCTTTGCGCACGAGCAGAATTGCTGCCTTTAAGGAATGCATTTCCAGCTGGAGGGATCCTGGGCTCGCACACACCGAGGTGCAGAATGCCTTCAAACAGCCATGAGATCTAATGGGAGGTGATACTATTCATCACCTCACCAGAACTGCACCCATGCAGCTTATGGAACAGCCTCAGCTTTTATTCGGACCCTGTCACATTTTCTGCCCTCAGCAGGGCCCTGGTGCAACACTGCCTGAGCTGATTGATTTATTTTCAATTTACGGGAAAGCTTCTGTGCCTGTAAATATTTTTAGGTACGTGCATAGCTTTGCACTGAAGTAATGCCTTTGAAGGGAATTGGAGAAATGATTAGCTGATTTAGTCCAGAAAAAGTACTCATAATGATTCTGGAGTTTAATTTTATTGTATGGCTTCTTTGGTTGCCCAGTCCTGCTTGCACTCCTTCCTTGGTTCCACTGGTTTTACAGGTCTGATCTTTGAAGGAGGAGAATGTTGTTTGGTATTCTGTATACTTCACTTTATATAAATCATCTGCTTTGATATTTGCTGGTTTTGTAGTAATTGGGTACTTAATTAGTAGTAAATGTTCAGAAAACATTTAATTTCTTTCTGTGAGGAAAGTAATCCCAGGATTTTAAGAAGACCGAGTTCCCCATCTCCTGTTGAGTATGAATATTTCCAAGTGTGCTGGATGGTTGAGTGATATGTTTATAAATGAACACATATGCTTTACGACAATTAGACAAAACTTGAACAAAAATTTGTCAAACGAGGAGGGCAGTGACAAAATCCCTGCGTTTGTGGCAAGAGTTTTGTGCTGAAATGCCAGGAGAAGATGTGAGCTGCAGTGGTGTGTGCCTTGCTATGGGAGAGATCTTGGTGCCTTCCCCATGGAGGGAGGATTTCTGAGCAGCTCTGGGAAGGCATTCCCCGCCTCCAGTGGTTTATAGAGGGTTATAAACCACTGCCTCAAGGGTTTATGGGGTCAGTGGTCAGGACAGCCCCACTTGGCTGTGCTGAAAGGGCACTGGGGTGTGTCTGAGGGGGTTTTACGTGATGAGACCTTTGGGGTGTATCTGAGGGGTTTTAGCTGATGAGACCTTTGGGGTGTATCTGAGGGGGTTTTACCTGGGGAGACCTTTGGGGTGTATCTGAGGGGGTTTTACCTGATGAGACCTTTGGGATGTATCTGAGGGGCTTTTACCTGGGGAGACCTTTGGGATGTGTCTGAGGGGGTTTTACCTGCAGGGCCTGAATGGACAGCTTGGGATGCTCGGTGCCTCTGCAGCTGTGACCCACAGCTGGGCAGCCTTTAGGGAGCCTGGAATGAGGAGTGCAGACACAGGGGAATGGTGCTGAGGCCACAGGAGTGGAGCACTGAGCTCCTGTGCCCCCCAGCCCCTGCACTGGATGTGCCTGGCCAGGCAGGGCTGCACATGGACTGTGAATGAGCTGCTTCTCAGGAGGCAGCATCAGAGGAAGCTGAGGTCTTATTTAACCCCAATCCTTCCTCCCAGAAGAGGATAAACCCCACCCTGCTGAATGCAGCATTGTTCTCCTCATGGCTGAGCTGTATGGGAGCCCCGCAGGACAGCCAGGCCAAGCTGAGGGCTGGGGACAGCTGTAACCCCGTTGTTCCTGCCTGAATTCCCTGATAAAATGTCTCTCTCGGGTTTGCCATGCACAATGCTCAGCACCTTCACTGGCAGAGGATGGGCTGGATTTTTCAAGCTCTTTGCAGCTTGATCCTTGGGTGAGTTTCACAAGCAGAAATGTTTGCACTGCAGAGAGGCACGGACAGCACACCTTGTCTCCCAGTACTGCACCTCTTGACTTGCTGATCAAAACAAACTCATCTGTTTTTCACCTGGGGTCCAAGTTTGGGCATTGTTCTGCACTTTCCCTGGTGCTGTGGGAGGTTGTGTTCAGTACCAGCCTCTGCTGCCCAGTGTGAGGGAAAGTCCAGCCTGCTTCTCAGGAAAATGTGTGCCACTGGATTTCTTTATTGCTGTACTTTGCTACACAAACATGGACAGAATTCTCCAGGGTGCAGTGTGTTAAAGCAGCGTGAAGCCCATTGACTCCTCTCTTCAGAAAGTATAAAAATAGACAGCTCTGCAAGCAGAGCACTTTTCCCAGAGAGAAATAAATGAAATAGAGGGACCTACACTGCAGAGTGGTTTGGACAGCCTTTAATGACCAGCAGTCATTCTTGTGCTAATCTGCCCCTCTTTAGGAGTATTTCCAGCTCCTCTTGAATTGCACAAATTCATTTTATTTTGTTCCCTCAACTGGCAGGTGAGAGCTCTCAGGGCTGGGAGGCAGCAGAAATGAATATTCCACTGGGAAGGGAGACAGATGTGTGATCACTGCATCCAGTTAGGGAGGGCTAGGGAAGAAGGTGCCATTTATCAAACACCATTAACTTTGCAAGGACTTTCTGCTTCACAGATGAATCTGGACATTTTCATTACTTAGCAGACAATGGATTGGGTCGGCTGCATAATATAAAACATTTGGGAATGCTTTAAAACATTATCTGACAAAAGTTTTTTCCAAAAAAAAAGAAAAATCAAACCAAAACAGATCCAAAGAGCATTTGTGTGAGCCATTCTTCATTAAAACAAATAACATTTGTCTCTGTTCAGAGCCAGAGGAGAGAGCACTTTATTTCCTCTTTGCTGATGGGGATTGTCTGCTTTTCCCTGCTTTCAACTCTGCTGGAAAATTATGTATTTTCTTTCAAAATTGGCAGTGTTGCAATAGGTTTTCAAAAGAATTGGTTGGTGAGCTTTCCCTTCTCAAAGCTACACTGAGTAAAATATGAAAGGGCTGCTTTTTTATATAATTTCTAGGCACCAATTTATTGAGCATGTAAATTTTAGCATTAAGCATTTTTCTGGTCGTATTTTATTATCACAAAAATCAGATTGTTATCTGGGAATAAAAGAAGAGATATAAACTTCAAGTTTAAAAAACTCCTGTGGAGGTATTGGGCAAACCATAGTAATGGCACAGTTTGCATTCTCTGCAGTTTGTACATTGAGATATCAATGTGCACCTGCAATTTTTATCATAAAAGATGATTGTGAAGGCAAAGTTGCTGCACCCCATTTACACAGGTGGCAGCGACTGGATGTGGTTAAATGTCCCTGCTGGGAACATGAGCATGAAGAACTCACTTTATATTCAGCTGTGACGCGAGGCTTTTCTTAATTTTAATGTTTGATGGCACAGACCAAAATAGATGCGTTATGTAAGGCTAAAATAGGAGAGAAAGTTGAAGCCAAGTTGAGAATCCAGCCACCCCCACAACGTAGGTGTCTACGAGTCTGGGGCTGCATCTGAATCAGATGATCAGAGCCTGAAGTGTTCCATAATGTCAGAAGTCCTCCCAGTGCCAAAATTAAATGCAGACACATAAAGGGACCGAGCTGAGCACACGGGGGAGATGTGACCCTGGAAACTCTGTTCCAGCTCTTGCCCAATTTGGAGCCTGGAGAGTGGGTCTGGGAAGGGATTTCAGGGGTGAAGGAGGACCTGCTTGTAGGAGGCACAGTGGGCACCTGTGGGCAGATACAGATTTCTGTAAAGTCACCAAAAACCCTTTTAGAAAATGTTTATTATTTCTTACATAATTCAGGAAGAAACTTCTGCATATGAATCCTGTACCTGATGTGTCAGGGGAATTTTAGTGCATGAGCCCACCTGAATTTACAAGAACAATAGCAAGGTGTGGTAAATAGAAGTATCTGATAAAAAGGTGATTGCAAAGCAAGGATTCATTCTTGTGGCTGGGTCTTGCTTCAGGTGTGATTGAGTTTGCTCTTTTTCTGTCTCTTAATCGATATCCCACTTTCAGTAACTGATGGAAGTACAAATGTTACATAGGATGAAGATGTTTCAACTGAGAGGATTAATTAAGTGTCGGGGCAGCCAATTAATAGCACTGACTGCAAGTCCACAGAGCTGTTTTTTGTGTTGTATTAAACTGCAGCACCATATCCAAAATGAGATAACACAGGGATGCAAAGCCCCATCCCAGTACACAGACATCTCCAGAGCAGAGCTGACACCACTGCTGCTTGCAGAACTTGACTTGTCCACAAACTTCAGGATTGCTTGATATTTGTGCTTTTCATAGGACTAAATAGTGAAAAATGCTTTACACATTGCTGTGCATCACAATTACACCTCATTAATATAATCTCGTATACCGGAACAAATGGAGGTAGAACAAATAATTTAAAATAATTTGAGTATGCAGAAAGTTCATTAGGAGTAAAATCTCATTTTCAGTGTTACAAAACAATTCAGTGTCATTAGTATATTGTTGCTTACACGTATTGTGAACTTCCATCAAATATTTATATTGGCTTAATTTGGAGCTGACGTTCAGAAGACTGTGCTGATTTACAGCAATGAACCCAGGTAAATAATTCCAATCTGGTTGCATTAAAATTCATTTCTGTAATTAAGTTACTGCTTTCACTGAGAATTTTGCTCCAAGTTGCAGTGTGGATCCCAGCCTTCCTTTGCTCTCTCTCCCCTTTCCTAGGAGAAGTGTGGAAGGTGCTGTTGCCATGTAATTGAGGGACTCCAGCATTCAGGGGTTTGTTGATGTGCCTTTTAGCTGTGAAACATCCCTCTGGTTTATCAGCCCCTCAGGGACTTCTGTTGCCTGTCCTCCCTGCTCCCACTTCTCTTCCAATCTTAATTAATCCCTGTCAGGCAAAGCCACAAATTACTTGTCAGATCAGTGAGTGGATTGCCCCTGCCTTGCCTTGGGCTTTCAGGAAGGAAGGCATCACTGCTCTGGGTGGATTATCAGAGTGGATTGTGGTGGGTTCTGCCACCAAGAATGAGGAGAATCTGGCCTGGCAGCTGCAGGTCAGTGCGTGCTTTATTTAAATGGAGCTGGGGAATGAAATCAGCTGCTGAAAGACACACTGGGGTTTGGGAGGCAAACAGGAGTCTCAGAGCATCTGAGATTCCAAACCCTGTACTTTATGGGCATTTATACCAGCTGCGCAAATTAAGGCTTTCTCAGGCTTGGGGAAAAAGGTGCTCAGAGTATTCCATTGATTAAGCTGGAATTTATTGAATTTCCTCCAAATTCCTTTGATGTCATGTCACTCCAGTGCTGATCATGTGAGGGCTCGTGTGTGCAGCAGGGAATAAATGCTGTGACTTGGTTTGCCTCTGTTACCCCCAGATCTTGGTCTGAAAGAATCAACAGGAATTTGGAAAACTCTGAAAGCTTTGTTGCTGTTGTTGACTTGGATTGCTGAAGCACAGATTTGTTGTCCCTGGGGCAGAATTTCTGTGCAATATCTCTCTGTATTTATTGCTGCAAAGAAAGACTCTTAAGTTACAGGTTATTAATTCTGTCTCAGGCACTTGCTGCAGGGTGGAAGTGGAATTTAGCAGAGTCTTGTCTTTGAAGTGTCATAAATTTCTGCTACATTTTATTAACCTTTCTCTGTAATTAAAAAGGTAATGGCAGTGAGATCTGGCAGTGAGATCTGAGCTTGGTTCAGGTAATTCACCTTTCTGACACAGCTTTTCCATGGCTCTGGTTGGGCTTGAATGTCACTGCAGATATTGTAGGATCCTTCCTTTCCTGGGTTTTATTTACAAAGGCTCAAGGATGAGCTTGTCAGAGCTGTTTGCTTTGTCCTGCTTGTACTTGTCTGCTTGCTTCTCTTCATGCTGCACATGTTTTGGATTTCTCAAAGTCTTTTCCCTGAAAATAAATAAATTCCACTTACTTTCTTCGTGCTGCCAGCTTCTCAGGATTTCTTATGGATCTCAAACTTCTTGATAGCTGCTAAGCCAGCGTGGTTTTTTATGTTATTTTGGACTGACATTACCACTCTTTGCAGGTTGTAGGAGCTGCTACAGCTTCTTTGTGGTTGAAATTGCTTCCACTGACACCAAATGTTGGTATTGATGGTTGTTACTGGCTCAGTTTAAATCAGACAATGTCTCTTTAAGGTCTGTTTGATTCCTCTTCAGTGTAAAGTCATTTCTGTTCTCAGTCATAAATTCAAATTGAAATGCTTTTTTCCCCCCTTCAAATAAAAGCATAATACACATTTTGGAAGGAATTCAGGGGTTTAAAATCTGCCAATTTTCAAGGCCAGTTCTTTTTGTAATATTACAAGTTACACCTCTCAGTGAGGATCTTCCAAAGCACTAATGCTTTATGTAGGCAGTGTTTTCCCTGTCAAGCAGCTTTTCAGTAGTTCTGCATGCAGAGCACTTCACCACTGAGCCCTTATTTCTTTGCTGCCTGTGAGTTGAATAATATTGCCAAAATGCTATTAAATTTCAGTACCGATATACTGCTTGAAAGTTCTTCTGTTTGCAGAAAGCAGTAATAATGTATTTTATATAGATATATATTTTTAACTTTTATTTTTAACTTTTTGTCCTTGCACTCAGCTGTCACTTCTTGGGGAGCTGACAGTTTGTTTTGTAACCAGCTGCATCTGAATTGGGATTTATTCACTGAATGGAAATTCCACTCCCTGCTGGTGCCAATAAAACCTTTTCTTTATGGGAACAAATCTGGGAGGGTTTCCTTTAACCACCCTTGTGAAAAGCTGCTGAGAAGCCTCTTTCAGCTATCTGATACAGAGCCCCGATCCCTGCAGCCCAGCTCTGAGGCTCTCCCTGTCCTGGCACTTGGTTTGTCTGTCTAAAAAGAATTTCCCTCCTCAGTCTGTGTGCTGAGGCACAACTGTCACACTGCCATAGCAGCAAAGTTTACAGAAATAATGTTCTAACCTTTTTGTTGGTGTTTATATTGCTTTAAAGTACCTGATTCATGACCAGTGGACAGTTTTATTGCATTCTGTGAGCTCCGTGTCTCAGGCAGAATGCTTTCATTATTGAGTGGATACCGTTGGTTTTGGGGAAGCACCTCCCTTTGGGTATTGTCCTATTAAAAGAGAACAATCCCTTAAAAAGCCACAAGGGCCTGAACTCTTGGCCTTCAGGACTTGATGGCTTGAGCCCCTTGGCAATGCCATGCCAGGAAAACTGCAGCTCTGGTCCCAAAGCATGGGAGGCTTCAGGGAGCTCAGAAGTGACTGTGGGGCACCCAGAAGGTTGTTAGCTTTTTGTGCCTTTATCACCCCAGCTGTAGGTGTGGAGTCTAAAGGCACAAGGAATGTTTTTTTGGCAGTTCCAGATGGTTTCAGTGCTCCTGTGTGGGTCTCCACCAGGCTGGAGCATCTCCACATTGAACTGAGCCAAGCTGTTGGGAGAAGGTGAGCTGTGAAGTGATCCAGGACCAGGGATTGGGCAGGTGCTGCATGGCTCATCTCTGATTATTTTCCCCCTGTATTAATTGTAATTTTGCTTACCTAAAACCTGGACACCCAGGCAGGTTGTGTCTGTTGGTACAGCTCCCTCTGGAAGTGCCTGTCTTGTTCCATTGGCCAAGAGGGGATTTAGGCTATGAGCTTGGGCAAAATACCAAACTTCTGCTGTTGGAAAGTGTGCTGAGGTGAAGCCCCATACAGGATTTTTGTGCAATGTCCCAGTTATTACTCCCTTGCTCTCTTCACAACCAAATATAAAGTCAGGCAATATAAAGGCCTACTGTGTCTACTGTCCCTTTGTAGACACAGTAGGCCTTTCCCTCTCCAGTCTCCCCACGAGGCCCAGGTCTCCACAGAAAAGGGAAATGTCATTTTAAGTTTCATAGGGAGTTTCTTTAGGTCCATTCAAGTTTCTGCAGTTTCCATAAGAGGAGTCTCTTCATGATGCTGTAGTGGTGACACAGCACTGGGTGCAGTGACAATAAATGTTTGTGCTGCCTGGTACAAGCAAGGCTTGTGTTAAATCCAGGTGTCACCTTCTCTCTCTGGAGCTTCTTAACGTTGAGCTTTGGAAGGAATTGGCTGTAGAAATGTGAGAACAAAATGGTGTGGGTCCAATGGGGGATGTGTTTTACACCTGACCTTCTACCTGTGTGAGTTTGTACTGAAACATCCGAATTCTCAAGGGGCTTTTGTACCTGCTGGGAGGCAGCATAACTGCAGGTCGTCCCCCATGTGTTTGTGCTATTTACAATATACCTTGTTAGAGCATGTTTAGCATTGAAATGAATTAATTCAGTGCAGGCAGCTCCTGTAATTGCAGGGGAGCAGCCCCAGAGCTGCTGCTTGTCATACCTGAGGAGCAAGGCACGGAGAAATTATCTCCCCACACCTTTTCTCTGGTAGCTTTAATGAGCTGGGGTTTTACAGCCTGGGCTCAGCTCCCCGGGCTCTCAATTAGCAAAGCCAGCAGAATGAGCAAACAGCTTGGAAATCTGGTGAGGCAATGGGTGTGAGGCCCTTCTTGTGTGGGAACATGATCCAGGGACAAAGGCTGGGCTCTGGAAATCCTCAGGAGCAGATTTAGATTTCCACAGCAGTTCCAATGCCAGAGTGTTTGCATCCTGCAGCACGTGCCATCTCCTGGGCACCTGATTGCCAAAACCTGGGTTAGAAAGTTGGAGTGAGGAGGGTTTGTGAGCCTGGAAAAAGGAGAAATGAAATCATTGCAGTCAGAATTGGAACTGCTGTCAGGATGGTCACACAGATCTACCACACACAATTTAAAGTCATTGGTTAAAAGTGGCTTGTTAAGGGGATATTTGGGGGAGCAGAAACGTTCTTTTGCATCCCTTGAGGAAGTGAAATGATCATCCAGGGACAGAGGCAGTGTGTGGGGAGCTGCAGGTTATCTCCAGGATCCCTGAATGGATTGGACACGGATTAAAGCTGAATACTTTACAGATGCCTCTGGCTGAGACTCTGCCTGATGTATCCAGCCTGGTTTAATAGGAAAGGACTGAAATTTTTAACAAGAAAGGCAAATAACTGCAGGCTAACAGTGAATCTGATTTTGTGGTTAACACCGAAGCCTCTTCTAGTCTAGATCAGTGTCAGGCTGCATCAGGAGCTTCTGTGAGTCAAGCAGGATGAGATTCTTTGATCATGGATGTCCTTGTCATTTAAAATGTGATTAATGCAGCCATGGATTAGGATGTGATTGTGCACTAAGGGTATTGCATGGCTTTTAAAAATAAACAAAGCCACTGAAGACACTCAGAATTAATTAAAACTTCCAAAGTGGATATTGCAAATTTAAATTCATTTTTGCTCAGGTCAAGAACTTCCAGATATTTCATTGGGGGGAAAAAAAAAATTCTGTTTTTTTTTGCCTTCTCCAGGAACAGGTGACAGGGCTGCAGTAATGGCAGCAGTTGTACAGAAATAGCATTTTGCAAGTCCAGATTCCATCAGGCTGCAGTTTTCCAAGGAAACTTGAGTTTTCTTCTGGTTTTTATTATTTGTTTGTTTGGAGTTTATTGTTGTTTTCTTGAGTTTGGTTGTTTGTTTTTTTTTTAATGGCAGCAAGGCAGATTTTCTGATAGTGAGGAGTTTGTATGGAAAGCTGAGGGAACATCTTAGTTTGGGGCACTTGTGTGATGATTTTGGTGGGGATTTTTCAGGGGTTGTTGATCAGAGCCTGAATTGATGAGATGCTCTCCAGACTTTGAGTAGGAAACACTCATGATTTCTGCATTGCTTTGTGAAATACTGATGAGGGTCATCATGTTCAGAGGGGAAAATCCCCCAGCCAACAAGAGACCAAAATAACAATGTGGTTTTTCCATAGGCTTTCAGGGCATGGCATATTTCTATTCCCTAACAAAAGGGAGATTTTAGTTACTTTGCTTTAATCCTCATAATTTTCCCCCATTTCTCCTTTGCCTCAGGAATGTGTTTAGCAATAGCAGAACAGACTTTTTAGTGTTTAAAAATCAGCAATCATCCACAAGGCATCCTGCCAAGGGGAAGGGAGGCAGCATGCAGGCTCTGCACAAAACCTTTCCACCATTCAGCAGCTGAGATTTCTTCTTACAGTTTGATCTCAAGGTATGTCAGCATGCTAACAGGAGAACAATCTTGTGTCCAGGGTAAATATTCCTGAATTGCTCACTGGAACATTTTTGCTAGCCAAAAAAAAGTGAGGGCAGCTTTTGGTTACCTGTGAAAGAATAGCCAGGGCTGTGCCAGATGCTGATGAGAATTAATCAGTTTTTTTGTGTGGACACATTCACTGCTAAAAATAAGAGAAGGGAGCACAATGGAGGCATAATTGCTGTGCTGGGGGAGAAAGCTGAGAGCTGCACCTTGCATAATTTGGGGCTAGGCCAGGTATTTTTAGGGACATATGGTTCCCTGAATGAAATGTTTTCTGTGCTTGTGTTGTGGACTGTCTGATGAGGAATTCCACTGATTAATTTTCATGCTGTGTCTCGCACCAGAGAGACCTTTGAATTTCTTTTGAGAGGCTAAATTTCTGTTATTTAACATACATTTCCTGTCACCTACACAGAAGAAGCAGCATTGCTGTAAGATGTCAAAAAAGCAACCACAAATAGAATTTTGGAATGGGTCCCCCGTGATCTTTATGCAAGATCTGAACAGCAAATCATTGCAGCAAAATTGCTTTTTAAAAGAAAAAGAAGCAGTTGTTTTCTTCTCAAAGGATTTATTGCCTGACTTTTCCATGTTTCATGTCCATGTCTGGCTTTCCTGGTCAGTGTTTTCAGTAAACAGGGGCAGAACTGTCTTATTCTCCTTGCAGAACTTCAGTAAATAGATTGATTGAATCTGGTAGTCACTAGGAGCACTGAGCTGCTGAACCCTCCCTCAGCTCACACAAAGGCTGTGCACAAAACTTGTGGTTTTATGTGTTTCTGTTTTGCAGAGCTGAACAAACACTGTATTATTTTATCAAAAACAATTACAAGCCCGTTAACAGCAAATAAAACCCGAGCTATTACACCCCAACAATCAGGACAAAGGAAAATGAGCATATGTAGGCTGATTAAATGGTGTATATTTAATTTTCCTTTCAACCAGAGAAAATGAGGGATGTCAGCTGCTGAAATTCACAGAAGACAGAATATAGTGAGAGCCACATGGGCTGAAACAATGATCCAGGAAAATCAAGGACGTAGGGGCTCTTAAAAGAAATGTGAAGAGAAAAAGAACTGAAATGCAGCAGAGGAGGAATTTCTTGGGAGAAAGAAAAAAAAAAAAACAGATGAAACATCACCCTGAAAGCTTTAAATTGCTAATATTTACATCCATGGCACCACAGGTGATGGTGTTATCTAAGAGTTACCATTTTCTCTCACCAAGTTAATTTCAGAATTGAGATCTTTTCACAAATGAAGAGTTTTTATGGTAAGAAGTAGTGATACAGAGAGACTCATGGAAAGAAAAGGTCCAGAGAGATTGAGAAAGACTTTAAGGTGAGCAACTGGCAGCCACTGTCAAAAATTAATCTTAGAAACTGCCCTCATTGGAAAAATTGTCTCAGGTGTGTGAGACTTCTTCCCCATCTCCTTATTGCTGCTTTCTTCCCAGACACCTGGGGAGTTTACAGAAAACATTTGTTTTTCCCTTTAGGAAATACTTCATTTTTTTTATTTCTCAAAATATGGAGAGGCTTCTTGCTGCTCTAAAGTCTGAATATTTACAAAAAGGCTTGGAAATGGAAAAGCAAGTGACATTGTCTGCATCATCTTAGGAATATCAAAGCCACTCATTCTTTTTTTTTTTTTTTCTATTGCCTGAAGAATAATCAGGTTTTTCAGTATTTTGTGCCTCAGCAATAGAATTCTTCAAAGATTTTAAGGGCTTTTTTTCAGCTCCTCTTGAATCAGAGCTCTTGCAAAAATCTATATCCTTCTCTAAAATTCTTTCTTCTTAAGCGCACGTTAAAATGTCACACCTTGGCAAAAGAAATATGTCAGGAACAGATACATTAAAGCAAGCAAAAAAACCACTTTTTTTTTTTCTTTCGTAATATGAAAATCTGTAGTGTAAAGAGGAATTGTAGATGTAATTGAAGTCCTTGAAAAAGCCAAAACAAACCCAAAGGGAAGTTTCTGGGTATGGATTTCACCAGGTGCCTCAAGTCAGTGTCTGCATCACTGTTCTGCTCCCACCAGGGATGGGAATAAAACCAGAAATTTGGGGATAAACTGCTGTCCTATTTGCCTTTTTTTTCTTCCTTTTTTTGGGAGAGTGGCCATTTTTGTTTTGTTTTTTGTGGGTTTTTTTTTGTTTGTTTGTTTTTGGTTTTTTGTTTTTTTTTTTTGTTTGTTTGTTTGTTTGTTTTGTTTTGTTTTGTTCTAAGGCAAAATGGCATTTGCCTGGCAGCTGATCTAATAAAATATGCTCTGCTCAGGTATTTGCGCTGCTGCTGCTGCCACTTGATCTGAAGGGAAACAGCACAATGAGCTGCTCCGAGCTTCGAAAAAAATAGGAACTTGTTTTTCAGTGTTTGCCTTTGTACATCCCTGTCTGGGCAGGATCTGGCAGGAGGCCTCGAGAGAGGCAGCAGCAATGTTGTTGTGTCCATGAAAGTTTATTTTCCTTTCCTTGTTTTTTAAGGTGTGAATTGCAGCTTTCTGCTCCTCACAAAGTTAGCTGGGACCTGTTCAGCTTCTCCTCTTGCTTCATGCAGGACATCCTTTGGAGCAGCTCACTCACCCACAGGCAGGGCTGTACTGAGGGCATTAAAAAATAAATAAATTTATTGTGCTGTGCTTTCCTTGTCCATCAGACAAAGCACAAACTTGCAGCTGCACTCTCAGGTTTCTGAAGGAAGGTGCAGAACCTCTGTGTGAGGCACCAGGAGGGTCTGATGTGATCAAACCCGTGAACCCAATGGGTGTGCAGGGTTGTTTTTTTTTTGTTTTGAATTGTGCAATACAATTCCTTTGTATTAATAGTGAAAATCTCAGCAGTGGTAAGTTGGGGTCTGTGGGTTGTTTTTATAGTTTGATTGGGTTTTTTGTGAGTTGTTTGTTTGTGGGGTTTTTTTAATATTTTGTTTAGCTGTGGTCTTTATTTTTTTTTTTTAATCCATTTGAATCATGAGTACAGTCTGGTTGTAGAATCCCCTCAGAGTTGCAGCTAGAGGTCTCAGAGGTCAGATTTTGGGGTAGATGATATCCACTGCAGCCTGAAAGTTTCTGTCTCCACAGTGAATTTCCTGCCATTCAGGGGATTTACACCTATTCAGCAGCCTGGTTTAAAAACTGATGAGAAACTTGATAAGGCAGAAATAAATTCCTGCTGGGAACCCTGCCCAGAAGGCTGCTCAGGCACTTCCATTCACTGTGTTCTACTGGCACAGGCTGATTTTCCTGGGAAGGTGGAAGGTTGTACTTTTATTCCATTTCCCAATGTTGCATTTATCCCTCTTTCCAAACATCCTGTTGTTCCCCTCCTCCAGGATCTTAGCTGTGAGTTGGGCTGCAAACCAAAATCAAAGAGGCATTTAAAGAATTTGCTGGGAATTTGCTCCCTGTTGTTATTTGTGCTTGCACAGAAAGGGGCAAATGCCACAAGCACCACCACCACGTATAAAACTAAAACCAGATGGTGGTGCCAATATAAATTATCTCACAGAAATATTAAAGAAGTATGTTTGTTATAGTGTATATAGATAAAATGTAGATTATTCTGAAAGGATAATTTTTATTATCCTTTATATATTTTTTTTATAAATATACACTATATTTACATATATATATTTTTATATATATACTGTATATACACTATATATAGAGTGTATATATAGTATTATATTTTTATATATATGTAAAATATATATATAAATATATTTATATAT
>JAHXMQ010012337.1:23230061-23462908 GCA_020466415.1 Ammodramus savannarum pratensis | reverse complement strand
ACAGATGCACCTGTTGCATTCCACAGCAGCAGATAATTGTTGGTTTTCTTTCCCTCTGAGGCTTCTCAGGAGAAAAATCCTGGTAAAGGGATTTTTCAGACAACATCCCAGGGACACCCATCAGGCAGGGAAGGGAAGGGGAGGTCTGAACTCAGCTCATGTGAATGCAATGAGGGTTTGTGCTTCATCACCTCAGAGCTTATTCAGATGGGGAAGGATGAAGCATACATTTATTCTTCATGGAAATCATCCAAAGGGGGAAAAAAGACTTCTGCTGTGTTAACACTCTCAGTGAGGCAAGAGTGGTTGATCAGAATGTAAGAGAAATGAAACTCAGTAGATTCTAGAGAAGCAAAAGAGACAAAAGCTCAGTTTACAGAGGGGGGAAATGAAGACACTGAAATTCTGGATTTTTCACCTCTCTCATCACAAGAAATGTCCAGGTTTTATCTCCTTATTTCCTGTTAAAGGATGAGGGGAAAAAAAAGTACTCAGAACAGCAAGGAATTAATGCATCTTTATTAAAACCCAGTGTCAAATTGTTGTTTTGGGGAAGTGACATTTAGAATATTCCCATATTTGCAGAATATCCCTTTCCAAATTGCACCCATTATAACTATTTGTTTTCCCAAGGATGAATTGGAAGGGATCCAACTGGAGGAAGTGTACCCTCAGTGCCATAATCTTACGTGCACAAAATATGTTTAATTCCCTTTTCAAAAAGCACTGGACTTTGTAACCTTTCAGAAATATTTTGGTCAAACCCTGGAGTTCATAGTTTTGCCCAGTCAAGTGCTCCACTGGGGAATCCTTGGGAAGTTCAGCAAAGGGGGGAGCACAAAGTGTGGCCTGGAGTTTGTGCAGGAATTTTCCAGCCTCCTCCACTCTCTTCTGGACTCCCTTCTCCTGCCAAGCCTATTCACTTGACATCCCCCAGCTAAAATTTTATTTTTATCATTGAAAATTAACTGCTTGGGTAGTTTATACACATCAAAGTGGGGTTTGTTTTCCATTGCCTTTAAGGCTGTTTTATCCTTCACGTTGGGAGCTTCTTATCTAGATGAAACAGCCTTAAATGGATGGATTTAGTTCATTAAATTCTTGGATAACTGGAAGTCTGTCTGGCACCTAGCAAGGGAAATTAGGAAGAGACGTGCTGATCCACCCTCTGAATGTAAGAAATTGAATTCTTTGCAAGCTGCCATGATTTGTGTGAGGAGCTTTAAAAACAATTAATCATGGTTAAACTTCCTCTGCCAACTTTTTACCCTTTCTCAGCTCCTGTAAGTGCAGGTGAACCTCTTGGAATTGAGGTGTTGGGTTTGTGCATTAGGGCAGAATTGCCATTATTTTGGTTTCTGTGCAGCACCCAGTGTTGGTACCTAATCAAGGATCATAGGAGGTTCTGGGGTGAAAAATATTCTTTGTTTGCTTGTGCTTTTCCAAAGTTCAATGATTTCTGCTGTGGAAAAGAGCCAGCCATGGCTATCAGGGATGCAGAGGTGTTCAGGGAGAGCTGCCTGCTGTCCCTGTGCCTTTCCCTGTGAACCATGAGGAGAGCTGATGGAACTGGAGCAGTTTGAAGGACCAAGTTTGGTGCAGCTGTCCTAATGCAGATGTACAGGCAGCAGTGTGTATTTATGAGTGAATTTTGGTTCTAGAACTCACGTGAATGATTCAGATGCCCAAAACTGCTCACTCAAAATTTTGCATCTGGATTTTTTGGGACCATTTCCATCACTTTCTGCCTGCACTGATTTTCCCTCTTCTATGTCTTGGTATTCTCACATTGTTTGGCTGCTCTCAAATCTGTGATTTGTGACACTCAGGATTTTCTTCAGCACTGCTCTCCAAGCAAGCAAGTTGTAAAAAGGACTCTTAATTTGATTTTTATTATACATTACTTTTTCTCTATTTACTTTCCCATCTGAGGCAGTGGCATCTGCCATATGATTTTACTGTGTGGTTTTTAGCTGGCTTTATGGATTTTCAGAGTCAAGTCCCTTGGCTTTGTGGTGCCCTGGCTCCAATTCCCACCGAGCTGGGTTGTCACCAGGAACCAGGACAGCTCCATCAAGATCCACAGGGAATTAGTTCATGTGTGTGGGCTAATTTGACATCAATTTGTAGGTGTCAAATGTCTGCATGTATTTCTGCTCTGAGGTGCAGGGAAGGCTTTGTGACCCAGGACAGTGCAGCACAACTCATCATTAGCCATCAATAATTAATCAGATGTGCCATTAAGAGCCTGTGCTGAGCTCACAGGCTGAGTGTTTGCTACAGCCCAAGGAGGAAACAATTTCCACTTGTGTTGCATCATCATTGAAATGGTTTATTTTTCTTTCCTATGCTGCAAATGAGTTCCCTAGAATTAAATACTTTGAGGTAATGGGAGCAGTGAGTGTTTACAATAATTAAAATCAGGTAAATTGAAACCTTGAGCATTAAGCATCCCATGTGACTTTGTGACTGAAAAAAAATGACACCAAAATGTGTGTCTGAGACAGGTAAGAGTGAACAAAATGTTGCTGGCATGGCACACAGGCTCTTTTCTTGTTCTTTTTGTTTGGTTTTGTTTGTTGGGGTTTTTTTAATTTTTAAAAATTATTATTATTTTTTCCCTCTGCTGCTGAGCATGTGTGCAGTGTTGCAATAATGAGCAGCTCGTTGGTCAGATGTTTTCAGTCCTGGCTCTCTGGTTTCATCTGTTCTGTCTGTGTGGGGTGGGTACGTGGTGCAGGCAGCATTTCAGACCGTCTGCATGGACACATTTCCACCAGCCAAAAAACAAAACATGCATTAAAGTGCAAGAGGTTGTCCTGCAGCCCTGGTGGAGCACTCCAGAGCAGCCTGGGGATGTCCACAATGCCTCTCATCCTGCTCAGATTTTGAGAAATTCAGATAAATGAGGAGCCAATTGTGCCTCAACCTCTGAAGTAAATCTATTAAAATAACTGCACACAGCAATTCCTATTTGGAAGAACAATGCGTGTGAGATTCATAGATAAGTGAAAATGAAGCTGCTGTTCCAGCTACTCCTGCCCTTAGGGGCTGTGCAAGCTGCTGTAGAAATAATTTCATTGAAAGGCTTTTTATAGGTTCTGCAATAGTCTCATACAGACCAAAGAAAACGAGTTCATAAAAGTGACATGGAAATGAGATGAGTTTCTTTTCTCCACTGTCTGTTCATCTCTTCCTTTTAAATTAAATTGAAGAAAAACTCGTGGAATTTGGAGGAAGGAAAAGCAGGGAAGGGAAGTGTGTGTGTTTAAAGGTCATCTTTAAAATAATGAGCCATCTGCAGCTGATAAAATTGGTAAAAAATGTTCATGAGTTAGAGAACACCTAGAGGAAGGCTGTGAGTGGTTGTAGCTGCTTGGTATTGAGTTGGCATCAATATAAATTAAGATTTACACTGTGATAAGTAAAGCTTTTTCACGTTAATCGCAGCCACATCCAAAAGCACTGAAAACCACCAGATTTGGTCTGATTTTACTTAGATGGTTTATGCTGTCACTTGTTTTTTGTTAGAACACACAGTCTTGCAAACAATCTAAAACTCAAATACCACGAGCCTAGAAAAAAAACATCTTGAGAAATATGAGTGTTCGGATGGAAAGTGAAAATAAAATCCTGGCTGGATATTTGCTTCATGTTGTGTCATGAGAGACCCAGGGAGGCTGGATTGGGATCACTGGAGCTGTGAGAAAGGTCAGGAAAAGAGGGATGAGGTGGCCCTGGGCTTTTCCTCAGCACGTGTAATTAATTCACTTTGTATTTCAGATAAAATTCCTGGTTTCAGTGTGTTTGCCATAGATATCCTGTGGGCATCTCTCTCCCTTTTCCCCAGAAATCAATCTGATTTTGTACTCTCAGTAGATCTTCACCAAAACTGGGACTGAAGTGCCATCAGTGAATTTGTAGTGCTGTCCCCAGTAAGGTTTTACAGCACATCTGGTACAGAAATGATGGTGTCAGTGAAAATGGAGGTGAAAAGAGGCCTGTGAGCTTCCAAAGGGTGATTCTGTCCTCCTGGTGGGGTGGCTGACATAGGACTGGCAGGTTTGCTGGGGAGATGCCCCTAAGTGATATAAAAGTACTGATGTATCACATTGGATGTTTTTAAATAACCCGTGTCTTGCAACATAGGTGTTGTAGAAAGCCAGCATGAATTCATCCTGCATTTTCAGAGCTCACAGTTAGAATTCTATTTGAAATGTCTGAGATGTCTATTGACACAGTCCTCTCTTTTCCAGAGCTCCATTGTACAGGCAGAGATTGGTGTCCCTCTTATTCCTTTGCCAAAAAAAAATATGGATTAAGCTGGCATGTGCTCTCTCCTCCTCAAAAGCTGTACATCACAGGAAAAGAACTATCTTTTTCACTCTTTCCACTTCTCTCTTCATAGCCTGGTCTTCACTCTTTCCATAGCTGATCCTGGTATACTTGATGTGTTGATGTTGTTACTTCAAGCCTGGAATTGGATCCAGCTGTTTTGGGCAAACCAGCCATTGTTCTGGAGCAGGTGTTTCATGGGGAAGGTTAATCAGCCCTGAGTGTTTGAGGTGTGATTTATGGCACCCTGTCCTCCCTGATAACATCTGTGGGAAGAACAGCCCTGGGGTTTTAGCTGCATCTGAGGTGTTTGGGATTGCTGCACGTACCAGATCAGTGCATGCCTTGGTTGTCCTTCCCTAGGGACTGACTAAAGCATTTCTGACTCCTTTCACCTCATGCTGTGTGATATGTCAGAAATATTCCACTGTATTAACTGAGCAGATAGTCCAGTTGAGCCCAGTTTAGACGACTGAGATTATTTTTTAAAGAAACTTCCTCTTGTTTTGTGCACGCTGACTTGGTTTGTACAGAAATGATGTCTGGATGACTTGGGTGTTTAAACAAGATCCTGGCTCTGTTTCTGTGCATAGGTAGCTATGGTGATGGCACACCAAATTTGGAATCCATTCTGAAACCTTAGAAAGGAGGAGAAATTTATTTGCAAATATTTTGGTTCTGTCTTGATCTGATACTCTTTTGTGAAATGTGTCAAGACATTGTGTTGAAACCACACTGCAGTGTTTGTTGGGCTAAGTAGAGTTCTGGTTTAATGACAATGATTTTGGTAAGGATAACTGGATACACATAAATCCATTTAGCTATCAGACTTCCTGTGTGTTGTGTGTCATCAGTGAGAGTTTGGAGAGCCCTGTTTTGAGTATTTTTGATATCTTAATTGCAGTCTGTTCATTTCACATGGCTGTCAATGAGACAGACAAAATGCTGCCAGTGAGTTCTGCAGATGTGATTTCCATGTTGGACATTCTCCTTTATCACTGAGAGGCATTGCTGGAGGATAAACTCGAGAGTTCTGACTTTGCTCTCAACAAAAGAGGCAGAGAAGATTTCTCTGCAGGATGAGTCTGTCCCTGCACTCGATGGGAAGCTCTTGGTGATGTGTGGCACAAAGGGGATGGAGCCAGAATGGGAATGTGAGCTCTGTGTGGGCATTGTCAGCAGTGAGTTTCAGCCAGCTGAAAAGGATATTTTGTTCCTGAGGGTCAGGCTGGTGCATGCCCAAAGATGAGGAGCAGCTCTTAGGTGTCATTGTGGACCTGAAAGCCTGGCAGAGCCGAGCTGTGTGTGTGCTTCAGGTGCCACAGGGGGTACACAGGAGATCTGAGAGCCTTAGAAAGCAATTCCTGCCTTCAGCTGGTGTTCTGTGCTGGGCAGCTGGCACTGAGGAGCTGGGCTGGGTCACTCAGCAGAGCTGGGGCCTGGCAACCCTCAGCTAGCCACAGGGTAAGTGCTGTGATTTTAGGAGTCACTTTTTATTTCCTATTTTACTGCCCCTGAACCAGCAACTTACCTGGGGCTTTAAGTGTTAAGAGCTGGTATTTTGAAATCTGGGTCAAATATATGAGATGCCCATGCTATCTATATATATACATTTTCGTTGATAAACACTCTGTGATAAGGAATTCTTGAAGACAAGTTATTGTTCTATTTGTGGAAAATCTGTGGGAGTTCTGCCTTCAATGGAGTCACAATAGAAAGCCCTGATTTAGCAAGGTACTTTGTTTAATTTAAGCCTCAAACTCCAGTGTTTCCTGGAAAACTCTTTGCATATGTAGCCAGCTTCTTTCCTCCCCTATATTCCCTCTTTTGGGATACATGTTGAGCTAGAAAAATATAAATGAACTTTTGAGTGCTTGGAAATCTCACTTTGAGCAGAAAACTAAGATGAAAATTGGTGCCATTTTTGTTTCAAGTCTCTGCTGAATTTGTCAGGACATAAATGCAATGATTTGGGATTGTGATAGTTACAGGTAGTAATGCAGACCATGATAGTTGCAGTGCAGGGAATTCTGCAACTATCTACACTATAGCAGTGTGAGATAGTTTTGAGAGGTTTTTGCATTGTAAATTAATGTTTTAACTAAAAATTCCTAATATTTAGTTGCACACCTGTTCCAGCAGCCCAAGAAGTTGTGATTGTCTGGATATCCATAACCATCAAACCCAGGAAAACCTTTAGCATTTCCTTTCCTTTTTAAAGGGATCAGAAGCTGCTCTGAGATGGTGCTGCTGATGCCTTGGGAAGGCTGGCCTAGAACAGAGGCTGGATGGAGTTATAGAATAAAGCAGGGATTTATTCAAAGGATCTCCATTGATGCACCTTGGGCTGCACCCCAGGTGAACCAAAATGGTCCCAAGATGAACCAAAATGGTCCCAAAATGCACGAGCGCTCATGGGGTCTGTCACTGGGATCAGTTCTGCTCCATTTCCATCTTGGAGCTAATTGTCCAATTCCAGCTTTAGGTTATCAAGTCCCATCCTTGTTTTTCTCTCTGCAGCCCACGGTGTTTGTGCTCTTGGGCTGAGATTTGGATCATTTGTCCTTGGTGCCCAGCTGGAGCAGGAATTGTTTTGTCTCCCTGCTCTGTGCACAGAGCTCAGTATCCCTTGATATGGAGCCCAGCCCCACACACTAAAGCAGCACAGAATTGGAAAAATAGAAAAACTAAGCCCAAGGCACCACTGCAGCTGCACTGCTGCTCCCTGGAGTGTTGGAACCAGCGTTTGGGTGCCACAGAACCTCGTGGCAGCCTTTTATAGCCATGCATGAAAGATCCAGAGCGTTTCCTCAGGCAGATGGTGTGCTGCAGGTTTGCAGAAGAGAAAAAAAAAACCAAAACAAAACAGTTTAAGGAGCTGGTGATACTAATAAAAGATGTTATGGCATTTGCTGTGCTGTGCAGAGCACACACTAATTGGGGTTTCAGGGTTAGGACCTACATTTTAATAACAGCAGTCACAGTGGCAGGCAGGGATTGTAATGTGGCTGAGGTGCCTCTCTAAGTTTGTGTTATTCTTGTGATTTCCAGTGAAAAGGAAATACAGCAGGAGAAAGTTAAGGAAGCCTGATTGAAATCTATTTTTATCCATCTGTCTACAGGACTCTGGTTTCTAACAAAAAGTCATTATTTTGCATTTGTTCATGAAAATGGTAGAACCTCTATAAGCTTTTTTTTTGGTTTAATGTTTCTGTTTAATTTTTTTCCTCTATTCTCTCTTTATTTCTCATTGTTTTAAGGTATATTTTCTTTGATAAGTTTCCCAAGACAGCAGAACCAAATAGGGAAGATGTTTTCCATTGAGCAGGCAATCCTCTGACCAACCTTAGCCCCAATTTGACATGACTAATGTGATTTTTGATAGATTCTAAAGCTCTTTGTGCTGCCAACACCATCCTTATCACCTCCTCCACATTTGCCCACTCACAAATTCCATCTCCCCCTGGGAATTTAAGCAGCACTGTCCCATCCAAACACTGATTTTCCTGACCTATTTCTTGGGCAGCCTTCAGGTACTTACAGTCCTTGAGCTGAAGCTCCTACCAGACTCCAGTGGAAGGGGAAAACCAAACTGATCCCATTTGACTGCAAGAAACAACAGGAAACATCAAAGACTTAAAATATTGAGCCGCAAAGGGAACTTGATGAGTTATGTGGGTATTGCCAATGGCTGCTGTTTATTGGCCATCCCATGGGTGTGTTCCCAAACTTCAGGTGTTCCAAAAGTTGCTGTAATCAGTATTAAATAGGTATTATTCTTCTGAATGTCCATCAAAGAGCTCAACATATTGCTAAATTAGGCCCCAGTTTAGCAAAGAGTTTATCCCAAAACCAATCTGTCCACTTGTGACCCAATGCATGAACCACAACCCCAGCCAGCAGCAGGCTTGGCAGTGTCATTCCCTAAAATGGAACCACCAAAATCAATCCCATTTATATAAAAGAAGCTAAATTTGGTCTTGCTGCTTGGTTTGGTATTTTTCCCCATGTGCTTTCTGCCATCTCCACGGGAAAAACCTGCTGACATTTTCAGAAGGGCTTTGATTCATAGAGCACTGAGAGCCTTCAAGATGTTGGTAAAGGAGATTTTGCTCATCTCCTCAGCAGTGTTTGCAGCGAAGGGGGTAACAAGGGAGCTCAGGGATGAATGTGGAAGCTGGCAGTGGGGTTTGGTGTGTGAGAACCTCAGATCCAAGCACTAATTATGGCCTGGATCATCAGCTAAGGGTGAGGTTGTCACTGACAAGTGCATCTGTCACCCTGTAGGGTAAATGCACCCATGGCAGGGGTCAGCACAGCTGTGAGTCATGTTAGCATCAAAATTATTCTCTTGCACTGAAATTAAAAATAGAAAATTTTTAAAAATGCTAAAAACCAGCTATTAGCATATGTCTTTGGGGCCTGTGGGGCCCCCAGCAGGCTGCACTGAGACAGCCCAGGAATTGTGGTGTATTTCCTTTATTAACAGCTGCTGGGTGGTGCTGGACAGGGCACTGCTGTTACAGACTGTGTGCTTTCCACTTTGCTAGACAAGCCTTGAACAGAGCAGAGAAATTCACATTTTAGCCATCCAAACACAGCAGCCCAAAGACAATGCTCTGTCTAACTGCTTGCTTGGAAAACCTGGCAAAAAACCCCTTGGATTTGGAAAACCAAACCCACACTCACATTGCTTGATTTGCCACTTATTTACACTTCTGAAAAATGAGACAGTGCCAAGTAACTTTGCTTTGGATTAATTTCCTTGGAGAAAACATCTCATTGCAAATATGTTTGTTTCTTTATTCTGTGGCTGATGCCTGTCTTGGTCATACCGGAGTGTGATTCACCCCTGAGACATCCTTGGCCAGGTGTAAATATGGAAGAAGGAGGTTCTGCCCTCTCCTTGTGGTGCTCCCAGTGCAGTCCATGGTCCAGAGCAGAGCTCTGAGCAGGAGGCTCAGGCAGGGACAGGGAGGGAGCAGGGGCAGTGCTGGGGAAGGAAGCAGGAAAGCAGAGACACAATCCCCCTCTGTCTGAGCCCAGGAAGAATGATGCTGCTCCCAGACAGGCCCTTGAGCACAGGCATTTATCTGTCTGATTTGGGGCTGGAATGGAAAGGAGATGGATTCTCATCTCCCAGAGACATAAAACAAAGCTTTGAAACATCCAGCCTGTAAATAAAAGAGAAAGGAACCCATCAAGTAATGCACCATGACTGACTGAGCAACTGCAGGGCATTTCTCTAGCCTTTCTCCCAGATCTAAATGATACCATTTCTTTGTCTTTCTGCTTTGAATCCTCTGAAATCTCTGAAACACAAGGACTATTTCTGTATCCCCCTCCTGTGTTTCTCTCCTGTGAAAGGCTGTGATGAACTTGTTTACCCACGAAACCATCTTTGTCTGGGAGCACAATTTACAGAGCCCTTAAATAGGATCATTCTGTCTGTTCTCCTGTAACTCCTGGCATCATACCCAGTATTTAAAGAGGCTCAGCACTTATGATAGACAGCCTTGTACTTTCTTTTCAGTTTCTACCTCATGCTCCAAAAGTGTTTTCCTAAATCTGGTGAAGTGTTTGGTGAACACACACACAGCTGCATTGCCTCCAAGAAGGTATGATACCAATCAGGAGATGCCCTGTAGATTGATGTCTTGTTGGTACAGGATTTCCTGCAAGATCCATGAAAAATGGCCCTTTTTTGTCATCTTAACCTCGTTATATTAAATTTAATTGGTATCAGTTGCTGGAAATGTAGATACTTATTCCAAAAGTTATGAAATATTAAGAATACCACAGACTGAAGATATGCAGGCAGTGCAGGGAGAGTGTTCATGGGAGAGTGAAATTCAAAGTGCAGAGCATTTATTGTGGCAGTTTTGAAATAACTTGATCTCTGCCCAGCATCTGCCATCCCACAGGGACTCTCTTGCTAGCATTTTTTAGTTTTTGCAGGAGACTGAGCAGTGTTGCCTTCTGGGAAAGCTGAGCTTTCACATTGTACAGGCCCTTTCCAAAGGGTGAATCCAGTCATGCAGGGCAGCTTTTCATCTGTCTCCATAAACTTCACCACGAGGCCAGGGACCCATTTTCTTCATTTCAAACACACTGAGTGCAATTCTTGGAAATGGAGCAGCCTCGCAGAAATGAGCAGAGTCACCAAATAACCTGAGGTTTTCACTCACATTTAGGTTGCCAGTGCAGCTGAGGTTCAGACTATTAATAGCTGGTAAAAACCCTTGAATTCTGCTTTCCTTCACAGAAGTGTTAGGTGGTGGCTCCTCTGTGAGGCTGGAACAAGGTGCCCAGAGAGGGATTGAGTCACCATTCCTGGAGGGCTTTAACAGTGTGGAGGTGGCATTTGGGGACATGGGTTAGGGGTGGCTTTGGCAGGCAGGGGGAACAGCTGCACTCCATGCTCTTAAAGGCCTTTTCCAACCTAAATGAGTCTATGATTCTGTATTGGACACAAACAGGGGAGGAGAAAAAGGCTAAAAACGAAATCTAAATGGAATATAGCTAATAATATCAATAATAAATAAATAAACAATAAATAATAAATAACCTGTTGAACACAAAGAAGAAAGAGGAGGGCAACACAAAAATTCCATTACTCATTTCATAGAGTTTAAGAAGGTTAACTCCCAAAGTCTTCTTAATTCCTCAGGAAAAACTTAAGTTCTCATTTTCAGTTTTATCTAAGATCCATTAAAATCTGCTGCGGACGGTAGCCTTTGGACAGATTGTGTTGTTTTGACAGTTTGTGTTTGCTTGACTTCTGCAGCAAAATGACTGAAAACAGGACTGTGCAGCCATCAGCTGGACAGCTCTGAGTGTGCACAGCACCAACACAGAGCTCAGAGCTTTGGAGGATTTACAGCAATCATTTCCTTTTTATTCTGGGTTAATAATTTTAACTATTTTAATGAGCCATTAACCAGATCAGAGCCAACACGTTTTAAACGTTCAGAATGACACAGATTATCAGAGTGGGAGTGTTTGCAGTTTGTGCAGTGTATTTGCAGCAGTTTTTAACCCCTCGGTGGCTGTTGCCCTGCAGGACCCGAAGCTGCGGGAGCTGCTGGACGCTGGGAACGCAGGAGGCCGGCTGGAAAACAGGATGATCACCGTGGTCTACGGGCCTGACCTGGTCAACATCTCCTACCTGAACCTCGTGGCATTCCAGGATGACATTGCAAAGGTAACACACCTGCCAGGTGAAGGTCTGTCACAGCAAATTCAGGTTTTGGAGATAGGGATACCTGAGCTGAAAGCGGGAGCTGCTGTGAGATGAAGCACAGTTCTATTCTGGGCCACTCAGTTCCCAAGAACAAATGTGTAATTTTTGTTTTGTGTTTTTTTTTTCCCCAAGGAGTTTATGCAGCAAGATTAATGCCCCTTATAAATGTGCTTGTGTTCAGAACGTTGCTTGTAAAGCCCGAATAATTGCAGTAAAAATAGCGTTACACACAAATTTTAGCTCAGGAATGAGATGTTACACTGTGGCTCCCCAAACACACATCAGTATCTCAGTAGCAGCATCACATTTTGCCTGCTGAGAGCCCTTGATAAGGCTTGTAGTCAATATAATTTTCTTAGAAAAGTAGGTTTTTCCGTGCAGGTCCATCAGTTTCCTCTGTCCAACCCACAACATAAAATTACACTTAGTATATTTGTGTTTGGGTTTTTTCCTCTTCCTTCCAATTTCTCTACAATTCAATTCTGTTTAATGAGCTGGGAACTTTTGCTTTATCTGTTTCCAACAGACATCCCAAAGCTTCTCCTCTCTCTCCTTCCACTCACATGGGCACGCTCTGCTCCCAGGAATCCAGAAATCCACACACAGAACACTTTCCACAGGGCATTTTCACATCCTGGCCTTCACCAGATTGTGTGAAAAGAGCTTCTCTGCTGCCTGCTGGGATTTAACAGCAGCAAGGGATTATTTTAACACCTCACAGCCAACAAGGACTGTTAAGCCAGGTGCAAAAAGGTCATAGGATGAAAGCCTTTAGCAAGGAGGGGACATTTCTGCTTGGCAAATTCCCATTTCTGCTAATCTTCTTTAGCCAACTGGCAAAAATTTCCAGTTCTTCTTTGACACAGAAGAATGGAGACAGAGGAGTTTGTGGTGGTCCATGAAGGGCTGAGAGGGAAGTGCAGCTCTCAGGCTGGAAAATGCAGAGCCCTACAGGGTGAGAAATCTTAACAGTGCAGAAATGAAAGCAGTTGAAATAACTCTTCAGGAGAAAAAAGGAGCTATGCTTATGAAGGGGAATGGAAAGGTATGCTAAAGCTTTCCCAGCAGAAATTACTGTCCCTTATCAAGGAGCAGGGAAAATCACCCAAATCAGAAGCTTGTCCTCCTTTTTCACTTTCCTGTCTAGCCAGCACTCCATGAGCCATAATCTATTTGCTAAAACAGCACAGAAATGGGTGTTTTAGGCCTATTTTCTGTTTGATAATGGAACCTTAAAGTGGATAAAATCATATTTTGTAAAAGCTTGGCTGCTCCAAATCTTGAGTAACTCCTACCATCCGAGTAACTAAGAATCTGAGTCTTCCTTTTTATTTGTAAATGCAGTAGAGCAAATAAATTAATATTTGATCAGTTGGGCACTGTGGCCTGGGGATGCAATTTTTCAGGCATTGCAGATGAACTGTGTGTGCTTTGAGGCCCTGTTAAATATCCTGATTGTCTGAATCAAAACAGTTTTGATCGCTGTTGAACACATCTAGAAATTCCTCCCCTTTGAACCTGTTTACCAAATTTATATGAACCAGAACACGGAATTTGGTCTCTATTGTCTCTGAGCCCCATGCAGTGAGTCAGAGTAAGTGTGATAAATAAGCACATCAGGCACAAGTCATCTCTCAGGGAGCTCTGGGGAGCAGTGTCAGTACAAGGCGCTGCCAGCGTCACGCTTGCAAATTTTGACCCTTCTGATGTTCCAGGGAAAGCAAGCGCCAATGGAAATCCTTCCCACCTTTCCTTCTCAGTGCATGAATATTTTTTGGTTAACCCTTCATTTGTGACACCTTATTTTTCAAGTTGTGTGGCAAGTGTTGACCAGCCCTCCCTTAAGGAGAAAGGCAAAGTAAATGGTAATGATCTTAATGAGGCAATTAAAATCATTCCATTAGAGGATTTCTCTCTTTGCCTTTTCTGCTACAAATTCTGCTGGTCACATCCACTGGCCAAGTCATGGGAGAAGTAGGAGAATGCAAGTCTTGGGGTTGTTATTCAGCTTGCCTCAGGTGCAGGAAATAGAAATGTCAGTGTGCTGGTTTGTGTTTGTTCCTCCAGGAGAAAATAACTGATATTTAAAGCACATCAGTGATGAGCTGAGGGCACCTGCTTTGATCAAAGAATGCAGCTTGGAATTCATGAGGCCCTGGTGTAAAGGGCAGGCAGTAAGGTCTGTCCTGGTGGGGAGAGAAGCAGCACTGAGAGAGCCCTCACTTATTTCCATCTGAGAGAGCCTGTCTGGGGTAGGATTTATTTGTGAGCATCCTGAGATTGCTGCAGAAGCAGCAGAGTTCATTCTCAAACCCTGTTCTGAGAAAATGCTCCTTTTCTCTGTCTCCACTCCCAGCATGAAGAAGTCCAGCCCATCAGTTCTCTCTCTTCCCAAATCCAGCAGATTCAGAAGGGAACATCTCCTTGTTCCCACCTCTTTCACTCTCTTTGGTGCCTCTCCACAAGCTCTGTTCTTTCTGCACTGCCCATCCTGGCCATGCAGGGCCCTGTGCAGAGCCCCAGGAAATCTCTTTCTCCTCAGTTTGATGAGCTGTGGGTAAAATGCATCACTGAGAGCTGATGAATTCCTCCATCAGTAAAATGATGTCATCGAGGATGATTCACAAGTCACGCTATCCTATTCTTTCCAGTATACATCTTCATTTTTCCAGCTTCCCCAGTGTATGTAATAGCTTGATCAGTAGAATTAAATAAATTCACATCCATTTGATATAGTTTTTTTAAAAATGAAATTCTGAAAGTGTAGAATTTCAGCAGCTTGCTTTGTTAACCTCCCACCAAAAAGAAACGTGCGAGGAACATTGCCTTTACACACAGTCAGGCCTGATTTGAAGGAAGAGTTTTCAAGGCCCTGTGCTGCCTTTTCTTATGAAAAGGGTCTCACCTCTTCTGTTGCACTGAGTGTCTCATTAATAGCCAATCACAGTCAGCTGGCTCAGACAGAGAGCTGAGCCACAAACCTTTGTTATCATTCTTTCTTTTTCTATTCTTGCCCAGCAATCTGATGAAATCCTTTCTTCTAATCTTTTAGTATAGTTTTAATATAATATATATAATAAAATAATAAATCAGCCTTCTGAAACATGGAGTCAGATCCTCATCTCTTCACTCATCCTCAGACCCCTGTGAACACTGCACAGTTAGGAATGGCTCAGCCTGCAGGTACCCTCAGAGGGTTTGGCAAGGGTGATGGGGCTGCTTTGGAGAGCCAGGAAAAGCCAGCAGAGGAGCAGAATGGAACAAATGGCAAGGCTGCTGACATAAATAATGTGTGTGACAGGCACATAAGGAGTGAGTTCCCTTCACATTCCTGTCAACAAGCACTCAGACAAAGGAAAGGAAGAGCTGGGGGTGCGGGATACGCTTGGAGTGCCCTACTTCTGTTTTACACAAAATATTTCAGCTTCAAGCCCAGCAGAAGCAGCAAGATGAGAACAGTCCATCAGGGTCTGTTAAAAGGCAGTGTATTTTCGATTTCCAGCGAGTATTTTGTGTTGTGTGAGTCTCTGTGGCCGTCAGTGTCACAGGGAGAAGTCTGAGTAGCTATTATTAGTGCCGAAACAAAGCAGTGTTTACAAGATGAGCCTATTTTGAGCCTGGAAAAATGAGTTGCCAAGAAGAAAAACAGATGCTGCACTTAATATGCTCTCTGTTCCAGGACTCACAGCAAAGCAGTTGTGTTGCTAAAGAGCCTGAATCCTCCTCCTCTGCTTTCTCACACCCCTGGCTTTTCCAAACTAGACCTAAGAGGGAAAAAACAATTAAAGGAGAAGAATGGCACAAGAGGGTGGAGGGAGGACTGTCTGGGCAACACTGATTTGCCTCCAGAACAAGTCTGTGTGTGAGGGAAGAAGGTTTCTCTTGCAGAAACAGCAGCACAGGAGAGGTGTTATTTCTGTTGCTGAGGAGCGAGGTGGTGAATGGGATGGGCTCCAGGATCAAAGGCCACTAAAACAGTCTAGAACACTGTCCATGCAGGCAGCCTTACCCTTGGCAGCACAGGTGGGAGACCAGCTTCAGGAACAAGGTCTGATAACATCAGGGAAAAACCTCAGCATATAAAAAAGATGGAAAACCTCCCTAGGTTCTCAAATCAATCACCTGGTCATGTGGAAAAATGAGGCCTTTTAGGTAAAACAGGCTTTAAAAGCCCCAAAGTGACACAGGAACATTTGTTTCAGTGGAAGTCAATGACACTTCCCATCCCTATCCATTTTTGTCAGAATGGAATCCCCCTTTTTTTTTTCATATATATTTTTTCTCAAGAAAAATAAAGACCAAGGAGAAGGGCATATTTCCCAAAGAGTGTGGCAGTGGGAATTTTGGATTTGGACTGTTATGAAAGGAAACATAACTTTAGTTTGGAACAAAACTCTGAAAGCTTTGTCAACTAAAACGAAAAGCAATCACATTGTTTGCAAAGGCACTGCTTGTTTTCTTCCCTTTCTTTCACTGGGGTGAAACAAAGCTAATCCAAAACCACAGTTGTGATGAAGAAGGTTTGCAATTAAAGACCATGAATAAGCACCAAGTTAGAAAGGAAAAAACACACTGAAGCTGTCAATGAAAAGCTGTGGGAGAGACCTGCAAGGGAGGAGAGCAGCACAAACTCTGAGTCTAAAATTCAGTTTATAATCATGGTCAGCCCTGCTGGGAACAGGAAAGGTCAGGGAGGCAGGGGAAGGACTGGAGCAATGTGGAGCAGCCTGCTCTAGGGGAAGGTGTCCATCTGGATCCTCTTGGACATTCTTCCAACCCAAACCATTCCATGATTCCATGGCATTTCTCCCCTGCACCAGGAAGAAGGAAAACTATTTGGTGAGGGATAGGACCACAAGTGTGAGGATGTGCAATCAGGGAGAAAGAGTTCTTTGGAGTTGCATCTTCCTTGCACATCAGAGTAATTGAAATGTACTCCTGTGTATTTCTGCTGCTTGGGGAGTTTCTAAGCTTCTTTCTTATCTTTGATAGAGTCAGGACTTCAATTTGTAACAGTCTTCATTTTTTTTGTAGCATGAGAAAAACAGGTCTCACAGATGAGAAGGTAAGATGTAATTGGAAAAATCAAATTCAGGCTTTAATTATGCCCTTTTCTTCAAAGCATAATTTCCAAAAATATGTTGCATTGTGTCGCTAAACATCTAAACCGAGCCTCATTTATTCACTTTTTCTTTCACAGGAGTGGTCAGATGAAGTGTTCAGTTTGGCAACAAATCTCTTGGCCCAGAACATGTCGAGGGACGCGTTCCTGGAGAAGGCGTAAGTGGCCCTGGCTGTCACCCTGGGAGCTGGGTGTCACCCTGGGAGCTGGGTGTCACCATGGGACCTGGGTGTCCTGTTTCTGGAGAAGGCCCTGCCTGTCACCCTGGGAGCTGGGTGTCCTGTTTCTGGAGAAGGCCTTGGGGAGCTGGGTGTCCTGTTTCTGGAGAAGGCCCTGGTTGTGTCACCCTGAGAGCTGGGTGTCCTGTTCTGGAGAAGGCCCTGGAAACTGGGTGTCCTGTTTCTGGAGAAGGCCCTGCCTGTCACCCTGAGAGCTAGGTGTCCTGTTCTGGAGAAGGCCCTGGGGAGCTGGGTGTCCTGTTCTGGAGAAGGCCCTGCTAGGGAGCTGGGTGTCACCCTGAGAGCTGGGTGTCCCGTTTCTGGGGAAGGCCCTGGTTGTGTCACCCTGGGAGCTGGGTGTCCTGTTTCTGGGGAAGGCCCTGCCTGTCACCCTGGGGAGCTGCTCCTCCCTCTGCAGCATCTTCCTCCAGCTCCTTACTCACCTTGGCATTCATTGTTTCTGCTCTGGTGCCGTGTCACTTCTGTATGCACAGCTCCGGGTTCCTGTGGCTCCAAAAAGCCTGTTATCCACAAGTCATCTAAGCAGAAATCCTTTTTAGGGTTCTCCTGGCAAACTATGAAATCATTGCTGAAAAAGTCAGAGTTGCATGTTCCCTGCCCCTTGTGCAGTTGGAGCTTCAGCTCTAGGCTGAAAGTCTCCATTTAAAAAGAAAGAATATTCTGGACTGACTTGCTTCTGGTTTGTTTTCCTATTTGTCTTTTATTGATAACAAAACAAAAAAGAGAAATGCCAGAAGTCCCTTTTCCTCAGTCCCATCTCTCTGGTTTCCATGTGATGCAGAGAGAATTCATTCCTCTGCACTGCCTGGCAGAGAGGGCAGATTCTGAGTTTCTTTCCATGAAGCAGAAAAGCTGTTTGTGAGAAGAGCTGAAAGGGAAGAGATGAAGCAACTGACAATTGTCAACCTGACAATTCTCAGTTCAGCAGTTCTCAGCTGATGAGAGGCAGTTTAGTGGAAATCAGAGCTTTGAGAACAGCGTGGCAGAGCCTGCCAGAAAGTGCTGGTGTTGAGCTGGGATACTCACTGGCCTTTTGGGCTTCTAAAAGAGGGGCTGCACCTCCCCAGGCTGTGAGTTAGCTGCTTAAAGTCAGCTTAGTGTGTCATCCCTAAACACCTTTCCCTGCTCACAGGCAGGGATAAACTTACCTTCCTAAAATCTCCTTCCTTTCAAAATTAGCCTTCCCTTTTCCTGCACTTTCTGAGGCTACTTCCATGAGCTGCTCTCAGAGTCAGAATGTTCCAGAGTGCTGAATTTAATCCCACAGAGCCACAGGTGCCTGCTGTGGGAGGGAGGAGGGATGTGCATCTGTGGGTGTGTGTTTCCTCCCCATGCAGGAATTCTTGAGGCAGCTCTGAAGGATGGGTGTTGTTGGAAACACAGCATTGTGTCTGACAATGGTGTGTTGGGGCAGCAGGGATGTTTTAGGCAAACAAAATCCCAGATGGATGGGAACATTTCACATTTCCTGTTGGCCCTGCCTGCTGGGAGTGTGCCCACCTGAGCTGTGACTTCCTTCAGCTCCACAGGCTGGAGAAGGGCTTGGAGGGGAATTTGTTCTACAATTTCCTGCCCCTGGAATGCCCAGGTGCCCAGTGGGCTCTGCTGGCAGCTCTGTAGTGGGGAGGGTTGGGCTGTGTCTAATGGGCCCTTTCCTACCCAAACCAGGGATGAAATGTCTCATCACACGCTGCAGCAGAGCTCCCAGGCTGGAGCTGTTCCTTGGCAGCTTTTCAAGCCATATTAATTAAAGATGAAGTCACTGGACACACTGTGTGGATTCAGTGGCAGGCAAGCATGGCATTCCTATGTTTTTTCCCACTAATTAATAAATCACTTGGAAACTGTAAGGTTTCCCAGCTCCTCTGCACAGATGCCAAATCAGCCACTTAAGAAATGTATGACTTTGAAGATTAAATTATTTCCCCATTATAATTGGTGTACTAAGCAAAGGGTTGGTTGGAGTCCTATCAGAACCCTTTTGTTGAAAGAGAAAACCAGATTGCATTAGAGCAGTATGAAGAGGTTTTCTCTATGACATTCAGTTCCTTGGAGCACTGGAAGTGCAATAATAAACAGCTTTTGCCCATCTTCTGTTATTTCTAACTTCCTTGGTTATAGAGGAAAACACTCAATGTCACCAAAATGTAGTCAAAATTTTGAAAAAAAAAAATAGAAAGCAAAATAAAAGAAACTTTTGGATTTTTTTAAATAGCTGTTGTGATTTTTTTTTTGTTTTAATCTCCCTCAGTTCTGGGAGTTGTGCTTGGTGACACAGTAGCACGAAAAGCTGCAGTTTCCAGACAATGAAACTGTGGGCAGTCAAGGATTTGTGAAAATGTTCCTATCCTAGTTTTAACATGCACTGTGCTTTTGAAGTGGTTGCTAATGGCATTTTCTGTTGGGGAGAAAAGGAAAGTTTAATAGAACCATGCAGTTCCTTCTTCTCTTGGCAGACCAGTGGGTGAAGTGAAAAAGCTGAGTTTTCTAACAAAAAAAAAAAAAAAAGGTCCTCTAAAATGTCTAAGTGTTGCCACATTTTTCACCAGATGATATTACTGCAAAAGTCATTTACAGTTCTCTCAGGACAGACAGTAGGTTTGTGGTCCATAATGATATCCCAACGTGTTTTCCTACGAGAAGGAGCTGAGTGGGACTTGCCACATGATCAGAGCACTAGCCCAGAGCCAGGAAGGTGATGGAGAGCTCCTTGAAAATGCTGTAAAAATAAAGCAGGGTGCTTTTCTCTCCACAGCTACACAAAACTCAAGCTGCAGGTGACTCCAGAGGGGCGCATTCCTCTGAAGAAGTAAGTGCTGTTCCCCTTCCTTGCCATGTGCTCTCTGCTGGCTTTGGGCTGTGAAGATGTGTTTGGGATGAGCTGGGGACCCCTGTGCCTAGAAGAATAATTTTACCCTCTCTTTATAACAGTGATGATGGGGTGTCTCTGCTCAAATGCCCTTGGGGCGCAGGCGTTCTGCCTCTCTGCCCTGGTTCTTTCCACTTGTGAAAATTAAAAATGAAAAAAAAATAAAAGAAGCAGCATAATTTCTTTATATCAGGGATATGTGTAAATAAGCAGGTTCAAATTGCATGGCACTGGGGGAATGAGGAGACCAGTGATGGCTGAAATAAATTCCTGCTGTGATAGGGGCTGGTGTGGGGTAAAACTGAGCACTGTCAAACTCCCCTCTGTCCTGAGCAGCCAGCAAATGGAAACAAATGGCTGATACAAGATGCAATAGGCTGCTGGGAAATACTCAGTCCTTGAGCCACAAGGGCCATCAAGGTGTGTGTTTAAAGCCAAACCCCTGTGTTTGTGCTCCTTGCAGCATTTACCGCCTGTTCTCCTCGGACAGAAAGCGCGTGGAGACGGCACTGGAGGCCTGCAACCTGCCCTCCTCCAGGGTAAGCACTGAGTGAGCTCTTGTGGGGAACATGGAACAGGAAAGCCTTATCAATATGATTGCCTGGCAAAAGGTTTTGAGAATATGGAAACTATAAGTGAGATTGAAATGAAAGTGAGCTTTGAGATCCCTCAGTTACTGAACAACTGGGAAACAATGGTGTGGCCAGCTGAAGGTGATCCCCTTTTGATGGAGCAACACCCTCTGCTTGCAGACAGCTCCAAGGGTCCAAGAGGTGGGGCACAACCCTTCTGTAGCAGAGACAGCCTGCATCTCCTGATGCCTTCACTCATACAAAGCTCTGTGCTGAGAGGTTTCCTTGACATTTGCTCCCCCAGTGGTTTAACAGAGCCCCTTCCTGCAGCTCCAGAACAGTGAAGCAGAATCTTCCCCAGCCAAATCTCAGACACCACTTCAGTGAGACCTTCCTTCACAGGTTTAAATAAAATTCCAAGGAATGTCAGCAAAGTAGGTATGAAATACTATAATAATCTTATCTGAAGTAATGTGAGGTTAGAAATGTGGAGAGAAAGGTTTTAAAGATGAGATTCCATTTAATTGATAGCAAACAAGACAAAGTGTGCAAAAAGAATCTCTGAGGCGCTGCTTTCTGAATCAGCTGATTTATTCCTTCCGTTTACTACGTGTCTCTGAAAGGAAAATTTAAATATCATTTGGGTCTTTGAAAGAAACTGCAGCCTTTTCTGCTATTTATCTAAGTAGAGCCAGTTTTACATACACACTGCTGGATGCTTGTTGCTGGGATACCATCTTGAAAATTATTCAGAGTATGAAGTAGATCCTTTCTTTGGTTGGGACAAAAGGGAAATGTGCTGCATGCACCAAAGAGAACTGTGTTGATCATCTTTGGAAAATACTGTGGAAGGGCAAAACTGAATCTCATGGAGGTAAGGGAATGGAAGAGAAGCAGAACTTCAACCACGGCTCCTTTCCTTTGTGTTCCTGTTTATTTGAGCAAGTGAAATTCTTAGCTCCAGCTTCCAGCTTTTCTGCCCGATTGCTGCAGGACAAATGGTGTTCCCATAAAGCCTTGGGAGAGCAATGGACTCCAGCAGCATGCCAGACATGAATATCAGGGAGTTTGCTCAGCCAAATTATTCAGAGAATTCATGAAAATCTCCCATGGATGTTAGCAGTTCAGGCTCTGCAGTTTCATATTCATGCCTCATGGATTTTCCCCCTGAGCTTGCCCACCTCTCATTGCTCTGGGAGGATATGGAGCTCATTGGCCATGAGTTTCACACCATGTGTGCTGCAGCTCTTGGGAGTGAATCTTCAAGCCTGGGATATTCCCTCATGTGCCTCTCACAGTGACAGGGGACAGTGTCCAGTGTCCCTGTGTGGGTTTTCTGTGACAGGACAGGTACCCCGTCCATCAGCCCCACTCCCCAGGGAAAAAGCCTGCAGGCTCTGCACTTAGTGCAAGAGGAGCAAGAGATCTCCTTGCCCAGGTAATTGTTTAACTCCTGAGGAGTAGCGCCAGAGAGGACCCTCAGAATTGCTGAAAATAAATCCTTTATTTTGTCTTTAAGGACCTTAATAAGGGATGGATTCTCTGCAGTGCTGAGCAGCAGGACATGAGCACGGTGGGATGAGCCATGGGCCTCAAGTCAAGCACTTTTCAAAGCATGGCTTTAATTATTTCTCTCTTTCTGGGTCACAACTGGCCTGTGTGGAGTCTTGCAGGATCAAGCCCTGGTTTTTGGAACAGTCATCATCCAGCAGATCTGAAAGCAGAAAGATTAAATAAACATTTAAACAAAGTTTTAAAATACCCCAATGAATTTCTGACTTTGCCATCTTATTCTCCTATGTAGTTTTTTTTTTTATAAATCTTGGCTACTTTGTGGAAATGGGGTTGCTTTTTGTTATTGTTGGATATTTTTTGTTTGTTTTGGTTGAAGGTGCCTTAAATAGAATTTGGAGAGCTTTATTTTAGCTGGCCTTCTGGCTGTGAAAAGTGATTTTTGCCTTCTAGTTAATGTCAGGGTTCACAATGAAGCACCAGTGAGCTTGAGTGTTAAAATAAAATAACCAGCTCTTGAGTGCAGTCTGTGCAAATAATCTGAATTATGCTGCCAAATACGTAACAGACTGGGCACAGATGTTACAAAGGCAGGTTAGCAGGGCTTGAAGTTAGCAGAGAGTCTAATCAAGGGATAAAATGGAATGCCAGTGTTTAGCCAGGCTGGAAAGGAGGGATGCTCTCATGTGGTGCAGAGGGTTTGTGCTCTGTTCCTTGGTGTCACGAAGAGATGAGCCCATAAGGTGTGTGGGTGGTTCCTCTGGAACGGGGATGGCTCAGACCAGCCTGAGTCAGGGGGCAGTGTATTTCCATCCCTGGGGGCACACAGGCTTTTGGAAGCCAAATGTGGCTGTGGGAGGCTGTGCCTGAGGTGGCTCCAGCCTCCCATCTAGATATCTGTGATTTGTAGCCCACTGGTGATGGCACTGGTAGTAAATACCTATTAAAAAGCTCTGTACACTTGTGCCTGAGGGCTCATGTTGGTTATTCTCTTTGCAGTGGGTGTTTGCAGACACAGGGAGGCAAACTGATGTCTGCTAATTGCGTCTGAGGTTCTGGATCTCAGGATCCACTTTTGTTCAGCTGAGCACCTTCCAATCCCTTGTAAAGAAAAAAAATAGTGGCTTGATGTAGCTGTAGCTCTGTGGTGGTCAGAGAATCATTGAAAAGCCCTGGCTGAGGAGCAGCACCCTGCTGGACAGGGGTTGTGAGCAGGGGAGGGCAGGCTGGCAACTCTAACAGGAGAATTCCAAGCTTTGAGAATCCCAGCCCTAAGGCAAGCACAGGTGTTGGCACCAAGAGCTGCACAGCTTGAGTTTTCCAGTGCCATGGGGGCAGTGCCACTGGCAGCCCTGTTTTCATGCTGTCCCCTCAGCATCCCCCCTTCTCCATCCAGCCTGGCCCTGGCTTTGGCAGCAGTGAGTTACCTGGCTCAGGGATTGATCCCATGTGGAACACACACACACAGGGAGGGTCCTGGCTGGGGAGGTCTGAACCAGCTCACCCTGCAGCCACTCCGAGAAAAAGGAGAGCACAAGGGTCTGGTGGGGTCACCCAGAATGTTGGAGCCTGGGGATGGTTGTCCAGGCAGAGCAGAGAACAGCCCAGATTTGCCAGTATGGGACTGATTGACTCCTATGGACAGAAACAGCATAAAACCCTCTCAAAGCTGTGTGAATTTCAGATGAAAGGACACGAAGTGATGCCTGTGGCATTGTTTATTTCTTGTAACCTGAGGCAGGAAGAGCACAGCAAAGTTTCCTTGGGTCTGACAAAGGCTTGAGCCATGCTCCAGGTTCCCCTGGCAACGCTGCTGAACAGGCACAGTAACACAGGCACTGCTTGCCCCAGCCAGCCTTGCCAGGCAAGCAGCTTTGTGCCCAAATTACCATCCTCCTCCTCTGGTTCATCCCTTTTTAGATCATGGAGAGCCATCCTGTGGGCCATGGTGCTCCCAGAGACCACATACCACGGCTTTGGATGAAGGACTCTTATACTCAGTACAGTAAATGCCTCCGGTAATTTGATTTTTTTCAGAGAAAAATGTAGTGAGGGTGATGAAATTGTCATCTAGAAGTTGGACTAAAATTAAATCACTCTAAATTGTAGAAGATGTAAGGAAAAAAAAAATGCTGTCATGTGTTCTGCAGGTGAGCATTTCTGTCAATTCCTCTAAAAGAGGTCTGATTGGCAGGTGTGTTACACTGAGTGTTCAGGACAAAGATAAAGATGGATGGCAGAGCTGTGCTGCTTGAGTCCTGCCCAGAACTGTGGCATCCTGAAGGTGTATGTGCAGGAAGGAACAGGCAGGATCCCTGCTGCTGCCAGGGAACAAGTGTGTCAGCAGTGACACAGTGACCCAGATTGTTCCCCAGCTGTGTGACAGCTCTGGCAGGATGAGTGACATCCTCACCCCTGTGATGCTGCTGCTCTGCTCACTGAAAACCACGGGCTCAGCACGGCTGGGGTGAGCTCAGAGACTCAGCAGGGCTGGTACCGCCATTTCTGCTCTGGGGCAGGGGGTTAGACAGGGACATGTGCCTTCCTCCTCCTTCCCAGGTGCTCAGAGGATGAGATACCTGGGCCTCATGGAAGCTGAAAAATAAAAAATAATAAATAAAAATTTAAAAATACATATATATATATATATATATATATAAAATAAAATAAATATATTATATATAATGTAAGAAATGATATTATATATAATAAATAATAATATATAATGTAATAAATAATATATATGATAAATAGTATTTAATATAATATAATAAATAAAATAAAAATACTATGTGTGTATTTTTTAAAGCTTTACTGTTTAAGCTGCTCTAGGATTCAGGGGAATTTACAATCTTGTAGAGCCTGGGCTCCTCTGGGTTGCAGGAAGGAAATCAAAAGCAGCCAACACTGAGTGCTCAGTGTGCACAGAGCATATAACAGTGCTATATGTGTCTCTCTCTGTTTGTTTCCCCATTTCACAGAATGATTCAATCCCTCAAGACGACTTCACGCCAGAAGTGTACAGAGTGTTCCTGAACAACCTCTGCCCTCGGCCTGAGATCGACCACATCTTCTCTGAGTTGTAAGGAAGCACTCTCACTGTTTTATTTATTTATTTCGTTTCCCCATTCACGGCTTTTCTGGGCTGGCCACGGCAAAGTGGGTTATTTACACTACAGCAGCATGCAGGGCTGGCCAGTAACAGATTCAAATGTCAAGCAGGGCTGTTATTTAATCTTGGATCAAGGGCTCCTTCTCTCTCTTTACCTCCTTTTCTGATGGCTTGAGTTTTAAAGGAATTTGTTCCTAGAGGAGCAGAACTGCCAGGTCTCGTTTTTCTGCATTGATCAGGACGATTTAGGTTTCCAAGAAAGTAAAGAAAGAAGAGTAATAAGCAATAACAGCACAAAATAGGCATGAAAATATATATAATCACCCCCAAAAGCTTAATTAGGACTGGCAAATAAGTGCAGTAACTTTTAGGATTTGAGTATGATGAATTCACAGTGTGAAATTAAATTAGCAGCCGGCTACAACTGATTTCATCCATTCAGTTCTGAGCTCTGTAAGTCCTGGTGCCTCTACCCCTGCAGCAATCTGTGTGCTTCACTTTGAGCACAGCCTGATCAATGGAGGCAGGACAGCAAGCCTGGGTTTCTATCAGGACATAATTTGTACCAAACTCTGCTCTCCTCACTGACTCTCCAAACAGGCATCTTTTTGCTTCCATTGCAGAGCACCTCGAAGCTTTTAGAAGATTTATTAAAAAGGGACCCAGACAAATCACCAGAATAATGCAATCAGGGCTGCTGTTATTCAGCAGTAACCCAAATAGCTGGGCCAGGAGTGCCAGCAGAGTGGTTGTGGCAAGCTGGGGATTGAATCCCACGGCTGTTTTCTCTTTTGCTTCGTTAAATAGCTCCATTCCAAGAATTCAGAGGAATGAAAGGCTTTTAGCATTGCTCCGAGTCTTCCCATTGATGCCTGTAATACTGAACATTGTCAGAGATCTTCCTCCTAGATGTCTGATGGAGAAACTTTGGCAAAATAAATCAGTGCAGAGACACAGTGGAGTGATGTTTCTGTTGTGTGATAGTTTTGTATGAATCTTGTTTCAGTTTCCTTGGGAAGTTTCAGACCCAGAACCAGACTTCAAGGAAATGTATTAACATGACTTTGCTGTTGCTGTTATTTCTCTGCAGTGGTGCCAAGAGCAAGCCCTACCTTACTGTGGATCAGATGATGGACTTCATCAATTTGAAGCAGCGGGATCCACGATTGAATGAGATCCTTTACCCACCTCTCAAACAAGAGCAAGTTCAAGTGCTGATTGAGAAGTATGAACCCAACAGCAACCTGGCAAAGAAAGGTCAGTGCATTTCACACTCCTGCTGCACTCAGACACAGTCACTCAGCTCTCCTACATGCTAGAGCAAAATCTGGCTCCAAATCCAGCTGCTGTCCCAGCTCTCTGCTTTGGGATCTCACAGGCCAGTGAGACATCCTGTGGTGCATTTTAAAATAAAATGTGTTTGGTTGGTGCCAGTGAGGAGGGATGGGGCTGCTTTCCCTGCTTGCTTTGCAGTGTGAGGGATTGACAGAAGAGTTGCTCTGGGATGTGAGCCTCAGCAGAAGCCTAACTATCACAATGCCTGTTTACCAGCATCTAAAATGTAAAGCTGAAAGAAAAAAAAATCAGGGACAATGGAACTCAGAGCGTGATAATTCTATAATTTAATAATACTATTAAGTCTAGCCCTCTGCTTTTGGATAAAGTGATGTACAATGCAAGATATGAGATCAACTCAGTGTATTTCATGCTATAATCACAGAAAATTCCCTTTTGAACATCTCAAGTGTTGTCAGGACTTAGCTGGGCACTTAGCCAAAACCAGTGAAAGAGCTCCTGCACAAATCTCTGCAGATTTTTGCTACCACCACAAGTCCTAAAATAGCACTCAATTTGTTTCTGCATCCTATTTTACTCCAGTCCACATATCCTGATGCTTAGCCCAGCTTTTGATGTGTTTACACCTTAGACATTTTAGAGCCATGGGAGTATCCTGACGAACAGATCTAATATGAAAATAAGATGGTTTGATCCAGAGATTATGAATCAAAAAAGACCCAAGAGTCTGGAGGTTAGCTGGAGGCACTCCCACTTGGAAGCTTTCTCACCTTGGCATCTTGCTGGAGGAAACTGATGTCACCATCAGTGTTGTCTCTCAAACACTTCTAATTTTTTCTCTTAAGGCTTCTTATTTTTCTACCCCAATCCAAGTGAGTGTTTCCAGTTTTTTGTGGAGGGTTAAATCCTGCTTCTTGGCCATATCTATGCAAACTGTCTCTTGACGTCAGCAGGAGTAGTTCCTTGAGGAAATGGAACCCCTTGTGACCTCCTTTCTCATCTGTGCAAATATTAGAGCTGTGCTCTCTGCTTACCTTACTTCCCACCACAGCAGGAAAGTCTGTTACCTGAAAGATCATCCTTGCTACCCAAATATTAGCACTCCACATCAGCCAAATCAAGGATTTATTAGAAGGAGGTGTGCCAGAGTCACACTTCTGCCTAGCAATAAGGAGAAAACATGAAACAGAGCCCAGGGAGAAGGTGCTGTGGTGGTGTTTGTCCCCACCCTCCAGTGGGGCTTGTTCACCTCTTTACCTTGGGGCACACAGGTTTGTGTGGGATTTGCTCACCCTCTTTACCTTGGGGCACACATTTGTTGTTCCACAGGTGCCTCTCATCCTGGGTGTGATCTATGTTGTTTTAAAAATCAGTTCTCTCTCAAAATGCTGACTTGAGCAAGGGAAAGATCACAGAGTTAATTCTTTTAGTGGGATTGTTTTGGGGTATTTTTCCCTTTTCAGGCACTGGGTCCAGCTGGCACACCCTGGGCTCCACCTCTGTGCTGAAGAACCACCTCCCTGTCTGGCAGCTGAGCTGCAGAACTGGCAGCAGCTCCAGTGTAAATCCCAAAATGACAGGAATTGGCTAATCAGGGATGACATGGGGACATAATATTTTCTGTGCATCTGCTCCGAGTTGGGAATGCAGCTCACTGTATATTAAATGAAGTGTAGGTGTGCATTCATTTCTGCACTCATGGAATAATTGTCAAAAAATGCTTCGTGTCTATAAAATGTCATCAAAATGTAAGCACATATTTAGAGCAGTGATTTAACCTTTTAATGTGGTGTTCTGGAGAAGGGATGATCCCCCATGCTTCCTGCTGCCAGGGTTGTTGAAGTGAAGTTTCCAGACAGTTTTTGGCCAGAAATATGAACACAATTACCCAGACAACCTCCAAAAGTGTGATGTACATGCTTGTTAGCAAATAAAATTTAATGCATTGAAAAGTTCTTTTAAATAAAATCAGAGAATTTTTTTTCCTTAAAAATGTAAATCCAAATTTATGAAGTGGAAGCCACGTGCACACCTGACTCCTTGCTCCCTGTTTGGATGGTGCTAGCCCTTCACTCCTCTGATGATTGCTCTTCCTAATTCCCTGTCCCAGCTCATTGGCTGTGCACATCCACTGCACCACAATATTCTCTTCTAATGATTCTCTCACAGCTAATTAAATGGATTTCTGGTGAGCTGTTGTGCACTGTTCAAATGCTTTTGGGATCTCATCATTCCCCTGGTCCTTTTGTTGCTGCTCACCTGCACTGTTCTGAGCACAGTAAGCAAGAGCTGTCCATAATGTTTTACATTTTGCAGCTCCTCAGGTACCTGGTAAAATCTTTTGCTGGTGAAGTTCCTGAGGTTACAGAGGTCTGAGTGAAACTCCTGCAGTCACTGATGTATTTTAGGTGCATTTATTACTGGGATACAGTGGAGCTTTTGCAGAATCAGCAGAGAGGTGGGCTTGACATCTGCATAGGTTAAATGTCTGCAGTGGTGTTTTATTGTGGCCCAGGTGAGCTGATTAATGCTTTGTGTCGTGCTGGGAAGGAGATGAATTCCCTGCAGAACTGTTCCCTTATCAGGTGGGAGCAGGTGGAGCCCCCGGTGGTGCTGAGCAGTCTGTCCCTGTGTGCTGGGAGGCTGGAGGAGAATTTACCACATCTGTGTGTTTCCCATTCCACAGAAACATGTGGCTCTTCCTTACCTAACAAGGCTCAGCCCCTGGGTCACTTCCACACCTGCACCCAGCACCAGGCTGGGAATGAAAGCAGGGAGAGCACAAACCCAAGGGCTGCCAGGGAAAGGAGTGTGAAAAACTAAAGCCACTAATTATGTGTTTCCACATCATCCTTGGAGGGAGCAAGGCAAGGGTTAGGCGATTATCAGCCTTTATTTTTAGACTGGTTTTTGTGGTGGAAGATTTAAAAATAGAGTGTGAAAGTGCTTTAAGTAATGGCATAAAGATGTTGATTTTTTTTCCCCTTGTAAGGATGCATTTATTTAAATATTATCTCTGCTTCTTTAATTTTAAAGGGCCAACCCTTTAGATCTGCTCTTACATTTCACACTGTTTCTTTCTCCAGATTTTCTCTGTATCAATTTGCTGTGTGTCAGCTTTGGTTAGACATGCATTTGTAAGGATTGTAGAGGAGCTGGTTGCATGATTCTCTCCATGAATCCCAGTATGAATTCTGTTTTGCAGTGCACGTTTATAGGTAGTTGTTGCGCTGAGTTTTTCTTAGGTAATAAAATAAATTAAGCAATCATCATTCAATTAAGTTATATTTAATTTTATACAGCATCTATTGTATGTATTTTTCCCATGGCAGCCTTAACACCAGGCACTATTCACCCCAGCATAAATGTGTTTTTCCTCCTTTAAACTTTTATGCAATTTAAACATTTTCACCCCACTGCATTAAATTCACCTTTTAGTAACTGCTTAAGAATAATTACACCCTGGATTCCTTTGGTGGCAGAAGGGGGTCATTTCCTAGGTAACAGATTTTAATGGCAAAAACAAGCACTGTGCAGCCATGGCTCTACTTTTAAGACATACTTCATAATATTTAAAGCATAAATTCTGATGTATAAGTCATTCAGGCAAATGGTTGGTATGAAACACTTGTAGGAAGTGCTAGAGAACAGTTGGAATTCCTTGGCCTCCCAACTGCAACATGGAAAGTGAGAATACTTCCCCAAAAGCCCATTAACTTTGGGATTGTCAGTGTTTTCCAGCATTCCACTTGTACAGGGGAAGAGCTCTCTGCGCTGTTTCTGTCTCAAATATTGACAGAACAATAGATCCCATCATGATTTATTACTCTCTGAAATTATTAAGCCACACCAAAGTTGTAGGGCTAGCCCAGGCTGTCAGCAGCTAGGTAGCTTACCAGGAAACCTTTTTTTTTTAAATTGTTTAAAATAAATAAATAAATATGTATGTATATATCTGTGTGTATACATATATATCTGTGTAACAAGCGTTAGTATGGATAATGTGGCAGCATAAATATGTTAATGGAAACTATTTGTCAAAATGAGTTTGCAAAATTTATTTCTCTAATACACTGGAGGTTGCTTTTTCTAGTTAAGCTGAAAAATTAATTTCAGATCTTGCAGTTGTTTGGAACATTGCATCTCAGGTGAAAAACTAAATGTGAAAACCTTTTAGAATGGAAAGTCCTCAATTATAAGGATTTTTTGCATCTCCACTGGAGAGTATTTGTCTGTATTGTGTTTGACCCGGCCTCAGACTGTCAGAGCCCATAAATAGAAAACTCAGTCCAGCAGTCAAACTGTCTATTCTGTGCTTGTTGCTGCCTCTTTCATGGAGCACGGGGAAGTATTCAATTTTAGCAGCAGAATTTATGATTTGAAGATGAATATTAGATAAGGTTTGTTTCTGAAAATATAAAGGAGCCTGGACTCCAGTGCTGAAGGAAACAAATGCAGATAAAGTTTGGACAAACATGGCATGGTTTAGGGCACAGCATCCATGGGAGGGAGTTTCCTTCTGCTGGCAGATGCAGTCAGCCACCAATATCCACCAGTATCCTTCAATATCCACCAGTATCCTTCAATATCCACCAATATCTTTCAATATCTACCAATATCCTCCAGCTGGAAGGATATCAATACATACCCTGCCCATAAATTCATGCCCCAGCCATAAATACAGAACTCTGAGGAGGCAGCACGAGGTGGGGAACTAAGGGACAATGCTGGCACAAGAACACACAGGGATCAAGTGGCCTTGAAGAAATTGAGGCTGGAAGTGAGGAAAAGTTTCCTAACAATGTGGTCCTGGCACAAAGAGGGCAAAAAAAGCAATTGTTGTTAGGAGAGAGCTCAAGTTGTTTATGGAAGGGATTGTCCACTGCAGTGCCTGCAGCTGCACGACCAAGTTTAAAGAACAGATAAGAAAGGCCCTTTAAAGGGACTAAAATCCCTTCTTTTCAGTTTGTTTGCACTGTCTTTGCAGTGCTACCCCTTTATTCTTTGCCACTTCTCTTTAATATTAATCTATTTTCAGTTGCAGGAGTTTGTGGAAGTAAAAGTGTCACCTGTGATTTTTTTTCTTTTAGATTTTTTTCAGCCCTTAGAGCACACTGGCACTCTTATCTCTTCCCATGATAGTACAGGGCAGTCCTTTTGGCAAGTGCATTAATAGCTTAGGTAGAGAAGTATCACTTAGCAGAGAAAAATACATATTTTTAGATGTCTTTTAATGCAACTTAGCAATTGGAAGTAAGCCAACATTTAACATTATTCCATCTCCCAGGATCACTCTGAGCATTGTACAGAGGATGTTTTTGAGAGGTTTGGCAAGACAGTGACATATTCCAGTGCTGTCCCTCTTTCAAGTCTGTCAGAAATAACTGTAGTATGCTGGGATGAATGGTGTTTTTATCTGTCTGATTTCAATCCCTTCCACTCAGCTGCCTTAGAAACCTGCCATGTTGCAAAGTGCTCACCCCACTGCTGCTAGGGACTGGTGTAAAGGTGCTTTTGTAGTGGTTTTGTGGATTTAATTGGATCTAAACTGACTGTCTTGTGATATGCTGTAAGGGATATCCTGTCAGAAACAATTTCTGCTGCATCTCTGCTGAGAAGTCAAGAGCAGAGGATGGGTTTGTGGCTGTGAAACCCTGCTTCAGTCTTGAGACTTAGCAGAGATTGGTTGCTTGGGGTTTTCCCCCACTCCTTAACAATTACTGGTTATTTAAGTTTGCCTTCTAACAAGTTTAGCATCTGCCTGCTGAAGTGTTGGAAACTGCTCCAAGACTTGTTTTCCTTGTCAGGAAAGCTCTCCTTACCAGAATCTCTGAACTGTGACCATGCATGGTAACAGCAGAGGCATTTAAAGCTGCTGAAGGCATTCAAAGGATCAATAGCCGTCAAAATAAATGTGTTTCCAAGGTATCAATTGCAAGGAAGAGAAAATGTTGAGTTCTTAGAATCTTCCCTGCTTCAGTGTGTGTTTTGCTGTTTTCTAGCACTACTGCAGAAAAATACCTTCTTTTCATAGGCTGTGTAGCCCCTGTGGGTCAGAGCCCTTCCCTCCTGAGAGCCTGAAAAGGCCTGAAAAAGCCTGTGACTTGTAATAAAATGAGTAAATAAATACCACACTCAACACTGCAGTTGGCTTTAAGATCTTGTTAAACCTGGATGGTTCCTGCCTACAGGCACCAGTGAGATTTGGAAACCTGCTTTTTCCTCAGGTGCCACTCCACCTTCCTTTCCCTTGGAGATGGCAGTGTCCTTGGAATGCTCCCCAAGTTTTAATTCTTATTTTTAATTCTGATTTAAGTAGATTTGCTGTTTGGCATGGCTCGTGTGGAAGCTTGCTCTGGATCTCAGTGTCCTTGGGCATGTGGTGTTTCCCCATGGATTAATGGGCACTGAGCAAGCTCTTCTGTGGAGCCTCCTCAGACACACCAGCTTTGCCTTTTCCCTGCTCTCCCTCACTGACTTGGCATTCAGGGTGATGGATTCCTGGGCATCTTCTTCCCTGGTCACCTCTGTATTTTGGATTTTTCTTTGCTCCAGTGATTAGCTATGTAGCTTGAAGTGTTATTTGTGTGTTCTTACTTGATTTGCGTCCCATTCAGTAAGCATTTATCCTGATCCTGTATCAGCAGATAAGATAAATCAGATCTGCAGGATAATTGATCCTGTATCAGCATAAACCATATCTATAGGGTAATTGATCCTGATCCTGTATCATTCTCTGTGCTCACATCTCCCTGTGGCTCACTGCACTGTACCCATCCAAGCCTGGAGAGAGGAATCTTGCTCTGTCCCCTCCTTACTGAAGGAGTTTTCCATTTCTCTTGCAAGAACATGTTCCCCAAGACAGCTTGTTTTGGTTTGTGGCCAGGTAACTCTAATTACAGAAGGTATTTCAGTGACTAGAACTGGGGGCAGGATTGGATCCATTATGTTTTCCTCCAAGTTTAGGGAAAGGAAATGAGACGTGAGCACAACAGGATATTGTCCTGGTCTGATTTTAAAGGATTTAAGCAATGACACAACCAATAAATCCACTGCAAGACTGTTTCCTAGCACACTTAATTGAAGCACTGCCAAGCTTTCCCAGACACACACACCCCAAGTTTTCTACTGTTCACTCTGGTCTCGTTACCTGTTTAATTCCTTTTTCTTAATCACCTTTTGTGATGCAGCTTCCTTTACAGATGGTTTGCTGTTCTCTGCATCTCATCTGCTTCTCAGGGTGATGGGTTCCTATCTTCCCTGTTCACCTCTATATTTTGGATTTTTCTCTGCTCCAGTGATTAGCTGTGTAGCTTGAATTGTTGTTTGTGTGTTCTCATTTATTTGTGTCCCATTTACCTGGTTCATGACAGCTTTGCCCTCTTGTTTTGCCAACAGCCACCTGAGAACTGTCTGGTTTTTAAACCCTGAGTTGTTGATTCTACTTTTTCACATTATTAAGGACTTTATGAAACCAGACCGACCACTGATCGGTGTTCAGCCTCTGGACTTTTTGTGCAGTTCAGCTTTCAAATTCAAAGAAACCCTGATCTTTTAAGCTGACCTCAGTTTATTTCTATCTGAGCTTTTTTGCAGATTAGGTTTTCCAATTAGGAAAAATCTGAGTTTAAAACTTCATTAAATGTTTCACTAATAGCCAGATGCAGTAATTCAGATATATTGCTGTTCCTCTGCTTATTAATTTGATAAGGCTGACTAGTGTGAATTTTTACCCTTACTGATCATTCAGAGAACTGCTGAAATGGAGGAGCTACTGATTTCTGCCTCTGGTGTGTGAATGGTGGCTGCTACTCTGATATTTTGATGCATCTGCAGATCCTGACCTGAGGCCTGTCCCAACAGTGTGGATCCCATGGAAATTCATCCTGGGAGCTTCTCTGCAGCAGCTCATGTGTGCCCAGTGTCAGGAGACGCACCAGGATCTGTGCATCCTGCTCCACACTGTGCATGAAATTCTAATCCCTAATGAGCTGGGAATTGCAGGGCTTGTTTGTGAGAGAGAGTTCCCAATGGGACATGATTCACAGATCTCCCACTGGATTATCAAGTGCCTGCTTTGCTTGTTGGAGTCTTATCTTCAATTTGAGAGGGCTGCTCAGTTGTGTGGGATTACAGCAAATGTGATTATTGTTACAGACTGCATTGGAATAAACCTGATTTTGCTGTCAGACAAAACACCATTGCAATTCTGTGCTGCTGACTGGGAGATACGAGGTGCCAATTAATTGTCTCGCTTCCTTTTTGTTTGTTTTCTTTTTTGCTTTAATAACATCTCTTGGCACAATGGTGCTTTCCAGTTAGATTATAACTGAGTGGATAACAGCATTGCTGTAAACAAATGGAAAGCGCTATGAAGTTTCCAAATATACGGATAGCAATGTTTAAAATCCATGTGGCCTAACCTGTTCACTGTGTACAAGCAAATACACATTTTAATTGTCATACAGATCATCTACAAACTTTACGGGACAGGTGAAAGCTGTTGTTAAAGTTGCAAGGATGAAATGCAAAGAAAAGTGCTCACATATGTTGTCTTTTCTGCTGTCTGCTGTGCCTCTCTTGTTTTCCATCCCAAGACTTTTCCTGGAGGATTGGAAGGCTCCTGGGAGCAGGTTGGGCTAGGAAAATTTTCCTAGAGCCCAGGAAAATTAGGGAGCTGCACATCAAAATAAGGGGACGAAGTTTAGACCCAGCAGCTGTTTGAGAAGTTCTCAGGGTTAGCAGCACTTTTGTTAAATCTCCCCCAGGCTGCTGCACTGCTGCTGTTTTGGTCTTGGAGCTCTGCAGAGGGCACAGAACTGCAGGAGCAGCTTCTTTTGGCAGTTCAAACCTGCTTTGAACCCTGATGTCTTTGAGCAGGTGTTGAGTGAGCAGGGTTTGTTTACATCCTGATGCTGAGAGCTGGCCAGCTCCCAGGGCCACAGGAGCATTTCCACATCAGGCACCATGCTGGTCATGCTGGCTGTTAAAAGGGTTGGCAAAGCAGGATCTGGTCAAGCTACCTGTGTCTTATTAGGCTCTGGGAGAAGGATTTCAGTGTCAAAAGCAGCTTTTTCCAGCCCTGGAAGCTGCATGAGAGCAGTTTTCCATGGGCTGTCACCTGTGTGTGCCCCAGCACTGTCACAGGCCCCACAGGAGACAGGGGCCTGGCTTTCTGGATCTGGCAAACAGGACTAAGACAGCACACCAAGAGTGTGTTATCACACTATTACTGAGTGATAACTCAGTCTCCAAACAGAGGAGCCTCTGAGAAGTGCATTCACAAAGCACAGTCTGTCATTCCAGCACAGTAGCTGGAATTCATGGCAAATGAGTGATCACCAGCTCCCAGGAATGGGGATAGTCCAGATCTCATGAGCTACAGAAGAAAACATTTTGACTGATGAATGTTGACAAGATCTAAGAACCATGGAAAAGAGGATTCACTTAATTACCCCTGGAAATTCTGTGAGTTTCTGATAAATCATTTGCCAGAAGTGTGTCACCTGCCTGAAGACTGCTCCAGGAAAAAGGATCTGGGATAACAGAAGTGCCAAATGTTGACCAGAAAAGAGCCTTGATACTTGTGGACAAAGAATCATTTTTATGTGGTTTTCTCTTTTATCCAGGAACATTCATGTATTTGATCAATTGTAATAGATCTTGAAAGGTATGGGATTGTGTAGCTGGAGTCAGTAAGTAATTCTTGTGAAATGTGTACGACTCAACACTTGATTTGTGCTTTTATTTTCTTTTCCCTCCCTTGTAACTATTTTGGAACAATCAGGTGGAGCCAGGGATGCAGAAAAAGATCAGGCTGCACAAACACTTCCCGTGTTTCATATAATGAAGCTGATCACAGTCAGGAAATTCAATAGAACCTCTCAAAATACTCCTCTTCTAGTAGGAAATTACTTCTCCTTCCTATAAAATTGGAATGAAAAAATGCCAGGTTCTGTTGACTTCACTTGGTTCCCAATGTGGTGGTTCTTTTTTGATCTCTGCATCAATTCCAGCACCCTGAAGGTTTGAGATGTTCTGTGGAACCATTTGCTAAGAAACTGCCTCAAGTATTTCTGCAGGAGAGGCAGAGAGGCACAGAGAGACACTTCCACACTGGGCAATGCCTTTCCAAACTCTTGGAAGTTTTTAATTCAGGTGCATGTTTCTAATTTTGAGGTATTGGGAATGTCTGTGGTAAGAGTACATTAGACATTTTTGTATTTCTCCTCCACACTTATATTTTTTCAGACCTGTTCCAATGCACAATAAAAACATTAAAATGGTTCTGTTATTTACCAAACTTTAGCTGGCTTTACCAAACTTAGCACACTTATGTGTGCTTTGGGAGCCAAGTCAAAAATATGCCAAGTGTGATGGGCAAAAATGCAGAGTGAGGCAGGGAAGGTGCAGAGTGTGAGGGAAAGAGGACAAAGGGAGAGGGGAGGATGAGGAAGCTCTTGCCCTCTTCAGCAGGAGGTGCCTCCGTGGCCCTGAGTTGTGTTGAACATTTCAATTGCCAGGTGCCTCAGGAAAAAGGAGGCATTTTTATGTTTGTGCTGGTTTTAAGTGTTTTAACAAAGCACTACTGAGTGACCCCATGGGGAGGGGAATTGTAATTAATCAGATAAATTAGAGAAGAGGTGTTTGAAGGGGAAGAAAAATAAATTTCTTGTGCTGGCAAGCTCCAAACCCTGCAGAGAGAAGGATCTCACTGAGGGCTGTAGCTGCTGCCATGGCTTCTGCTGTGGTTCCATCCCAAGAAGAGACATCAGATCAAATTTAACGTGGCAGCAGTGAGAGAAAAAGACAGGCCAATTAACTCTATGACTTGAACTATGTAAAGCACAATGGATAGTTTTTGAAGTTTCGTGAATTCATTTCATGAATTTTCATGAAAAATTTTAGGGCTAAGATAATTTTAATGCAAAAAGCCAGAAAAAGAAGTGGTGTGAATCTGTCGTGTCCCTGTGTCTTTGCGTTATGTGTCTCTTGTCTACCTTTTTATACCTAAACATGCCATTAAATCTTTCTGTCGTAAATCCAGAGCTAGAAGGTGGCACTGTGAGCTGCCTGTGCCAGGGTGTGAGCTGGGATTGACTGTGCTCTCCCTGGTTGCTCTCCCAGGACAGATCTCCGTGGATGGCTTCATGCGCTACCTGAGCGGGGAGGAGAACGGCGTCGTCCCCCCTGAGAAACTGGACTTGAATGAGGACATGTCTCAGCCACTGTCACACTACTTCATCAACTCCTCACACAACACCTACCTCACAGGTACCATCTGATAGCTGACCTTGCAGAAATTCTGGGTGTTTTCAGTGGTGACATAAAATACACTGAAATCAGCAGCATTAAACACGTGGTGGAGTTTGTTCTCCAGGGAAGCAAGGATGGCAATTGATTTTTGTTGCAGCTGCAACACAAGTGCATCAAATATACTTTAATTAACAGGTGAGCAGCAGTTGCTTTGTTCAGAAAAGTTCTGTTCAGAAACCCAGTGAAGTGCCTGGGAAGTTTCCCTCAAATGGGATTGCAGATTAAGGCACATCTTTAGGGAGGAGAATGAACATTGTACTTTTTATGGCAACAACACAGAAGGACAAGTGTGCAAAGCAGAATATGGGAAACATCTCTGTAGCTCATAAATTTGCCCATAAACATGAAATCTGGCAGCTTGCTGTGCTCCATGAAATTTGCTTTGATTCAGAGATCAGGGAGGTTCAGCATGGCACATAACTCTCTGACAGCCCATAAGTGCCAGGAGGGAATTCTGTTCCCTGCCAGTATCTGACAGCTGAGCTGAAACCTTCAGGTGCTGCCATGTTTTAAAAAAGGCTGAGCACCCAGAAACTCCTGTTAATTAGGGTTACAGTCTGAACTGTGTTGTTAGCACAGCAAAGTCAACAATGCTTTAAGACTCAGAAGAAGCTAAGGCAGTTTAGGAATTTGACTTTTGGCATTTGTTTTCTAGTCCAAGGTTCTGTTGACTCGTGAGAAAATAATTGTAAATTTACTATTTTAGTTTGGTTTATGTGGGAACAAATGTTTGGGGCAAGCAGATGTGCACAGGGGGTTCTGTGCTGTTTGAGTTGATGTTTGCTTTGTCCTGTCATGTTTGCTGATGACTTAGCATTATGTTTAATTTAAAAATGATGCTGCACTGAATGCTAAATGTGGTCTATGTGTAATGTAGGCTTCTTAATGCTGTTAACAGAGTGGCCTTAGCTGACCAAGTCCTTCAGGTGCCAGTATGCCAGAACATAAACAAGCCCAGGCAGTGGTGATGCCCACTTTAAACAGACCTCAGGGGAGTTATTTTCATCTGCTCTGTGTTTGTTTCAGCTCCTTCTCCAGCTCCTTTGCCAGCTTTCACAGAGTGAATGAACTGTCATTGTTTCCATTAGACACCATTTTCCAAGGATTTATATCTCAGCTGTAAAATGTGTTTTGTGCTAGAACTTGTCACACAAGTATTTGTTTTGACAGGGATTTTCTTTCTCTGAATTCAAAGAAACTAAAATCAGTGTGGCCACTTTTAAGTTATGATTCCAATATGCAGAAATTTATGCCTTTGGTGGAGTGAAGACATGGCCAAAGCAAAAGCAATTTTTAACTGTGATGCTTTGCAGACCTCTTACCTCCAGTGAGGACTTTGTGCTGTCACTGAGGATTAGCTGGTGCTTAGGGTAAATGCTGCAGCTTCACACAGATATTCTGGAAGAAAACAGTCAAGCTGCAGTGCCAGAGGAGAAGCACAGGCCCTCAGGAGGTTTAGAGACCATGCAATTTGAGGTTGATCTGAGCAGATAAAAGACTGCTCTCCTTTCTACCAGCAGGAATTTATAGCCAGGTCCATACCACAGATTCTTATCAGGGCTGGTCAGGACAGAGATGTGCTTCAAAGGTTTAGAGGTACAGAAGCCAAACCCCAAAGAATCAAGGATTCATGATTAGTCCAACCTATTCTATTTTTTCAGCTGCACTACAAGTGACCTCACATGTTTAATTATTTACTTTGACACTTGCTGCACTTGCTTTGACTTGGATGTGAAAGTCTGCAGGTCATCTCAGACTGCACCTACAGGTTTCTGTGCCTGCATTTCCAAGGAACTTCAGAGGCTGTATTTGGAAACATCATCTTCAGCCTTAATTTGACAAAATATTCCTAGCTTAGGAAACTGGGGGGAGTAAATCAGGATGAACCCAGAGCATAGTGCAAGAGAAGTCTGAAACTCCTTCAAATTCCTTCTCAGAGTGCATGTTTCACATTTACAGGCACCAACCACAGGTGTGTTCATTATGTGCAGTGAATGTGTGGCAGCTGGCCCACAATGGGATTCATGATTTGATTTTTATCTGTGCATTACAAAAACTGACAGCCTGGGACTTTGCTCTGAACCTGCATGGGACGCAGCAATCACACTCCCGTTTGCCTTCTTCCAACAAGGAAATACAATTAATGAAATTAATGACAGCTGGCCATTCTCTTTCCCAAAAGAGTTTGAAGGATCTGCCCAAGTGCTCATGGCTCTGGAAGGGAAGCCTTGGGAGCACCTTTGCCCTGACTGAGGCCATGAAATAGCAACTGGTCATGTAACAATTATCAGGACAATAAGAAAACCACTCAGCCTGGCATTACTTTATGATTACTGCACTTAATGCCCTACCAATTATCTCTCCCTTTGTTGGTTTTCTTAACCCAGAAAAAGCATGCACAAAGACACAACATTATAACATAAAAAGCACCATGTGCACACTCTGAATTTATTTTTAATTATGCTGATCACTTTCCTAGCCTTTGGTAGAAACCCTTGGCAGTACATCAAGTCCTGATTATTTATTTAGAAGTGTTACTGCTTTCTTTTTTTCTTAGGGAAATGTAATTTTTAAGAACAAAGGTAAAAAAAAGTGATTTGCAGTGAACCTAGGCTAACTTAAGGAAATGTCATCTTTGAGAAACTTTTTTTACTGTCTCATGTTTTTTTCTCACTGGTATCATATTTAATTCTTTATTCCTGGGACAGAGGGAAGGACCAGCCTCTGGGTCTAGAATAGTGGAGAGTCAGCTGATTCCCAATAGCTGGGTCCAAAAATGCCCCAGTCTGGGGAGGAAAGATGTTTTAAATAGATAGCAACCAGCTTTTAACTCCACTTATTGCAAATAACTTCCACTTGGAGAAACAGTGGTGGATGAACCCAACAAGGATGCACTTTCTGAGACAGGAGCAACTCAGAGTTACAGAGGTGTGGAAGTGCTCTGTGAGGGGAATCCTGGGTCACATCAGTCAGCACCAGCTCATTTTGCATGCTGTCCTGTCAGGTGTTGTTCAGCCAATCACATTTTTCTGAAAAGTGAATTTTTTGTCAAAATCCATTTCTCCTTAGCCCACATAGGGTGATGGGATGCAAATGTTATGCATGGTGTTACTGTAGACACTGCCTGTATTGTAGAAGGGAAAACATAATGCTTTCAATTTCCAGTATTGAAAAATTGATCTGTACCCAGGCTATTAAAAATATACTGGAGCTGTTCCCTTTAATGTCTGTTATCACATTTTAGAATGCAAAAGGGGTATTTTAAACTAAATGCAAACAGGAAGATATTTCTAAATAATGTATGCAAAACCCCCACATTTGGGAGAACATTTCTCATATTCTGCATTTCAGAAAAACAAGCTGTTGGGACTATTAAACATGTGCTAGCATTTTACTCTCTGCCTGGGGGTCCTTCTGAAGGTTGTGTGGTTTGGAGGTTGAATATCCTCTCGTCCTTTGCAGGAATCCTTCCAAAGTGTCCGAGCCTTATTAATAAGGTGGTGTGGGAAGTGTCTTATGGCAAGTGATGCATGTCATGATTTACTTAAGCACTTTGGAAGGTGAGGGATCTCTGAGCACAAAACACTCAGCACTGATAACCACCAGGAGTCTCTTGGGAAACACTTCCTTAATCCAAACTCTGTGTGCTCTGAGGGAAAAGAAAAACAACATTAGAGCAGTTTTCTAAGTGAAAATGGGGTTTTTAGGCAGCAGAGTTCAGTGGATCCCTGTGAGAGCCAAGATTTCATCAGCAGATGCTCAGGGATAAGTACATGGAAGTGTGAGTTGTTATTTCCTGACCCATGCTTATGCTTGTTTGCATCCTGCAAAGAAAAAGAGCCTCTACTTAACCCAGGCATTGGAATTGCACCAAAAAGGTTTTTGTGTGAGGAAAGATAATCTGCCATAATCAAAGGTGAAACAGGAAAAAGCTAAATTCCAAAAGAAAATGAAAAAAAGAGACACGTTGTCACTTTGCTGACTCCTTTTGGATTTTCAGAACTTTCCAGCCCTGGCCAATTCCTTCTGTTATTAGCAGATATTTGTCATTGGTTCCAGCATGAACAGAGAATTCTGATGGATTTCAACAGGAGTCATGTTAATACCTTGTGGAGTATTTATTATTGCTCCACCTCATGTATCAGACAGAAGCTGTAAACAGGGATTTGCAAGTAAAGGGTTCTGCTACACAGGTTTTAGTGCAAGGTAAAAATAGAGCAAAAGCAGACAATGCTTTTTGTGAAACAAATCCCAAAATGTGTATTTCCCAGCATAAAACCTAAACACAGAATCACAGAGACAATAAAATGAGGATTCATCTGCATTATAGTACATGCCAGTCTAGATGAAGTATTTATATGTCCCCAGCCAGCAAAGAATCTTTGCAGTAAATGAACTCACTCCCTCCTTAAAAAGAAAATTAATTTCCTTCAAGAAATCCAGGAAGATCTTCTCAGCAAGTCTGCTAGAAAGGAGGAAACTGCATCCATTTTCTTCACATCTAAAAGATGCACAAAGCCATTCTTCCATTATGTTCCCTCTCTGCTGCAAGAGATTTGTATCTCAGTGACTGGAATCAAACCTATTGCAGCAGATGAAGACAACCTGGCTGGGTATCCTTCCCTGAGTCCAACTGGACTTCTCTGTTGGCTTGGGGTGGAATTTTTTGGGGGTTTCTTTTTTATGCTTTGCAAGTTTGGAAAAAATGAGTTTTTTCTTCTTAATTTTGAGATTTATTTATCTCATTATTGGAAAAGGACAGTTTAATTGAGTTTCTCCCTGCATAATACAGGGAAATCTAACCGACCAGCTCATTGCTGTGGTTAGCATATTAAATATTGATTTGAGACCTAATGGTGGTGCCATTAGTGACTGCAGGGGGGTTTGTTTCATCTTGTACTAAACTGCATTGCATGGTGTGAGAAAATGTGGTCTTGGTCTCCTGAGTCTGAATTTCACATCGCTGGTCAAGGGATAACAAAATCTCATGGAACTAAGTAGTAGTAGAAGTAGTTGTTGTCATTATTGTTGTTGTTGTTATTTGATTTCATGTATTTGATGCTGCCCATCAGAAGCTTTGGAGCTGGCTTCAGCTGGCTTATTTCTCTGTTGGACTGAGGGCAGGATCCAAACCAGGACAAAATCTCACAGAACCAAGTTGTTGTTATTGCTATTATTATTTGATTCCATGTATTTGATGCTGCCCATCAGAAGCTTTGGAGCTGGCTTCAGCTGGGTTATTTCTCTTTTAGATTAAGGGCAAGATCCAGACCCATGGCATTGACTGTGCCAAAGGGATGGATCCAGACCATGGCATTGACTGTGCCAGAGGGATGGATCCAGATCATGGCATTGCTGTGCCAGAGGGATGGATCCAGATCATGGCATTGCTGTGCCAGAGGGATGGATCCACGACCCTGACTGTGCCGAAGGGATGGATCCAAACATGGATGGATCCAGACCATGACCCTGACTGTGCCAAAGGGATGGATCCATGACCCTGGCTGTGCCAGAGGGATGGATCCATGGCCCTGTCTGTCTCAAAGGGATGGATCCACGGCCCTGTCTGTCTCAAAGGGATGGATCCATGACCCTGGCTGTGCCAGAGGGATGGATCCATGGCCCTGTCTGTCTCAAAGGGATTTCCTTGCGTTCTCACACTGTTGGCGTTCTTTGGAGCGATGAACACGTTGTCTATCCCTCCCAGCCAAGGGCCCAAGCTGCTGTGGCTCTGTCATTGTCAGAGCAGTTTTTTCCGTTCCTGGGGCCCAGGCTGACCTGCCTCTCCCTGTGCTGTGTGCAGCTGGGCAGCTGGCAGGGAACTCCTCGGTGGAGATGTACCGGCAGGTGCTGCTGTCGGGCTGCCGCTGCGTGGAGCTGGACTGCTGGAAGGGCCGCACGGCCGAGGAGGAGCCCGTCATCACCCACGGCTTCACCATGACCACCGAGATCTCCTTCAAGGTACACCTGCCTTCCCCTGGGCTGACTCTGCTCCCGCACAGCCATCGCTGCCAGGGGCAGAAATGGGAGGGCAAAAAGCTGCTGCAGGAGGAAATGGCAGAGCAGCTGCAGAGAGAAGAGTTGCAGCATGTGGGCCTTGCATGGGGAGAGGCTCCTGGTGCTCAGGGCAGGGTGAGGAACAGGGATTATTTCTCAGGGCCATCTGGGGACTGGGCTCCATGCCCAGGTCCATGCTCCTGTGCACATCCCTGCAGCACATCTCACAGGGACAGGAGCCACAGCCAGGGCTGAAGGAGCAGGCACAACCACCCCAGCTGGCTCTGCACAGACACACATGGGGGTGTGGAGGAACAACTGCCAGGGGACAGAGCTGGACAGGGTTTGGTCAGCAGTAACCAGCACATCAGTTCACTCCTTTTCCCCTCTCTGCCTGGCCACTGGCAGTGGGAGGCAAAAGTCCTGAACTGGGACAGGAAGCAGCAGCCAGATCTCAACAATTTGCAAGCCTTTAAATTCCTGTGGGCAGAGAACATGCTGCTCATGGCCAGGTGGGCAGGCTTCATGCACAGGACCCAGACACTTGGCATTATATTTAAAAAGAATTAATAAGTGAGTGTTCAATGTTATCCCTGATGCTTGGGACCAGACCCAAAGCACTGGAGGGTGAAAAAGAAAAATCACCATCTTTGGAGGCTGTGAAGGGATATTTGTGCATTCAAACCCCAAACATGTCATCTTTATTATTGAATTCCATCTTCCATTTCCTTTCCTACAGCATAAGGTAGAGAGACCAAACCCTTAGCAATAAACTTAAATTGTTACCTTCTTGTTCTTCTTAAAGAGTTTTTGATCTGAGGTGTTAGAGGAGCAGAATGGAGGTGTTTGCCTGTAGTAGTAAGATTGGTAGTCAGCACAGGAAATCATTTTTGAAGTGTGAAGAAATAATTCTTCTTCATCTGAGACACTAACTCACCATGGAAATGCATTTCTAGCACACATTTATTGTGTGCAAGGATATGTGGGAAAATGTTTATTACTGACTTTGCTTATGTTCTGGGGATTACATTTGGCTACAGCTTTGGGACCTTTCTCTCATACTTGAAACCTGTTGTTAGGTGGGGATTTTTGTATTCTAGTGCCATTCTTTAGGGAAAAAAGCAAACAAGTCTGCCACAGACAGAGCACTAAGTTTCACTTGTACCAGAACAATCCTCTTTTGTGTCCAGCTTGCTTTCTCTAATTCTTCCCTGATTGAGTTAATCACAGAAACACGCAAAACAACCTCCTTGCACATTTTTTATTAACTTCCCAGTTATGTTTATGGGAAGCCAATTATGTTTATAGGCATGGGGTTTGATTGCTGGAAGTCTTTTAATTGAGGGAGATGGCTCTTGACGGCTTTGGTCATGGGCAGGAATTTATAACAAAGTTAATCTGATTTTTAAAAGGATCATTAGCAGGAACAAGGATTATCCCTGGATATTTAGATGTTCAACCCTTGGCACTGTGCTGGCAGGAGAGATATTGGGAAGCATTTTAAACCTCCTCAGGAGTATTTCATAGGTCATTCCAGGGCAGGCATTTTTAATCCACCCAGAAAAATGTGAAAAACATCTCGGTTTCTTTTCAACACTCAAACAGTGCTTTGAGTGTGTGCTGCTGGGCTGGGCAGGAGCGAAATGGCAGGGAAATCATGTGTCAGGAGTGTGAGAATCACTTCATGCCTTAAATGCTCAATCAGGTATCATCTCACGCTCTGCTGTGACCAGGGCACAGGGGTTCTGCTCAGCTGATTCTGCTGGCTTCTCTGTGTGTGTACCCATGTTTAACCCTGCAGGGCTGATCCAGGTGAGGCATTCTGCAGCTGGAGCCAAGAATGGGGCCTGCCAGCTTCTGTTCCTCTGACCATTATGTTTATAGGCATGGGGTTTGATTGCTGGAAGTCTTTCCATTGAGGGAGATGGCTCTGGACTGCTTTGGTCATGAGCAGGAATCTAAAGCAAAGTTAATCTGAATTTTAACCCATGGGGCATTTGCCTTCCCTGAACCAGTGTCTGAGCTCTTCATCCTCACATCTCACCTGCTCAATCCTAATTTCACTCTCCAGGTTATTTTATTTTCCCCACTCCTGCAGGGCTCCATCCCCTCTTGCAGCAGGAAGGCAGCTGAAAACAAGTGGGCCAGAAGAATGTACCAGGAGCTCAGCTCTTCTTTTAGGAAGTGGATTTCTTGCTGTTATGCTTCTCAGTTGGGCCTCTAAAAGTGCAGAAAATGAACAAGAGGAATCCCCAGAGAAAGCTTGCTTAACATAAATACATCTTTTAGGTTTTAGTCATCCTTGTGATTTGGTGTAGCAGAACCTTATGGGCTCTTAGAAACTCCAGGGTTTGCCAGCATGTGAAAAGTCTTCAGTGTTTTCTGTGTTCTTCTGGAAGAGAGATTTGTTCCAAGAGGGAAACATTTCAGAATTTGTAACTATGAGTGCATGTATTGTGCATCTCACTAAAATAATCATTATCAAATGACTTTTCTACTGGATTTAGGGTTTCCATTTTCTGTAGGGTTGACAGGAAGCTTTATGGACTTCTCCTTTTCTGAGTTCTCTGATAATTACACAGAACCAACTGTTTTAATTGAGTAAAGATTTCTTTTTCCCTTTCTTTTGCCTTAAAGGGATTTCTGTCATCAAAATAAAAAAAAGACAGGGGAAACTAAAATGTGAGGCAGTGTAACTAAGGATTTTATGGATACATGATGTTTGGAAGATCTGCCTTTGTCAGAGCATTTTTATTATAGCACATGAAAGCTGTAGCTGCAGGCGTGGAGCAGCTCCACACCAAAACCAAGCTTTACATTTAAGCTATTGATTTGGGCAGACATAAGTCATTTCTTGAGAAATGTGGTGCTTGAGACTCATCAGATGTTTTGGAGATTCAATCTTAGTTCAGGTTGAAAAATTGGGTTGTGGCAAGAGCACATCCAGAGCTTTCTGGGATGTTTAGGAAGGAAGTTTGGATCTCAGGGAATGATCTCAGAGATTGTTGGGTCCTTTCTGTCTTCAAAGGCAATTCTGCTTCTTTAGAGAGTTAAGTTTGTAACTGTGTTTATTTTGATTCTTTAGGAGGTAATAGAAGCTATTGCTGAATGTGCATTTAAGACATCACCCTTCCCAATCCTCCTTTCCTTTGAAAACCATGTGGATTCGTAAGTAATTACCACCTTTTTCTTGGCTGATGTTTCATTTTTATAAGGTTTAGGCATGGAATTGTGTGTGCACCTGTGACCCAAACAACAGCTCTTATCCAGAAGTGAAATTGGGCCTGGTCTTGGAAACCTCCCTGAACCAGAACCTGTTCTTTGGGAGGGGAGGTTGGATTGTGAGAGGGATTTTTTTAACTTTTCACTCCGTGTGTCCTGCTGGAATGCAGCAATGCTCCAGAGAAAACCAGGCAGTATTTCCCCTGCTTGTGACCCTGTTCTGTGCTACAAACACATTCAGCATTTGGTGTGTTTCTTGTGCTAGAGACAGTGGCCAGAACCATGGACTTCTAGGATGCAAAATAGGTAGTGGGGATGGCCAGGAACTGTTAATTTCTGCCAAAAAATAAGTTTGCATAAGTTTATTTCACTTTCTTTTTTTTTTTTACTTACAAGAAGAGGACAATTTTTCTGTGTAAGAAGAGAAAAAATAGATGAGAGCACTTCTAGCTTTGTCCCAGTGATCTATTTTATTTTTATAGTTCTGATTTTTTTAACATTAACCTTGGTTTTGAATGCAGAGACCACATGGTTCCAATTGGAGTGACAGTGACACATAACCTTTACCTTAACTTGAATTGCCTTTTCCCTTTTTGTGTTTTTATTTGCTGTGAAAACATTTCCAACATTTCTGGGGGCAGTTTGGATTTAGAAACTAATTTTTGGGTTTGCTTTTCGTTTTGGGTTTTTTTTCGATGTAAAATGAAAATATTCTTGGGGGCAGCTCTGAATGTTTTAACACAAATCAGAAATGATGTTGGCACTTTAGTTTCTGAAAGAGGGGAAGGTGATGGCTAACTGCTTTTCCATTTTTTAGGAGGAACATTTTGTCATAAGGGAAGGAACTGGTAGAAGCAGCTGTGTAAGAATGTTTTTGAAGAACAGATGTGACAATACTGATCAAAAATTGTGTAGGTAGAAAAATTTAAAATCAGGGGGCTGAGCTCCACTGCCTAAATACCCCAGGGTACAAATTTACCTCTTGGGGGCAAATATGTGTTTGCTCTGCTCACATTTCTAGGGCACGTGGTTGTGATTCAGTCAGTCTCTTAAATCCTGCTCAGTTATTGCTATCTGCCTCTGAAAGCCCACACAGAGGCTGTGTTTAATTGCCTTTTCTAATGGCCCCTCATTTCTTTTTGGTGTACTTTGTGTCTCTTTGGGTTGCACTCACCTGCTCCTCTAGGTTTGAACTCACAGTGCTTCCAAATTCTGGCCTTTAGGAAAGTTGTCAACCATCATTTTTCAAAGTATTATATTTTATATTCATTCTTCTGGATTTATTGCAATATACATTCACCCTGTTCACATGAGGCAGAGGAAAAACAACAGCTAAATAATTTTAACCACAAGAGTTACATTTTTCTTCCTTTAAAGTCATCACAATTTAAATCTTCAACTGTTCCAGGGTGATCTATTTTAGGAAGGTGAAGAAGCAAAAAGATTTATGAAATAAACTCCTGTCAGATGTAAGTTATACACAAAAGTGGCTTTAAAATCCTGAGATGAGGCAGTGTCAGAATGAGAGGCAGTGTGGCACTGCAGGAATGTGCCTGGAAGGGGACAGGGTTCCTGCTGCATTCCTGCTATTTACAGCTTGCCCCATGGAAGGAATGGAACCTTTTTCTCCAGAAAGCCCCAGCCATGGAGTGAGGAATTGATCTGATGTGTGCTCTCTGATATCCTTGTCCATGCATTGCTGAGACACAGCGTTTTAGCAAAGCAAGTTTGCAAAACCATGACCAAATCTTGTCTCTTTCTGAGGCTTAGTGGTTCTTTTCTGCTATGGTAAATGATCAGATTCAGAGTGTGTGCTTTCTGATTTTGTTTTGCCTGAAAGTAATTTCTAGTTATTTTACCAGCTTCTACAATTGCCCCTTAATTCCTTCACTAGCTGCTGGAGAAGTCTGCAGTTAGTCATGTCACTCACAGAAAGGTTCACCTAATTTCATGGACTGCTCCTTTTGTCTTTTCATTTCCTTGGAATGTTGTTTTTCTCCTGGATCTTAAGGCTGGACTTTGCCCTAAATGTTAACAAAAAAGTGCCAATATTTTTTCAGAATTGCTGTCAAACAAATCCTGTTTCATCAATTCCTACTTCTAGAGGACCAAATATTTTTTCTGCTTTTCAAGTTGAGGGAGTCATTTGCAAAATTCTGCTCCCCTAGAAATGTTGGCATTGGCTTAAACAAAAATACGGTTTTAGCCTGTGTTCCTGGCTTGTAAACAGACTGCAATTATCAGAGGTAAATAAGTTTCACATCATCACATAGATATGACAGTATTAATCACCACTGGACTTAAAACACAATTTTTCTTTATTCTGGTTTATGCTCATGGGAATATTTTTGACACTTCTTGTCCACCTAGGGGAAAAATCACTTTTTGGCACATGGTGTAAATCATCTCATTTGCTTTCCTTTGATGTGTCTCCTGGAAGGGCTCCTCTCCACTATCTCCACAGCACATGAAGGATTTTATTTCCTTTACTATAACTATATAACAAGTGTATTTTTTCTTGTCTGTTTATATGCAATGAAAAGTTAAGGAAAAGAGGCAAGCATGTAACTTTTAGATGATGTAAAGTATGATGTATGTCATCATTTATAGTGAAGTCAAAACATGCCCACTGAGAAAAAAAGACCACTAAAGCAAGCTGTGGTTCTGGGAAAAAAGCAGAGGAGTGCCCTGAAAATGCTGAAAAGACCTCAAGGATACCTTGGTGTTTGAAATGGGGCTTGCAAGGCGATAAGTAATCTGCAGATCTGAAAGCAGACACTCTATAATTAGAAATGCACTGATGACAGAGCAAAAAGGTTAAGTGATCCTTGAGCAGTATCCATATAAGATTGCTTCCAAGATTAAATTTAATTACAGTTATTCATACTGCTGGTTTCTGGCTGGAATTGTTGCTTCAAATATTAACAGGATTTTTATCACTTTTTCGTACCACACTTTGAATTATTTTAGACTCTTCTGGGAAGCATCTGTGCCTTTGTCTTATGCAGAGGAAGTATCTCTGCAGAAGTGATAAAAATGTAATGTTGGGAGCAGCACTTGTGCCAAGGAGCCTCTGGTTGACCTTCATGATAGGCATGACACAAACACAGTAAAACAAAATACAGGCAGTACAATAATGGTGATGAAAACATTTCTTAATGTTATTTATATTTCTGTATCTCCAGGTATCGTGCTCCTACTTTATGTCCCCTCACCCTGGCACATTTTGGGGGCACCTATAACAAGTCTGTGTGCTGCCTGTCTGTGTCTGCACAGTGAAAATCACAAAGCAGATAAAGTCAGCTCTTTTCAGACAATGAGTTCTCACTGCAGTGCATTAATGCTGAGAGAGTTTCCAGTAACAGGAGATGTGGACCAAGAAATACCTGGGGTTTGACTTTGTAACAAAACTAGGGGAACATACAGATTTAGAAAATTTGGTGTTTCTGTTGCTCTGGTTCGTAATTTTCAAAGAATGGGAAATAAAAAGAAACCGGTATCCCAACTTCTTAAAACAGGACTATGTAATCTGCTTTTCCTAATGGTCTGTCTCTTGCAGCAGTACATACACAGGTATGTATGTTAGGGAGAGAAGGAACACAAAGATCTACCACACAGTTAAATGCTGGTACTCCTAAATTTTTTCTGTCCCCCCTTAGGAGCTTTTAAAAATATTTGTACACATAGTCCAGTTCACAAAGACAAGTAACTTTGAAATGTCAAGATTTTCCTCATTTGGCCTTGTTGCTACCTCAAGGGTTTTTTGTGATATTAAAACCTATTGGTTTTTCACATAATTTTCCTGTTTTCTGCCTCTGGGATGCAGTGACATTGGGATTTATACGCTGAACCAACATCTTGCTGCATTACATTTTTCTCGTTTGCAAAAATGAAAGTTCTCACTGTGCTCTCTTTGAGGTAAACATGTAATTAAACACAGAAGATCAGAAGAATTTGTTCTAGCTGTGGTGGTGACTGGGAATTTATTACATTTAACTCTTGCTTTTTATTTTTTTTCAATTCCTGTGGAGAGTTCTTTTTGCAGTTTTGCCCATGTAAGGATGATGATGATGATGATGATGTCACACCTAATTACTCCAGTTTCAGTAAATGGCCTCTTTTGATTCAAGGAGTGTCCTTTGAACTTCCTGCCTTCTGAGAGCGTGGATCTGTTCAGAGCACAGGCTGGTGGAGCAGAGTGAATAAAGCTCACTGATGGCCCCTGGATTTGGGGCACACTCTGCTGGGGTGGTGCCTTTATTTGGTTGGAGATACCCACACAGTGTCCCAGCCTGATCTGCTCTCCCACCACCTTCTCCCATGAGGGTTCTGTGTCCTGCTGCCTTGCTGGTCTTCAGCTTGGTTCCCATCCCCAGCTCAAAGTGCCTCTTAGCTTCTTTCTGTGCAGAATTGGCTGCGTGCAAAACACAGCATTTGTGAAGTGCTGTTGGGAGTTAAATGCATGCAGCTCTTGCTTTGGGGGATAATTCAAAGCCTCCTGGCAGTATTTTCTGTCAGTGACTGAGCTAATGACTGCTTCAGCCCCTCTCTGCTTCCAGGGGCAGCCAGGATGCTGATCCCAGGGAAATTCCATTTTCTGATTCAAATGCCACCCAGCCTTTTTCTCAGCTCTGCTTTGGCCATGCTGACCCTGGGAGTTGGTAACCACTGCCCAGCTGGGCACAGCCAGGGCTGAACTGCTTTGCAAGAGAAAAATGAGCATTTTTTTTCTTTTTTTCCTCTATACCCAGCTCGATTTTGTCATGAAGAGCAGCTCCATGGTAACATACCAGCTTACAGCATCCCTGTCTCTTCCATGACATGCAGATCCTAATTAGCAGGAGCTGAGGAAGTTATATTAAGCCATGCAAACCTGTCCTTTAATCGAGGCTTCCCAGCAGAGTGTCAAAAAAGGAAACCTTGAAAGATGCCTCAGCTCAGATGCTACGCATTTTAAACAGGCACATGTAGCAAAAATCTTCAGCTTTCTAAAATTAGAGAGTGACTGTGGTACTGAGCTGCATTTTGAGCTGATTGGAGTAATGTTTCTGAGTGCCAAACCTACCTTCAGTCCTAGAACTTCCATCACTGGCGTGCAGGAATTGCTTCATCTTTTGGTTGCACTTGGGGACAATTGGTTACAGGTGGAGTTTGCTGAGGTTCAGGTTACACAGCAGAGGATGTTGTGAGAATTGCTGCAGTGCAAGAAAGATGCCAAGCATGTGTATCACAAGGGGGAAAAAACTTCAATTTTGAATAAAAGCATTGCCTGAAAGAGGCAAATTCATGTTGTGGTTGCTTCACTGTTACTCCATTGACTTATGCCTTTACTTTGTGTATGTTCCCTTTGATAAACTCCATCAGAGGAATTGAAATAATTGCATGATGTATGTAGGTCTCACTGAAAAATTCACAGCTGTTGGATCAGGAAATTATATCCAGTTTAGGGCTATTAGGTGCTCCATTACTGCTGCTGTCACTCTGGAGCATTAGTAGGACTCATTTCTTTCTCTCGTTTCTTCCCTTCAGCCCTAAACAACAGGCCAAAATGGCAGAGTACTGCAGGTTGATATTTGGAGATGCCCTGCTGATGGACCCCTTGGAGAAGTACCCGGTAAGGTGTTATCCCCCTGGTGTTATCCCACCACAAATGGCTGGGGATGTTTCCTGGGGTCTCTGTCCTGCCTCACTCCTCATGGGAAGCCTCTCAGTCTAAAGGAGGGAACTGTGGGCTGTTGGTGGCTTCAGCATCATTTGTGAGGCAGAGATTGCCCTGATGGAGTGCATTGTGATCTTTTCAATGCAATTGATCCTCATTGCTGCCATTTTAAAACCTAGACTCTCATAGCTGAGCTAATACTTATTTTGGTTATTACTCCAGGCACTTCATAAAGCATTTTTCTTCTTAAGTGCCCTCAGCAGCCCTGTTTCATTGAATGTTGACATTGCCTCTTGTGCAAAATCCATTTCATTTTAACAGGGCTTACAGAAGTGTCCTGTCCTCCCTGAGAAACTGCCCTGAGCCTGTTCCTTCTGCTGCTCTAACAAACCTCTCCTCTTTCCCCCTGGAAGCTGGAGGCTGGGGTTCCTCTGCCAAGCCCCATGGACCTAATGTACAAAATCCTGGTGAAGAACAAGAAGAAGTCTCACAAGTCAGCGGATGGGAGTGCAAAGAAGAAGCTGTCAGAGCAAGCTTCCAACACTTGCAGTGACACATCCGGCATGTTTGAGCCTTCCTCCCCTGGAGCAGGTAGGACACAGTACTCTTCTTCCTCAAGCACAAATGCAATCCCAACAATTTGCAGTGCTGCAGCAGTGGGGGTTGCTCAGCAGAAAAGAACATTGAAGTGTCACTGATCCTGAATCTGTTCAGTGAGAGTTCTCATGGATTGACCCAGGCTCTCTGGTGTGTGCTAACATTTCTGCACTGCTTATTAAGGACAGGCAGCTGCCAGCTCCTCCACCCTTGGCTGCCTTTCCTGTGTGCCCAAGCCCAATGGCAAATGGAAATGTTTTCCTGTCCTTGTTGCCTCTGGGCTGTGCCTGCCATTATTTGGTGCCCTTTCAGACAGAACCTGTTCCCCAGAACCTGCAGAGTGTCTGCAGTGCCTCAGGGTTCAGGATAAAGGGATGAGATCCCTTTCCTCAGGCAGGGAAGGCTCAGCCTGCTGATGTCCTGCATGTCATGGACCTCTGTTTAAAGTGCTGTAAGATTGTCTTCTCTTCCAGAGCTGGAAACAGAAATAATGAAATCTCTATATCCTAATTCCCACCCCAGTGTCTGTTCCCTGTGCTGGAATTTCTTCTCCTGTCAAGACTGAAATTTTGTGTTCTTATAAGCACAGATATTTGTGCCCCAGCAGTAGAAAACTCACAGACTAAATCAAAATCTCTGCTGAAATATCAGTTCATTGCCATTTGCCATTTAAAAACTTTTCCCCATTGTTTGTATTTTTTTTCTGAACTCTGATTAACTGAGCTGAAAATTTTCCTGCTAGCAGTTTGCCCCAAGCTGAATTAACGAGAAAGAAATCCTGCTTCATTTGTGGATAACATCGTTTATCCTATTAGCAGCAAAAAAGAGTTTTCAACTGTTGTTTTTAAGAAACTATAAAAAGGGCATGCTTTGGATTTCAAAGCAAGATTCATCCCTGTGTCAGGGATGACTGAATGCTGTTTTCTTGATTTGCTTTAGACAAATCCCAAGCAGGAGAAGGATAGGTGTGTGTTCCATCTGCCTCGTCTGCAGCGTTTGGAATCAGCCCTGCATTCCCAGCTGTCCCTTTCTGTGAGCAGCCCAGGGTGAGGACAGTGGCAGGGAACACAGCCTGGGCTTTCTGAGGGGCTGGGCTGCCCTGGGGCCACAGCTCTGCCCTGCAGGAGCTGTGCTGGGAACAGCCCCAGGCTGGGAATAAAGGTGGCGATGATGATGATGATGCCAGGCAGAAGGGTCAATCCCATAACAGGGTGTGTAATTTTACAAATCAACTGTGGCTAGTATGCCTGTATTTACCTCTGCAACAGCTTCTGGTTATGAACATGAGCACTTACAAGTTAGAAAACTGAGGCTGCAGAATTGCTGTGGTCACTTGGTTCATCCATGACTGCCAACACACATTGCTTGCAGTCCTTGTGTCAGCCTCTGCCTCTCCTGTAGCACTTGTGCCTCTTTCTGAGAATGCAATTAGTCAATATTGTTCCTCTCTCTGTCATCCAGCACTTGATCCTAGCTAGAGCATCCTCAGTGAGTGTCTGTGAGGGTATCCAGGCTGCCAAACAGCAGTGAATTTATATGAATGGTACCTGTGGGAAGTGCAATATCATTACAGCAATTGTAGCTGAGGACAGACAAATCTGACAGAACTTAAGAACACTCTGGGGATGAGTGATGAGGAACACCCAGAATGTCATTTTTCTAGAGTGCTTTGAAATTTTAAGTATTCAGAGCTTCAGTGACTACAGCTACAGCTATGAGCATGCAGCATTTCTGTAAGTCCGGTGCCAGTCTTTCTGTCTGTTAAAAAAAGTTAAAAATCAGTAAAAAAAAGTATTCCCCATTTTGTAAGAACATTGAGGTAGTGAAGAGTTTCTGCACAGAGAGCCCAAGAGTGACCATGCCACCCTCCTTCTCACATCCCCATATTGGCAATGTGTCACCCTGGAGCTCTGCAAGCCTTGTGCTCCTCTGCACCCAGCACCAATTTCTTTCTGGAGTAATGCAATTCTTAACATTGCCCAACGTTAAGTGTTTCAGTGCTCCAGCCTTAATATAATCTTGACATTTAGCAGCTTGGATATATTATTCAAGCTACTCTATTGGGTTGTATATCTCCTGTCAGAATTGCTGCTGATCTTCAGGAGAAAGTTGTGCTGATTTGGCCTTGGAAACATCCTTCAGGCTCCCCTCAGAGTTTCCTGTGCCCTTCTGCTTGTGAGGGTTGGCAGTACCTGTGTTTTGAGTTGTATCCTCTAATTTCTTGATGTTCTTCTGTCTCCCTCTGTCCCTGGGCAGGCTTTTGTTTGGCTTCCTTGGAGCAGGACTATTTTCTCTGTGTTTGTGTGCCAGGGAGCACTGTAGAGGTCCTGTGCTGAGCTGGGTTTGCAGTGCCATCTAAATGCAGCCAGTAATGATGGTATGACAGCTAATTGTCCCTTGGACAGCCTCAGGGTGGCTTTTGTGCCTGCCATGCATCAGGGAGAGAGGGCTGTGCTGCTGGGGCAAGGCAGTGCAGGTGTACCACACCTCCTGAAACTCTCATGCTGGCACCCCTGTGTGTTATTGTCCTGGTTTTGCTGTCCGATGCAGAGCTTGAAAACGAGACTGGATCTCCTTGGGAGTGTTTGTGTTAAATGTTTTTAAACACAGCAGCCATGCAGTGTGTACTTTCCTCCCTGGGCACTTGCATCAGGAGCAGGCTATCGTGTACCTCTGCTCTCAGAGGTGCAAGCTGGCCAGAACCTGCCCACCTACCCCTTCTGGGGCTCTTCTGCCAGCCTGGTTAAATAAATGGAGATCTCCCCATGCAGAGATTGTCAGTGCAAACCCTGGGAGAGCTTGCCTGGCTCTGTGCACTGTGCTGAGGCTCCCTGAGCCATCCCCTGGGCCTGTTGAGCAATCGTGTTATTTTCCTCAATGAAACGTTCAGGAAGAAGTGTGTTGGTCAATCAAAGGCTGACATTTCAACATCTGTTCCTGGAAGGAAGTGCAGGCTGGGCAGTCACCCCTGGGTTGTGCAAGGCACACTCGTGTGTGCTCCCTGGGCTCAGGAGGGGCCCCTGGGGCAAAGAGGAGCCTCTGTTGACTCAGGGCACCCAGACTGACAGGAGGAGCTGAGATTGAATTGCCATTCTCTGCAGAATTTGGGGATGCTGCACAGTAGTTAGATTGTTGTGCTGGCACATTTGTGGGGTGAAGTCTTCAGGGAGAGCTGTCTCTCTTACAGGTGTGGGTAGGTGACTGCAGGATAGGTAAATCTTCCTTTCCAGAGCCTTAGGATGCACAGGTACACTTGATGACAGCCAGGCCCACAGGAGGAGTTTGTAAAGGCAAAGCTAAACTTGATATTCCTTAATGATTCAATTTCTGATGCAACCAATCAAAACACTTTGTTAATTAGCATTAAATGATTCTCCTCTTGCCCGTGGAAGTTTGGTGAGTGCCCTGGAATTGGGATGAGGCAATGGATGTGCTGTGTTTGGTGCCATTTGAGCTCTCAGGGGCAGCATGAGCCTTGGGCACTGCTGCCATTGCTGGGTCTGCAGTGCCCTCAGCTGGCACAGCATGGCTCAGCTCTGCTCCACTGCAGGGAGCTGCTGGCACTGCTGCCCCGTGGCTGCTGTGCCAGACCCTGCCAGCCTCAGGGCAGGGCTCCAAGCCCTGGGGCTGTGTCCCAAACTTGGGAATACCTCAGAGGAGTCAGGAATAACTCAGGAATATCTCTGAGATACCCACACTGTGTTTTCACACTGCACTCCCCTCTCAGTGCTGCTGGCCAAGGAATGAGCACCAGGCAGCTCAGAGCAAGAGTTCTGCTGCCTGGGCAATAGGAACTGAGCTCCATGCTCAGGATGGATGGGTCCCTCCCTTGGGCTTGGTGCTGCTGGGACAAAAAGCACATGGCCAGCACAGGCTGCCCCAGGCAGGGCTGCCTGCACACCCTCCCTGGGTTTGTCACTGCACGTTGTCACTGCCAGCCCTCACCTTCTGCTTGGACCTTTGCAGGAGAAGCAGACATGGAGAGCGACGACGACGATGACTACGATGACGACTGTAAGAAGTCGTCGATGGATGAAGTAAGGGCGGGGATGAGGTTGTGGAGTGGATTGGTGATTGTTAGCAGGACTGGAGCTGCCATCCAGTGGAGGAAGGCAGGCAGAGCACCAGCACCAGCTTCCCCAGCTGACCCGGTTGTTGGTCGGTTTGGAAGGACATTTTTGCTTTTTCTATGCTTTTGTTTTCTCAAGATGAAGAACAAACAGCACCACAGCAGATCTGTTTGGGGCAGCTGCCTTTTAGCATTGCTGGATGCAAAACCTGCCATCAGAACTGAGAGGTTCATTATCTATCCAGGAGGACTCATGCATGTGCCCAGCACTGTGCAGGGCTGGGGGTAATGCTGTCCCTTCCTGGGAGCCACGTGAAAAGAATGAATGAAACATCAGTTTAATGTGAACACTTCCATCCTCCAGCCCACCTTGCTCTTTCCCATGTGGCATTCCCCACATGAAGCATTGCCTTCCTTAGCCAGGGACAGTGAAAGAACCACAATGATAGAAAACTGGGCTTTGGCATTTGTGGCCTCTGGTGGACAGACCAACTGCAGCATTCTCCCTTCTCTTCCCTAGGGTACTGCTGGAAGTGAGGCCATGGCCACTGAAGAGATGTCTAACCTGGTAAACTACATTCAGCCTGTGAAGTTTGAGTCGTTTGAAGTATCAAAAAGTAAGTAAGAAACATCTTAAAATTACCTGGCAAGTGTTTGGCAGAGTTCTGCAGAAATGCTGCTTGGCTTCCTCTCAATTAGATACAGGAACACAGACAGAAAATGTTCCCTTGGTATCCAGCCAAATAAACCCATTTGTGTTTTGAAACCTCTTTTAGTCTAAATATCCAACTCCATCAACAGTAAACATGCTGACATTTCAAAAACAGTTTTGAAACTTATGTGCTTGCATTGTCCTTGTTGTCCATGACTGAAGCAGTTTGAGGAAGGTGGTCATAAATATTCCTATTTCTTTTTGTCTCTAATACTTCTATAGAAGATTCAGAGTCCCCAGTTGCAGATTCACTTTCCTGCCCCTGTGTGCTGTGAAGGAAGGGCCATCATCTCACCCCTGCTGGAATGCCAGTGCCACTCTCAGTAAACACTGCAGCATCTCTGCCTTCCTTGATGCACACCCCCCGCTGCCTGCCTGCCTGCCCTTTCTCACTTTGTTTTGACAGGTTTAATGTGCTTTTGCAGCTTTTCAGTTGAAGAAGCGCACAGCACTTTAATTTATTCCGGACTTGTGCTGTCCTTGGCAGAGGACAGGTAATTGTGCCCAAGACCCTGTGTCTGTACAAGATGTGGCGTTTGCTGTGCTGAATAACAAGCATGGGGAAGTTGCCATTGTTCATGGTGTGTGGGTATTTATGCAGTGCCACACACGAGCAGGCATGCCCCATGCAGGGAGCTGTGCTGGTTCCCTGCAGCAGGGCCCTTGGGGTGTAGATAATCTCTTCCAGCCCTAATGAGAGTTACAGGAGCACAGTGGGAAGGAGATGTGCCTTCTGGAGAGCAAGCCATGTGAATCCTAGCACTACAAGTTGATGCAGCTGTTAGACAATTGTCTCATGTAGGGGGTTTTTTTGGTTTGGTTTTTTTTTTTCTGTTCACATGCCTTTGCCTGAGTTTTGCTTTTTGTAAAGATCTGCTGCTCTCAGATCTTTCTCCTAAGTCCTGATGTGACCTCTGATCAATAATAGAGTTTCAGTGAACTCATATTGTTAAGGAATTAAATTTTTGGTGTTTGTGTCAAAAAATCATTATGCAATAAATGTGGCCCTAGGTGGGAAATGTTGCTGGCTGGCTAAAGAACAACTTGGGTGTTCTCGTCTTAGTCCTGGCCTGGACTCACTGCTGGGTCTTCATTAAATGAGCTGAATAAAGAAGAGCTTAAATGAGGATTGCTTTTCAGTTTGCTATCTGTCCAACTGTTTCCCAAAAATTTTACTTTTGTTCACTTGACCTCACCTTTTTAAGTACAGAGATCCATACTTCTCTTTTATACAGTTTTATAGTTCCAAGGTTCCAGCACTTTGCTAATTTATTATGTTTTGTTCAGAGTTTGCTTGGATTTGTGATCCAGCCCTCTGTGGTGACCAGAGTACCTCACTGCTTCTGTCACTCACACATTTTAAAAGTGCATTTTCTGGCCTTGCATCCAAGCTGGTAACAGCAATATTGAACAGCAGTGGATCTGTACCAGTGCCCTGGTAGAAAGGTTCCCTCCTCTCTGGCAACAAGCAGCTATGTGTATTTTCCCACATTTTTCACCCAGTTTTCAATGAGTTATTTGTTCACTCTGCAGTAATTTGCTCCTGATAAGATAGCACAGTGTAACGTATCACGAGAGAGAAATGTCTCTCCTGCAGTTTTCTCTTCAAAGGGCAGGTCCCTTAATCCTCTCAGATACTACAAGGAAATAATTGTTCTTATTTTAATTAAGGATCTGATAAAGCTCTGGACAGTTGGTAACCAAATCCTTTAACAGCTACCCCCTCTGGTTTCCTGCAAATGCTCTACTTAAAGACAAGGCTGAGAAATAAGAGTTTATGACTACCAGAAATTCTAGAAGTAAGAGTTTATGTCTACCAGAAATTCTAGAAGTAAGAGTTTATGGCTACCAGAAATTCTAGAAATAAGAGTTTATTGCTACTAGAAATTCTAGCACCTACATTCTAAACAGGATAAAACCAGTACATGTGTGTTGCTTTGCTTAGTTTTGTCCCTGCCCTGCAGCTTGGCAGCCTGTCCCTGGGTTGCTGCAGCACTCTTACAGCCATTCCTACACCTTCTCTCTGCCCTTCTGGCTACTTGCAGCAAGGTGATGAGGCTGGAGAGGTCCTGCTCCAGCACAGGCACTGTCCTCTTATTTTTAAGCAGATCAGAGCTGAGTTAATGAATTTAACTCCAGTGGCCCTTCCAGGCAAGCACAGGGCTGGCTGGGATGCAGAGGGAAGGGTTAGTTCACAGAAAGCCTTTCCTCTGCACACAAGGGAAGGTTCTGAAGCTAGCAGGGTCTTGATTTAGGCTCTGCTGCATGCTGGTGCCTGGGTGCATTGAGAGGCTGTGCCCACATCAGGCTAAGGTGGGTGATAACAATGCACAAATTAATGTTTGTTCTGCCAGCTCAGGTGTGGAGGAGGAGCTGCTCACAAAGTTTGACCAAATGAAAGGGATCATAAAAGCCTGAAATCAGTTGGGGATTAGGTCTGAATCCCTGCTGGGGCGCAGGAGTGCACCTTCAGGGATGGTTGGATAATGGTGTTTGGTGGCTTGGACAGCTCTGACCTTGCCCCTGATGCACCAAGAGCCACTGCAGGCACGGCTCTGCTGCTTTAACCTGCCATGGACATCAGTTCTACAGCTGCAGGTGGCTCCAGCCCCACATGAGCCTGCAGGGACAGGGCAGAGGCCCAGCAGTGCCCACAGCAGCCCCTCTGTGTCACAGATGGGATCTCGGGGCTCCCCTCCTCAGTGCACCCAGAGATGGAGCCCTGGGTGTGTGCAGAGCCAGGGCACTGCTGCCAGCACAGCCATCAATTCCTGGGGATCAGGGTGAAAAGAGCTGGAAATGGGGTGAGGGGACTGGCACTAAACCACACCAGTTTGTGTCTAACCTGTTCTATCCCTGGTTTTATCTCCCCTCTCGACCTGCAGAACGCAACAAAAGCTTTGAAATGTCTTCCTTCGTGGAAACCAAAGGGCTTGAGCAGCTGACAAAGTCTCCTGTGGAATTTGTGGAGTATCCTTGACTTTCACAAAGTGCCTTCCTAGGTCCTTCTCTATCTGAGATCTGCTACAGAGCATTATTGGAATTCACAGACAGGAGCTGGGAAAATAGGAAACCCAAATGAAATTTGTAGATTAGATTTTATTCTTTCTAAAGATTTCTAAATTAATAAATTGGCCTGAGTTCTGATGAGCTAATTTAAAAACTGGCATGAGTCCTCATGCTGTGGGCTAGGACTAGAGGGAATAGGCACAAATGACATATTGAAGACCTAATTCTGATTGTTAAATTTATCATCCTATATGGAGTGGTGAGAGTTATGGTGAGCAAATTGTCAAAATGACTTCTTTGCAAAGTCACATGAGAATGCTCACTTTGCCATCATGCCTCTACTGATTTATTGGCACACAATTTCTCAATTATTTTGATTTTTATAGCTTCTAAAGCAAAGCTAAGGAACGTTCTGGTTAGACCTTTTGATGTTTCTCAGTCTCTCTCCTCATGGCTGCAGTTAAGAAGGAATGAAGTGAAAGAGATAAACAGATAAAGCAGTGCCTCAAAGGAGATGAATGGAGAGCTCCTTCCAGGGATTGCCTGCAGCACATCCTCATCTCAGAGGTTTGGAGACTCAGCCAGAAGATGTGAACACTTGTCATTTCTGTCCGTGTGGAGGCCAACTCTAATGTCATTGCAGAAAACCACTTTTTAACTGAGCACCTCTCCCTGCTCCAGGGGAAAATTCACTATTTACAAGCAGCTGGCCTCTGGAAATGTAATCCCAGGAAAATCCCAAAGGAGGAATGCAAAGATAGATGGAATTGTATGAATGTGCTCTTTCCTTGCTTGTTCTGGGTACTCCATGCAGGAACAGCAGCACCTTTAACTGCCCCATATTTATCATATCTCCTACAAAACCATGGACACCTGGAAGCATGCTGCTTGTAGAAATCCACTGAGGAACCAGTAAAGAATCACCTGTGTTTAATTCAGCCCTGCAGCTGCCCCTCTCACCTGTGTGCCAGGTGATTCTTGCCAGGTGTTGTGCACCTTAACCACCCCCTGCTCAGGTACAACAAGATGCAGCTGAGCAGGATTTACCCCAAGGGAACTCGAGTGGACTCTTCCAACTACATGCCCCAAGTCTTCTGGAATGCTGGCTGCCAGATGGTGGCCCTCAACTTCCAAACTGTGGGTGAGTCAAATCCTGCTGTGCTCTGCCTTTGGGGAGCTGTGCACTTGCTGATTCATAGGTAGGAAAGGTTGTATTTGTCAAAAATTATCTAGGGATTAAAGTGTACTATAGAGCTGCTAATTAAATTGTTTAACCCAGGCTTGTACTGTTTCTGTTACAGTCAGGAATTACAGTAATTTTTTAAACTTTTACTGCTTTTTTTAAACTGAATTTATTATTTTATTTATTTATTTATTTATTATTTTATTTTTATTTATTTATATTTTTTATTTATTTATTTATTATTTTTTACCTATTTATTTATTATTTTTTACCTATTTATTTATTATTTATTATCCATAAAATAACTCTTATAAATATTTTTCACATCCAGATTTGTCTATGCAAATAAACATGGGAATGTATGAGTACAATGGCAAAAGTGGCTACAGGTTAAAGCCAGAATTCATGAGAAGGCCAGACAAGCACTTTGATCCATTTACTGAGGGAATAGTGGATGGAATAGTGGCCAACACTCTGTCTGTCAAGGTATGGATGTAGCTGTGGAAGTGCTCTCATGGCAATGCCAGAGCAAGGATATATTTCTATTTCTGTGGTGCAGGGGCCCAAAAAATGACTGCACTAAGCCAAGAAAATAAAATAAAACAAATTTAATTTCATGGAGCAACATTTAATTTTTAAACTCTGCCTGGCATTTTGCATTGTAGGAGGAATCAATATATTTTTATTGTATGTACTCTTCCTTGTTCCTTTTTGAGGGCCTCTAATGAAGTTCAGGGACTGCCAGGAGTCTGCAGGTGGAGAATCACCTGCATAAGTGTTCAAGGGGATAGATTGCATTGGCTGTGACAGGGGGACAAATCCACTTGGTGAATTCACTTTTGTATCTCCAGCTATAAAGCCATAAACTTCCTGAGCCTTTATTAGAACACAGACTTGTAAGATTGTTTTCTCCCTCACAGCTAAAAGCATATATATAATTTCTCTGCCATTTAAGCCTCTGACTTTTAAGCATTGTTTGAACCTGTTGTTGAGACTAGATAGAACCTAAGAGTTCTCAGGAGCTGGGCATACAGGTGGAGGAGGAGATCCAAATGAGTGTTCCTGCTGAGGGAAGGGCAGCAGCCACATTATTGCTCATAGGGGAATGCAGGAGCACAGGGTCACAGAAACTAGGCCTAACAAGATGTTTTTCTGTGTCTGCAGTCAAATATTGGTTTTTTTTCTGTTTATTGTGGGCTTAGTGCTGTTTTGGTTCTATTTTAAATGCCACCACTGATCATTAATGAGAGCAATGCAGCCACTCATTTCCTCACCCACCACAGCCATCTGTGACACTGCTCCTTTGGCTTTAGATCATTTCAGGTCAGTTCCTTTCTGATAAAAAAGTGGGTACCTATGTGGAGGTGGACATGTTTGGCCTGCCTGTGGACACCAGGAGGAAAGCTCTGAAGACCAAGACCTCTCAAGGCAATGCAGTGAACCCAGTGTGGGAGGAGGAAGCCATAGTGTTCAAGAAGGTTGGTGTGACCCTTGCTTCCCAGAAGGAGCTGTGGGCAGAGCACACTGGGCACCATGCAGTTTTATTGCACTTTCAATATTCCTGCAGCCAGTATTTGAACTTTGCAATATTCCTGCAGTGTGGGTGTTTTATTGCACTTTGCAATATACCTGTAGTGTGGGTGTTTTATTGCACTTTGCAATATTCCTGCAGTGTGGGTGTTTTATTGCACTTTGCAATATTCCTGCAGCCAATATTTGAACTTTGCAATGTTCCTGCAGTGGGGATGTTTTATTGCACTTTGCAATGTACCTGCCGTGTGGGTGTTTTATTGCACTTTGCAATATTCCTGCAGCCAATATTTGAACTTTGCAATACATCTGCAGTGTGGGTGTTTTATTGCACTTTGCAATATTCCTGCAGCCAGTATTTGAACTTTGTAATATTCCTGCAGTGTGGATGTTTTATTGCACTTTGCAATATTCCTGCAGCCAGTATTTGAACTTTGCAATGTACCTGCAGTGTGAGTGTTTTGTTGCACTTTGCAATACTCCTGCAGCCAGTTTTTGAACAGAACCTCTGGGCTTTGCTCACAGAGCACCTTGGGTGAGCATATCCCCACTCCAGGTGCCTGTAAAATAGTTTCTTTTGGGTTTCTCTCACAAGGGTGTTCAGACACTTGGTACTTGCAGCAGGGCTCTTTTCCCTGAATAATTTGGCCTTCTCAATGGCTTTCCTTTGGCAGCCTGCCAGAGCTTAAGTTTGGAAACATCACTGGCATTTTTCTTCTGTGATGAACTTCTAATTAGTGTACTTATTTCTGTATTTAGTTAAGGATCATGCCTGACTGCCCTGTGCTCAGACACTACTATTTTTAGAAGCTGAAAATAAATCAGAGAAGCTTTTTTCATTGGTTTTTTTTTTTTTTGTTTGTGTTTTTCCTTCCCTTGACCAGATAAATTTTAGCATGTGTTCTGTGCAGCCTGTGGAAGGAGCTGCATCATTCAGAGTGAAATTTAACAATGCAGTAATAATATTGCCTTGCAGGTGGTTTTGCCTTCCCTGGCCTGTTTAAGGCTGGCAGTGTATGAGGAAGGAGGGAAATTCATTGGCCACCGGATCCTGCCAGTCTCAGCAATCCGACCAGGTAAAAGCTTTTCCCCATCCTGACAGACACTGTGTGCTGAAAAGGGACAGCCAGGCACAATCCCAGCTGCTCCTGATCAGCAGCCACTCAGCAGCTCGCTGCAAATGAGGACTTGAAAAACAAAAGTGCCATATTTCAGCAGAAATTGAAATTTTGGACTGTCCAGGAAAAGCAATGGAATTAAAGCATTGGAGGCATAGTTGGCACTTCCTTCTCTCCACTACCCCAATTTCATGCTCACAGGTTTATGCTGAAAAGTGTAATTGCAACAGGTTTGTGCTAAAAAGTGTAATTGCACACTTTTAAGAGGAGAGGGAGCAGCAAGAGCCAATTTTGATGTCATCTTTGTGAGAATGGGACGTGGCTGGGAATGAAAGCCAAACCTGCTCCCCTCAATGTAATTTCTGCACACATGAGAGACTGACCTGTGTGCCAACTGTTATATCTCTGCAATACCTTTAAATCAATCCAAAATTACTTTCATCCTCACTGCTGAAAATTAAAAGAAAAAGATTATTATTGGCCTCTTCTACATCACATTATTTCTACTATAATTAGTGGCCACTTCAATGAAAATTACCTTGTGTGCCAACTCCGGCCACATTTTCCTGGCCAGGGACTTGTTGGAGATGCTGTTTCAGAGAGATGCAGTGACACTGGCAGTTTGAGCAAGGGTTTGGCTCACATTCAGTGCCAGATTCTTGAGCCAGGGGAGGAAACTGAATTAGGGCAGCATATGGGCTATGAGTGTGCTCCCAGCTTTACTCCTGCTAAAGGAAGAGCATCTCTATCTGCCCTGTGTTACCCAACACAAAACTCACATGTCCCCACATCTGACAGTTGTTCAAATTACTCCTGAGGAATCATCTCCACATCTTTATCATGAGCAAACTTAGCTTGTCAGTCCAGCTGACACCTTTGTTATGCCAGCTGCATTTTCTGCTGGCTGTGTGGATGGGCTGTTCAGTTGCTGATTACTACCAGGGTCACTTCTGAAAATTAAATTAGATGTACTAAACTAAAAAAATCCAGATACGGGTACTAAACCAGAATGCATGAAAAACTTAAATAAATTACCATTTTTAGCAGCAATCACAGGTGTAAGAATAAACAGAAGGTATAATTTTGAGCTGCAGTGCCTCATGCCTTTCCAGCAGTCTGTACTGTTATCCCTGAAACCCTCAGGTAACCCTTCCCCTCCCAGCAGTCCCTGCAGCTGCCACTCTCTAAATACCAAATACAACAGGAATATACATTGGAAATGCCTGTGGAGGGGTTTCTGCTGTGAACTGGTTGTTCCTTACCTTGCAGGCTATCACTACATCTGCTTGAGGAATGAGAGGAACCAGCCCCTGACACTGCCAGCCCTCTTTGTGTACATCGAGGTCAAAGACTACGTCCCTGACACTTATGCAGGTAACTCTGTATTATACAGGCAGATCTCTGCTGGGGAATGGAAGGCAATGTAATTTTATATTATTTAATATCATTTTATATTATTTAATATATTTTTTTAATTGAAACACAAAGTGCATGGGGTGTGGAGGGTTCGCCAGGCTGGGGTGACAGTCCTGTGAGCAGAGGTCTGCATTGGATCCTCACTCCCAGGAGATGGCCTGATTTGATTTACAGCACCATGCCTGAGGCTTAGGGTTAGGGCCAGCTCTCATTTGCAGCAGGCTCCAAAGGAGGAGATAGCCCTGGCACTGGAGCACAAGTGAAACTTTGCATGCAGGACACAGGAGGATGGAATTGTGCCATGCTCCAGGGACAGAACTGGCTTTGGCACTGGCTCTGAACAGGGCTGGCTCTAAATGCCAGGCAAAGAGCATCTGCAGGGAAAACCACAGTTCTGTCTTCTCCTTAAACCCTGAGTGCCAGAGCCACAACTGCAGGGCTTTGGAACTGAAGTGTTTGCCTTGTTCCTAGATGTGATTGAGGCCTTATCCAACCCCATCAGATATGTGAACCTGATGGAGCAGAGAGCTAAGCAGCTGGCTGCACTGACTCTGGAGGATGAGGAGGAGGTCAAGAAAGAGGTAAGGGAGGTTTCTGAGTCTCTGGAGTTCATGCTATGGTGTTTAAAAGCACCTTCTTTGCTTGGGAAGGCAGACACTGAACATCCCTGATTACAGAACACCTGTAATGTCACCCTGAGGAGGGCGCTGGGCACAGCACACCCCACACAGCAGCACTGCTCTGGGGCTGTGCTGTCACTGAAGGCACCTTGGTGTGCCCTGAGCAGCTTGCTGAGACACAGGAAGGGCTGTTTGTGTCATTTGTGTGTGTGCAGCTTTGCTCTGGAGCACCTGAAATCTCTGTGACACAATGCCCCTTGTTTTCCAGCGTGCTGCTGCTTCCCCTTGCAGAAAATGACACCTCTGTGACAGGAGGTTTTCCTGAAAATACTGCACATTGCAGGGAATTTCAGCCTGTCTCTGGAGAGGTCATTCTGCTGAGAAACATTGGTGTATCTCAGATTATGATGTCTCTATAGATCCTCTGTGAGCAAACATGTCCTGAAGAGACTCAGGGTAATCCTACAGTAATTTAACTGGGAAGGGACCTCGAGTGGATGGATGGATCCCCTTCATGGATGTTAGAAATGAAGAGGGAGGAGACCATGGAGTAAACAAACAGGCCTGATGTAGCTCAACTGAAAGCTGTGGGAGCCCCAGTTTTAGTTGTTAATATCTGGATATTTATGGTTACCTGTAGACTAAGCTGTGAACCTTTTTTCTGTGTAATTGGAGGTGTTATGCACATATTACCTTTTTTCTGTATAATTTAAGGTGTTGTGCACCCAAATGCACAGAGGTTGTTGTGGGCATAACTGAGAGTTCACTGTGGTTCCTGATGGGCCCTGCATGGTCAAACATCCTGTCCCAGGCACTGTCACTGGGTTTCCAGCAGTGTTTGGGGACATGAGCTTTGTCTGCCAGAGGTGGCTGTGCCAGGTGTTGGGCACAGCCCGTGGTCCAAAGGCTCTCAGCAGCCTCCAGCTAAGACAGGGAAATGCTTTTCAATCCTAAGCTGCCCTCTGCCCTGGTGCCTGCCTTCTGCAAGTCTCAGATGTGCAGAGCCTCTCTGAACTAGATTGTGTAGCCCAGAATACATTCCCAGAGCAGAACAGATGAGGGAAAGTCATTCCAATTCAGTAGCCAGCCCTTCACTGTGTGTGCAGTGTCACAAGCTCTCTGAATGAGGACACTGAAATGCTCAATAGGATCCCAGACATTTATCTAGGACACACCACACCTGAGATTCTGTATTAATAGCAAAGCCTTTTTTAACAGAATCCTTTAAATACCTTAGAGGTCATTTTTACTTTTGAAAAACTACACATTTTCCTGGTATATACAGGATTATTTGTTAGTTAGAAATATTCTTGTCATAGAGTATCTTCTGCAGCAAATGGAAGAAGGAGAGATGAGTGACGAAGAGCTTGGAAGCTCATAGGATAAAGGAGGTTGTTTTGGGGAAGCACAGAAATATTTTGTGAAAGAAAACTGCAGTGATTGTAGTCTGTTTGTTGTAAATGTGTAAGGGTTGAGTTAGCTGCAATGAGTCCTCAGTGGGTATGGATCTCTCTACCCTCTATGGACATGGATCTCTCTGCTTGGTAAATGCACTGTATTGCAGTAGACATGGCAGTGTGAAATAGAAACCAGTTTATGTGAATATTAAAACTGTAAATTAGAAGGCTGGATTACATAATGTTTTTAAAGCAGCCTAAAAGGAAAAAACCCTTTTTTAAAAAGGAAAAAACATGTTTATTTTAGCATTCTTTTAGCATAGTGTGGTGAATTATGGGAAGAGAAAGTGCTTTTTAATGAGATTCGATTGCTCGATGTAGTGAGAATTATTCCTTATTCACTTCATGATCCTGCCTCAGATTTCTGCTTCAGTTCCTGCAGACAGATGTTTTATGTCCCACAGTGACAGGTTATATTAATAGTTCCCCAACAAGGTGTGATGCAGCATTTCACAGCACCTACAAACCAGGTCTCAAAGGAAGGTAATACCCACTTCCCATGCAGTGGGGCACAGAGCTGGGAATTCTGGCTTTGTTTGCATTAAATGTTGGTGATGTGTGTAGCAAACTTTGTTTTTATAAAGCTAATGAGCTGCAGCCTGAGGAGAGCTGTGAGGATCACCACATCTGTGTGTGTTTATCACAACTACAGCTTTTGCCTGTCACATTGTTCCTCTGTTAGAAATGTTGGCTGAATGAGGTTTTCCTGTGTTTTACTGGTGTAAATGAAGTTGTTGGCACTGGTTTTCAGTTGCACCATGCTCCTGCCCACAGTACCTCTCTGCTGTCATTCTGGTAGGGATAGGCTGGTGAGAGGAATTTTGGAATGCACAGTGGAGTGTCAGGGCCAGGCTGAAGGAGCCCAGCAGCACAAAACCCTTGGATCAAAACCCATTCTGCCTCCATTGATGCAGCACAGGCTGATGTTCTGCAAGCCTGGGGTCATCATGGGGCAGAAAAAAAAAGCCAACTGTGCTATCCTACCTCCTCACGTAATGTGGTTAGCATCAGAGGAGGAGATGGAAGCAGCTGAAGGAGCAAATCCAAAACTTCCCTGAGACTCCATGGCAACCAGCCCCGGCAGGGACAGCAGGAAAATAAAACCCAGCTCTGTTCAAAATAGAAATTGCTTTGAATGACCTTCTGTTTGTGAGGGCTGGTGCCTGTTAAACCCCGATGGTCACAGGGACATTTCAGGTGTCCAGGGTGTAGAGCAGTGCACGCTGCAAGCCTGAGCCCTGAGGAGATGGAGAGAAGGCAAAGAGTGTGGAAAATGCTTCAGTATTTGGATCCCACAGAGGTGCCCATGCAGCAGAATGGAGGTACTGGTCACAGATTCCCTTGGAGTGTGGTTACAGGAATGTCAGATCTTGGGAGTCACAAGGATGTTCCTGCTCTGTGAGAATGGTGAGCAATGGCAGTGCTGGGTGTGTCTGTGAAAGTTAGCAGTAATCTTGTGTACGTGTTTTGCTCACAGAGGGATTTGGGGAGCATCCTCCTGGCAGCACCTATGTTATTTCCAGAAAGATTTTATGGCTTCTCACTGCAGTACAGCCTCCACATCTGGTGCAGCTAATATATGTTGCACTAAAAAATGTCCCTGATGAGTTATATCTGCTTAAAATGCTTTTTCAGAATAATGCATGCTCCATTTCTTCATGAAATTTACCCTGCACAAATGAGCCACCTGGGTTAGCACAGCTCTTAAGGATGTTTTCTTCCATTGGTTTATTTTAGAATGATTTTTAGATACAACATTTGCAGAATTTTCATTTAAAAACCAGACTAAACTGGACCTGCAAGTAAATGAAGTCTGTTTGTTGGGAGGAATAATGTGAATTATGTGGTTTCAGATTGACCACGGGGATGCACCATTTGAAGCCAACAATGAGCCTAGACCAACACCAGCAGAAAATGGGGTGAATTTCACTGCCTCCCTCACCCCCAAACCAGCCACTCAGGTTGTGCACAGCCAGCCAGCACCAGGTAAAAAATAACAAACAACACAAAGGAAAAGAGAAAAAAAAAAAGTCCCATCTTTTCTAAATAAGTCTGGGTAATATTTTTTCAAGTTCTTTGTCTAAAGAACAAAGGTGGGAAGTTGTGTGTTTGTTTTATTTGTCTAAAATAAGTAGAAACTTTCTCACCACTTTTCTCTGCTTCAAATATACAAATATCTTCTACTTAGCAGTTGCATTGGTGGTGAAACTGAAATTCTTTACAAGCAAGAAAATCTGCTGGGGGTGTTTTGTTGTGGCTGCAAGTGCAGGAATGTCTTGGAATTGTTTCTATGCACAGTGACATCTTACTGCACACACAAAACCCAGTCCTAGGCACTGGTGTGCTTTGTAATGACACATCTCCTGTAGCAAATGCTTGTTAAACACAGTGATTATGATTTTATGGCTGCAGGATCTGCCTGGCTCCCAAGGAGCTGGATCCATGCTGTGTGCAGGAATTCTGCACTGCCTCACCCTGTGTGATGTAATGCCCCTCACATGGCTCCTGTGAGGGGTGTCAGGGAGTTCCTCCTCCTCCTCGGTAACTCAGCACAGCTCAGGTGGGGTTTGGAGGGTCACCTTTCTGTCTTCATGCTCCTCTCCTGCTCAAAAGATGTGTTTTCTGCAATGACTAAAGTCTGCCTGTGTCAGGGTGTGTCCTGTGTCACCTGCCGTGTTCTAGCACTCAAGCAGCACAGACATGGCTGTTGTTGTTTTAAAAGAATTGGAATTAAACATCTCTTTTACCTCTAGGTTCTGTGAAAGCACCTGCAAAGACAGAAGATCTTATCCAGAGTGTCCTCACAGGTAATAAATACACAGAATGTAAGAATGACAAGCTTTCTTGTCAAGAAAAAGGTCTTTTTTTATGAAATAGGCACCTGGCTTAGACATTTCTTCCAGTGAGTGGGACTGCAGTAACTCCTACAAAATGCACATGCCAAGTGTTCTTCCTCAGGGCTGAAGTAAACAATGTTTGGGCACATCTTATGAGATGGGTGCCAACAGGGAATATTTTAGGAATTGTGGTTTCATGATCACCAATTTGCCATCTAAGCCAGAAAAAAGAGCAGCATTATTGAGAGAACAGAGGCTAAATTTGTTCTGAATGCAGTGAATAGTAGTGGAACCATTTTATCACAGTGTTCTCAAGCCAGCTAGCTTATTTCAGATAAAACCACTCAGTTTATGCCACATTTCCTTCACCTCAGCAAACAAGCAGGTTTGTTCATTGCTGCTGGTGGCAATCCCTGGCTCTGACTGAAATGCTGCCCTGCTGGAGAGCTGAGGTGCCTTTTGTGGTTGTCATTGCAGAGGTGGAGGCACAGACCATCGAGGAGCTGAAGCAGCAGAAGTCCTTTGTGAAGCTGCAGAAGAAGCACTACAAGGAGATGAAGGACCTGGTGAAGAGGCACCACAAGAAAACCACGGACCTGATCAAGGAGCACACGGCCAAGTACAACGAGATCCAGAACGACTACCTGCGGCGGAGGGCCGTGCTGGAGAAAACTGCCAAGAGGGACAGCAAGAAGAGGTGGGAGAGGCACCCCTCCTCAGCACTGGCTGCTGGGGACCTGTCCCCAGACACCTGTGCTGCTGTCAGGGTAGAGGAACCACACAGAGGGGACACAGAGGAATCCCAAGCAGCAGGTTCCTGGGGGAGGAGGGAGCGATGGCTCCGCGGTGGAGCCCTGGGAAAAGCAGAGGGCACAGGTGTGGAATTAGGGGAAAGAGGCACCTGGAGATTGTAAACACCTGATTGCTGTTAATTCATGATTGATCTGGAGCACCTGGGAGTGTCCTAACGACTGCCTGGCTTTGCCCCTGCCAGAACACCCCTTCTGTGCTTTCTCTTTCCAAGCCTTGCACCACCCTGCCTCCTTCTCTGTCCTGATACAACTTTTACATTCTTTATTAACTATTATTATCAATTTAAATGCAAAAATCTGCAATGAATTCTTACTAACCTTTCCACAATGATTGCCTTGTTCTTATGGTAGGAGCTGTATGTTAATAAAGATCAATTCCTAACTCCTGGCCAAGCATGTACACACACAGAGCCAGTCAGTGTCAGAGACTCTTGCAAATGAACTTTTTATTTCTCCCATTGGTGCATCTTTTTTGTCTTAACATCATTTATTTTTTAAAGTAACCAGATAAGCACTAAAGTCCTCTTAACTTTTACATGAAATTGATGTAGCTGCAGTTCTTAAATATGATGATTTTGAACAAACTTCTAAAAAAATTACTTTTTGGTAGGAGATATCAGAGAAAAAAGCTGCAAGCCTGCTCTGGCTGCCAACCTTGTTGATAGTACCTCTAAATGTGAGTGGCTGGGACTCAGGCCATGGCTTGTCCCTGGCAGGAGCTTTTTCATTTCTGCCTTCCTGATGACACAATGTCACTGGCCTTAGAAGAGCTGGACACTCCCAATATATTTGTGTTCTGCTGGCCTGCACTGCTGCCAGTTCTCAGCTTCCAGGTTCTGTATTTGAGTGTAACAAGCTCCCTTTAATGGCTGGCTGTCAGCTGCAAGCCCAGGGATGTTTTATTTTATCTGCAGTGTTTTCACCACCAAAGTGTGTGACAGACAGTGGCAGGCACAGCAGCACGTTTCTGCCTTTCCTCCTATTCACATTTAAGCAGAAAGTCAAGCTGGATGAATACAATGACTCATTTGTTTTTGAGCAAGAAAGGTTTGAGGTTTTTTGCTGCAAACCACTGCTGATGTCAGGCAGCAAAACCCTGCAGCTCCTGTGTGGTGTCAGAGATGGGGAGTTTATGTGCACATACAGACAAGTCTGGAGGTTCCATTTCAAAAAAGGCACAAATATGTTTTCAGGGATTTTCAAGCTTGCAATTACATATTATCTCAAGCAGCAGACTTCTAATACAGCACAGGAGAAACAGGATTTTTTTATCATTTTAAATTATTGCTGATACTATTTGCCTGTAACTGCAGAGGATAAATCACTGCTTCACAGGAGTCCCTGTATCAGATGGCCATAAAAATGTGTTGTCTCTGTCAGGAGCAATCTCTGCTTTCTGCCCTTGTCTAAAACTGAGCCAAGACTCAGTACAGCCTGAATTGTCTGCAGGAAGTTTGAAATATTTATTTATACACGTGCACTAGTGTTTTGTTGGTGTTGCTCTGAAGTTCCTTTAATGATCACATCCCATAAAAAGCAGCCAGTATTTCAGCCAGTGTTTAGAAATAGGCCTGATTCCTTTTTCCCAGAAATACAAGAGAAATGTCAGCTCTAAAATATGTGTTGTGCAATGGCATCAGATGCTGACTGTAATATTCATTCATGCTGTCTTCTGGCTCTGAAATGTTTAAATTACCCTCACCCAGCACACTTAACCTCTCAGCAGAATATTCAAACACAATCAAAGCACAAGAAATAAAAGGAGGCTACCTTGGCACTGGTGTCCTCGCAGGGATGAGAGCAGGATCACATTGTTCAGCAGAGGTGGCTCTGAGTGACAGCAGCTGCACACTTGAACCTGGGGGAGAGGAGAGAGGCAGAGCCAGCTCTGCACTGGAGTCTCTGCACATTTCTGAGGAGCAAACTCATTTTTCTCCCATGCCAGCCCTCCCTGTTCAAGGTTTTGCTGTTTTGTCCATCTCCTGCGCTGTTCTGACGTTTCCCAGGCAACTGATTTAGCACCTGAGCATGGCAGCAAACAGCAGCAGGGCAGGGACACAGCAGCATCTCATTCCTGTCATGTGCTTTCCTTGGCTTTGCTTGGTGCTGGCCTCGGAGTGATGCTGGATTTGCTGCTTAATTTTCTCCTGGGCAGTTTAGTGTCATCATATCTCCTTTCACAGTTACATCCGTCCTTCCTTCTGTGTTAAAACAGACCCAAACTGTTCCTTAGTGTTGCTTTTTAGCTTTGTTATTGTGTTTTCCCTTTGTTTTTGTGTTTTTCCCCATTGTTATTGTGTTTTTCCCATTGTTTTTGTGTTTTTGCCTTGCTCCTGAAAGCTGCCTGCCTGAGCTTTGCTCCCCACTGGGGTGTGAGCTTTCCTTCTGGAGGCAGCAGCCCATGGAGCCCTTTGCAGTGTGTGCTATGCATGGCATTTCCTGAAGGGGGGACAAAACACCAAATAAAGGGATGTTCCTGCGTGTGAAGCATTTGGTAAATGCAGATGTAACGTTCAGCTTTTTAATTTATTGCTGAGTGGGTGCAGGGGTGACTTTGTTTCCAAAACACTCAGCATTCACCCCTCCTGCAGCTTTGAAGTTCAAGTTCTGTCTGGAAGGGGATAAACAAGTTCCGTGGGAAGTCTTGGCAGCTGCCTTTACAGCTCACTGTGCTAAGTCTGCTTGCCACCACCCCGGTGGGTCAGTGGGATGAGGTTTAAAAGATGCAGCCATCCCATTAACAAATCATTAATAATTTCTTTTTAACTTGCTAGGGCTGAAATCTCCCACGCTCCTGCTCTGTGTGTGGTGCTGAGGAGCTCATTAGCAGGCAGTTTATATAGATTGTGCCAAGGGGAGGCAGGGGGTGCCAGCCTGGTGACTGTGCTGTTCCCTGCAGGTCTGACACCAGCAGCCCTGACCACAGCTCCTCCACCATCGAGCAGGAGCTGGCTGCCCTGGACTCGGAGATGACCCAGAAGCTGGTGGAGCTGAAGGAGAAGCAGCAGCAGCAGCTGCTGAACCTCAGGCAGGAGCAGTACTACAGTGAGAAGTACCAGAAGCGGGAGCACATCAAGCTGGTAGGTTTGTGCTCAGGGGGAGCACCAGGACACGTTCTCATAGCTGGGGCTTCCTCCTGCCTGGGGTCCCTTGCAGAGCCCCATTCCCTGTGTCCTGCTGCAGCTCCAAGGGGCTGCTGTGTCACTCTGTCACTCCCAGCAGCTCAGAGGGCTTTGGGTGCAATGCACAAAGGCAGCAGCATTGTTCCTCCCTCTGGTTACATAATTCTCATTTTACTGCAGCTTTTGGATGATGTTCCTGTTTTGTTCTGCCACTTTTCCAAACCTGCAGTGCACAAGGAGGCAGGGTTAGCCAGGAAATAAATTGAAACACCATGAAAATAGATTTGAACATTCCCCAGGACGGACGGTTGTGCCAAGGAGTGTTCCTGTGGCAGATGAGCACTCTGAGGGGATGCAGGACACCTTCTGGATATGGTGAAGGAGTGTTTTGCATTCATTGGTCCAGGTCAGCTTTGTTTTTACAGCTGGAGGTTGGCTGACAACTACAGCAGGATCATAGGCCCTCTGAGCTGAAACAGAGGAGTTGGGCAGATGGAAGCTGATGCTCATGGACATTAGGCATAAATGAACATTTTTAAAGGGTGTTATGGGAGTGCAATCTGTTTATCAGCTGCAGACAACCCCCTCTTGCAGTTTTTGATATTATCTGATGTTCTGCCTCCCTCCTGATGGGTGATTTGTCTGATTTGGATTTGTCTGCTCTGCCCTGGCAGCCACAAAGAGCAGGTAAGAGGAGTGATTTGTGATCTGTGTGCCCTGCACAGGCTGATTTCCATGGTCACAGCACAGAGCTGGGGTGTTTGTCCCCATCCTGTGAGTCCCAGTGCTCCAGGGTGGGTGTGTGTACCCACCCAGGGACAGTCCCCATCCCACTGACAGCTGCTGGCTGCTTCTCAGAGATTTGGGCTTTTATAAAACAACCATTTTGGACCCACACAGTTGGGCTTATCTCCTGAGGTAACTCATTTCTCATTCCAAAATGGGGAATGGCATTTCTCAAAGCCAAGGTACCTTTCTGCCATTATCCTGTTGGGTGCTGGCACAGTAAACTCATTTTTTGGCACAGAACTTTTGGGCAGCTTTCCCTCTGAGCTGTGCAGGAGTTAATATTCCAATTCAAACTTGCCTTTCCCCAACAATAGTGGGGAGCCTACTGTTGGTACCTTTCTGCTTTTATCTGTGGAATGAAAAGTTGGATCAGACCGGCTGTGCCTTGTTACACACTCCTGGTTCATCACCATGGGAGGGTGATTTTACAAAACCAGACTCAATCTAGAAGGGTGACCAAACCCTTTTAGGGTCCCAATTCCCCCTTTATTCCCTGAGCTGTCCCAGGAGCCCTGCCCACAGCTCCCCTCCTGTCAGCATCCCAGCACAGCTGTGCCCTTTGTTACTGCATGGGCACCAAGGAGAGCAAACCCACAGCAGATTTCACACAGTGGCTCAGAGATCTTCCTTCTGTGACCAAAATGCAGGTTATGCTTCTCTGTGCTTGCCTTTCATACCTGTCATGTCTGGTTTTCAACATGCCCCTGACTACCCCGAAATCCAAAGCATTCCTTGTAATAATCCTCATTACAGGAGGACCATTTCAGCCCTCACAGAAAACCTGGATGTTCTGTCACACAGGAATGCAGCTGGCAATTAGCATTGTGTAAATTCAATTTGTGACCCCTCATGTTTTTTCACAGGCGTTTTCATTCCTAGCAAAGGTAAAATACTTGAACTATATTTTGTTTTTACATTTAAAGTGTGTCACCTCGCTGTACAGAGGAGTAGCAGTTTCTGGGTGAGTTGGACACGCACCATTCTGGCTGAACTCCACAAGTTAATCATGTGTTTACACTGATAATGATGTTTGCTGCCTTTTGATCGTTGCTAATTCATCTGGGATGGTGTAACACTTTCCTGCCTGCTGCAGGCTTTTCAGGAAATTTAGCTGCCTCTATGGTGTTTGGCTGAAAATACATATTTTTATTTTGGGGATTTTTTTTCTAGCTAATTCAGAAGCTGACAGATGTAGCAGAGGAGTGTCAGAACAACCAGCTAAAGAAACTGAAGGAAACATGTGAAAAGTAAGTGCTGCTCCTTTACCACTGATTGCTGCTCCTTGTGGGATTTGTTTGGATACTTTCTGTACTTCCCTTTATTTTTCATGCTTTAGAGAAAAGAAAGAACTGAAGAAAAAAATGGACAAGAAGAGGCAGGAGAAGATCACAGAAGCAAAGTCCAAGGATAAAAATCAAATGGAAGAGTGAGTAAATCCCTGGATCCATATCACTGCACAGGACTTTTCACAGCTGGTAACCAAAGGAAGGTCTTGACCCTAAATGCAAGGCAGCCTTCAGTCAGACCTCCCCAGAGTCCTCTCCCTGACAATAATTTCATGTCCTGGGGCCACTCCAATCTCCTGTTCATGAGCTTTACTTTAGAGCAGTTAAAAACACAAGAGGAGCAAACAGAACAAAACAAAAAAGGAAACCCTCTAGTGTTTGAGTTTTACCATGTAACAAAGGCACAACTGTGTTTGGTTTTCTGCAGGTGAAAGGGTTTGCACAGGGTCTGGAGCCTCTCAAGAGAGAATCTGTATTTGGTAGCCCTGAAAGGAAATCACAGACACACACAGTGAAGGGTTTCAGGTAGTTTCGGAATCAGCACATTAAAAATATCAATAAACATCCTATTAAAAAAATAAAGATGAGAATAATTTATCATGAAAATGAGGAGAAATACTTAACATAGTTAGAGCTGTTCAGAGGGCATGGAATTCATTTTGGAAGAAAGCAGCTGGCCATTGTGGAAATGCTGCAGCAGTGAAAATCAATTGCAGGAGGAAATGATTTGCTGAGAGGTAAATGTGGCACTGGTGACAAAGGCTCAGGGACACACAAGTAGCAGTTCTTTTCTCTTGCCCTTTCATTTTTTTCCTCATTTTTCCCAAGGACTATCCTCTGTCAGGCTTTTGAAAGAGCCCTTGAGAGAGATGAGATGGGAACCCCATTGAAAGTTGTGTGACACAGCCTGTCCTCACTCTGGGAGCAGGGCACAGAGGTGTGAGACCTTCCTTCTGGTGGATCCCTTCTGAGTCATTCTGGCTGCACTGCTGCTCATCCAAAGCCTCTGCACAGCTTTGGGGAGGAATATTACACAGATTCACCCATTTCATTGTTTTAATTAATGTTTTGTAGGATTTAGGCAGATCACCCAGGCCTGGGTGAGGCAAAGAGCTCAGGCAGGTAAAAGCCATTGTGTTTAGCACAGTGGGATGTGCTGCTATGCCTGCAGTAATGCTGGAATATTGCAATAGTGCTGGAATATTGCAATAATGCTGGAATATTCAATAATGCTGGAATAATGCACTAATGCTGGAATATTGCAATAATGCTGGAATATGGCAATAATGCTGGAATAATGCACTAATGCTGGAATACCTCCCCAGGGAGAAGACGGAGATGATCCGCTCCTACATCCAGGAGGTGGTGCAGTACATCAAGAGGGTAGGTCAGCCTCTGCTGCTGCTGCTGGGGCAGGGAATGGCTCCTTGCACTTTCCAGCTTGGGTTCTACTGCAGGTTCTGGGCTTCAGCAGGAGGGTTCTGTCCCTGCTGGCTCCCAGCAGGTGCAGGGTAGGCTCTGCTTCCCATTCCAGGTAAAGGAAAGCTGAGGTTGCAGAGAAAGGAAAGCTGGGATTCCAATTAAAGGAAAACTGGGATTTCAGACAGCCCCTCACCATTTGTTAGTCAGCACTTGGGGAATGGTGCAGAGGAGAGAAGAATTCGATACAATTTCATCTCTGAATATCCATGGAAAATGCACCACCCATTTAAGGCCTTGCTGGCTGACAAATGCAAAGATTGCATAAGGAAAGTCAATGAACATTTAATTGCAGAGTACATCTAACTTTAATTGCATTAGTACAGTTACTGAAATGTAAAAAGCACTCTGTGAGTTCTGTAAACACCAGTTAAAGAATTCTATTACGGTTGTTAGCTTTCCTGAAGCTACAGGTGGTTCACACCAGGCTGGAATCATGCCCTGCAGTGCTTTGGGGTGTAAAATCACTATGGAACGTGTGCAGCCATCGAATTCTTCTCTTAATTTCAATGCAGAGATAGTCAGGTTCTAAAGTTGGCCCATTTTTTGCTTAGAAGAGTCTGATTTAGGAAGCAACCTAAAGAATTTGCAAATTAAGCGGGTTTTTTTTTTTTTTTGAGGGCATTATTAAGTGAAGCCCAAAATTTGTAATTGAATAACATTAGCAGTCTGCAGTAAGTCCTTCAGACATTTGTGATCCTGAATGCTACATGTGAAATGTGCTGTTCTGTTTCCACACCTGAGTGTTGCACAGCTGTGCTCAGGGATGCTCAGGCAGTGCTGAGTCATTTCTGTGATTTCAGCTTGGAATTGGTCACAGTTTGATGACAATGTCTCAGTTCTGATGGGTGGAGTGTTTGTTGGGGGGCAGGTGGGGGAGTGAGGATGTGCAATCCATGAACAAAGATCCTCTGCTCTTTGCTGACAGCTAGAAGATGCTCAGAGCAAAAGGCAGGAGAAACTTGTGGAGAAACACAAGGAGATCCGCCAGCAAATACTGGATGAAAAGCCCAAGGTAAAGAGTTTTTGAACATGTTACACTGCTAAAATTGTCCTTCAGGAGAGAAGGAGCTCTGGCAGCAGGTAGGCTGATGTTTGGACATGAGGGAAGCACCAGAGGCCCCGAGGGGAGGCAGGAGTAGCCTGGTGGGCACCCCTGCCCTGCAGATGTGCCACGAGGGCTCTGCAGCACCCCTCTGATCAGGAGCTGTTAGTGCAGAAGGTGCTGTGACCAGCAGAGTGTGCCCTTCCCTCCCCTGTGCCTGGCTGCACAGAAGCAAAACACAGTTCCCACTGGAAGGACAAAGAGATATCTCCTTAGCATGCTGCCCCAGGATGGATTGCTGTGGGACACAAGGAGCTTTCTTTCAGGAATAGTGCTTCACGTTCCTCATTGCTTGCTGGATTGCCTCTGTTGGAGTTTATGCACTGCATCCACGTGTAACATTCTGAAATGCAGGTTCTGGTCCTTGGGCCTGGGGCTCCCTCTTGCTCCAGGTGGAGCTGGGGCAGTTTTGCCACCAGTTTCAGTGGAGAGGGTTCAGCTGCTGCACCTGATCTCCTGTAGGAACATGGTCAGACATGAAGGGAGGCTTGTGTTCAGCAGGTTCATGGCCAGTGTAATCCTCCAGCCCTCTGTGTCCTGTCTGCTCTCATTGTCCTGCTCCTGCTCACACCTGTGTCCTTGGCTCAGCTCCCATTCCCTATCTGTGCCCACAGCCCCAGTGTTTCTGTGCCACAGCTGCAACTCTGGCACTGCCTGGGAGCCATCACTGCTGCCATGGCATCTCTGGGAAGCAGCAGAGAGTAAGCCTAAGGGCTGAGAGTTTACAGAAGTTTACAGTTGTTTAGGAAAACAAAAATGTTTGCATTTCCAGTTTTCTGCTCGTGTTTGTAAAATGGTGTTTACCAAAAGCTGGAACTTTTTGTTGTTGTGGGTGTAAAAAGTATCCATATTTTAATGTTTGGTGCTGTGGGATCATGAGTTCATCAGGCTTGTGAACTGGAATTTAAACACTGAAATTTAAAATGCCAAAGAATAATCAGTTAGTGCTTCTAGCACTGGATCCTTGGGCACTCAATTATTCTGTTTAGCTGTGTCCTTCCTTCTTGTCTTCTTTATTTTTTATTTCTAATTTATCCATGTACTGGGGAGTAGCATAAAGCACTGGAAGTTTGTCACTGAGGACTTGAGCTGAATTTGGAGAGGTGCTGGGGGAGCCACGTTTGACTCTTTGATCAGTTCCCTCTGCCCAGGGCAGGGTCCTGGCACAGATCAGCTCCAGATCAGCTCCAGATCCCCATGCCCCTGCCCTCCCTGCTCTCAGGGCTGTGCTCACAGGGCCTGGCTCCAGGGCTTTCCCTTTCCCCACACTAAACAGACACCAGGCTCAATTTATGGTGCTGGTGCCTCCTGCTTGCATGAGAGGCTGTAGGAAAACATAATTACTCATTTTATTAAGTCTCTTTTTATGCTTTGCTCCGTGTCCATATTTCACTCCCATATTTGCCTCCTCAGTGCCGGGGTGGGTGATGTAAAATAGATCAAATGATTTCCCAGCTGAGCAGAGCTGCTGTGTTTGCTGCATGCAGTCTTTCTGGGGGTGCTTTTTCAACAGCCCAGCCTCCTCTGCTTCAAACACCCACTGAAATTTATGCTGCCTGTGTTAAAAGGCTTTTCTGGCAGCATCAGCTCAGCCCCAAACAAAGAGTTCCATATATTAAGAGGGAAAGAATTTTCAGTATTCTCAGCAATGATTCCACTGGAGACAGATGTGCTGTCATCCCTTGGTGCTGCTGGGTTATTTATTGGTGCTCCCAGTTTGCTGTTGTGCTCTGCCTGTGCTCACAGCCCTTTCCCAGCCAGGGAGGATGCTGTGGCACCCATGGTTGCCAGCACACTGCCACAGCCTCTCCCATTATGTTGGTTTTTCTCTAACTATGAATTAGCAGCTCCCTCCCTGTGGTGTGTGCAGGGCACCAGGACAACATCTGCCTTGGAGTGCTGATGTTTGAGCAACTGCACAACCTGGATGCAGAGTAGCTCCCTGTCCTGGAGGCTGCTTTGGTTTGGTTTGTTTTGTTTAAAATATCACAGGGTTAGCTGAAAGTGCTTACCTCAGGCCTGATTTATAGCCCTAGGCTCTACCTCTCCCTCACATCTATCATTTCTTGCTAGTGTTTGGATGTGAGACTGTTTTGCAGCTTCTATTTGCAGGGCTATTGTATAAGAAAGAGCTTTTTTGCTCCTGTGAGAGTTGGAGACTTCCTGAACTGGCACATTTAGGGAAAAGGCTAGAAACAGCTCCTTGTGGTGCTGCAGGAGCCAGGGCAGGATGGGCTTTAGTGAGCCCAAAGGTGGCTCTGTGTGATGGCAATGACACAGTGACCTGTGTGTGATGGCAGTGACACACTGCCCTGTGACCCTGCACAGCCTGGGGGTTACAGCCAGCTGTGGAGCCAGGTTCTGTAGTTCCAGGTTCTGTAGTTCCAGGTGTGGAACCAGGTTCTGTAGTTCCAGGTGTGAAACCAGGTTCTGTAGTTCCAGGTTCTGTAGTTCCAGGTTCCCTCCTGCTGGCTTTTCCTGACAGCACCATCACCAAGCAGGGCCATATTTTATTTTCTCTTCTCTTCTCTCACTCCCTGTTTTTCCTTACATTATCTGCTGGCAGCTCTATTATCTGTCACAACTTGTATTTCTTTCTCTCCCATCCTAGTGCTCTGTCTCCTCCTCTCAGTCACTGATGCACATGGAGCTTGTCCTGTCCTTACCTTGTGATTTTGGATCCTGCCCTGTGGCACAGAGAGTGCCCAGGATGGGCATGGCACACATGGCTCTGTCCCTGACAGCTTGTGCATCAAATTAAACACAAATCAAGTGCATTTCCTTCCCCCTGCCCCCCTTGCCTCCAATTCCATTGTAATTACTAAAATCAATACACATGAGACACGACAAGGAGTTAATTATTTTTCTGGGAATCGACTCTGTTACAGTAAATAGACACAAGCCTCCTCTGGTTGGACTCAGTGGGACTTTAGTTACCTGTGCTGGTGGGTCAGAGCCACCCTTGGATCCCAGTGTGACACTGGCCCTCCTGAGCTCCTGCCCTCAGCTCTGTAGGGACTGTTCTGGCTGCCCTAAGCCTGTTCCTGCAGCCCCAGGTGTCAGTGAGGTGTAACTGGTGTGGTTCCACATTGGATCCCAGTGTGACAGTGACACTCAGCTCTGCAGGGACTGCCCTCAATGTGTTCCTGCAGCCCCAGGTGTCAGTGAGGTGTGACTGGTGTGGCTCCTGCAGAGGCACCAGGAGCTGGGCACACTTTGTCCTAAGCCTTGCATCCCTGTGCTCTTTCTAGTGGATGTAGAAAATATTCAGCCTTAAGGTATGGAATTCCTTTTGCTCCTCAAAAAGTGTAATGAGAACAATTCTTTGAAATTATAAATCTGTCCTTGTAAATGGAAAATAGAAGCACCTGATGCATACTAACTCACCTTCCTACGTTTATTGTCTCCCAATTTGGCACCTGTTATTAATTGGGAGTTGACACTTCCAATCAGAAATTAATATTAACAGTGTGCCTGAAAAATTCATGGAGGCACAGAATGAGACACATTCACATTGCAGAGCCAAACCAACAAGGTGCTGATCCTTTACAGCCTCTAGTACCTGCAGGGCTGCAGCTTTGGGTGAAGCTCTGTGGCCTCCTGGTGCAGGTGATGCTGCTGAGTGCAGGAGGGCAAACAGCAAATGTGCCCTGAAATACCTTCTAGAAGGAAAATACCTTCTGAAGTACCTTCTAGAAGGAAAATACCTTCTGAAGTACCTTCTAGAAGGTCAAAACCTTCTGAAAGATCTTCTAAAAGCTATTTCAGCAGCCCTGAGGAGCTGTGGTGAGTGTTCCAGAGCCACTTCAGCTCCCTGGGAGCTCACAGCAACAGTGCTGTGTCCACCACAATCCCTTTCATCCCTGACACCTCTGCAGGAAGCCAGGCTGCCTTTTGGGCAAGCTGCACTCGATTCAAACGCTTCCAGATGCATTCCAGTTCAACCACAGGCAGCTCTCCAAGAATTTTGGGGCAGGAGTTTGGAGGAAAAGGTTATTTCAGTTTACTGGGATTCATGGGACTTGCCTGGCTTGGGATTGCACAGGGGAAAGTTGTCCTCCCAAAACAATCAGTATTCAGGCTCATGGCAAAAAAAAAAACCATAAAAGTGATCTGATAGCCAGTGTCATATTTACAAAGTTCTTCTATTTTCCCCTGTTTGGGTAAAAATTCTGTTTGTTAGTTCATTCCATTTGAACATTTTCAAAGTTAAAAAGAAATCTGTCTTCAATCTGTGGCTGCTAAGCTAAAATGACTTGTGGCATTATCTGCCAAAAAAGCAGGGGATTAAGAGGATTGAAATAATTTACTGTTTGTTTCACTGTTCAGCTCTGGGCTTTGGTGCTTGTGTACTCATCAGAGGGGAGTAATAAAATGTTTATTTACCTCATTAAGTAGGCAACAGCACAGAGAAATGAAGGGAATTTTCATAGCTTCAGTGACCAAGGAATATTTAAAAGGAATATTTAAAAGGAAAAAAAAATCAAAATACAGAGAGAGATTTACAAATCTTCCTGTGACTTGATCTGGCATCTTCCCACTTCTGGATGGGAGCTGTAAATTTTGGGATCAGTGCTCCTGGCCCATTCCCTGCAGGATCTGGCTCTTTGCTCACACCCAGGTGACAGCCAGCCCAAACTTTGAACAAAGCCCTGCTGGGGTTTCAATCTGCTGGGGTTTAAATCTGCTGGGATTTCAGTGTGCTGGTGGTGCAGTTGCTGAGCTGCCCCTAGTTCAGGGTGTTATTTTGGGGAATTTAGGGTGCTCCCTTTTCTGCAGTTTCTCCCAGTGGATAAATGCTGCAGATGTGGGAACTGAGCAGTAAATAATCTCACTTCACTCGTTAAAAATAAGCAGGCTGCCCTTTATCCTGTGCCAGTTTTGTACCAATAAAACCTCCCTGAGTTCCCTGAAGTGACTGACACATCCCAGGCCTGAGAGCAAAAGAGTTCAATACCAGGATGCTCAAAGCATCATTGTCACTTTGGGCCTTGCTGATTTACATCTTCCTTCATAAATCCACATTTTATAGGGTTGTTTATGTTTTCCAGCAGTGTGAGAAATGGGTGTCACAAAAGATACATGCAGCAATATGAGGTGATATTTATTGTGTTAATTTAATGCCTTCAGTGTAACTCTTACACATACATATCCTTGGAAACATTGCTTTTAAATCAACAGCATCACCTTTCCAGTGTGAATATGCAAAATGCTTTTAAAATTTTTTCATTGAATTCTGATGTTGCTTTCTTTTAAATAAAAATGTCACCAACTCTTTGTAGGAAGAATGTAAATGTAGAGAAATAGTTTGGTGAGGGGGAAACAACCAAAGCCATGCTAAAACACTGAAGAAGCCAAGGTTTTGTGTCAGGATGTTTGGCTTAGGCTGTGCAATATTTAAACCTGCCCAGAGAGGGCTGTGCTGTGGAAATTACTGTGATTGTGCAAAGGCAAGTGCTTTGGTGAATGTCAGGGAGCACCAGGGCACCACCACAGGCTGTTCTGTGCCCTGGCCCTCTGCAGGAGCTGGGCTGGCACTCCAGGAAATGCTAAGGAAATGCTAAATGATAAAGGACAGGAAATGCTAAATGATGAAGGACAGGAGAATGATAAATGATAAAGCACACTGAATTCTGCATGGGGTGTGCACAGCTTGGAATGCATGGCAGCACACTCAGACATCCCCCATGCACACACAGCACCCTGCACACAGCCAAATACCCCTGTACAGCTGGAGAAACAACCAAATACTGCTGGTGTTGCCATCACCACAGCAACAGCAGCATAATTATCAGCTCCTCCGTGCAGCATGACAAATGGCAGCAGGTCCAGTTTGACACAGCTAATGGAAAAGTGCTGAAAGAAATATTAATGCCTGGTATGTGAACTCATTAGAGAGATGCTTTAAAATGCATGAAGCGGGGGGAAAATGTGTTCTTTAATGAGCAGAGGAGCAAAATCAGTGGTCCTGCCAAGGCTGTGGTGCAGGAAGGGCTCTGTGTGTGCAGTCATTAGGCAGGAGAGGGGCAGGGTTGGTGCAGAATCCCCTGCAAAGCAGAGGCACTGATGGAAACACTGCTGCTGGCTGCACAGGAAAGGGTAGCAGAAATAGCAAAACTTGTGTTGGAGCTTCAAAACTATGCCTGATTTAAAGAGTGTACTGAAAATCATGTGTGGCCTGTCTTGAGGAAGGGTTTTTATTTCTAGAAACAAGCAAAATCAGAGGAAATGCTGTTGTTTGGAGATGCAGGCTCTTCCCCAGGAGGTTGAGAGTGCTGAGCTTGGTGGGAGATGAAAGCCCTGCACATCCAGGAGGGAGAGAAAGTGGCAGGGAAATGTTCCAGCCCTGTTCCCACATTGCTCCCAGTGCTGCCTGGGCCTGGCACCTTCTGGAGTCAGTACAGAATAGCTGGGAAGGATGTTCCCTGGAAAGATTACTGTTCATTAAACATCTAAGCATCTCCTGTGAGTCACTTGCACCAAATCAGCATTTTCCAGCAGAGGAGTTGCACAGGGCTGCTGCAGTTCATCACCCAGGAGCTGTGGGGGATGACAGTCCATAGGTTGGCCTGGAGTGACTCAGTAAATTCCCATTATTCAGCCCTGGTCTGGAGGCAGGTTTTGCCTAGAGTGTAGGGTGTGACTGAGCAGCCAAACTGCAGCTCTGCACCTGAACATGATCCTTTTGTGCAGTGCCAGGGAACTGTGAGCTCTGTGTGGCATCACTGGATGTGCCTGGCAAGGGGAGGGCTAATCCAGATGTGCTTTGATACAGAGCCTGGCTCTAGGATGGTCAAGGCAAAATTTAAATTTTTAACATTATCTTTTAAAATTGGAGCCCAGTATTGTAGCATTCAGTTTTCCAGTCATGTGGTGAAAGTACATGATTTTTGTTCTTTTTCCATTGCTCCCTTAAAAAATACAAAAGATAAAGCAGTTTTGATGTTCTTGTGATAGAAAAATCCTTCCTTTTAAACCTGCTGAGTATGGGGCAGGGAATCTGAGCTCTGATTCATTCCATCAGCCTCCCAGCTCTCAGACTGGCCCGTGGTTTATAGAAATGAAGCCATGCACTAAAGGAAGTTATCAGGCATAGTATTACCCTGCTGATAATGGAGGGAGGCCTCTCAGCCTTTTTCATGTCTCCTTTTCTCTATATCCCCATTTCCCCCATTTCCCCTGCTCTCCTTCTCCACCTTCCATCAAGCTCCTTTTCTCAGCATGTGCTTTCTTTCTCCTGCTCCTTCTGTAGCCGTTATTTTCCATCTCTTGCACTCCCTGCTCTTTGCCATCACTGGCTGCTGACACATTTCAGGGAGTGCCCACGAGTGCCTGTGGGAATGGGGGCTCTGAGAGGCCCTCCCCTCTGCTCTGCTTGGGTTCTGAGAGGCCAAACACACACAGAGTTTAGGGATTAGAGGTTGAATTCCGTTGAACACAAACCTTTTGAGCTTATATTTATACCAAAACCCTTCCCCAGATATTTCCCTTTCAGAGCTGATCAGCCATTTACACCGTCCTGTTCATTGTCAAAGGCATCTCCAGTAAAATTCTACATTTCCTTTGATTTCTTTCACATTTCTTACAGCAAGGTGTCTGCTGACAAGCAATTACATGCCACTTTTAGTGTAACAAACACTTTGATTTGTACATCAAGGAAGCCCAGATGTATAAATCACTTGGCAACAGAAGCAGCCCTCAATTAAGGTGAGATAAAATGAGGAAAGCTGATTTCTGTGATGCCATAACATCACCCACTTTCTTTTTCTCTTGCAAAATGTGCTCTGTAAGTTCACATTATAGAACAGACAGTGAGTGTAGGGGTGTGCAGACACCCTACAGCACATCACACCAGCAGTGCTGCACAGGGCATTGACAGCCAGGGACACTGAGAATTGCATCAGATAAAAGTGCTGAACAGGTTTGTGATCAGATAAAATTCTTCTGACCTCTGGAGCCTCACAAATAGAGCAGTACTTAATGCCAAGCTGGTACCTGTGACCTCACTAACTGGCCAGCATGAATGTTAATCACAGTATGAGGAGGTGGAGTAGATAGAACACATTTGTTTACATTGATGAAGAAATGTGGGTTTCTGTATGTCACAGTAAATATTTGGCTGTGTGTGCATAGGCACACATGCTCACTAGCTATATTAAGAACATGCATATGCAATAATTTTAGAGATTTAGCTTGATGCATGAACATTTTGGATGCATCTGTTAAATTACAGTTATTCACAGCCTTGCAGGATGGAAAATTCACTATCACAAAATTCTCTTAGTGATTTTCAAACTGGCATGATCATCACATTAATTACAGTGTGATTCAAACCTTTGTTTTTTACTTTCTTTCTTTTTTCCCCCTGTCCTTTAAAATTGCCTGCTTAATATTCTGCTTCTCTTCTGGGAGGACAATAAATGGGGAAAATTCTGCCTGCCCATTGGGAGCCTTCCCTGGCTGTGAGCACAGCAAATGGCACAAAGGAAAGGGACCTCAGGCAGCTGCTGGGAATGAAAGGTTTGGTGGAACCTCTGGAGCTGCACAAACCATTCTGCCTAACACTGTTTGTTTTTCCCCTCCTGTTCATTGTGAAAGCCTCGTTTGGTGGCTTGGAAACAAATGTTCCCTTCCTCCCCATCATGTTCCTCTTCCATTTTTCTGACTGGAAATTACCTTTCTAATTTTTCTTCATGTTATTACTCCAGCACTCCTCCTTCCTGGGATTATCCAGATCCCTTTGCCTCCCCACCTGGTGTGGGGTAGGGAAAGCTCCATCACTGAGAGCTCTTGTACCTAAGTTGAGATTAACAGTGGTAGATTCACAGTCCCACGCTCTCTGTTGTGTTGGTACAGTAATGAAACCCATTTTCTGTCCCTGCACTGAGTTTTCTGCCGTACTCTGGTAATTCCTGCTCCTGCAGACAAGATGAACTGACTCCTTGCTGCCCTAGCTGAGCAATCTGTGTGTGCAGCATCCCTTGCTCAGCTGTGGAGGTGTGGGAGTACATTTAGGGACTGATGACACCCTCCAGTGATTGCAGCTCCTGGGTTTTCCTCTCATGTTTATCTTTTGCTGAAAGGCATCATCCCAGCATTTTTACCTTCTTTACACAGGGAGTACCAAAGCTTTGTGATGATCACCCTGACTGGAATGCTGCTGTGCCAGTGCTCCCCATCACCCTTCCCTCACCATTTGTCAGATTCACTCCCTGCTTGTTGCATCATAAAACAAATAATGTGACTTTCTAGCTCAGAAGAAACATTGCCCTTGGAGCTGGTAGCATATTGTGAGGAAATGCATTTGGTGTTGGTTTGTTGAGCTCACTGTCTGCCCTGCTTGCAGATGATGTTCCTCACTGTGCAGAGGGCACTCAGCAATGTCCTTTCTGTCCTCACTTGTGATTGTTTTCCAGGAGCTCCTCTCTCCAGTGACTTTGTGGTGGCTTTTCAGGCCAGGGCTCCTGTTTGTCCCTCTGAGGCTGGGCAGTTCTTGTCTGGTGCACAGGCTGTGACAGGATGCAATATTAATGACACAGCAGGGAAAATCAGCAGTGAATTATTCCTGCCATGGGGAGAGTCCCAGCTTGGCCTGTGTTTTCTGTGGAAAGCCTTCAGAGCAGTGACTGAGCCCACTGCATGTTTTGCCTCACTAGGTTTACATTTCCTGAGCAAGCACTTGGAGAGGATGCTCTCTGCTATCCTGTGCTCTGTGCAGCACACTCCTGCTGTAGTGTGGGAAGCACAGATTGCTCTTATTTCACAAGAGTTCTCCAGTCTCCCTCTCAGCAGACACAGGATTTCTCAGCTGGCCTCTCAGTCCTGTTTGCAGCTCTGGCTGCTCCTCCTGTCATTCACACTCAAGTCCTTCATCCTCAGGCCAGGATTCCTGAGTGCCTGTGCAGCTCCTTAGTTAACCTGAGGGAGCCTCCTCAGCATCCTGCCAGCTTCCCCTCCAGCTCAGGAGCAAAGGCAGCACATCCAGCAGCACTGACACAGGATCTGTCCCTCACTCATTTCACAGAATGGCTTTTAGAAATGTTTTCAGCGCTCAGCAGCTTCTGGCTCAGATATGGGGTTTTTCATAAGCAAGTCCATGCAGAATTTTGGGGTTTGGTCTCCTGAGCCTGTTTATTGGTAACGAAACAACATTTCTAACCCATCTTTTAAGTGCCTTTTTTAGCTGCCTCTTAGGCAGCTTTAACCCCCAACTGAATCATGGCTCTCCTCTTTCTTTTTACCCTGGGTGTTGCTCTTCCATCTGTGCTGCAGAACACAATGCTGGAATTCACACCAGAACGGTGAATTGAGCTCCCTGTGACCCCTCAGTTCCACTGAAATGGCTCACTAGTCCTTGCTGGCTTTCAGTTTCTGTTACCCACCATGAAACTGGGGATTATTTCTGAGGAGTTCTGCTCAGTGTGGGCATTGATCCCTGGCAGTCCATGGCACCCTGCACTGTCCACATTGGGGTCAGCTGGACAGGGATCACCCTCAGTGGGGCTCACCACAGGGACAGAGGTGGTGGTTCCCTCTCTGGTGTCCCTGCTCTGCTGCCATTTCTGTCCCAGAGCCTTGTCCTGCAGGGCTCTGTGTCCCTGCTGCCCTGACCCAGCTGTGCCCGGTTCCCAGGGCTCAGGGCAGCCCAGCCCTGCCTGGCTCCCAGCCCATCAGAGGAGCAGTTTCCCCTCTGGGCTGCCAGCAGCCAGGCTTTCCTAGTTCCCATGTTTGCCTTGTCCTTCCCCAGTTTGCACTTTCTCTCTGCCAAGCTCTCTTGGCAGCTCAGGGTGGAGCTGCTGGAACACTCTCTGTTGTTACAGGCTCATGGAGGGCTTTGCTTTTGCCTCTCTCACAGTTTCACAGCAGAATAGTTTCAATCATTTTGGGGTGTCCTTGACCCCTGCAGCTGGTGCTTCCTGCCGTGCAGGGACACTGGAACAGAGCACAGGGATTTCTCAAATAGCAGCCAGGGAGCTGCCACAGCACCAGCAGTGGGAATGGTGAAAAGCTGCTGGAACCAGAGGGCAAATAGACAGGAAGGCAAATGTTTAAAAACTACATTAGTTCTGTTAGAAGATACTCTTCAGCTCCCAGGGAAAAGGAAACACTGAGAATAGGAGGAAGGAAGGAAGTGCATCAGAGAATGAGGATATGGACACTTGTAGGGGGTATGGAGGAGAGGGATGCTTGGAGAGAGGCAGGAGGGAGATGGAAATGGGGAGGCAAATTTTGGTGTTCCATTGCCTGCCAACACAAAGCAAGATGCTCTGATTCTGTTCCAAGGTGGCTTCAACTGCCCCAGACTGGTCAATCTAAAGTTTCAATAAGATTTATGAGTTGCACCATGTGTCTTCAAAACAGGAGGAATAATTATTTTACTGTTGCATTCATTACAGATAAACATGTATCTTTATATGCATATTTAATAACAAAAAGCAAGGAAAAATTATTAAAGTTAAGACTAAATATTCTACATTTGCATTTCACTAGCTCAGGAATTTTAGCTTTTGGAAAAACTAAAATTTTAAAAGAGAAATTCTGACTGGAATTGTGGTGTTAAGTTAAAGCCAACCCTCTTTTAAAGAGTGAGAATTGACATTCCAGTAACCACTCATCTGCAGAGACAAGAAATGAATTTTACCTTGTATGCCATCAGATAAAATTATTTGATTTTATGAGAATTATTGGAGAATTTGCACAGAAGGCTCTTGGATGTATTGAGGTGCTCTGCTAAGATTTTAAATCTAAGATTTGAAGTGTAACTAAGTAAGGGAGAGTAGCTTTTACTGTCAAGAAGAAAGGCTGTATTTCATTTGTGATTTTGCTTGTGAAAACAAGTTAAAGCTAGGTATAAAATAATGTTTTACTTTCTAATGCTGTAGCAACAAAATTGAGTTTCTGTTGCTCATTGTCTGCTTCACCTACAAACTGTTTGAAGGAGATTTTACTCCCCAAAAAAAAAGAAACTCAGGAAAGGATCAGGTCATCACTTTTATTACACAGAGAGGGAAAATCTCCTCCTGTTGATCTTCCCCCTTGCCTGTGTCCTTCTGCATTCACAGCCTGGTGCCATGCACTGCCTGCCCAAACCAACATTGTGGATACCATCAATTTCTTTGCCCCTCTGGCATTCCATGTGGCACTTTAAAATAAAGAATTTCTATAGGGTCCCTTCTGGAAACTGAGTTCCTTTTGGCCTTTGCCCAGTGTTACACCAAGGGATCACTTTTAAGGACATCTATTGTAGCTATTGCCCAGAAAAAGCAGTTCAGCCATAATGGGTTGCTTGTGTGCACTTTCAGCAAACCTTTAAATATTTAAACTTTCTAATTTATGGTGTGTGCTCCCTTCCTTAAATAAAGAGCTGTCCTGAATATTATCCATCTAACTCTCCCAAAAACACAAACTGGAGCACTAACCCAAACAAAACCCTTCCATTGTATTGCTGTTCTTAGTTTACCCCAGTTCCACACTATTTAAGAGGTTTTTTCCCTTTTCTGATTGTTCAGTGCAGGTGAAGCAGTTGCCAACTCCTGTTGCAAGGATCTAAAGAGCAAGCAAGGATGAGTTTTACTGAATTTCTCTCTTCCCTTTGGAAGACAGACTTGCCCCCAAAAGGACCTTTTTCTTCCAAGTATTGTTAACAAAACATGTGTTTTCTATGAAGGATTGAAAGATAATTCATTTTTAAGTTGAAACAAAGAGGAAAAAAACAAAACAAAACCAGAGAATGTTAACTTCTGATTAAGCATTTCTGTTTAGTTTGCTCTTGTTTAAGGAGACTCTCTTCAGTTGTGTTTGTTTTTTGTGGCACCTTGTTTATAAACTGCAGGGCAGACAGTTCCCAGCACAGCTCAATGCTCAGACCCCTTGGCTCCTTTCCACACCACCCAAATGCAGCAGGCACTTCCCTGCTCAGGCTTTCATTCCCAAGGCAGGCAGGGACCTGAAATGTGTGACAGGGACCTGAAATGTGTGACAGGGGCACTGTCCAAACCAGGCCCAGAAAGGACCTGAAATGAGTGACAAACCAGGCCAGGTTGGTGCCTGCAAGTGAAGCTGTTTTTTCTGTTTGATTGTTCAGTTGTAAAATATTTCTGTTTTCTCTTCCATCCACAACTGGAATATCATTCCATCTTCCCAGCCCTGGGAACTTCTTGCTGAAGGGAACACCAGGTGTGGCACTCAGATAATGTGATGATGTATCCTGAGAGTAGCCCTGCAAATCTTTATTCAGTAATAAGATACTTGGTTTGCTGATAAGTTTTTATTTTAGGCAGAGTCCTGCCACCTACAATCAGCTCATTAGCAGTGTCTACACGGTGATACAACTGCTTCTCCCTGTGTTTGTCCTTCCCATTCTCCCCAAATAAACACTATTAATATGTGATGGGAAAGTTTCCAGGCAGGCTCTGTCACCTCCCCCTCAGTGTAAATGTGATGTCAGCCTTGTTTCTGTGCAGGCTTTTGGGTTCTGTGCCCTCCTGGCCTGAAGGATTTGTGTTTCAGCAAGCATTCTGCTTTCCTTTAGGAGAGTTACTGAGTTGTGTGTACCCACATTCACCACCACTGAGCTCCCTGGTGCTGAACTCTCACTGGAGCAGCTGCTGAACAGTGGAGACTTTCAGCAGTTCCACTTCATTTACTGGTGCCAAGCCCTTGAAAAATCTGTCAGAAGCTGAGGAGATTCAACAGGGATTGGAGACCACTTCAGAAATTTAATGTTTTCAGCACTGAAGTTCTCGTTGAGTGACACTTTGACAGGAGCTAAAACTGGAACTGCAGGACCTGGGGCAGGGTTTGGGGGATCAGGACCAGGAAGGGGTGCCCAGAGTTGGGAATTGTGTCACCTGTCTGCTCCAGGGCTGTTTTTCCCTCAGACAGCCCCTGCTGGCAGCCAGGGCAGAGCACAGCCTGGCAGTGTGGCTCTCCTGAAGCCCTGAGCAATCTGGGGACGCTGCCCTGCAGTGACAGATGTCACCTCCATTACTCTCACATCCCTTCACAGAGGAACTCATTGCTGCAGAGATTCCCTGCTCCTGTAAATATATCTGTGACTTTGAGCAGGTACAGATCTTCCCCATGACTTCCCTCAGGCTTGACTGGGAGCTCTACATGAATTTTGTGTGTGTGCTGTCTCTGTTCTCTCCTCTGGAGCAGACTCATGACTGTTTCACTATTGCTTGGTGTGGTGCCAGCATGGGGTGCCTGGCTCTTCATTAGCTGTCCATATGTACAGCAATAACTCCTGTAATTACTTCTGAGAGTGCCTTTAGGACAAAGGAGGTGGCACTCACACACCACAGGCCCTGTTGCACAAGGAAGGGAGGCACCATGGCATTGCCCTGCTGGAGCAGATGTGCCTGGGATGCAGAGTGCACATGCCACATGTGGGCCAGCTAGGGCACAAAATGACAATTTTAATCAAAGTCTCTGCATTTCCCAAGCATTAGGCAGCAGATTGCTGGGAGGGGAAGTGGGTCACACGTTGTGCTGAGTGATTGTGCTTTGTCCTTTGCCATCTGGCAGCATGAATCAACGTCAGCTGCGGGCAAACAGAGCTCTGCAAGGTGACCTTGGCTGCAGGAGCAGCCTGGGCAGGGCCTGCAGGAGGCTCACCTGCAATCCTGGCAGGGAGAACCCCACAGCAAGAGGGGTGGGATGCTGGGAGCCCTTATGGTCACCACTGCCAGTCTGGGAGTCAATGGCATTGCTTTCAGCTCTCCATGGACACTCACAGGGCAGGGCAGGGATCCCCTGGGGCTCAGAGCAGGTGTAAATGACATGGAGGGTGCCAAAAACCCCTGGTCATTATGGTCAGTTTTTCCTAGAAATACAGATTGCAGGTATTTATTAGCCTAGGATATGTTTTTGAGGAAACCTAGCTTTTGAAGCAGTCTGATTTTAAAGGTCTCTGAAGCTGAACCTGGCAAATAGAACAGGTAGAGATACAAGTGGAAGACATTTGTAGCTCAGTTGAAGTGACACTGTCAAGACAAATTTAGCTGGGAGTTTTAAATCTGTGGGTCTGAAACAAAAATCAATAGACAATTCCAAAAAGGAAAATTATTTCCTTGTGGTGCTTCCAGCTCAAACCAGCACAGTGGTTTTTGTGCGTTGAAGGCTTTGCTAGGTTAACTTGCATTTTGCTGCCTTACTTTAGGTGTCAATGTTTGAAATCTTTGGCTGAAGCATCTTTCAGAGTGAATTATCTGCAGGACACAATTAGAATCCAGTTGTGATGGTTCCCAGTGCTGTGTTGAAACCAGCAATCCCAGAAAGGAGTTTTGTAGTCTCCTCAAGTTTCTCCAGCTACAGCCAGGCCCTACTGGAGTTTACGGCTTTTGTGTCATTATTTTTGTTATTACTATCATTATTATTTCTGAAAGCATTTTATGGGGACATAGAAACTACTCTTCTTGCACAGCAAGTACATCAAAGCACATTTATCTGTTTGTCCAGTGCTAAAGCAGGGAAAGTGCTGCTTAAAATGTGTGTGAAGCTGTTGTGAGGTGGTAGGATGTGAGGAGGAGGAAGCCAGGTGTTTATACCTGCCAAATGTATGGGGAATATATTGCCTTGTATTTTCAATAGATGAGGAAAAAATGGTATTTTTAGTACTGAAACTGCTAAGAAGTACATTCATCTAAATTAGTGTGTCTCAGAGAAAGTTTGCCATAACTCATGGCACATGTCGACGATATATGGAGCAAGTAGAACATCTAATTTTGCTTTGAGCTTATTTTATTTATTTTTGGTGATGTACAGCCTTTGGGGGCAAATGGCATTGATCCAACCCAGGAGCTCAGAATCCAGACAAGGGCTGGGACACCTGCACAGGGAACAGAGGCAGCATTCCCCATCCTGTCTGTGGAGGTGCATTCTCAGTCATTCCCCAGAATCTGTTCATTTTGGGGGCTTTACATCATGCCATTTACAAACCAATTCAGTCTAACTTTTACTTTTAATTAGGAAAGTTAATTGGAAAATGTCCTTAGAAATTAGGTTTCTCCCTTGACATGCTGTAAATAAATAAGTTATGTTGGAAAACAAGATGAAGATAAACAAAGGGCTGATTCAAGCCAGCAGAAAAAAGGAGCAGCTTATTTCTCTCAACAACAAAACTACATTTTATCATCAAAATATCAACACATTAATATTTATATTTATCATTATTAATTTGATTGCATGCTTTTAATAAGAAATGCAGATAGAATAAGTGTTATTACAAATATTTGCTTGGACTCATCCTGGGCAAAGAAGAGGAGGATGCTAAGGATGCTGCCTGCTTTAGCTGCACCACTTTAGGTCATCCATGAATTGGAACTGGAGCCCTCCATCTGTAAAAAATCTGGGCCCTGAGTCAATTTGAAATACAGGAGCATTTCAGCCTCTTTGTATTTTTCCAGGTATTAATAGGACTCCATCTCTTCAAGAAATGATAATGTTCATGGATTTGCAGGAGCTTAGTGCAGGAACAGAGACCCTGAAACCCTTGGCTGGTTCTGCAGGGGCCTTTCACAAACACACAGTCCCTGCCCAGTTGCTTCCTAAACAGTTTCCAACCAAAAGAATTCTGGAAGTATTTGAGCAACATGGAAGACAACTTGAAGTACTTCCTGCTTACTAAAAGTACTGAATATACATTCAACACAATTTTTTCATTAATTATACACCTATTCTGTTTTCTGCCATGCTATTACTATCACCAAACACTGTTTAAAAAAATCTACCTAATAAATGATCTAAATCTACCCTGCTCTGTGCCCTCTGGAGTTTGGTGCCATCACAGGGGAGCCCAGCAGGTGCTGCTCTCCTGGGAACTCAGCAGTTCAGGCAGTCTCAAATCCCAGGGATGTGAATGCCCTGGGCAATGCTGAAAGCACTGGGTGGGATCATCCTCAATTCAGGACCACTCCAATATTTCCATTTGTCGTGGCTGTTCCCAAGCCCGTGTGCTTTCCTGGCTGGCCTGTGTTCCAGAAGAGAAAGAATTGCCTTGTTTGAGCCCAGCACAATCAGCTGGGACCATTTCTGTGTGGAGCTGACAGGAGCAGGGTGGGTGGGGAGGTTGAGCCCAGATGGCACTGCAGATATCCCTTGGCACGCAGCTGCAGTATTGTTCTCTGCAGGGCAGGAAAGGCTCAGGTTCAATGTGCCAGGCAGAGCTGCAGGCTGTGTGCTTGGGTGCCCTAGGCTGGGCAGGAGGGCACAGCTGAGCCATTTGCACTCCACAGCCTTGAGAGACAAATCTCAGAGCTTGCCTCCACACCTGACTGCCTCTGCTGCCTTGTCGTGCCTGAGAGGCACTGCTCTGACAAACCCTGCTGTGGGATGGTAAATCTGCATCTAATGCCCCAGCTGAGTCAATAGCACTCTGGGCTGCAGCTGATTTTTCAGGCTTTATGCTGTTTGGAACAGGAAATCTGTGATTTTAATTAGCAATAAATAGGAAATAGTCTGCTGCCAATTGATCTTAAGCAGGTACTGCTGTACTGAGTTAGCTCAAAATAAGCAGGATTTTCCATTCAGCAAATTGATGTTCAGACATCTTGGCTTTATTAGCAGCAGCTCCATTATGTGTCTGAGGCTGACTTTGGTTTCAGAAAGGAATGAAGCTGAGAATCTGTTCTTAGACACAAACAAATGAGCTTGTCATAAAGCACAGAGCATCAGGACAGAAGGGATTTCCCCCATGCAGTCATTTGAAGAACTAATTGTCATATGTATTCTGTCTTAGCTAGTAAATGGAACTAGTAACAATTTGTCCAAAAAATCAACATTTTTTGTTTGTTAATTCATACCCATTTAATGTTTAATGAAATTCTGGGAGATGGCATTTTCTTGATGTGTTTGTGAAGAAGATCCTTTCATCTGACACTTCATTAGGGAAAGGATTTGGATTTTGAATGTTCTTAGGAAATAAAGCTCCTTTTACTGCAGAGAAAACTCTGCAATCTGCTCTGTTTAATACAGAGGAGGCCCTGAAATTGCCTAAGCCATCATGCTTGTCTGTAAGACAAGACCATGCTGTTGCTTTCAACTTCTAATAGTTTTAAAATGTGAACCAGTAACTGGTATTTCATGCAGTTTTGCAGATGGTCAGAGTCCCAGACTGGACTTGCTCTGTCTAACACTCATTGTATTAATGGAAATACATTTCTGAGAAATGCAGTCCATTCTCTTGATCTCTGTCTAGCTTACAGTTAGTGAATGTTGTGCCACAGATGGTAAAGGTGATAAATAAAATGTTGTGTACAGACAGAATTTCAGTGATGCTTTGCCTGGACCTTGTATTGAGGTTTGGGAGTTTTGTTTTGAGCTGAAAAATGCATATTCTGACTTAATCTGCTGGCATTTATGGAGCTGCTGTACAGTTGCAGTGGATTTTTTAAGGGTTATATCTGAAATAGTCAATATGGAGCAGGAAGGGAATGTTCTTTGCCCAGGATGAGAAACAGGAGTGCATCTGAAGACTGTTCCTGCTGCAGCTGGAGTCTGTGTGTGTAACTGAAGGGTGGAATTGCACAGAGGGGTTCCACACGTGCTGCTGTTAAAGCAGACATTCGCACTGACATGCACTAGAATCCATCTGATTTCTTTGTTTGTTTGTTTCACTGAGTGAGATGAAAGCCAGGACCCAGCTCTTCCTCCTGCATTTCCTCCTCTGCCTGCTCCACAGTCAGTCTGGGATCAATTGATGAGCCAACCCAGATCCATGCTGTGTCTGTGACAGGGATGTGAAGGATCTCCTCTGCTCCAGGGGAGATGAGAATATAACTGAATATAACTGGGTTTCACAGCCTGCAAATAGGAACACAAGTTGCTGCCTCAAATGTCCTGTGCTGTTTCTGAGTTGGCACGAGGTGGATTTTTCCTGAATGTTTGATCCTGCTGTGGATGACCCCAGGGAAAGCACATCCCCTGCCCTGGCTTTCCTGATTCCTTGCTTGGCCAATCACCTTCTGTTAGCAGATACCTACAGAAAAAGCACAATTTATGTGGGCACTGACAAGACTCTGTGCCAGCAAGAAGAGAAATCCTGGCTAATTATGGCAGTAGTTCTTTACAGGAATGGCACAATAACTGAGAACACAACCCAGCTTTTCATGACAGCTCAGAAACCAGAAATATAAAGTGCAGCTTTTTTGTGGCCCTTTGCACAGGTGAGGACACATCCAGGACCATCAGATAAACCAGATTATATTCAGCTTCAGTATTTTAAAAGTTTAAACACTTGCTGGATTGATTTCTGGACTTTCTGGTGTCTCCAGAAAGCTTCTGGCAAACCAGCATTAGGTAGGCAGTGACTGTGAATAGCAGGTAGTGTTTTATCCCTTCCCCTTGTCATTGGTGTTCTTCTACATCTGGTTTCTGTGTGTGTCTTCCCTAAAATGTTGTCTCAGCAGTAACAAAAGCAACAGATACATGGCTGCTTTATGATTTGGGAAAGTGTGTGTATTTTCTGTGTTTTACTACCTGTGTGTCAGGGATTTCACCAGGAGCTGCTTGATGCAATGTCTGTACAAGCACAAAGGTTCAGCTCACACCACAATCAAGAAGTTGCTCAGGCATTTTCAGGCAATTTTGCAAGTACAGCCACGACCATCAGAATAGAGAAGAGCTTGAAAAATTCAGTGTTTGTTTTAATCCCTGTGTTTCTCTCTGACTTTCTCCTTCTTACACTGCAAGGCCATGCCTGGAGCTCCCAGAGCAGCTGTGGTGAATATCTGATGTTTGTCTGTCTGCTGCACCACCACCTCCTGGATCAGGAGCATCCCAGGGTGCAAGGGCACAGATTATATTGCTAAAAGCTCCATAACAAACAGAGGTGTGAGGGGTGCACACCCTGCTCACAGCTGAGCAGTTACACCTGGTAACCCTTGCTTTCCTGTGCCTGTGGAGCTCATGCTACCCAGATATCTCTGTCACTTTCCATGGACTGTGTTTTGGTACATAATGAAGGGGAAATTCCTCACTCTGGTTAAGTAGGGGGGGTTTGTTACCAAGTTTGAATGTTGCTTTTTGTTGAAATGTTTACTTATTTCTGATGTTCATCCTGCAGGTAGGTAAAGGCTGGATATTGGCAGATGTGTGCCTCCTTTGCACACCCAAATCCTGGTGTGTGAGCACAACACACAGAGTGCACAGACCTCTGCCCAAAGCAAAATGTGCTCTTTAACAGGGAGGCTGGCTAAAAACGGTTCCAAAAGAAAGGAAAAGTGTTCGTGTTGCACAAACTAAGAAATCTAGCAAGAGGATGCTTAGTAGTGTTTTCCAAGACTGGTTTTAAGGGAATTTTTAATCCAATCTTAACTTGCTTTCAGTACTTACAAACCTCACTGAAGTAACTAGGCCAACATCCCCAGCAACAAAATGTTTTTGTGCTGCAAAGTTACACGTAATTTAGTAAAAATTGCCAATTTTCTGTGAGTTGCTTTATCTGATTTGTCTGTCAGTGGGAGCACAGAACCAGTGAGGTACATGGATCAAAGGGGCAGGAAAACGAAGTGCATCAGGAGGAGGGATAAGGAACTGTGCAAAATTAAGTAGCTTTCTTATTTCACTTTACATTTCACCTTCTTTGCTGCTACAAACTGTCACCTTCTGCTTCCTCAGCTACTATTTTAGGTTCATTTTGCATGTCAAGATGGTGCAAGCTGCCACAGCCAGTGGCACCCATGTACTGAGCATCCTCTGCCCCACGTGTGTCCCTAACACCCTTTGTGTCAGTGCTCATGCCACAGCTTCACAGCCCACTGCAAGGAGAAAATAAACAACGTTCATTTCTGCATCATTTCATTGCTGCACATCAACATGAAAAGGTGGCAGAGGTTCCCTTGCACACATTTCAATCAAATCCAGCCAGTTGTTAGCTAATGGTATTTTCTGCCTGCATTGTGACTCAATTAGAAGGGATTTATCAATCTGCATGGAAGCAGCATGAGGAACACAGTGCTCAGACATATTGTTCTGCTTCTTCACGCATTACCAAGGAAGTGACTCAATAATTGTATTCAGTTTAAGAAAATGCTTTGAGAGGAAATGTTTTGTAACAAATGTTAAGAGTACTACCTGGGTTTCTAAGCTATTTCATCTTTACATTTTAAATGAGAAGCTTTATTTTGTGTTATTGTCTGTTTGTATTTCTTTTTAAAGGTTTCCATCTTCAGTTTCATTCATAACAAACCTGACACCAAAGCCCAAGCACAGGGGACCTCAGTGAGCTCACATGCAGTTGTTCCATGGCTGGCTGTCACCTGTGTGTCCCCTGTGTGTGACAGGGGTGCCACTGCAGCTCTGGCTGCTGGACATTGCAGACACAAAGCTGGCCAGAACACAGGATAAAGTATAAATTATAATGATGTGGGAAGTCAAGACCATGGTGGCACCAGCCCTGTCATGACAGAGCTCTGATTTAACTTCTGCAAGCAGAACCAAGTTCAGTGACAGACTCGTGCAATTGCTACCCTATGGAGCAGTAAATCACTCATTGCTGAAGTGACACTTGTTTTAGAGTAAGACAAGACAGTTACCACAATAATTTAGCTCAACAGAGAAGGGAGCAAGCTGCAGTTACTTGCCAATGGCAGGGCAGGACTGTTTGAGCACTCAGCAACAACCAAAAAGTCTCTCATTTTTTCCACTCCCTGGCTATAATTTCATGGTAACTGCAAGAACTAAGGAACAAACTTGTGTCTTTTTGGTTGCTGCTGGATTACCTTCAGGGCTTGTCTGCTCCAGACATTAGATCTCTCCTAGAGAGTGAGTTTGAGTTCAGGATGCTCAGAGTGGTGTGGGGTGCAGTGAGTCAGATCACTGGGAGCTTTGGGACAATGTGACAGTCCCAGAGCACTCCAGGGCCTTTGGGACAATCTGACAATTCTGGAGCACTCCAGGGCCCTTGGGACAGTCTGACAGTCCTGGGGCACTCCAGGGCCTTTGGGACAATGTGACAGTCCCACAGCACTCCAGGGCCTTTGGGACAGTCCTGCTGCTCCTTGAGCTGCCAAAGCCAGGGTTCCAGAGTTAAAGAGCAGTTTGGGATGAAGGTGGGAGCAGTGGATGAAGCAGGTTGGGATGAAGGTGGGAGCAGTGGGAACAGCTCCATGAGCAGCATGTCCCACATCTCCTGCCAGAGTGACTCCAGGGCCATGGGCTGGAGCAGCACACTCCTGTGAGCACCGGGGGCTGTCCTGGGGCTTTCCATGCAAACTGCCCTGAGCCCATGGCATCAGCATGGTCACAGTCCAAGGCCAGGGGGTCTCTTCCAGCACACACTCCAGGTGCATGGCTGATGCTCATTTTTCCCTTCAGACACACTTCCTTCCCTCTCCCAGAAAACAGTGACACTTCTTGCATCCTGCATAAGCTGCAACTTCAACTAAAGCTGGATCTCCCTCAAGCACAGCTGGAACATTGGAATACTCCTCTGGTAGCATGGAGTGACAGGTTGTGATAAATAGACTGTTTCTCTGACTAATGGGTACCTAGTCAAATATTAATGAGCCGGCACACAGAGCATGAAGTAATCTTTTGTTTTTCATTAAGTGCATAGATTAAAGAGATGTTGCTTTACTGTAATGCACAGAATTATGTCATTTCAGCTTAGAGTAACTGTTAATCACCTCAAATTGAAATGATCCTTGGTTTTGTTTTAAAGAGCATAGAAGAACAAGAAGTAGAGGAAAAACAGAAGTAGAAATGGAATATGAGACTATAGTGAAAGTGAGTGAAAAATTCCCCTTTTTATCCAGTAATGCTGATGTTGTTTTCATTTTACATGTCAAAACCGAGTCAGGACCATCCACAATTAACTGCCTGGTGGTTTTTCTGAAGCCTTTGGGCAATCCCAGCCCTGATTATTACCTGCTAGCTGCATAACACGAGCTGCCTCTGACCATGACATCCCTTTGAGACCGATGTGTGCCTCCTCCGGGTCATCCCCACCCCATCATCTCCCCCTGCCTGTTTTATGGATTGCTGCTTCTGCCCCTCAGTGCAGCCAGCAGGGGCTCTGGGTACCAGCATGAGCATCCCAGCTTTCCTCCACAGCCCGTGGGTCATGGCAATGTGCTCTGTTCTCTGCTCACAGTAGCTGCAGTACTGTCACATCACAGCACCAGGCACTGGGCAATCCCTCTCTGAAGAGGGAAAGGAGGTTGATTGATCCATTGATTGATTGAGGGCATTTGGATGTGGAAGTGGGAGGTGGGGAAAGGTGTTGAAGTAGGAATTCTGGCTACCTCTGAAGATGAAGCTTACCAAGCAGGTAAATTAGGGATTTGTCATCTGGGACACCAGAGTATGGGATAAAGATGGGATTAACCAGGGCATCACAGCAGGAGGAAGAATTGGGGGACAAAGAGAAAGAACTGATGAATGGGGATCAGTAAAACAGGATTAGTGAAGCCTAAAAGAAAAGGCTAAAAGGTAAGAGGGGGAATTTTTCAGGCAGGGTGAAGAGAACAGAAGACAATTGAGGAAAAGCAGGTAAAGCCTGGAAGAAGGATGGAAATAGATTAAAGTAAGGGGGTTTTCTTCATTGCTTTATGCAAGGGCTAATGATGACAGGATGGGGATGGAATGAGGCATTATTTCAGGTGTGTTCATCAGGAGACATGACTGTGTGTAAGCAAAGTTCCTGCAAACACAGCCATGCCAGGAGGGCTGGGCCTTTCACTTCTAGGGGACAGCAATCAGCCACAACCTTGTCACTAATCAGGGAGTCCTGCTTGCTTTGTATTTTTATTTACTATTTCACTCCTACTGCTTTCTCCTGGGTTGCTTTGCTTGTTTGGAGAGAACTGCCGTGGCTCTCAGTGAGGGCTGTGTTTGTTCTCTCAGCCTGGCTGGGGGTGCTGTTTGTGTTTTAAAATACTGATCACAGCCCTGTCTGTGGACAGGCACTGGCAAGGAGGGGGGAACCAGCTCTGGATGTTTGATTGTGGGAACATGGATTGCAGGAGAATAAGAGATAGTGCAGAAGGCAATCTCACCCCTGGGGAGTTCAGCTGCACTAATTAGCAAGGATTAGAAACAGCCTGCCCCTAATGGGCCCAGGTACATGCAGTGAGTGTTATAAGGGTGGGCTGGCTGGGTGACAGAGAGCTGGGGTTAGCTGGCAGTGCTGTGGTGAGGAGCTGCCCGTGGGAATTCACAAAGAAGGCAGGAAAGTTTCACAGTAAAACAACAACAACAACATTGGATCTGTGCCCTGCACAACACAGAGTCCTGGGCTTTGCAGAAAGGCAGGTGCTAAGTTTGGTTTGTGAAGTGGCTGTGAATTTGGTTTGTCAGGCTTTTCTTTCTGTGAGTAACCTGCTCTGCTCACCCAGACCCCACCATATTCCTCATGTGTTAATTCACATTGTTACAGTTTATTGAAAGGTTTTTACTGTTGCATAGGAAGTGAACATTTTTCTCCAATGCTTGTTAAAGATAACACAATTGCAAGTATTGTTTAGTTCTCCTGTTGTGGCAGGGTTAGAGATTAAAACAGTGAGGTGGGGCCCTGATTTCAGGAGTGATGTTTTCCTCTTGGACACAGGCAAGGGAGCTAAATGTGGATTTCCTGAGCACAGTGGTTGTGACAAAAGAAAGCAGAGCCCATAATGAATATGTTGGCAGCTCCACAGTATCCAAAGGAGTGACTTACTGAAGATGGCAAGATTAAACTGGCAATTTCTCGCTAGGGGACTGGGATTTCTTTGTTGTTTGTGTTCAAGTGACAGGAGAATATTGATTTCTGTTCCTGAGGGATGTGCTGTCTTCCTTTCCTGAAAAGCAGGAGGATGGGAATAGAGATGAGCTGCCTTGAAACAGCTCCCTGAACGTTTGAAAAAAACAGAGGAACTTGTTTTAACTGTGCTCTTGTCAGGCATCACTTACATTTTAAATAATAAGAGGCCAGCCTCATCTCACCTGCCTGGGTCAAGTGAGGATATCTTGGGAGGATGCTGGGAGCCCAGGCAAATCCAGCAGCTCCTGCACAGCTAAAAGGAAATCAGACCCAGGACAAAACCTCCTGTAGTGAAAGTAACTCCTCACTACACCACTGGAGTTCCTCCTGCCCTCATGCTGCTCTCAGCACTTCAGCCCCAGAGGCTGTGCAGGACCAGGAGAAGCTGTGCAGGGTGGAAGTGTCAGTGGGGCACCTGGCAAACAGAGGGGATTGGCACTGAGCATTCAGGGAGCTCCAGCACACCAAAGAAAATGTGAGAAGGATGGGAAGAAACATTTTTATCCGCCCCTTTCTGTTCTAACCCCACTGTTACAACACAGGACAGGGCATTTGGGATGCTGTGAAGCCCCAGGGTAAGAGAGGGAAGGCAGGGCAGAAGAAGGGAGTAAATATTCCCTGCAGGCCAGAAGGGAATATCTCAGTTCCTGCTCTGGTGGGGTAAAGCACTGGCTTTGGGCTTTACACAACTGATCACCTCAGAGAATATTTCTGTGCAGGGGAGGCACAGAATCCTTCTAAGGCATGCTAATAGCTATGCAGAAATCTAGAGAAATTACCTAAATTACAGCTTCATTCAGGAGCTGTTTGAACCCTCTAGTGACTAAATGTTAGCCAGCTACAGGAGGAACTCCCAGTTCACCATTTCTTGTCAGCAATAGATAAAATTTTGAAACAGAAAGAAAAGAATGTAGACTTATGAGTCTGGTCTGAACCTGCAGCCTTTTTTTTATTCTATTCTTTTGCACTGAGGTTTTTCTTTTTGCTGGATGGGAATGGCTTTTAGGAAGTCTAAAAAGTAGAACCTAGAAAGTACTGCTGCACTTTTCTCAACCTCTAAGCTGTGTTTCAAATGGACACTTAAGTGCATGAGGGAGTTTTTCAGTGAGGCTTCAGCCATATGTAGGTGCTGTCTAGGATCAAGCTGTGCTTTTTCCTGAAGCTGGAATTTTGTCCTTTGGTAGCTGCTGCACACATGCAGAATTCTGCACAACTTCAGCCTCCAGCTTCAGCTGCTGCATGGCCTGTGGGGATGGCACTGATACTGCACTGTGCTGCCTCTTCTCCTACAGCTTTGTTTTCATAAGGAGGTGTTCATGCCTGAATAAAACATATGGTGTGGAGCTTACAGGGCAAATTACCTCACAGCCTGCTGATAGTGAAGGTTAGCATTGCTAGAAGCAGCTTACAGTCACTCCTCTGTGCTCCTCCTTGAGATAATGCCCATTAGTGAATGCTGAAGTGCCTGTTGGGATCAGGTTTGTTCTGCAGGGTGCTATATAGGTCTGTGAGATCTCACTGTAGTATTTCTGCTCTCAACATGCTCCTTTCTGCTGAAAATTTTGCAGGTTCAGTTTCCAGAGCAGAGGTCAAGTTTCAGGAATCAGAATTCCTGATGGGATTGAGTTGCAGCAATTAAATGCTTCCCTGTCCTTTCAGTAATCCACTTGACACCAGTGCAGCCTGGGAGCTGCAGGAGCTGCTGGCAGTGATCCCTCACTGTCAGTCTGTCTGTCTGTCTGTCAGGGGATCATTGGAACTCCAAGCAGGGGCTGGTGCTCTCCATGCCATGAGGGATCAGTTCTGCAGTGACTTCTCCCAGTGCCATGGCACTGTTCCCTCCTCCTCTTGGCCTGGAGTACCCTTCATTCCCATTTGTATTCACACAGGCACTACTGCAGCTCCCACTTGAAAATACTAATTGGTTGAAAATTAATTCCAATTTTTAAATTATTGCTTAGCTTTTTTACTTTTGAAGTGATCTCTTTTCCTAAGACTGGAGTTAATTTCTTGTAAGATCAGCTGCCATGTAATGGTTGCAACTCTTAAGCAGATTCAATTCAGGGACACAAACCATGTTTGAGGGTTTACATGGGCAGGGTCCTCTCTGTTGGCTGCTGCAGGGATTGGTTTAATGTGGAGAAGCAGGGAGCCTGCTCACAGCCCCACATCCCTCCTGGCAAGAGGTGTCTGTTTTCCCACCCAGTCACTAGCAGAGAGGGCATACTGCCAGGATGGATGTTGCCTGCTCAAAGTTGAAATATTCTGTGCCTTCTTGAAATCCTTTTGGAAAAGTTTTCTGGGCAAGAAAGTAAATCTTCACCAGCAGACATCTGTGAGAGTGCCCACAGAGTGCTTTTGTGTTCAATTCTGCCATTGCCCAGAGACCCTGAGCAGGTCCCTCTCCACCCTGTGCTGGAGATCACAAAAACAATACAGATCCTTGATAAATATCTCACCAAAGGTCTCTTTGTACCTGTCCTCCCTGAACAAACTGCATCTTTTGTGTGAATATTTTAGTAACATGATTTTTTTTCCAACAAAACCCATGCTTATGACAGTGGAGTACTTATGTTGATGTATTTAAAATGTTCAGATGTCTTCCCTTTTTTATGTGTGTGTCTGTGCACCCACAAGCACACAGACCTGCCACAAGGGGATTGACTCAGCACTCACCCTTGTTCCCTCCCTGTAGCTCATTAATATTAGCAGGAGGATGCTCTGCCTTTCCTTATTTAAAAGTACAATAACCATGGGGTGCAGGAGCCAGGGAGCTGCGGGTGGAGCAGGCAGAGGCTGACAGGAGTGAGCTGCAGTGGCTGCTCTGCTTTAAAGAAGTTTCTCTCCCTGCTTTTATTCTAATTCCTGTGGCAGGAAGATGCCAATCCCAGGATCTCTGGAGCAGCTCTCTGGCCCCTCTGCAGTGCAGGCACGGGGGATTTGGCAGACAGTGCAGCCATTCCTTGGCAGGTGTTTTCCGAAGCCCCTTGCTGGTCAGTGCTGCTGTGCAGTCCCTGCCGTGCCTGTGACAGGAGCCAGCCCAGAGGGAATGGCACAAGTGCCAAAGGGTAGCTTCAGTCTCTCTGGGAAGCCAAGGAGGAGCAGGCAAGGGGAGCTCAGCTGTCCTTAGATCTGCTCTGCAGAGACAGCCAGACTTAAAAGCGTGGGTTGGAGGCTTCTTGGAGAGCCTCGAGCCATAACAGCAGGATAAATGAAAATTGATGTCTTCTCCTGGTTATGGACCAGGCATTCCTCTGCAAACAGCCTCCCCCTGCCTTCTGAAGGAGTGACTTCACCCTCTAAATCCCCCATCCATTGGGTTTGTCATTGCCCTGTGCAGAATGTCCTGGAGCAGCTCTCCTCCTGTTCTGAGTGCTGCTGCCTTTCCTCTGCCTCAGTCCTGGGAGCTCTTTTCCCTTTGCCTGGGAGCAGCCATGGCAGGCACTGGGAAAATGGGCTGGGAAAGCAATGGGGAAATGGCTGGGAAATGTGCAGGGAGAGCAGTGGGGAATTGGCTGGGAACTGTGCATGGAATGCAATGGGAGCTGTGCAGGACAAGCTGCCCTGCAGCCTCAGCACAGTTCTCACCCCATGCCCTGCACAGCCTGTGGCAGGAGGGAGCTGTAACTCAGCAATCTGAGTTCTCCTGTATCCAAAGGGCTGAGGAAATCTTTTTTGTTAGCCAAGACAGCTTGGTGCTTCAGCTTAATTTTCATTGTGTAATTTTAAGCACAGATCGTGCCAACAGCGCTGCAATTAATAGATAGCCTAAAGACTTATTATTTCAAACTAATTGATATGTAAGAAAGTTTAAATAACATCAGTGATAAGAATTTTTTAGGAATAACTTCTGTAACTAATTCAGAATAATCTTTTTACTGTTATTTAGAGTAGCAGAAGACTTTTATTATTCACTCACCATTACTAAATCTAATGTCTGTCTGTATTTCTCTAATACTAAATGGATTTCCCTGAGATGGGGAAGAGATGACATTTTATAGTCCTTGTTCTAAAAGGTGTTTTTGCAAGTTAATAACCTCATTCATTTCTGGTACTTTCTACTATGATTTGAAATAAATACTCCCCAACTTCCAGATGAATTTCTGTTGCAGAGATGTGCACTCTGCACATTTTAGAATAGGGCTCTAAAGTGAGAAACACGTGTTTTTAAAGTACCCTTCTGCTTCTTCAAATCACTTGATCACTTATGAAAGGCCTTTATTTTTCTAGTGTTCATTAAACTTATCTTCAGCTAGATTGTGATCAGAATTGGCATCAGAGAATACACTGTAAAGCTGTAAGACCTCTCAAGAACTTTTTAATGCTTTTGGAAGATGTCAAGTACCAAAATAATAATAAAACACTGATACAGCATTAAAAAGATAAGTTCTTGTAATGGAAAGAGGTTTTGTTCTACTGCCAGTGGTTTTTTTTTTTCTTAAATAAGGTTTTGCATGGTGCAAAACCTTCTTTCCCAGAGAGAAGCTACCAATAGTGATACACATAAATGAAATCAGATTAAAAACAAAGTGGAGCTCCAGGGGGATCATGTTAGGCATTTCAATGGCATGTCTCTCAGTGGAAAAAAAAGCAAAGGGCTTAGTGAAGTTCCATGAGCTTCATCTGAGCTCAGGCTTGACCCTGTGGTGAACTGAGCTTTGCTGAACTGTGTTAAGCCCAGGAGGAGAGGGGGCAGGAGCAGCTCACAGTGAGGAGCTCACAGTTCCTGCAGGGCTGTGAGGAGGCCCACAGTGACCTTCCCGTGCCACTGGGCCTGGGGGGACAGGGGCACCAGGGGAACGGATCCTTGTGCTGGCCCTCATCCTCCTGCCCCCGCTGGCTCCTGAGGAATTAGTGTGTCCCTTGTGCTGGCAGCAGCAGGGTCTGACCCAAGCTCAGTGGCAGTCTCTGGAATACAGAGATGTGTTCAGAGCCAGGGAAGTGTGCCATGGCACAGCCTCACACACAGGCCCTGGGACACGTTTCTGTCACAGCTCCTCCCTGCAGCACAAGCAGGGTGGCAGTTCCTCACCCAGAATCAGCATCGGGAGGCAGAAACAGCCCCAGCAGCAGCTTCCCTTCCCCAGGGAGCTCAGGTGCTGCAGGGACACCCAGAGGGGGTTGTACAGAGAGAGCAAGGTCTGCAGGTGAGCAAGGCAGCTGCCCTTCTCTGTGGGAGAAGTTATCTTGTGATCTCTTGGCTGTCGGATTTTAAGCAGCAGCCTGGACCCTTTTCCTGGTCCTTTCAACCTTTGCAGTTTCTTAAATTGAAAAGGAAATGATGTTCAGGTGAAAGCCCTGAGCCACTGACACACAGCTTTTGCAGCTCTCCTTTGTGAGGCAGGTTACAATTACCCCAGCTCCCTGCTGGGTCAGGAGCAAGCTTCTCATGCCCTTTAGTGCCAGCAGTTCCTCCCCTTGATCTGCTGTGTTTGCACCTGTACTTGTGTGGCTGCAGCCCCAAACCCCATTAAAGCCAATCCCTGCCCTGTAGGCTGGAGTGAGCTTTGGGTGTGTGCTGTACTGCAGGAGTTCAGGCTGCTCTGGGCAGCTTTGTCCTGTTGATCTGCCTTGATGAGATTACCTTCTTTGTCCATTTTGCATTGTAGGATGCTTGCTGGACATCACTGACATAAAGTTTTTTGTATGGGTCATTTAAACTGGATAGGTAATTAGAGAGTTGCCTAAGCTTGCAGCAGTCAGTGTTAATATGAACTTTGGAGAGAATGTTTAAATGAAAAACAACTGAACTGAAATATTAATCCCTTGAACTTCATCATGAGGATGGCTCAGTCAGCCTCCTAGTGCACAGTACTACTTAATCCAGGAACAGCAGCACAGGCAGCAAGAGGAGGGGTTTTCCCTTTAAAGCTCATTGTAGTATAAGGAAGAAAAACCTTCAGGCTATTTTTAATTAGGCTGAACCACTGGCCAGTGTTGCTCTTACATTAAGCTCTAAAGTTTTTAATAGTTGCAGTTAAAATTCCACACTAATTTTGCTTCTCAAGTAAAAAAAAGCCCAGTGTGTTGTGTAATACAGCATGAGATGATGAGCAGTGTGGATATGTGGACGAACTCAGGGTGGAAGTGGAGGGATGTGAAGATAATCACAGAATATAAACACAGAGCAGCCCTCAACTCAGCAGCCTCAGTGCCCAGCAGCAATGATACATCTCCAGTTGATGGCCATTAGGTAATGATGAACATATTCATCAGCACATGGGTTTGAACCTGGGCCCAGCTTTTTGGCATTGTTAAACCCAGCCTCAGAACTTGTCTGGCACTTGGGAGAGCAAAGGCCAAAGCACTGAGCCATCCTTTCTGGGAGATGGAGGGACAGTGGCTCTGTCTGCACTGGTTACTTCTGAATGGGTTTTTTCATTGGCCTGTTATGTTCAGTGGGTCTGTCACAGACTTGGCTCATTATCTGGGGAGAGCCAATGCAAAAGTCTCTGCTAATAGTGAAGAGGAAGCCAGATTCATGTTGTTGATGAGTTAGGAAGTATTTTGGAATAGCCTTCGCTGTTACAGGGGATTATAGAGCTGCAACTGCTTGAAAAGGTTTTCAAAGCAACTTTGAAGTCTTTGATCTTTATTCAGTGTGCTTGCTTTCCAGTCTGGAAACATCCATTTTTAACAAGATATTAGGAGAAGGACTGACTGCTCAATAATTTTCCAAGCAGACCTTTCAGTGGGGCTCCATCTTGCAGAGGCTCCCTGGCATGGAGAGCAAGGTACATTCAAAGGGCAGCAGAGGCTGTATCAGTGTGATTATTTCTGAGGCATCTCCCTGAGCATGGTGAGGGCCATGGGGCTGGCAGTGAGTGTGTGCCCTCAGAAGGTGCTGTGTGGAGAGGCACAGCCCTCAGTGTGTGCTGCAGCTCCTGTTCTCCAAGCAGGCTGGAGGGTCAGGGCAGGTATGGCAGTGAAAGGAGCTGCCAGGTTCAATCACAGCCTGAGCTGTTCCCTCGGCTTCCAGGAGCACAGGGATGGCCCTGGAGAGAGACACACCAAGGGATTATTTGTCTCCTTTTCATTGTCCTGTTGGAGGAGAAGGCTCAGAGGGAGTTTTCTGTGGCACTGACCTGCTAGAGATGTCCTGCCAAGAGCCAGACACAGACAACACTGTCATTGCCTGTTAGCAAGGTGGATATGAGAGACTGGGAAGTGCTTTGTTAACCTGAACCCAGGGTTCAATCTAGGTGAGCATCCAAAAGCTCTGCTGTGGGTTTCACCACCTTTTCTCCAGATCTGAGCTCCAGCAGCTCCTGAGCCCTCACACAGGAGGCCTTAAGCACCTGAAACTTCCTTTTGTTGTCTCTCCTCTTTCCAAAATTGCCAGAATCTCTCACTTAGGGGGACACCACCACTCTCAGGCCAAGCACAGTGAATATTGAGTGTCCTGCAGGTTCCATGGCTGCTGGGGACACCCTGCTCTGCAGCCATGGTGCTGCTGCTGCTGAGTGCTGCGTTCTCTGCTTGCTCTGCCCGGGGTTTGGAATATTTCTGGAATATATTGTTGCTGTTGTAACCTCAAGATGTCATTTAAAATGAGTTTCCAAGGGACTGTCATGACCTCTTGAGATGAGGATTACAATACTGCCACTATTGGAAGGCCTGTGCTGTTTACAGGCTGCCTTGGAGGCACCGGGGAAGTGGATAAACATCATTTATTAGAAGGTAATGGCTGCTCTGATCTTTTTTGTTGTTTGTTTGTCTTGCAGTATCCAAAATATGGAGAGCACTTTAAAAAAGGACCAGCTAAGACACTGTCTTTGAGCTTTGTACTCGAGTTATTTACCCTGGATCCACCCCAGTAAACTAAGGGCAGTATCTGCTGATAAATGAGGGGAGCTTCTTTAGATTTATTGCATTGAAACTGAGCAGATTCCCTTTGCTTACAGTGAAGACAGCTTACTATAGTGATGATGAAAAAGAACAGAATCTCAGAATCTACCCTTAAAATGCCCATAGAAAGGGGATTTTCTCCTGTTCATTCTAGCTCAAATTATTTTTATTCATATGCATTATGAGGTGCATAGGTCATGCTTTTATAGTGTTGTCTAAGAGCCACTTGACAGCTTAAGAAAGCATTTTGTCCTCAAAAGCAAACTGTTACATTAAGTAATCATCAGAAAGAGGAGTAATTCCAAGTATGCAGCTCACAAGGCGCAGAGCAGGGCTGTGCATGAGAATAAACTGCCAGACTTTTGAAGAAACAGGAAACGAGTTACTGTGAAGAAAATCCTCCCACAGAACTCAGTGCAAGCTAGTTCTTGAAGTCATTTCTTTAAAGAAAATGCAAGAGATCTGAAATTGCTGCTAACAATACAATTGCCAGTAGGAAAAGATCTCCAGTTCGGGCTTTTGCTGTAGGACCTTCTCTAAGCCAGCAGGTCTCAGCAGAGATTCTGTACAGGTGAATGTGTGTTCAATATGTGTATAACCTGGGCAGCACTCATGGTGCCCAGATGAGTAACTCATGGATTGTCTAGGGAGGGCAGTAAGAGAGCTGGGAATGCTATTGAGATGAGGATTAGTGGGATTCCTAGGAAGGGCGGGCTTGGAAATTGGTCGAAGAAGCTTAAGGTCATGGTCAGGTTCAGGGCCTGGTGCTTGGAGCGATGGGTGGTTTGCTAGAGGGGGGATTTATTGATACCAATGACAGAAGTTTGGGTTGGATAATTAAAAAGAAAGTGAGTCAGATGCCCCAGACATTTATTTTTAATCAGTTCTTGGAGCAAATGTGGGTTTACTACACAAAGGTGGATATGAGCCCCTTATAAACACCAAACGTTAATTACCATGGTTGGCACATCCCTTTATGCCCTTCCCTGGTGTCCCTGGGAGCAGAAGGAGCCTTTAGGTGCTCCCTGCACATGCAGAGGTAACTCCTTCCCCAGAACCTGCTGCTGCCCCTGCTGCCTTAGGCTGCTCTGGTGGGGCAGGAGGGCTCCAGCCCCTGCTGCACTGGGACTGTGGCCGGGAGGCATCAGGACATCTGAGCTGTGGTTACTCCTTTGCCTTCCCAGCAGAAATCTGCTTAGTGGAGGGAATAACATGCTCCTTAATAAGGAACTCCTACTGTTTCCAATTAAACAAAAATTGCTGCCTATAAATCACTTGATCCCTGAGCTCTGTTCCTCAATTTCACTCTCCCTGTTACTGAGCCTCCATCTGCTTTTAACAGTTCTTGCTACTCATGTGTCTTTTAATGCTGTATCCCTCCAGAATGGCTTTCTAATTAAGTAAGCTGTGCAAATGAAAAGCAGAGGAACAGCAGCCTTCCTGCTCTCTGTACCCTCTATCTGGGAGTCCTCCATGTGCTATTTTGGAAGCTAAATTGAGGTCGCTGACATTATGCATATTTGTTGTCTGATGCAGGCTTAAAAGCCCCAAATCCTCTATTTAAAAGTATCTTAAGGCACATGGGTCAAATATTTGCAGGAAGAAAAAGAAGTATTTGTGGCTTTAGCAGATTTAGAGAAGGAGGGGAGGAGTGAGGAAGGGGCCCCAATCCCAGCCCAGTGCTGCTGTTGCAATATGGCAACATTGAGCACTGACAACATCAGTGGTGCTGGTGTTAGCAAAATAAACATTTGCCATGGCACGTGATAGGGGAAACGGGAGCTGTGCTGAACAGAAATTCCCTGCAGAGGCTGCAGCCCGCCTTTGGTTACAGATGGTGCAGTGGCCACTCACAGCCTGGTGTCAGTTCTGCTGAAATTGCACAGAAGAAACAAATGCACTTGAGTTCTCTCAGTAAAACAAAAAGCACAGGCACTGTCTGTGTGGAATTGAATAATATCCTGCATGTGGGCAGTGTCAGGGTTATTAGGGATACAAATGAGCACCACATTTCAACTGTGAGTAAATGCAACAGTCAAATACCAAAAGAGTAAGTTTTTCATATATTATTGTGTTATTTCAAGGAGATATAACACAACTTTAAAATGTCTCTCATTTGAAATCTTAACACAGAAATTGTGAAAAAATCTTAAGCATAGAGTTTACTGTTGGAAATGTCAGAGATTGTTGGAGATACTGAACTATTTGGTCCTCAGAGTCTATTTTTACCTAAATTGTTGAGCCGGGATATTTGAATAATTTTCCATTCATAAATCACTGCATCATTTAGGGAAAGAAAGTCATCAGGAAAACAAAATAAGATAAATTTAAAAGGAGATATAACAGAAACACCAGACTCAAAAATCTGCCCTTAGAGAAAAATTCCCAGCGGAATGGAAAAACCTGAGACTCAAAAAAAGTGACTTATTTGGAGTCATATTAAATCTTTGCAGTGGGAGAACTTCATCAAACCAAATATGGCCATAATTAATGTTTTTGTTTCAACAAAACTGTGTTTTGGTGGGGTTTTTTTCACCAAAATGTGTAATTGGTTGTATTTCACTCATAACTTTCTCAAAGGCTTTTGGCTGAAGATTAATTCTGGAGATGCTTTTTCAGCAGTGCCCCCTGGGTTATTCCTGAGCTGCAGACACATTTAAGAAGGTGTGTCCCAGGGTGTGGGGATGAGGAGAGGGGCAAACACGGGGACCTTTTTGGGAAGCAGCTGCAGCCCAGGATGCTGCAGAGCCCTTTGAAGTGGGAGGGAGCTGGCTGGGCTCCAGGAGCTCTGCTCACCTGTGGAGCCCTGCTCGTGCCCTCCCCCTCAGCTCAGCTGTGCTGGTTGGGTTTGAGGGCAGCTGGTGCTGTTTGTCCAGGGCACGTTTTGTGTAAAGCTGAGGGGAGCATCACCTGGCATGTTTTAACTTGCATTGTTGGGTAGAAATATAAAAGGTAGGAGATGGAAGCACACACTGAAGAGCTTCTGGCCACAGCCATCAAGAGGGACTCACAGATTCATCTCCTGTCCCCAAGGACCCAGTTGCCAACACCTAATGATGGCTCTGCATTTTAAAGTTTTAACCCCCTGCCTGTCAGTAAAGTACAGGGAGTGAGATCTACCTGAACAAGAAATAGTGTCCAGCTGTGGGACACTAAAGCCACATGGGGGTGACATTTGTGTTGTTTTTGTTGTGGGTTAAGGAGAGGACACAGGATCTGTAAGAGGCCAGGCAGTGAGATAACAGAAGGAGGAAGGTTGTTATGTGTTAATGAGGACAGTGGTCCAGATAATGATGTGCCAGTCTCATTCCCCCCCCTTGTCTGACTCCAAAGTCCTAACAGCAAGTGTAGGTCACCTTGTTGAGTAGCTGGGGAGCAGAGAAATTGGGGTAGGTGGACTTGTGATGGGAAGCAGCCCAGGGGAAGAGCAGACTGAGCAGGAAGGGCCCTGGTGGATCTGGTGAGGTGCTGGTGGAGCACAGAGGATTTCACTCACACACTGACCTGGCACCTTGTCGTGCCATCAGCCACCCAAATGAGAGCTGTGTGTGGCTGCTGCTGCTGGGAGGGCAGCTCTCCATTCACTGCCATGGACTGCAATGTCCCTGTGAAGCTACAGAATGAACAGAAGGACACTGAGGCTGTTAGGAGTAAAACAGCTGCATTTCTTTAGGCCAGCTGGTTTTAAGCAGGCAACTTGTTTCTTTAGCCTTGTGTGGTAGCTCAGGGGCCAGAGAATGGATGGGATCTGGGGGGCTTGTCAGACACTGAGCAAGGGGAAGAGCTGACAGAGCCTTTGGAGTCAAAAACAAAACTAATTTTTACTGATGCAGTTTAATCAACCCTCCTTGTCTGCTGGCTGCTCCTTCTCACCTAACTTCAACTTTCTCATGATGAGATATCTCTATAGACTGTCTCTGGAGACAGAAGGGTAGCTCCAGATCCATGTAATTTCTGTTGAGCACTCACTTTAGGGGGGATTAGCCACTGGAGGTGCTTTAGGAGAATATTAGATGCAATTGTTACCTAACAACATGCTTATGGCTGCACTGGGCTCACATAACGTTCACTTTCTGAGGGGTTTCAAATATTTCCTTTGCTTTTAAACCTAATTAAGCAAATCAAGGTTCTGAAGGAAGTTGAGAGCCAGGAGCCTTTTCCCTGACTTATGATACTGCACACCTTCTGTACCTGAGGTGCCCAAAATTCACAAATGCCATGTGTGACAGTGAGGTGGAGGAAAGCAGCAGCCCATCTCTGGCTTGGACACTCCTGTGGTTTTACAGGGCAGGTATTGAGCCACAAACTGTAACCACAAGCACCATGAAGGAAGAATTTGATCTTTTGCCCAGGATTTAATGTCTGTTTTTGCAGTGTGAGCCACTGAGTGCCGTGCTGCTGACGCTGCAGCAGTGAGGATGTGATCTTGGGGGGGCTCAGGTGTCATTGCTGGGACTGTGCTGAGCAGGCAGAGAGGGAGGATCATCTCAGCTTTCTCCACCAGCCACCCCATGGCACTGTTCCTCTCATGATGCCTGTACTTGTGCAAGTGTTTGCAAAATAGAGACAAAAGGAAGATTCCTTCAGAAAATTTGTATCTTGACATAAAGCCAGAAAATAAAGGGGTGCAGGAAAAGAAGAAGGGTGTTATGATAATTATTAACTACCACAGTGACAACTCTATATTTCTAGCTGATAGAAATATGGATTTTAGACACAGGGTATGTTTAATGGAACCATTTGTGCCTCAGACTTGGTTTTATCTGAGGTGGAAAACAGAGGCCAGGACATCAGGAGAATTGCCAGAAAGAAGGCAGGAAAAGAGCTTTAGCAAGGAAACCAAAAGGAAAAAGAACAGATCTTAGATCTTGAGGAAGAAAAGCTGCAGAATTGGTCTAATTAAGGAATGTAGAACTAGACCGGGTGAGCTGAGGACATTGATTTGCACATCAGGAGAAAGGAGAAGAGGCCTCACAAAAATAAAGTCAGAGATGCAGGATGAAAATCAGGACAGAAGCATGGGGAATGGGATTGGAAGGGCTCAGAGGGAGGGGCAGGGATAGAGGCACATGGTGTGTGTGGACAGGTGAAGAATGGGAAGCCTGGGATAGAACCTAATGTTCAGGTGAAAATTTGCATTGCCTGTTGAGAGTGGGGTGGAGGAGACCTGAAACTGCACGGGACAGACTCAGGCCTAGAGCTGAAGGATCAGAATTCCCAGCACCTTTATCCTGGAAATCCTGGGAAAATACTTACCTGAAAACACAATTGCCTAAGAAACTATTGCAAAACTGCTGCAGCTACAGTTAGCAGAACCTGACTCCCTCTTTTTAAGAAGGTGGGTAGATGGATGGATGGATGGACGGACAGATGGAGCGAGTCTGGCTTTGGAACTCACCCCTTTCGCTTCCTGCTGTGCTCATATTGGTCATGATGAAAAAATTGGCTTTGTCTTCAGTTGAAACTTTGATACACATTAATGTTTTTCAAATAATGGATCGTGCAGATCCTAATATGGGCACTAAAAACAAAGGCTGTACTAATAAATACTGGGAAAGGACCCACTGCTTCCTGAAGACTGATAGCCAGATTTCTTTCTGCATGCCTTTTGCATCCTGTTGATGATATGACACTTTTTCCCCAGTAATGTCCAAGACACATTCTGCATTAATCCGATAATGTAACTTTCCATGATCTAGCCCTAAGAAATGTAATTTAACTTGTTTTCCCTCCCTCTCTGACTCCTTTTGACAACTGACTTTTTTCTAATGGTTTCTCCAACCCAAGAAATCTGGCACAAGTTGTTTTATTGTTCTCAGAGCAATGTTTGTGGTGTGTTTGATGTGTGATTAACTACCTGAAGCTCAATGAAGGCCTTGCTCTTTCAAAGGCCTGTCTGTGATCCATACTGCACCTGAATGGGGTCTTGTCAGAGCCAGTGGGAGTATGGACACCACTACAGTTAAATCCACATGAATTTGAAGGATTTGGGTACCCAAGGATGGTACCCAAAACCAGCCTTGTGACTGCGCGTTCCTCCAGCTTGGCAATGACTGCATGGAAATTGATAGGCACTTTGAATGCGTGGTGCTAATATGGGAAGGAAGGGAGTACGGTCTTGAATTGTGCAAAACTACCTTGTTAATGCCCCTCCTGCCTGGTGTGGTACTTTCCCCATCCTGTAGCACTGGTCACATCAGATACACCTGAAGACAGCTTGTCTCTTTTGTTGTAGTTGCAGGTGGAACTTGATCAGGAATATCAAGACAAATTCAAAAGACTGCCTTTGGAAATTCTGGAGTTCGTACAGGAAGCCATGAAAGGGAAAATCAGTGAGGATGGAGACCACAGTTCTGCCCCCTCTTCCCTGGCCTGTGACAGTGGAAAATCAAATCATAAACCTCCGCAAAGTGAGGAGGAATTGGAAGAAGACAACCAAGAGAAAGTGTTTGATACTACTTTTTAACTGCCCAAGAAACAATTAGTGCACGGGGCGCACCGTTCCCAGCTGTGCCGCGGTGAGCTGCGCCGGAGCTCCTGCAGGGAGGCAGCAGGAATCTGCATTCGAGTGCACATCTCCCCAAAGGAACATTTTATAAAAGTATTCTGCAAAGGTCTTCATTCTCATTCTTCATCTGATTATTGTTCTAAAGCTTAGTGCAGTTGTAATGGGAAAATTAATATGTTAACCTCCCTCTTCTCTTTATTTTTCTTTTCTTTTCTTTTTTTTTTTTTTTTTGGACAGTTTACAGTGGGTAATTTTCTGGCCATGTTCACTGTTAAGAATGTTTAATGAAGACCAGTGTATTGTACAGAGAAAAGTGTGTGCAGATTTCCTTTTGGAGTGCCAGAGCAAAGTGCTCCAAGTAATAGAGATCCTGGCGAATATTACAACAGTACCTAATCATATTTGTTTCCTTCTTTATAACTGCACCTTGACAGCTGTACCATCCTTTTACATTTGCACTGAAACCTTGGATCCTTTTTAGCTCTGCAAGCACTGGTGGCTTGCTCTCTTGATATTATGTTTATCCCATGGAGAGACATATATTTGCTGCTGAAAATTCTTGGAACTGTGGGGACGAGAAGAAAATGGAGAGAAGAACCCGCGTGGAGATTGTCGGTGTCTGTGTCTGTCTGTGTTTGCTACACTGTGTGAGTGCATATATGTTTGTATATATATACATTTATATATATATATATAGCTGTATGTGCACACACATCTGTCTATATACACACACAGCATGTTGCTATTTGAAGTTGATGTGGTCTCTTGGCCAAATGAAATGTTTCAGGGATCTGTGAGTAGGGAGTATCTTTCCGAGAGCTAACATCTGGGTTATACTGCTATAGAATAATCATGGAATCATAGAATTCTTTTTGTGGTGTTAGTGGTGTAAATCAAAGTAGTTTTAGAATATAAATTTGATATATATTTTGCAGACTCGGAAGTATTGATTTTAAGTATCATATTTTAAGCTTACTGAATTTGATAGGATTATAAAATGTTTAGGACTACAGTATTTGAAATCTAACAGAATCTTCCATTATTTTTAAGACTGAGGTTCAGTTTTACTAAGGTCTAAAATTTAAAAGCAAAGTATAAAAACCTGACCACTGTTATTTAAAAATGTATATTAATCTGTTTAACTGACTTGTTAAAATAAGAACAATCAAAGTTAGTGTACTGTATGATATGCATGAGAGAAGTAACAGCACATTCTGGGAAATTTCTATCAGATGACAGAGACACATTGTGAAAGTGAGGATATTTGAAAAGGTAAAGAAATGCTGTTCTGTGGATTCCCCCCCAGCAGAAATCAGAATCACGAGACACCTCAGACAGTTGGGATTGTACCTGGGCCAGTGCACGATCCTTCCCTGCTGGTAGAGGGGCCTTGGGGCAAGGGGACAGCAGCCCAGAAGCCCCAGGCTGGCCTGGAGACACCTGATCCTGCAGAGTCGTGTTCTCCTGCACCACTGGGCTCGGCAGCTGGGCTGGGAATAACACTCACATCCACCTTTGAAGATCAGGGCCTTACCTAGGGTTACACGGCAATCGGAGGAAGCAATCAGTTAATAGGGAGGCATTTAACACATCCTAACAGTTGAGTTACCTTACTTCCATTCCCTCAGGAGTTTAGTACTTAAAGTAACTTATTTTATTTAAATTTAAGCAATAAAATACAAATCAAGCTTAAGTTTTCAGTTAAATAATGGTGTATATATATAAGTTCAAATCTTGGAAAACAAACAGTATTTTGATGTTTCCTTTTTAAACTTAGAGCAGAAAGAAAGAAAAATTGCACATTGTTTGGAGATCATATTTTGAATTAAACTGTTCTGGTTTATGATGATGAAATCAGTGCACATGAAATTCAAAAATCTGACTTTCATCTTAACGCTAGGAAAGGTGACTCCTCTGCTAATCCTAGTTTTGCACTTTGAAATCAATCTTAATCACTCATTGAAAATGTAGAGTCGAGATTTAATGCTGCATTTTATAAAGTTAAAATGACGTGTTGTCTAAATTATTACGAGAATAAACTGATAGCAGTGTTCATATAAAACTGAAGCTATTGCATCACAGAAGCGTTGTACAGCGCAGGCTTTTGGGACAGTCCTGGCTCCTCCGAACCACAGCGACGTTCCCAAGGCTTCAGGGGAGCCAGGGCTTCACACAGCCCTCACAGAAACTTGGGCAAACGCCAGTGAACCTTTTATTTATATTTAATAAGAAATAAATAGACTGGTTGGGTTCAATATACTATCAGCTGTAGTCATTTTACAGTACGTTTGTATTTGACCATTTCCTGTACTCCCATTTTTTTATATCTGTACAGTGCCACTTTCTGCAGGTGTAAGGTAGTGTGTGATCCTGTACATCTTGCATCGTTCAAACTATTTCAGTGAAACTGATATCATTTAATATTGATATTACTTGAACTAGAGTAAGATAATGACAAAAGGGTCTTTATGATGTGCAAGTCTTGTGCCTTTTATGTATTTGCCTTGTTCCGTGTTGAATGTGTGGAAATGCTGTATTGTGGACTTTCTGCTGTATAGAATAGAGCTGTCTATATTAAACTAGGTCGTGCACTTCAGATATCTTTACACTACTGAAAATAGCTTGGTTTTGGCAGTATAAACAGAATTTTAAAAATTCTAATGAAGGCCAGACATTTTAGACTTAACATGTTCATAATTATGTTAATTAATGCTCATGTATTAGCTAAACATTCACTGACAGATAACTAAAGGGACATCATTGCTTGCCTTTCTTTGAAATCAGTGTTGCTCTTGTACATTGTATTATTAGTGTCTGTGATTGATTAGTCCTTGATGATTTGCTTTCAGAGTAGGATGAAATATTCCAGTTAACATGTACATATTTTTTCGGTTCCTCAATCTATGATTGTTTCAGAGGCATAATTCACATTTTTGTAAAAATTCTATGCAATTTTGTGGCATGATGTTTCTTCCACTTGTAATTTTATGTGCTTACATTACAGATCCAAAGGACAAATAAAAATTTCTTAACACAAGCCCAGTTTTCTCCATTTGTTGGTTCAAGAGCCTCAGTTGACTGAGGAGACCTTACCCTGAGCCTTTGCTGACAGGAGGGGCAGTGCCAGGAGAAGGCAGGGAAATTTCCCTGCAGGCTTTTGTGAAACAAGAAATGGCACATGCCTGTGCCTCCAGCCCCTGCCCATGCCAGCACAATGTGCATTTGCAGCGACTCTGAAGCAATGGGAAGCAAAAAGCAGCGTGCAGGAGCCAATGAACTGGTAAGAAAATGTGCTGGTTTACAGGAAGGCTTTTGCAGGAGAGCTGGGATGTGATTTCCAGCCATACCAATAAACTGTCAACAAATGACAGCACCTGTACTTCTGTTCCACTGCCCCGCTGTTTCACTCATCACCTTTATTTCCTTTCTGCATTCCCAGAGCAGAGATGATGGATTGCAAGCACTGGCAGGAAGAGGGGATGATGCACTGCATGAGATGGTGCCACAGCAGGTACTTGCACCATGTGGTTGGTGTGGCTGCAGCAGAGGGGACTGTGATGGACAGCCCAGACCAGATGATCTCACAGCTTCTCATGGCCTTAAGATCTGCTGCTCTTAGTATAATGTTCTTCTCTTCGAGGATTTTCTCCCCAGGAGGGCACTTTCACATATGATCACCCCAAGGCTGAGATTCCCCTTGGAAAGGCTTTCTAATATCCTCTTAATTGCAAGGGTCAGTAAAGTAACCCTGAGTGGTGATTCACCATGTGGGATGTCTCCCAGAAAACGAGTCACCTCTCTGCAAGGGTGTAAATCAGCCAGGCTGTGGCATCCCAGGAGCCCTCAGCAATAAATAAACTGAAGCCAAGTGCTCCTGCAGCTCGGCACCAGCTGAGCAGAGCAGATGGAGTCCCTGGCGGGGGGCAGAGCCCACAGTGCAGCCTGTGGTAAGATCATCTCTGACTCACTGAGTGCAGCCTGGGGAGCAGCTGGGACACAGCCCCAGCCAGGAGGAGCCGTGGTGTGGCTGCACATCTCCAGCCCAGTGCAGAGATCTCTGCACAGAGCCCCTTCCTGGGCTGGGGGAAATGCCTCTCCTGGTGGGAAGGGACTGGGACACGTAGGGAAGAGCCTGTGTTCCTCTCAGTAAATAAATATTGCACTCTGATGGGAAGGGACTCGGACAAGTAGGGAAGAGCCTGTGTTCCTCTCAGTAAATAAATATTGCACTCTGATGGGAAGGGACTGGGACAAGTAGGAAAGAGCCTGTGTTCCTCTCAGTAAATAAATGTTGCCCTTTGCCTTTGCTTTCCTGCCACAGAGCCTCCCTCTGATGGTTCAGCCCCAGACCAGTGACAGACTGGGGGAGCTGTGATAACTTTCTTGTGTCAAAGTAACTAATGAAAGGGAAATTATCTGGCTCTCCATGGAAATGCTGGTGTTCTCAACTATTGGAGGAAAGCTGCAACTCCTCACCTCATAGTGGGACTGGCCGTGGACAGGGGATGCCAGTGGTGCCAGAAGGACTTCAGGGCACAGGGACAGGCATTTGCTGGTGTTACACACAGTGATAAAAATCTTGTAGTTTAACTGGCCCTGCTTCAGATGCATTAAGGTGAATTTGACACAGTTATCATTGTCTTGCTTCATGGAGCTAACAGAGTTAAATACCTCTTCTCTCCATATTCACTGAGACCATTGCAGCAAAGCCCTCTTTATCAAACACAGCACTACCTTTAAGCAGCTGTATGAAAGCCAGCACCTGAGCTGCATGTGAAGTGAGGAGAGTGTTTCTGCACAGAATTGCTGCTGCAGGTTGGTGCCTCCCTGGGCTGCACGTTCCTGTCCCAGCCCTTCCATGTGCTGGCACTAGCTGCCCCTCTGCAGCAGCCTGGCAGGCACCAGCAGCGAGCCAGGCAGCCTGCCTGTGCCCAGCAGGGAGGGACAGTCGGCCTGGGCACGGCCACACCCCACTCATGCTCTGCCTGCGTGGCTGTTCTCAGCTCAGCCCCAAATGCAGAAGAGCTGTCTCATGTTGGAGCTCTGTTTGCAGTGCCGATGCACGCTGCACGCTCTGTTTGTTCCCTGCTCACTTGGTTTTTCAGCACTCTGGAGCACTGCCAAAAGTAAAGGGCCTGCTCCACAAAATAAAACTTAGAGCTTTTTGTTCTAGAAGGCAAGTTCTTCAATATTTCTTAAAGAAACTCAGAGGGTGTTTCTTGAGCAGTCTGTCTAATCCAATGCACACAGCACAGTGCTCTTGGTCCCCTGTTAGCTCCACAGCAATTAGTGCCCAGTGTTGTGAGCTCTTTGTGCCACAAACTTCTTCAAGTGTCAGAATTCACTAGCCAGGTGTTAATATTGATTTTTATACTATGTGGAATAAAGAGTGAAAAATCAAATAGTGTTTTCTATGAAGAGCTGTTTCATACTTTCATAATAGATATCATAAAATTCCATCAATTACTGGGGTCTCTTCAGGGGACCTAATTATTGTGCTATGCATACCTAGTCTGAAAACTTAATAATATCTCCAGATGCTGCCAAAAGTCCTTTGGAGGTCTTACATTCCACAAGGGAACCCTCTGCTCTGTTTGGAATTTTTTCTTTCTTTTAAATGAACTATCAGATGTTCAGTGAGGGAGATGAACTGGAAAGCCTGCATTCACACAAATTCAGGGTGGTAAGGCAGGGAGGGAGAGGGGGTGTTTATTTTATTTTTTAATAATTAGATCATCTGGGATTTGCCTTAGGTCAGCTATGTAATGGTGACTTCCCAGTGTCACACACTCAAGGAGCTGCAGATAGATCCCTCCATTGCTGGAGGAATTAATGGGCAGTGCTGTAGCAATTAATGAGCAGTTTGGGGTTGCTTTTTTGGGGGGAGAGGTTATCCTAGCAGAAGGTGAATGCCAACAGAAGCAAAACTATTTCAGTGACTCCTTGTGTGAAGGCAACACGATCCTGGGGGAGCAGTGGGCATTTCATACTTGGACTGCTTGATGAATGGCCAGCAGAGCAGCAGGTTCCAGCCCAGCACAAAAGCATTCTGGATGGTTGTGATCACACTGGGGAGGTGTTCCTGGGGAGGTTCCCCTCTTTCAGAGCTCCAGGCCCCAGGCCTGTTGCAGTCTGTGGCACTGTGTGTCAGAGGGAAGCAGGAGTGGTGCCAGCTCCCAGCACAAGGGGCAGCCCTCAGCCCTCTGCAGAAGGGGATTTGTGGCCCCTGGAAGACAAACCAGAGCCACAGAACCAGCTCCCATCTTCCCATTTCCACATCCAGATGGCTGTTATGAAACAAGGAAACATGATGTGCCTGAGTGTGTCTGAGAGGACAAAACCACACTGGTGGAGCATGCTAATCCCTTCTTGTCTGAACCCCAACTCCTCTTGGGTGCATTACTCATCCCTGTGGCTCTCCAAAGAACCAGATTTTCCTTTAGATGTCTGATTTTGCTGAAAGATATGAGAAATGCTCAAGGACATAAATTATTCTTTTCATAGCCTGTGATAATGTATGATTCTTAAATTGCCACCAGATCTGCCTCCTTCAGATAGTGGAATGAAAATAATGCTGTGCTTGCCCTGAGCCAGGAGAGGATCTGGTCCAAACCACGTCGTCTTCCAGCAACCCAGCAGCATCGTGGATGCAGATGGTGGGGATGCAGGGACAAATGCAAGGGTTGGAGGATCAGAATTCAATGTCAGGCACTCAAATTAATTTCTTATTGCAGTCCTCAGAATTGGGACCAGGTTTGTAGGGATGCTGAGTCTGTCAGTATGGTGTACATCAGACGTGTGCAATGTGGGGTGATGGAGCACTGGTGTCCAGTAGGACAGGAGGTGGTTTCTCGCTCTGTACTACTACCCACTCAAAACCCAAACTGCGACATTCATAAAGCCTCCTTTAAATAAAAATTTCATTTTCATTTGTAATTATAATGATCCCCACTAATATTTCTGGTGCCTACAGCAGTTACAGGTTGCATGTTTGCAACCTTCCTTGACCAGCAGCAGATTTGGGACCATTGTGAGCTGTGAAATGGAAACTTTTTTCACATAACTCAAGGAGATGATAATTGCAAAAAAACCAATCAGCACCATAGCACCTGCAGTAAAATCAGAGTTAGCAACCCCAAATCAGTGAAGGCTGCAAAACCACTGACACAGGGAGCTACACAAGACAGGTAATTGATGTAAAGCATGCAGTATTTATATCAAATGGGGGGGAAACCAGTCAGAGGATGTTTCTATATAACCATTTTGGGTTTTCTGGCTAGCATCCCTTACCAGCAGAAATACAGGCATCAGCCAGCAGCGCCTGATCCTGCTTTTCCTGGCAAAACTGCAATTTGCCACAAGTTACAGCGGGAGCGGGACTCATCTTACAATGCAGCCCATCCATTTCCCAGGCAGCTTTCTGTGGGAGCCACACTGTGCCTTTGATTGCAGATGGAGCCCATCCAGGCACTCGTGATCACGGTGGCTGCACCCAGCCTAAACCCCTGCTCTCCCTACAGGAGACTTGTAAGGCAAGGCATCAACACACACTTTAGGCACAGGTCTGCCAAGACCCTTCCTACTGCCACAAGGGTATTTCTGCCATATGTGAGCCAAAAAAAAAAGCATATTAATTTAATAGGGGAGGAGACATTCTACCACACTCATTTATTGTAGCTGATGAAAAGGCTGTAATGCAAATTCTTTGTGCCAAGCTGCCTGTGCTAGCCAACGTTTCGGCATGTTACATTCCTATCTAGGCAGCTTTTAATTATTAGTAATTCCAAGTGTTTTGAGGTTGAATTGCCATGGATTTTAAGTGATGGGTTAGCATGGACATTAAACATGAGCCCAAGTGTCAATGCCAGGCTGTTGGCGTGATCTCGCACCGCTGCTCCTGGCTGTGGGTGGCTGCAGAGGATGACAGCTGAAACTGCAAATGTGAGAAACTCCCAAATGTGCATCCATGTGAGACAGGCCCTGTGGGCTGACATTTCTGCATTGCCATCCATTACAGTAAGTGATTCTTAGCCAGTGTCCTGGGTTCAAACCAAACTAAAGCTTCTGCTTTTCCCACGTTCTCTGGTAGAGGTTTCGGGATGTGTGCGATCATTCCCCAGAGTTTATTGTTGTTGGCCAAGCAGGACTTTCCATGGATAAGAGAAGATACAACTGGAAACAGAGAGCTCCTCGTTCCACACTGATTCCAATCACGTGGGATAATTTCAGATGGATCTCAGTGTGAGTGAGCAATGATCACATGCCCATACCCTGAGACAGTGACTGATCTGAAAATTTATACATCCATGTAACCCTGGGGTCAGAAGTGTTTGCTTCTTATATTTCCAACTATTTGCCAAAGCTGAACAACTCCAGCTCTAGCAACTATTGATAGAATATGATCATTTCAAAAGAGAAAGATTTTGCAAGTCTTTTATACATGCATTAATATTAAATCCTCTGGAAAATTTCAAAATGTGACTTTGCACCGAGTCCCTTGTGACAAGACATCACCCATGAGAAAGAATGAGAGGGGAGAATGTAGCTCAGCAAAGCTGACAGTTTAAACATCCCCAGAGAAAAATATAACCAAGGAAATTATTTTTGTGTATGTGCCGGGCTTGGGGGAGGAGGCTGGGTTTATTTTATTAAGCAAATGACCCATGGCACTTCTGCACAGAAGAAGGCAGATTTTAGACAGCAAAACTGTGCATCTTACTTGGAGTCAGTGGTCTGTGAAGACTGTTGGAAGTTACCACTTTTAAAAGATGCCTGTCCTGTGTTCAGTCCAGCTAAACAACTTGGGCAGTCAACCCTGGGACTTTAATGGATGGATGGATGTTGTCAGGAAGAAAAGAGCCTGGACTTATCTACAGAGACTTGGAACATTTGGGGCAAGTGTTCCAAATTAAGAAAGAAAACATTCCATGATTTACGTCAAAACTACAAAAATAAGCGTTTTGCACAGCTCATGCTCTGACCAAAGTCAGCATCCAAAACATGCAAAAATTACTTCTAATTACTCCAGCTCATGACAAATGAAATTCTCCTTGGTCTTCCACGGCTGAAATATCTGTCTTGTCCTGATTTTTTCCTGTAACCATTCCCAGACACAAGAGGTTCAGAACAATGCCGTGATATCCATGACAGAGGACACAGGAGAGGGGGAAGGGAGAAAGCAAAAGGCATTATTTGTAGTTCTTACAATATTAATATAGTAATATTAATGTGTACTATGAGCCTCCCACAAAGCTCCAGCTCAGCCTGTGGCCCTAGAGGACTGGTGCTGCCTTAGAAATATGTGGACAAAACAGGCAAGGAAGGGAGAAATGGTTTGTAAAGGGAAGAAAGAGGGTGGGTATGTCAGTCTGTGTGGTACTTAGAGCTCCTCTAAGCTGCAGTGAGGATTCTCCTGCCTGCAGCACTTGGGTGTTGCTCCTCAGGCTGAAAACTTTCCTTTTGCTGCAAGGGCTCCTCCACAAGAAGTGCCAGGTGCAGAGAGAAGCCCTTGAAGGCATTCCCTTGACAGAAGGGTGATGCTGATTGGGAGTACAGCACCAGTGTGCAGTGTACTGCCGAGAGAAAAGGCACTTCAGCTGGGGGAACAATTTGCAGTAATGAGGGTGAAAGGTAAACTTTGCAGCACAGCTCTTGTCAAACAAAAAGGTACCAAAGTCACAGTGAATTTCTGGAGTACCTGACAGGCATTTCTTCTGGGTAGGGCTCCATAACACACACTCACTTCACAAGCCATTTGTTTTGCCTTACAAACTGTCGCTGTTGAGCAGATGCCACCAGAAGCTGGAAGGAAATGTGACTGGAGCTCCTCCATCAGCACTTCTAATTTCCTTCCCCAAGGTGGGAGGAGTGGCACACAGATAAAACTTGTGTGTGTGTCTCTATGGAGAACGCCAACGAGCAACACAAATGAGCAGGATTGTTTATGCTGGGCTATCAGATGGTGTTGCCACCAAGTACTATGTGTGATTAGAAGAGGAAAAAAAAAAAGAAAATTTATACTGAATTTGTGGTGCTAGAGTGGCTGGGTGTGTCTGCTGTTGGATGAGGAAATGCACTCCTACCACCCCCAGGTGTGCAGAGCAAAGCCTCTCCTGGTGACCAAGGTGCTGCTGCAGCTCCTGGAGGAGCAGAGCAGTGGGAACGTGGCTGGGGTCACAGCAGGGCGGCTCTGCTTGTACCTGGCTGAGGGCACAGCTCTATTTGCTGTAGCAGAGGTGACTCCAGGGGTCTCATGCTCTGCTGAGGGCTGCTGGGTTTTCATATGAGCTAAACCTTGGTCTGTACAGGATCTGACACTCCATTACACCAAGGAATGCACCTGCATCCCCCAAATCCCTCACTGAAGTCCTGGCATGGACATGCACAGCAAGCAGCAGTTTGGATTTTGTGTCAGTGGCCCCTGGGGCAGGAAATCACTGTGGTATCCCCATGATCAGCCCTGCTCTGTGAGGATGCAGAGCCACACCTGAGCACAGCTAGAGATTCCTGGGATAACTGTCTTTGGCTTTTCCCTAAAAAGGAGCTCGAGGAAGGGCTGCTCATCCTTCACCTCAGCTGGGCTGAGATCTTCAGCTTCTATGAAAAATGAATCTGGGGGAGAGGTCTGCTGTGAAATAAACATCAGATGTGACAACCACACAGACTTAAGAGGAGAAATGGTGCTTTGGGGTGAACAGTAACCAACTGTGGCCAAAGAAAGAGGCAGATCTTCATTGGCATCCCATCCTCTTCTGCAGTGAAAGCTGGCATATTGCAGGACAGATGATTTCCCTGCCTGGTTTTTTATAGTGCTTTACACTTCCCAGGAGTTGTTTCTATATGACTATAATAGAGCTGTCAAAATAACAGCTTGTGGTGGAGGATGCAGTCACACCTCTTGGCTCCGTGCTGCCCCTCTCCTGCAGGAGCAGGCCACATGAAGGTGACATGCCTGTGAGTGCAGGAATGGCTCAGGGCTCCTCTGGCTGACCTTCCAGCAGGGCCATGGCCCCAGGCCCCTCCAGCCTTTTGCACTGTGAGCCTGGCCCCAACCATGTCTCCTTTGCCCCATGAAGGTCTTTCCCAGCCTCAAGTTCTGCATCCTGCCCTTCCTGCCCAGCATTTCTGATCCAACCACGCTGCAGGCAACACATGGAGCACAGTCACACACAGCCAGCTGATAATGGAGGGGTTTGGCGGGTATTGTTCTACTGCAGCTGGACAGAGCAGTGAGGGCAGAGGTGGGACAAGATCTAGTCCCCATCCACTGCAGAATGGCTGTTGGGTAGGCCATGGAATACAGCTCAAGGAGGAATAGCCCCAGGACTACCTGGCAATCACTGCCTGGAGGGAGGCAGCTTGCTGGTGCTGGGGTAATGATGGCTCTCCCATGCCTGGGGAAAAGAGTGTTAGGAAGTGTCCAGACCTGCTCTGTCTGGGAATAATTGTGCAAAATCAGAGCCAAACATTAATGAAAGAACTGGAGTCACCATCCACCCATGTCCATTTGCTTGGAGGCATCAGGCTTTTGCTCCCTTCTTTGATCAGACATCTTCAGTACCCTCCAGGTGCCTGCTTGCAAGGTCAGCATTTCCTATGCATGAGAGCAGTGGCTCTGCTGAAGATGAAGGCTGCAGAGATCCAACCTACCAGCTCAATCAGATGGTTAAGTATCTCTGCAGGAATGATCACTGTCATTTAATTTGCTGATTAGTGTTGTCATATCTATTTGTAGAATACAGTATAATTTATGGTGAGATCCCTGGAGGATCTTCAGCAAATGCTACAAGTAATTGAATCTGCTGATTTCTAAAGGTCAGGTGAAAAGTGAGCATTATTATACCACAGATGAGGTGATGATGACACCAGGTAGCTTTATATTTCAAATGTAAAACTTGTACTCCCTGATCATTGCTGTATGCCATCGCTGTGGAAGATGAGTGAATAAGACAATCAACCATAATGTCCATTTTCAAACCTGTCAGTAAAGCAGTGCAGCTTCTGAAGAGAAGGAAAAGGGATTTACTTTTCCAAATCAACAGCTCAGGGGGGAGAAGAGTTTCAGAGAGGCGTGACTGGGGAAGCATCAGGAAATTGTTTGGGTGATTCTTCTGAAGAAGTGGCTCAGTGGTGAACTCTGAGGCTGAGTGCTGCTATTTCCAGTCCTGGCTCAGAACCATCCCCGAGCTGGCACAGCCACTTTCCGTCTCTCTTCCAGCAAACAAGCGGATTTCCCTTATCAGCAAAACTAATTTTGTCTGGCTGACAAGTTATAAAAATTAAGTCTTTTAATTTGGATTGTAGAGTCTGGAGTTCAGTTCTGCAGAAATGAGGGAGAAGCGGAAGGAAGGTGGTCTGGGAAGTGGCAGGGACAATCAGCTTTTGAGGGCACCAGACCAAAGCATCTCACTGAAGAAATGGTTTGGCCAAGGAACAAAGCTGATGGAGAGGACCAGCAACACAAAGCTCAAACTGGTTTGCTCTAAAAAATCTGCCTGCTAATAATAAGTTGAGATTTTTTTCCCAATAAAACCAAACATTTTTTTTGTTTAAAGAAGAGAAGTATTTCTTCAGGACTAGGCTTTTGTTGTCAAACTTGTCTGGGCCCATCAGAAACTCCCCCAGCCTTCTGGAATACCACCAGTTCCCATCTGCTTCCCTCAAAGTAACCAAGTCAGTGGAGAGCTGGGCAGGAACCAAATTGGCAAGACAAGGGCTGGGTTGACACAGTGACTAAATGTGGGATGTGTCTGTCCCTGTGAAGCTGCTGCTAACCCAAGCACACTGTGTGGTGGCTAACAGGAATTTATAGGCCATGCACCACTGACTTCTCCTGCAGCAACTCGTGCCTACAGGTGCTCTGCACAGGGCAAGACTGTGCTGGGGTCATAAATTCTGTGGCTGAAATGCCTAATAAAAAGGGTAAATGCATGTTTGCTTGTAAAAGCCCTTCCCCAGAATGGATTAAACAAGTTATCATGTGCTTTTTCACTGCAGAAATATGTGTATGCTGCAAACTTTCATCTTCAGCTGCTCTGTTAACCATCAACCTAGAACACTGCAGGCTATGAGAGCTGCCAGGACAAAAACCTGAAGCTTTAAGCTCAGGAAAGACTTAAATACCCACTTTACTTTACACAGCCTGGTGACAGCAGTATGGATGTGCCTAGGGCTGAGTGCTCCCATGCTCCCATGGATCAGGGCCATGGACACTTCAAACAGAGGCACCTGTCTGCAAAACCTTCCTCTCCTTGGGAGGAGGCTTCTCTCCCAGCTCCTGCGTGGGTGTCGGGGCACATAAATCCCCCAGACTTTGTTGTTCTGCCAGCCAGCAGGACACAAGAGCAGTGAAAACCTGCCAGGTCAGTTAGAAACCAGCTGAGTCACAACACTGCAGCAGGGCCACCTGAAAACAAACAGGCCAACAATGAAAGCTGCACAGGGGCCAGGTCAGGAGCCTGACTCTGGGTGGGTGCAGGTTTGTCTGCTGCAGGGGCTCTGGCACTGAGGATGCTCCCTGCTGCTTCCCTGCTGCTTCCCTGCATGGCTCCCTTTGTGCAAGCCTGGCAGAGCTGGGTACCCATCACCTGCTGTGCAGCACACCATGGAGCTGAATACCTGGAAAAGCAGCACCAGAGCAAGGACCCAGTGGGATTCCTTCAGCAGGAACCCTTCTCTCTGTCCCCAGCATCGCTCCCCTCAGGGTGACAGCGGGCACCACTGGTGACAAGGGTATGCCAGCCCACGTGCACCAAATGGGGAGCTGTTGGGTTATTTTGGTGCTCTCTGGGGAGAAAGGCAGGGCAGCAAACATGGATAAATAACCGCTCCCGGTTCTGGGTCTCTTACATAAGGGGATGATTATAGAAACTGCTGTGTACAAGGGGGTGGAAAGGGATGAAAAGATCAGAGTTTTTAAAGGAAAGTAGGTCTGGGTGTTGAGGGGGGAAATGGAAATTACCAGCCTTCCTTGAGGCTTGATAGAACCAAAGAAGGTGGTGCTGTGTTGTAGCGATGTCCAGGCCGCAGACAAGACACGAGCTGGGGAAGGGCCGCTCAAAGACCTCGTACAGATCTTCTCTTCTGGATGAGCTGATGTATGGGACTGTCAGCTGAGCACAGTGCTGGGAATCAATGATTTAATAGCACAAATGGTTTCCAAAGAGAGCTGGGAGAGTACTGTCCCAAAGTAACCAACACTTCATGTTCCATCGCAAGCACAAACGCTAATTGAATTATTGCAGACGTGTAGAAAGCAATCTTGTAGCCATCCTGACACTAATGTTGGTTGGTTGATTGGTTAGTGAAGAATTGTTCACTATATATTTTCCTTTCTTTTAAGCTTACTGAACAATGCAGGATGCTTTTTAATCCTAATCAGAAACGAAGCTGCTTACAAACTAGGTTTAAGCATCTTTAAATCCTCATCATAGAGGAGCTGGGTTTGGGCTGCATTAAGACAGGCTGCTATTTTATTCAGAATTGTTTAGAGAAAAATAGAGGAGGGTTTCATAAAGCACTAAACATTACACACAGGTATTTGCCATCTCCACCTCTTTTAAACACAGACTGTAACTCGCCCATTCCCTAAGCTGCAATTTATTTTTCTATAGCCGGGCTGTGGAAGCTGTGGGAATGGAAGTGATCAATTGTTCTGATCTGTACTGAGAGTACCAACCCTCTATGTGTTCAGCCTGGTTGTGGTGGCAAGGTGTGCATTCACAGACTCACTGCTGGGTGTCTGGAGGTTACCCTCCAATGCAAGTGCTATTTATGATCTGAGCAGAGCCATACCCCACAGAGCAGATGTCCTGCAGCAATGTAATTGTGAGTTACACTGCCTGAGTGCATTTCTCTCCCTTTGGGCTCCTGATTGCTGTACCAGGAGCACCATCACAGCTTCTCTCACCAACAGGGTTTTGGTGCACGGCCACTGGAAGGTCTCCTTTGGAAAAGTCATTGTGCTCATGTAAAACACTGGTTTGGAGCAGGGCTGTCACACAGCCCTGGGATGGATCTGGGAGGATAACCAGTGTACTGCATGACAGGGATACTGCCTGGATGCCATTCAGGATTCTGTACCTCTCATTCCTAGCACACATCCACCCTTGGCGTGCACTCCACAGGTGAATTCGCACAAGGACACAGAGAGAATCCTCATGGATGTTTTTGGTGCCTCCCTTCCTTGGGGCCAAGCCTGCTCTCACTGCAATTAGCAGGAGCCTGTGGTGCAGCTCTTGTGCGTAAGCCCTGCTCAGCTGAGCAGCCTCCCTGCCCTCAGTGGGCTCCTTGTGAGCCTCATTTAGGGCTGGAATTTGCCAGCACCCACCGGGGTGCTGCTAATACCTACTCAGTCTCTAGACCTGCTGTTTTAGATCATGCCTGATGGGCACTACCAGAGGGAGCCCACATCACAGACAGGAGCCAGAGCTGCTGGATGGTCCCAGCCATGTGCTGTGGGCATTTATGGGGCAAAGGGGCACTCATGAGTGACAGCAAGAAGGACAGAGAGATGAGCATGGGTTTATGGCACAGCGTTTTCATCAGGCAGGGTTGATAAATGAGAAGCAGAAGGGTCTCTGGGCACAGGGGAAGCACTGACACTGCTGTTACAGGCTGTGGGGTGCAAGGACCCTGCTTGGCACCCTTCCTCCTGCAAGGCTGCAGAGGGAAGAGCTAAGGCAGCAAATGCTGCTCCTTTTGGCTCCCTTCACGTGCCTGCTACGGCATTGCTGTGTGAGAATCCTGGCAGGGGGTGGAAATGCTGTGTCTGCTGGGGCTGAACAAGTTCCTGTGTGTTTAGCAGTTGTGGTGTCCTTGTTTGCTCTTTCCTGCGAGGCGTGTGAATGGAGCCCTTTGTACATCAGGGTGTGTGGTGGTGCCCAGGTACTCCGTGCATATAAAGGAATATTTGTGCAGTGGCAGCTGAGCCATGGAGATGGTAGAAGCAGGTGCCTTGTCTACATTTCATAGGAAAATGGAGTATGTTTTATGGAATAAATCAAGGCTTTGTTAGCTAGGCCACCTTATTCCTGCAGGGAATCCGTAGGAAGGATTTATATTAAGTGTTCTCTGATGATAATGATGCTTTTAAAATAGAATTCAGAATATTATGCCACCTAAATCTTGATAGCCCATTCCTTTAGCTCGGAAATACTAATGCAAGGTGTATCTTGTACTCCATATTTCATGGCTGTTCCAATTTCTTTTCTTTTTGAGCTATATATTAATGTGGAGTTAGAGATTTTATCTCCCCAGCTACACAGTCCCCCTCACAAGCCTCTCCAGACATGCAATTTAGCAAAAAAATGCTTGCTTTGTTCCTCAGCATTATATGGTGTAATCAGGAGAATAAATAGCGATGACAGAAAGATTTATGACTTGATTTTTTTCAGAGATGGAGAGGACAACTAATACACAATATTGATTTCATGAGAAACTGGGCATCCTCACACCAGAGAAGCATTTTTTTTCAATATCCACTTCAGAAATATCACCCTAAATGAAGTGGGTGTTTTGAGAAACTAAAGGATGAACAGGAAAAATTTTCAGGATGGACTGTTTTTTTTCTTTTCCAAAACATGAAGATATGTTTTGATAATCTAGCATACAGCAGGATTTGGCACTCATTGGCATTTGGTGTCCTACCCAATGTTAATCTACCCTTCAGAAAATATGCCATAACCTCACTACCCCTGAAGCATCATTTCACTGAAAATGTTTTGGATTTTTTAAATCACCTAAAAGTGCAGCATTTATGGACATTCATAAAACAAACCAGAACACAGCATTTCAGTTTCAAATACAACTCTTAGCTGGTTTAAACTCTCTCTTTCAAAAGTGCAACTGAATACAGTTCTGTCTTTTTTACCTATCCTAAATACAAATGCAACCACTCAGTGACATCTCTTTTTTTTGTCTGGGTTTTTGATATTTCTTGAGCTCAGCTTTTGGTTCCAAAGGGGTGGGGAGCTGCTCTGCTCCCACCCCTGAGATCCTGAGCCTGAAGTCTAATTACGGTCTTTCCATCTTCCTTGGCTGTTCCCTGCTACAGTGGGGACAAATTTAGCAAAATCCTCCAGCTGTGCTGAGACTGTGGCAAGAGTTGAGGCTTGGGGTTAGAGCTTGAATTGCTGTAGCCTCTTATTTCCTACCCTGTCTGCCTCTGAATGGCAGCTGTGCAAATTATATGCATACACTTCCTACTGTAGGTTGGTTTTATGGGGGTTTCACTGCAGTGGGGGAACTTTGAACAAATCATTTTAAGCTGGTAACTTTAGTCAATGCCATTTTTTCTTTTTTTTTTTTTCCTTGCAAAGCCAGGTTCCTCAATGTCCCTTGTAATTCAGCACTAGTTAAATAGTGCTGGTTTCCTAGGGAAGAGGTGCTATTGTTTAAATCAGAAAGGTGAACACAAATGTAAGGCATTATCCTGTCTACCAAACGTGTGGGACGTGCAGATGAACAACGCCTAGGCAAGCTGCAAATGAAACTTATTTTTCATTCTTCTTCCCAATCCTGGAAAGAAACATCTGCAGGAAGAATGGGACTCAGTCTGAAACCAGTTGTGATGGAAGTCAGCTACTGTAGCCCTGCAGCTCTGAACCTCTGTGCCTTCAGAAATTAAAAGCCCTGTTCCTATTGATTATTTGAAATTAATATTTAATAATAGTAAAAGCATGATTTCCATGTCAGAAGAGGGTTTCTTCCTAACAAACTCTTTCTTTTGAGGCAGCTCAGAGGACTTGCCTGTCACTGCTGGATGCTGCCCAGACCACAGGATCCTACAGCATCTCTGGCTTCTGGAGTGAAGCAAACCCCTTGTTCTCTCCCTGGTGTATGTGTGTGCTGCACATCCCTTATCCAGCCTGATATCCCAGATCCTGGGGCACCCAGCACCACACAGGGAGCCAACACACCTCTGTCTGCCAGTCTAAGCACAAATGTAATAATTTCTGTGGTTTATGCCTACCTTGTAAGAGCATAAATAACTGCTATCAGCTCCTGGTCTATGGGGCAGCACAGCAGCTCTAATGAGACCTGATCCTTGCTACCAGGGCAGCTCTGTGTGGGCCAGTAGGTGCTAAACTGAATTTTAACCTGCTGGCAGTGAACACTTTATTATATAGCTGTGCCTAGGGGCTCTGCAGGTCTGTGCACCACACACAGCGTGCTCAGGGGAAGCTGAGCTTGTGGGTGAGCACTCAGGAGAGGAAGGACAGTTCGCAGTTTCTGCTGATTGCCAGCAATGCAATGGAAACAAGCTCTTTTTCTCCACCATCTACACACAGATGTACTACTGCTGTTCTTGCTGGGATGAGCACTAGCTGGGGATATTTCTGTTTGGATGGAGAAGTGGAGAGAAAAAGAGAGGAAAGAAGTGTCAGCCCCCAAAATGTGCTTCATGACAACGTGCATGCAGCACACACACCAGGTGCTTGTACCACAAAGATGGAACTGATCCAGCTCTCCTTTGCCATCCCAAGGACATCAGCATGAAAGGAAGATACAAGGGACATAAATCTTTCCTTTCCTTGTTTTTATCAGGCTTATTTTGATCTGCTTGCCTGATTTAGCCACAGGTGCTGTTAGCAGCACAACACCAATTTCTATGGGCAGGGCCTTGGGGCTTTCTGTTCTGTATCTGAGAGATACAGGGAGTTTATTAGCTACTGATGCTTCATGACTCTCTCCCAGCCCTATTAGTAACCCAGCCACCAGCTCCTGCGTCTCCCCTTGTTCTACACACTCCTGCCATTGTGTCTGCTGCACCTCTGAGTCACAAAGCTTCTTCCTTCAATTTCAAATCACTTTTGCAGAGTAACTCCCGGTAAGAGAATCTTTTAAACCTATTTAATAAGACTATGGCCAGTGCAAGTGTGAGGCAACTGATGTTTAAGGGGAAAGGAATAAAGGAAAGTTTTAATATAAAGAGAACCCATCAAAGGTTCTTAAAAGAAATTGCTAAAGATGTTGCACAAGTGACTTACTGCACATATCTGTGGTTTTTTAAATTGTCTTTTAAGTTTTTCAACAACATTTTAATTAAAGGTTTTATTAGCAAGTGCCTCATTATAAAAGACTGACATTTTTATTACTTTCTATTTCATAACTTTTACAAGTGACTTTCTACAAATGTTTTGCTCTAGAAAGGTCATTCTGGGAGAAAGTAAGAACCAAGCAACAGTGTTAAATCAGTCATGCGAAAGGTGTGATGTGAGGCATAGCTTGTTTTAATGAATTTTGTTCACTAAGTGATTCTAACTTCTGGCCATAGCAATTGTGGTGCATTGATTTCCAGCCCCACACTAGCCTGGTAAACAAGATCTCATCACAGGCCCTGGTTTGTGTCAGTAAGGGCTTTCTGCTCAGGCAAATCAAATATTTCAATCTCCAGGTCCTCCCAGCTTTGTGCTCGGCTGCATGCAAGCCTCGGAAGGAAGAGGCTCCTTTAGAGCTGCAGGGCAGGGCAGGAGGGGCTCAGTCCCCATCAGTGCCCCTGAACCAGGGCTCCCTGTGCCAGCTGTTTGCAGCTGCACAGCCTCTCCCTGGGCACAGCCCTGCCTGTGCCTGGGCTGTGGCACAGGGGGCAGCAGCAGGGCAAGGCAAGGCTGGCTGCAGCAGGAGGGCAAGGCAAGGCTGCAGCAGGAGGGCAAGGCTGGCTGCAGCAGGAAGGCAAGGCTGGCAAGGCTGGCTGCAGCAGCAGGAAGGCAAGGCAAGGCTGCAGCAGGAAGGCAAGGCAAGGCTGCAGCAGGAAGGCAAGGCTGGCTGCAGCAGCAGGAGGGCAAGGCTGGCTGCAGCAAGAGGGCAAGGCTGGCTGCAGCAGCAGGAGCTCAGGGCAGCCCAGGCTGTGTCCTGCTCCAGGCTGCTCTAGGGATGTCTCACAGCTTACTCTGTGCTCACACCTTGGCTGCTGGGCTGATGAAGTTCTAGCCTTTGCTTTTCCACAATGCTCTGAGGACTTCATATAATTTTCAAATATAGTAATCAAACCACTGAGCAACCAGACCCAAAATCTGAAATTTATATCTGATGGGGAAGCAAAATTCTGAATACAAACTGACTGCTGCTGCTCAGTTTCTTGTGGATTTAGATTGCTGTCTTTGGGTGCTTTTGCAGGTTGCTCACAAAGTAACATAAGCTATAAGGAAAACCTCCAAAAAATAACAATAAGTTTATCCCATCAGTCACTGCTCTTCACCATTCCTGTGGCCAGCTGTCCAATGACTACCCTGTGTGTATGGAGCCAGTGCTGATGTCTCAGCTGTAAGTAACACCCAGCAAGGGAGCACTGCATATATTTAAATTGTGCAAGGACCCAGCAGATACTGTGCCAAGACTGGATTTTGTGCCTATCTGAGACCTCCTCCTTGGAGGATTTGTTCTTGAGTGTTGCATAACACCTTTCCTTCTGCACTGACCTCTGAGATAATGTGCAGCAGGAATGTCATATTGTCAAGAGAGCCAGGCAGCAGCTTGGGAGTTGGTACAAGGGCACATGAATAATGGCATTATTTCCAATCAGAAAATTGCTAAATTTAAGTCTATTACTGAATCCATCAGAACACTGTGCAGCTTGGCACCTTATGCAGGGTGTGCACCTACATAAGATTATGTTCATAACAGGAATCAATAAGGTCTAAAGAAAAAGCTGGAAAAAATATCCATGAGCATGGGGAAGGGAACACTAAATGTTTTGTGATTTTTTTAGCTGACCTCTTGATTTCAAAGTTCTTTTTACTCAACATATCCTTCCCTAACAAAGTGAAATAGTAAGTGACAACCTGAGAAAAACCCAGAGGGATGGTAAAAATCTGTACAAGGCTGGAGCTTGTTTTGCCTTCAGCTGAGATGGTTCATGCAGGGCAAGCTGAACTTCTTACACCTGCTAGAGCCATAGACCATAACAGAAAGGGACAGACACAGTCCTTTACTTAAAACTAACCCCTGTGAGGCTGTCGGTGTGAGCACCAGAATGTGGAGCAATTGTGTGCAGCTGAACATAAAAAGTCCTTAAATAATCCTTCCTCACACAACTGCCACCAAAAGTACTGTCAACAAAGGGACCTGCTCTGCTGAGTGGGGATGTTTCCCTCTTCCAGCCTCTGCAAGCAAATGTGGCACCACTGGCTCTGTTGTAAGCAGCCTGTCAGTACCTGTAAGGTGACTGTCTGTGCCTTAGCACACAGAAGTAATAACCTGCAAAACTAAGACAGTGTAAATTCTAGCATTTCCCAGGAGTGTCTGGCTTTGCAGCTTTAGCAGTGCTGGTACAAGGCTTTTTTTTTTTTTTTTTCTTTTATGGTAATACATTTGATTCAGCATTTACAATCAGGAAGTTCTAAAAGTAATGATGCCAATTCACTCCCAGGAAAAAAAAAAAAAATTAAATGGGGCTTTCCTATCCAAACAGCAGGAAGATGAGCCAAAACTAATAATGGCAGTGGTGGTTTCTGTCTTGTGTTTCTATGGTCAAAAACGGGAAGCTGTCTGACATTGATAAAACTGCTCTTGAAAAGTTGTCATGAGAGGTCTAAATTATTCATTTGAATGCATCGTTACTAAATGCATACTAAACAGGAGCCAGGCTCTTAAAAGACAAGCTAAAAAATACTGGGTTTGCATGTTTTCTCTTTGTTGATTTTCCCTACAGTGGAGAGAGGCAGAGTAATGATGTGCTGGTTTTCACGCTGCATTAACTAATTACAGACATTAAAGGCAAAAAACACCTATTATTTTATTTAAATCTTCCCCTAGCTGTTGTCATTGCTGACAAACCCAGCTCTTTTTAAACACAGCTTTGCAAACTGCTCTTCCCTTGTACGAGCATGCTTCACAGCACAAACCACGGTAAAACAAGGAGCAACATAATTCCCTTACCTGTCTAGGCCATGTGTCCTTGCAACTTCAGAGGTCACTGGGTGGAGAGATGCTCTGTCAGGGCTGCTTTTATGGACTGCAAACGTGGTTTTCTCTTCTCTCATGCGCCAGCCCCTCTCCGTCAGGCTCTCCCGTAGTGTCTGCAAAACACAATGCACCCAGCCCGAGCACGTGTGTGTTGCAAAGGTAGGATCACATGGAAGCACCTGGATTTTACTGAAACAGGAGCCCAGGTAGGCTCTCTGTGACAGAACACTGCGGGTGTGAATGTTTTCGCTTTCGTGCTTTACACACCCTGCCAATTCTGGGGGGTGGGAGGTGACAATAGATTTTTCACTATCCCAACTGCTTTAGCTCTAAAGGGAAATCATGCACAAAGCAGGCTAGCAGAAGTCACTTATTGCATGAAGGGTGTGGAATAAATAATATACTTGATTACAGCATCAAGAAAGGGCTTTTTATATGCTAAAATGAAAAGAGGATTTGACCTCAGTCTAGGGTGGTGAAACATGAGCACAGATCTCACTAAATAACTGAGATCACCAATATGTGCCCATTTATATGTTCTCAGGACACCAATGACCTGATTCCTGCTTTGTATTCCTTCCCTGAGGGAGCAGGACAAGGTGGCTGAGAGCACCCAGGTCACCCAGGCAGTGAGGGAGATGATGTCTCAGATTATAGGATTAAAACGTGACTGAGAGAAGGGTGACACCAACTATCTCCCAGTTCCTCTCTTCCTTTTTGAGTCCCAGAGGATGAGTTTCTTTCTAAGGATCAACAAAACCCTGAGACCAGGTCAGACAAAACACCTCAGCTGACAGCTCCCATAGCCTGGGGACTCATTTTTCCTTTTAGCAGTGTCAGTGTGACCTTTTGCATACATCCCTTTGGGTAAGGAAGGGCTGAGATTCTCCTGTAACCTGTAACTGAAGCACCCCACTGCTGGCAGCCTTCAGCACTAAAAGCAGGGAGCACGGACAGAAATCCCCAATAAATGCAAACAGGCTGCTCTTCTCTGATGGGGAAAAGAAATCTCTGAAGTGTTACAGCACCCAAGGTTCCTGAAAACACTTCTTGAAACTATTGGGCAAGCATTGGGTTGCTTAAGTGAAAATGACACATCAAAGCCTAATTTTGTCAGTTCTTGATTTTCTAGTACCTCAGAACCCAGGATGAATTAATACTGTATAGAGGAATATGACTTCTGCACTTCTATGTTTCCTGATGCTAGCATAGCATTAAAAGGAATTATTTTCTGGTGTTGATTTTGGGTGTATTCCCTCGTTCCCATGTAAATGTGAGGCACAACTGCACCATTTAATGGCTATGAAAAGAAAGGCAACACCAGGAAAGCTGGGTTCTCACCTATGTCTGATTGCCTGGAGTTCTAAATTAATTATCCCTCTTAAGGGAAAATGGATGTTGAATGGGGAATAAAGCACAGCTGCTGAAGCAGGGTATAAATAGGAAAAGGTTTTAGAGGGGAAAGAAAAGGTGCACTTTGGAGTAAACAGCTTTGTAAGGCAGCACTGCTCTTGGATTTGGACTATTGGGATGAATCAGCACTGACACAATGGACTTGGGGGAGATGCCATGGGAGAACCCTGGTCTGCAGCCCATGGCATTTCAGAGAGCAGCACCCCATATAAACATATTTATGTGCTTAGACAGACCATTACTTCAATAATATTCCTGGACAACACTTCTGGCACTGTGTTGCTCCTGTGTAATCTCAGTCAGCACCAAGCACTTAAAAAGTCTGCATAGTTTACCTGAACTGAATGAAAACAGGCCTTTTTCATTCTGTGAAAATAGTTTTTGTTTCTCTCTCTGTGTCTCACTAGTCACAGCACCCAAATCACCACTTGAAAAGAGAATCGAATGTAGGCCAAGTGATTAGCAGAGTACAGCAATGCTGCATTCTTCAATTTATGGCTCCCCAGAAATGATAAAAGATGATAAAAGGAGAGGGGAAGTCTCACAAAAAGGGTGGTGTTTTTTTGTTTGTTGTTTTTGTTTTTTGTTTTTTGTTTTTTTTTTTTTTTTGTTAACCATGCAAAGTTTAGGGAAAGCAATCTTCTAAGGCTGTGACTATTGTAGCACTGAGTTTCATGCTAACTTCTGAAGCAAATAGACTTTTCAAAACTGGAAAAGCTCACATTGCTTAGATACAAGTGTGTCCCTTCCCCTCTGCCTCTCCAATGTTTGTTAATCTATTACCCACCTTAAAGGAAGATTCCTGTTTCTCCTTGGAATCTGAGCAGAAAATCAACTAACTATAGTATTAATGAGGCCTGATTACAGGTTCTCCCCTACCTGTGGTTGTCTTCACCTCCCTATTCTGCCATTATTTAACTAGGCATACGAAAAATCTTATCTATTCCTTTCTTTCATCAAACATTGCTGATTAGAGCTCCTGCTTTTTATGACTTCCCTGATACACATAATTTTAGATTATAGTGTTTGGAACAGGCCAGCTTAATGAGGAACTGCTGGGACAGGATTTCATACTAGCATTGTCAGTGCTCATTAACAGTGTTTATTCAGGATTATTTGTGATGGAGGTAAATTCCAGATTCAGGGGGTTCCTGCTTCCTTACTGGCATGCAAAACACCTCCTGTGATATTCCTTTGTGGGGTATGCAAAGAAGGATGGGGTTTCTCTCCTTAGTGCCTTATCAATCCCAATTCCTGGGGTCACACATCCAAGTCACTCCTTAAATCTAAAATGTGGTGGTACCACTTTGCCTTTCAGTGCCAGACTGGGAGCCTTGTGGCACCTGCTTAGGAGGGACCTGGGAAAGGGGCTCTGTGCCTGGGATAAGGGCTCTGTACCTGGGATAAGGGCTCTGTGCCTGGGAAAGGGGCTCTGTGCCTGGGATAAAGGCTTTTTACCTGGGATAAGGGCTCTGTACCTCGGATAAAGGCTTTGGATCTGAGAAAAGAGCTTTGTACCTGGGATAAAGGCTCTTTGTACCTGGATACAGCCCTGCAGCTGCCCCACCTGCCTCAGGCTGGCATGGATCAGCTGCAGCTGAGTTACATTCCTGGCTCAGGAGGTGCAAATCTCACTGCTTGACCTCAGGTCTGGCATTGGGACAGGAAATTGTCTCCCATAGAAGATCATATTGGGATGATTTGGGTTATCTATCCCAATATACAGTTCCCAGCCTGACTAATATGAATTATCTCCACTTTGTGCCTCTGGCAGTCTTTCTTCTGCTGAAGGCACAACAGAGTGCCAGCAGATCTATACAGGTTGATCAATAAAGGCTTTTGGCACATGAACAGGCTCTGGAGAAAGAAAGGAGAGTAATTATGCTCCAGGCAAAGCCTCCTCTTCCAAGCTTTGTGCATGAACCCAGGTCTTCGACTGAAAATTGCTAAAACCTGGACTAACTGGAGGTGTTGGAACAGATTAGGAGCCAAAAACTGGGATTTTTGGAAGAGCTGAGTGAAGCATGAAGAGAAGCAGAGTTGGGGAAGGAAGGGGGCAGAGGAATATGTACCAGTCCATGAGGATTTTGGGGAGGCCAGCCAAAGCCAAGGCAGCCTGCTCCTGAGCTGTGAGCTCAAACCCCATGGCATGTGCAAGGGCCCAGGCTGGAAAAGGGTGGGTACAGGACTGAAGGAAACCCCAGTGAGAGCAGGATTCTCCTGCCTCTTTGGGACAGGGGCTTCTCTCAAGGCTGCAATACTGTCACTAGTCAAACACTGAAACAAAGGGCAAGGAAACAGGGAAAATATCAGGGACCAGGGATGCTGCAGGAGGAGGAGGAGGCTGAAATCTGATGCAGCAAGACTGTAGCACAGGGAATTGAGCTGGGCAGAAATTACAAGAGATCCATGCACTTTCAGAGAACAAATAAACACAATTGCTTGCCATCACCCATGGATGCATGCACTTTTCTCCTTCCCACATGGTATGAAGACCTTTTGTAACTCTTTAATTTAAACCGGGGAAATTGGAGCAACATAAAATTCATTTCTCTGGGTCCTGTTCTGTAAGCAAATTATAATGTCTAATCTACATGAAGTGCTGCTAAGTTTAGTAACCAGCTCTTTATTATGCAGCACCCAAAAGCATTCAAATACATTCACATTAAGATGTAAGATCATACAAACATTAATTGTAGAAACACCCAAATGCTAACAGTTGTTTTTTTGCCTCCTAAGGCTATGAACAGCTAATTTGATTGGATTGCCACGTTCCTCTAAAATCCACACTTTCAAAGAGAAATTTCTCCCTTGGACAGTGGGCACAAAGAACTGTACTGTCAGAAAGGAGACAAAGCTTAGAGGAGTAGCCTTTATTTATGACAGTGGCACTGGAAATCAAGGTTTGGTGCTTGCTGTGAAAGAATTTCACGTGGTGGCAGAGGAAGGAGGGATGCATTGCTGTGAACATGTAAATCATTTATGCTCTCAATTAAAAATTTACTCAGCACCTCCAGTTTTTGCCTGAGATATGGCTGAAAAAAAACCCTGAAAACTGCTGCCTCTCCTCCAAGGTCATGCATCTTGTCATTTAAAGGATTATTTGGTTTTGTCATATATTTGACACTCTATTGGCCTCTCAATTGGTTTTGGAATAAAATTGTGTATTCTTTTGACTTCCTTTTCAGTTTTCTCTGCAGCCTAATGTTTGTTTTTTTCCCCCTACAGCAGATTCTTGTGTACCTTTTTCTTCAGTATTACAAATTTTGCCATCTCTTACCTTTTACTGTGTCTTCTCTTTCTCTCTTGTCATTATTTCTTCCTCTGTGTCCATTCGTTCCTCTGCTTGTGCTGATTTCTTTCCCCCAAATGTAATCTTTGCTGTCATAGCTCACTTGTTAGTCTCTCTCTTCCTTCACTTTAATTCATGTTCAATTCTCCTGACTCTATTTTCTCGTTTAGGGGCCTCAAAAGGACCACTGAAACAAATAATAACAAAAAAAACTGTCCAGAAAATGAAAGGAATAAAATGGCACATAAACTCATTTCAGCAAGGATAAATAATTAAAAAACAAAAACGTGAATATGGGAGAGATAATCTTATCACTTAAAGCAGTTTTGACTTTGAAAGCAGAGCTGCACATATTGCAATACATAATTTCATAAGGTACAGTGCACCTGGGCCAGGACCATGGCACATTGCACAGGGTGTTTGCTGAAGGCATTTTGTATCATCATCTCTTTTTCTTTTGATGATTTGACCTTTCAATAGGTCATGGCTGGTGAGGCTGCTTCTGTCTCTTTTGCACCCCAAGTTTATGACCCTGCCCCTCTCCTACAACTCGGAGGCAAGAGAAAAATGGCATTACAAGAAGCTGTCATACAAAGAGCATCAGAAGCAATGGCTTTTAACAGTATGGACCATACCTTGGCATAACCACAAACCTCATTCATCATTCAGGAATCATTTACTTTTCATAGTGGTGAATTATCCCTGCTTGAGTTACTTAAAACTCCTGTTGTAACCTAAAAACTTTGAAATTAAATAAATAACTAAATTACCCTTACAGTACTGGAATAGCTGAATTGCAAACAAACAAATGAGCAAAAAAAGATCCAAAGCTTTCCAGATGGCTGGTTCCCACTGATGTACATTTTTTCTCTGGAGCTTCAAAACATGTTTAAATTGTGAAATTTGGTGTGATTACAAGAACTTGGCAAGCACTCATTAAGGTTTTAGTCTGAGCAGTGATACTCAGAGCTGGAGGACAGAAGATGAGCAGTTGTGGAGCTGCATGGCAGTTCTTGTGTGTGCACAGCCTCAGCAGGGGGCTGGTGGAGCCCAGCTCCCTGCTCCCCAGGGTCTGGCTTTCTCATGTCTGCCCTCCTGCTGCTTCTTGGGCCTAATCCATCCTCAGCAGGGCTGGTGGGACTGGTGAGATTGCATCAAGAATTTATTTGGCTTCATTTGCTCAGAGCTGCTTGCTTGGCATGCCCTGAGCTGTGTCCCAGCCTCCAGGTGACTTGGGGACTGTCTCTGCTCCTCCCAGGCAGTGAGTGCCTGCTGGTGCTGCTGGGGCAGACCCTCTGCTCCCCAGGGAGAGCCCCTGCCCCTGCTGGGGGAGAAGAACCTGGGAAAGGCTTGTGAGAGGCAGCAGCAGCAACAGATCCGGGAAGGAAAGTCAGGGGGAGTGGAGGAGGACAGAAAAAGAAAGACAGAAACAATATATTTACTCACTGTTTTGAATATGTTCTGAGGCTGGCACTGATGGATTTTGAGGAGTGTATCCCAGCCTGGGATCAGGCTGAAAAGCAGGGTCAGGTGCTGTGCTCCAAGGGCAGGGAAACACCCCAGTGGGGCAATGGTGGAGTGAAGACTGGTGAAGGTTGTGCCTCCCCCAGCAGTTCAGCCAAGTGAGAAGCTCCCTCTGCATGCCAGCTCCTCCTGGCTGCAGTCACAAAGCCCCTTCCCACTCCTTCAGGCCCATCCTCTGGCAGCTCTTGAGGGCCCTGTCACACAGGCTGAGGAAAATGCAGCACCTCCCTGCTGCATGCCTGGACAAGGCTGCTGGTGAGGACACCACCTTGTTTTTGTGGTGCAGCTTGTTGGCCAGGTGATGCAGGAAGGAGGTTCCTTACCAGCCTGGAGACTGCTCCCCTCATTGTGGCAGGGGCAGGTTGGTCACTGGTAGCTCAAGATCCACAGCTGTGGGCAGTATTAGCATGGAGAAGGGAGGGAGCACAAAAACCCCAAACCAAACAAACAAAGCAAGCCCCAAAGGTGGCTCTGTGGTAAAAGTTACCCCTGGAGTTAGCAAGGATCTGATATTACAGCACTGTTGTGTTCTGTGTGCTGCTGCAGACAGTCATCCCCTGCTCAGCACAGACAATAGACAATCTGAATAGACTCTGGATAGACTCTGAATTATTCAGCTGCAGTTTAATTATGGATGTGGCAACAGCTCATGGCGAAAGGAGGGAGGAGGAGGGTAAGTGCAGTTCCCCTGTGCTAACCTGGTGGACCTTGTGTGATCCTCACCTCACTGGTGCCCAGGGACTGCTCTGGCAGGGCACTGATGTTGCATTGGTGCTGCCTCAGTAAGTGCATGCCCTGCAGCAAGCAGGTACATAAGCATTCAAGAGACCAACCTGCTCTATACCTATCAAAGTGTGGTTTGCTGTCTGCTCCTCGGATTTATTGCCAAAACACAGTTCCTCTGGGGCTCAACCAGCTGCTATCTTATGCATTTGTGGACTCCTGCCGTGTGTCACTATGAGTATATGAATTAAAAACAAATGCTGGAAGTACAGGGAAGAGATAAATAACAGCAGAGCAGGAGGAGATGTGCCTAAGCCCACACAGTGGACTTGGTGTGACTCCTTTCTAATAACTGCCTGTCCATCAAGGCATGCAATAACCTGCAGATGGCTCACAGTGGGCGGCACTCGTATCCTTGGGCCCCTCTGGCACACAGGTGCCCTGCCCTGGCCTTCCACCCTCTCCTTCACCAGCACACAGCCTTGCCCTGCTTCTGGCAGGTGAGTGCCCAAAACACGGCTGCCTGGCTCCCAGGGGTGGGCAGCAAAGACAGGCCAGGCCACCTGACTTATTGCAATGGTACCAGAGCAGAAACACGACAAGTGGCAGAAGAACTGAAATATCAGGGCCACTCAGACTGTGTGCTGACATTATTTCTTCTGTTTATTCACTGTTCCATGCAGGATCATGGTCTGACTACACACAGGGCTATCTCTGATGCCAAAGCAGCATGGAAAGCCTCTGGATACTCCATAAGCACTTGAACTTGCATTGTACAGATACAGACTCAGGTGACACCTAAATGCTTTTTGCACTTTAGTAATCCAACCACATCATCCAGCTACTCAGAGAAGAGAAAACAACCTGAGCTCTGGAAAAGGAAGAAGAGGAACATGTCTATAGGAGGGGAAACAGAATTTGTTTCAGAGTTAGGTTACTTCTCCTAGAAGATCTAATGGAAAGTACAGAGAAGCAGATACATGAAATGTATACAGACATCTGGAAGGGACTCTCCACTGCAAGCAGTGTGTCCAATGCACAATAAAAACACCAACCCCACAAGCTGAAGAGTCCTACAATGCACAATAAAAACACCAACCCCACAAGCTGAAGAATCCCTAGATACACTGTTTGCATTGGAGGGCTAATGCAAAAACTTGCTGCTGATGTTAGAGAGCAACTTTGGAACTGAAATTCACTGATGGTGAATATTTTAACTCCATCACTATAAACAAATCACAAGCGGTTAGATACTATGAAAATGGGTTTTGAAAAGTACCTGATGGGATTGAAAACAAAGGACTGTCAACCACAGAACTAAAAGTCTCACAGGAAGGTTCATGGGTTGGACTGCTTTTGTCTTCTGTGATTTATTTAAAGTCTTTCATTAGACAGAAAAATCCTGAACTGAAAAGTTCTTGCATTTTGCATTAATATTTAAAGTAGAGTACTTCTGAGTGAGCACAGATTTGTTACAGTTTATTAATAAGTTTTCCTTTACGATTTTCAAAGAGCATTTTTTACATAACCTGCTTGTCTTTCTATGGAGCATTTACAACACTGAGTGCTGTTGTTTCAGCCTGGTTGTGCCAACATTCTCACGATTTCCTTGCAGGAAATGCCAACCCTTTAGAAACACTTAGGCAAAAGTGAACTTGATCTGCACCCCTGCAGACACAGCTGAGGAGGGGGAGCAGAAGCAGGTTTGAGAGCTCAGCAGGCAGGCTGAGTCTTAGTGGCCATATACATACACAGAGGGTGAGACTGGAGGTGAAACTCACTCTCACTGCACTGGGGCAGTGGGGCTGTGTTCTTCTACAGACAGGGATGAGGAATGAGCTCCCAGAAGTGAGACAGGAGCCCCAGGGCTCCCTCCTTGGGCTGCTGAACGTAGCATGCAGCAACAAATCTTGTTCAGGTCATGGTGGATGGGGACAGGGGTGCTGATGAAGGACAGAGCCCTTGTCTTGCACACACAAACCCTGACTGGCTCATTGTCTGGAGAGCTGAATAGCACTGTGCTATTTTTGATACTGATGCCATTACTTTGGAAGGTGGAGATACCTTACTGGTACCTTGAAAGATACAAAAAGTATTGCTCAATGCTAAATTAAATTTCTTGTCATTAAGTCAAGCAAAGAAACTCAATCCTTCTCTTCCCCTAACATCCAAACGGAAAAACACAATCTCATTAGCAGCATTACCCTGAAAGCTCTGCTTCCCTCCCTGCTGCATTATGCAGCTTCTGGAGGAACCCTTCTCAAGCCCTGTGCTTCTGTAGTGCTGCATTCAGAAGACCTGGAGCACAAGCCTGAGGATAAATATATCCCAGCACAATGAAGAGCCTAATTAGCATCCTGAATAGATCCACTACGGCACTCTTGATTAGTAATATACACTCCTTTTAATAAGAAAGACCTCAAAAATAATAATTGCAATGTCTGTCATTAACATTATATTGTGGGCAGAGGAAAAACATTCCCTTTGTTCCTACTCGTTCCTATTGTATCAATCTGTGTATGTGTAGCTCCCTGAAAAGCCCAGAAGGAAGCTAACAGTCTCTTTGAAAAATGATCACAGATAATTTTATTTTATAATAAATCAAAGATCTGATACTGGAGGAAATGTTGCTTCAGCTTTCAGTAAAGTAACCTCAGCTTTTCCTAAATCAAAGCATTTGATGGGATATGGGTGCACAAAACAAAGGGATCACAGCTGATACAAATGATTGGGACCGTGAAGGTCTGGAACAGGATGGTATTTACAGGTGTAGAAACTCAATAATCTTGAGCAAAAGGGCTTTGTGCCTGGGAAAAGGACAGTTTCAAGACTGAAGTCTCTTTCATTTTGCTGTGTCCTGCCTAACCAAAATATTTGTGTAGATGGACATTTTGCAAGGGAGAGCTGGTACAGACATCTACATTTAGAACTGCCAAGACTTCCAGTATTTTGCCAAAATTTTAACTACCAGACTAAAATATTCCAAGCTTGCTGTCTGCCTCAAGCTGCAACAAAATGACCCAGCAGTGTTCACAAAAACAGTCATGAAAAAAAATCAAAAATACTTTTTATCAAAATTATTCACCTCAGCTCTTTTTTTTGGAAGAAGACCTTAAATTAAGCGTCTGTCTACTTCAGCCTGCAATGTGGCCCTGGAGTGACCATTGGATCAGCCTTTTTGCATTGCAGATGCTCAGGGCTGGGAAACGCGTGCCCTAAGCGGCTGCTGCGCTATCGATTGTGCGGGGATGTGTTTTGCCCATCAATAGCGACCGCAGCACCATTAGCGGCCGATGATGGCACAGCCAGAGCCCTGTGGCGGCAGGGACAGCAGCCTGGCTCTCCCCAGGGACACTGGGGATGGAAACCCGTGCAGCCCAGGTTAATAAACCACACCGCTAATGGCCATTAATTGTGCACGTGAACCTTCCCCCAGCACGCAGTGTCAACGGAGTCAGCAGAACATCTGTGGTGAGGAGGAAAATAATCCATGGCCTGACCAAGAGGTGGCATAAATCAGTGAGGAGCACACACAGGTTAGATCGACATGGATCTGGCAGAGGTTGGCTGGGAGCTAATGGCACAGAACCACTCTCTCTGAATTTTGCACATCAGACTCCAGTACCCACCATGTTTCTGTGCCTATTGCCTGCTTTTGTTCGCTGCGTATGCTGAAGGCCAAGGAAAATTTTGCTTTATACAGCCCAAAAATAAGCCACTGAGAATAAATTCCTTTGGGTGGATATTCTAAGACCTAGAGGGGCTGTGGTTATGAAACGTCCTGCACCCTTGTATCAGAGAAGAAATAACACTGGAAATAACACTGTACCAAAATACCAATGTCTTTGGAAAATTCTTTTTCACTCTGAATATGCTGCAGCTTGAGTCGGTTCCTGTGAAGGCAGCTCTAGTTTTTGCTAACTATAATCAGGTGAGGTGACACTCTACCTTTACAAAGCAACCATTTTAAATGGGTTTCAGGTGATTGCTGCAGTGGTTAGGACTGTTCTGCTGTGTTTCCTGGGATATAGGAATTGCTGGCACAGTTAATCTTTCCCTAAATCTTTTTGGTAAGTCATGAGGGTGAAATCTTTAGCATTTGCATATGTTTATATTTGCTGCTCCAAAAGCTATAATACCCAGTATTGTCCTGTTGGAAGAAAATTAAACAGGACAGCTCCATGGTGTCCACAGCAAGTCACCTTAAGAACTAGCTGGGAATTCAAAGGTTCTGGGATTCGCTCCTTACTTATCCCTAAGAAGCCAAGTCACACTGCTGAAGCCAGGAGGGAATGAGGACACAAACAAAGATGAAACTGTTGTCATCAGCTGTTGTGTTTACAAGTCCAAGTGTGTAAATAGAGCTGTATCACAACAAAATTCAGAGAAGTGGGAATTTATTTTGATATGGGGCCTGGCCCAGCCATGTGCAACTGTGTTCAGACCCTTTGTATGGCCTGACTTTCTATGACTTTAAACACCTTTTATTGTTAAGAACCCTTGACATTGTCAGTAACTCTGTTTCCTCATAGACCCACGGTCCTGACACGGGTTCCTTTGCTGACTGCCCTTCTTTCAGGAAACAAGCCAGGTCAGGGAGTGACAGCAGAAGAGGAAGGACAAAGAGCAGCTTTTTCTAAAGAAATTCCACTAATTCTGAGATGCCACTGCTTGCCTGCATCTCATGCAGTTACCCAGGCGTTTCAGGTCCCTACATTTTGCTAAAGCTGTTTTAAGAACAGCAATAATGAAGATAATAGGCCTAGTTTTACCCTGAAATAAAATCTCCTTGCACAGGCAGGCAGCCATGACTTATAGTCACGTAGAAGCCATTTTTGGGGAAAAGGAGATAAGAAATCATGGGAAAAGCCAGATAGAGTTATGGCCCAGAGTAGCAATGTCAGTGCTTAAAGACTCTGCCAGCTCTAGAGAGCTGAAGAGAATCCACACAGGGATTCCTAAGGAGAATCCAATACTGTTTTCTAGCGAGAAACTGATTATGTCTCATTGGAATTAAAACACTTTTTTGTTACTACTTATATAATAACTTACTTAATTTACATACAGCCCAATGGCAAAAAGAAAAATAAAAAAACCAAAGGAAAAGAAAGCAATGAAAAGGACATGGAGCACTTCATTTGTGTACACATAAATGCACCCATCTCCCATTCATTCAGAAACAAACGCTTTGGAACCACAAACAAAAACCCCTCTTCCCTAAGCGCGTCCATCTGACATTCAAGCCGATCCCGTCCATCTTTAATGGCTGTAATTGCTGCTCCCATATCCTGTTAACGAGATCCCCTTAGCCCTGCCAGCAGCACTGGCCTTGCTCCAGCTCACGTGCTCCTCATCCAGGTTCCTTTGTTGTTTCCTTCCTGCACCTCCTTTGGCCTGCTACGCGCAGCGCGGCCCTGCCTGCAGCCCCGTGCCCTTGGGGGATTTCTGCAGCCCTGCCTCTACCCCCGAGCCCACGAGGGATTTCTAACGGAGGCTACCTCAGCAAACACGAACATCTGCTCAATGCAGCACCTGCCTGGGCTCCAGGAGCCCCTGAGAGCGCAGCCCTGCTCTGCTGACAGGCTGGCCCTGGAACCTGGCCTGTCAGCCCTGCTGCTGCTCTCAGCCCCCCTCTGCTTGCTTCTTTGATAGGCAGCTCTTGAAGGCAGGATATTTATTTTTTTAAATCACATCCTAGCCCTGGTGTCGGGATGGGACTTCTCATTCCAAGCTCAGATTTGTGCAGTGTGTGTCACAGGACAATATAGCCCGAGATCTTGGCTACCACGTTAGTGGCTCGAGTAGTTCATGGCAGTGCAACGCCCTTTCTGTGACTAGCAGAACTATTTCAGATTTTCCTGCGCTGTTTCCTCAGCTCACCCTGGATAACTTCTCACCTGCAGCTTGCTGTCTCTCCCCACACCCGCTCTCGGTGCCGGTGTCCCCTCGGAGCGGTCCCACACGTTCCACAGCTCACTAACAAAGTCCAAAGTCGCGCTGCAGGTGAGCAGGGATGGGAACCTGCCCTGCCTGTCAGGCTCAGCAATTTATTTGGTTTAGTGGGCGTTTCACGTTTGCTTTTTTTCCTTGACGCGGGGGAAAGCATGTCCCTGAAATCGTGAGGACACGGGGAAAGCTGAGGCCGGGCACACGGTGACAGAAAGAGTTGAGCACAGGGAGCGCACCAGGGCAGCCCATGGCAGTGGTTTGTGGACAGTCATGAGCTGGGAAAGGGCTGGCCAGGGGATATGGGAAGAGGGAATCCCCCGCTCCAGAGCTGAGCTCCTCCAAGGCTCACTCCAATAAACCTCAAGGAGTCCAACTGTAATTGTGAGATGAAAACTGCGAGACTCTGAGAACCCTCCAGCGGCCTCCGCAACATCGCCTTTCTCCCTTTGGCAGCGTGCGGAGCAGCAGGCCTGGCGGGAGCACACGGGGGAAGGGGGATTTCCTCCTCGCCCTTTCCGATCCGCGCCGGCGCGGCATCCTCGGGGGCACCGTGCGGTACCTGCGGCTGCTGGCCGGGGCCGCGGAGCCTCCGCGCCCAGGAGAGCCGTGCGGGCGGAGCTCCGCGCTCGCGGCCCCGCCGCCCACTTGCCATGCGCTGCCCGCAGCCTGCGCGGCGGCGGCGCGGGGAGCCGGCGGCGGCCCGGCCCGGCCCGGCCCGGCCAGCGCAGGCGGCGGCCGCCCTGGGGTTTCCCCCGTCCCTGCCGCGTCTCTGGGCGCTGCGGGGGTTGAGGCGGGCGCGGCGGCGGGGGAGGAGGGAGGGGAAGGGAAGGGAGGGGGGAAGGAGGAGCCGCCGCCGCTGTGGGGCGGGCGGGTCGCAGACACACACAGACACACACAGACACTGGCACGGCGTGAGGAGGAGGAGGAAGAGGAGGAGGAAGCAGCCTCGGCGCTTGAGGTACGGGAGGCTGGAGGGGCCACCATTGAGGCGGGGGGGACGGGGGGCGGCCGCGGCTCTGTCCGCGGCTCTGTCCGCGGCTTCGCGCCCTTGGCGGGGAGCGGCGCTGCCCGGGCCCCCCCCGCGCCGGGCCGTAACCTTGGGTTCCCCTGGCCGCGTGGGGCTGCCGCGAGCGTGTGGGGCTGCCATAGACCTGTGGGGCTGTGACAGAGCTGTGGGGTTGCCATGAACCTGTGGGACTGTCACCTGCGAGGGACTGTCGCCGTGTGGGTCCCTCACCCCCGTGTGGAGCTGTGGTACGTGGGTGTGTGTCACATAGGTGTGTCTGCGTGACATGCACGCCTGTGTGCGACACGCATGCAGGGCTGTGTACACAGCATGTGTCCGTGTGTCAGTTTCACCCGTGTCCGTGTGTCAGTTTCACCCGTGTCCGTGTCAGTTTCACCCATGTCTGTGTCAGTTTCACCTGTGTCCATGTGTGGGTCCCTCTGTGGGTCCCTCCATGGGTCCCTCTGTGGGTGCGCCCGGCCGCTGGAGTCCTCCCCTCATCCTCGCTGCTGTAGTTTCTGAGTGTATCCGGATTTTGTCAGTGCTGGGCGGTGTGACAAATGTTTCTGTGTAGTTAAGTATAACTTTCTTGCAGTGGTTTTTTTTTTTTCCTTCCTTTTTCCCCTTTTTTTGTTTCCTTTCCCCCCCCCCTCCCAGGCTTACCTTTGAAGATTGTTTGTTTTCTTTTGTATATATCCAAAGGTCTCTGGGGGTACAAGTGCTCCTGTTGCCTCTGTCTGTGTGGTTGGAATTTACAAGACATTTGTAAATTGCATACTGGCGATTTTCAAAGCAAGGTGCAAAATGTTTCCATTTCCATTCCATAGCCATTCTAAGGCTGTGCACTGTATTCCACGCACGACTTTGAATTATGTGCAGTCAGACACCTGTTACTTAATCCTGTTTATCCTTTGCAGTTACAGTTATCCAGCCTGGTCTTCTTTTTTTTTTTTTTTTTTTTTTTTTTTTTTTTTTTTTTTTTTTTTTTTTTTTTTTTTTTTTTTTTTTTTTTTAATATCTCAAAATAAAGTACAAATATTCTTTTATGCTAGCATGTAGTAGAAACCCAGGGATCTAATGTGCTTGTGAGGTATTTAATGTGTGTTTGTTAGGTAATACTTTCCCAAAGGGGGATGATTTTAGAAAGTTATTGAATAATCATTATCTCAGGGGGAGTTTATATAATGTTAAAGTGTCCATGGGGATGCATCTGTGGGAAGGGTGGATTTGACACAAAGTCTTACACAGTGTAAATCTTCTATAAAGTGTGCATCATCCTCTGGTAATACATATATAATGTTTGTGTTTCTCAAACTTTGCTAGCTGTTGCACCATGGAATTTTCAGTTTAATAATTGGTGTTGAGGGGTGTCCTGGGGAAAAGGTCTCATTTTGGATCCTGTGAGGGGATGGAGCAGGTTCCTCCATAGCAGGTTTGTGTTCCGGGCTGTGTTCTGGAGATTACCTGAGCAGTGCCAGCAAGCTGATGCTTCTCACTTCAGGTCAGTTCCCTTCCAGCTCCTGCAAGTGTCATGGCCACAGTACTTGCAGGCTTTCACCAGATCACGGGTACCCAATAGTGTCATGAACTACAAAGTAATTACTGTTATATGCAGCCAAGCAGTTCTGTATTGTGCAGAGACAGCTCCTAAATACGAGTTCAGATTTATTCCTCCCTGCAACTGGTAACTTGGTGAAGCAGTTAAATTACAGATCTCCAGGATGAGAATTCTCTTCCACAGCCGTTAATACCGGTGTGCCTTCACGTGTCAGTTTTGATTCATCTCTTGATGATATTGCTAAAAACCAGGTATTGATGGGAAAGTCAAACCCCTGGTGAAAATATGACTGCGTGGCTGTCAAAATAAAATGTGAGGATCTGACTTGATTGCTGGCTGTGGATATGCACTTGGGAGAGTAACAATGCCTTTTATTTTAAAGACGTGCGCCCACGCACAGGAGCTTTGTTCTAAAATAGTGTTTTCTATCATGAATTTATGCATAACCTACACTCTCTGATTTTCTTAGAATGCAGGGAAGAGACTCTCTTCCTCTTGAAGGGGAAGACCAAAAGGGGCAGGGAAGAGATGTCATTTGAATTTCCCTTACTGACAGAGGAAATACTTCTCTGTTATGTTTCACACAAAATAATGTGTTGTTTTCACCTTTTCAGAAACAATGGCAAGTTGTTTGGGCTTGACATATGCTGCTGACTTCTTCTGCAGACTTTGGGCATTTGTTCCAGTAATAGCTAGCTGTGATGGTGAACTTGGGGCTGTGCTGGAAGTCTGTCAAGTATTTGTTACAGCTGTGTAGGAACTGATGGCTTCATTTTCACCAGGCTTAGGTATACTGTGTTGAAAGCTTGTAGGGATAGAAGTTTTGTGCTTACCAAGATGACTTAGTTTGTATTTCTGTTTCATTTTTTATCTTGTCATTTCTGTGGGCTTTTTGAATTGTTTGGTGGTTTGCTTTCCCTGGTGGTTTTAACAGCTCAATTGCTATTCCTTCCTCTTTGCAATATGCCAGAGACTGAAGTCTGAAACTGCTGGTTTAATATTTTCCTTAAAATTGAATTAATCCCTTTTCTAGAGGAAAGGGAGGAAAGGAAAGAGGAGTCCTTATGAGAATTTTAGAAATGAGAACCAAAACTTAATGCAGGCATCTTACCTAAGAGAGACTACTTCCGAAAATTGTACCTCATTGATTTCGGAGAAGGCTGCTTTCCTCTGCACTTTCAATCATCTGTCCCATTAGATTTTGGGAAGTGTTGTAAATTGGTTTAAAAGTGAAATTTTCCAAGTGATAAAATCTCCGGTTGGTTGTTAGTGGAAATCATTACGAAGGTTGCATAAGCATTATTTGTGGGATGGCTAATCAGCAGCCTGGGCTTAGTTCCATTCTCTAATAAATAGATGCATTGTGCTACTTCAAAAATTGCAAAATTGATGGCTTGAGCACATTTACTAATTTTGCAAGATATGTAATGCATCTGGTGTGGGGAAGACTCTTTGATGTCTGGAGAACTTGCGTGCAGTGGAGGTGTTTATGATGCAGCCCTCAAAAGTTTTTTGATTATACTATTTAGAACATCTTATTCTTATGAAAGATTCATGCGTAGCACCACATCAAAATCACCTATGTGCATGCATCAAAGGCTCAGATGAGTTTTATTCGGCAGGACTTTCTGGGAGCAGGTTTTGTGGTCCGCTTGCCTCTGCAGAAAAAGAATGTGATTTTTGGACTTTGTGTTCCAGAGAGCTGACCTGTAGAGGGTTAGAATACATGGGATATCAGTAATATAAATACCAAAGGTACTGTGCTTTGGCATTAGCCGTCCTGCTTTGCTTGTATCTTGCCCTGTGAACACTAAACTATTAAAATCTATCTTGCTGGTCCTCATCCATCCTATGGTGGTAGTGTTTTCTGGAAGTTTAGTAAATATGGCTAAAGGGGCTTGTGAAACTGTGGAAGAGGACAGGTTCCCAGCCATTCTGGAATTAATTCATTAGCCTAGTAATAAGTTCCTTGTTCCAGAAGGACATGCTAAAGTATCTGAGTGCCTGGAATAGGGTGCCACGAGATGGGGAGCAGCATCAGAACAGCCCTTCTGTCCCTGCCTGTGGGGTGCTGATGCCGTGAATCTGCAGTGTTCAGGGCAAGACGCTCCCAAGCGGCCTCTGCGAGTCACAGAAATAGATGGTGCAGCTCAGCTGTGCCTCTAGAGGTTCCTCTCCAGCAGACTGGGTGATGGGCTGCTGCTGGGTGATGGGCTGCTGATGTCTTCCCTGCAGGGATCTCGGAGGGAAATCAACACTTGCATCCTCTCCTTGTGAGGACCAACATCAGCTTGTGCCAGGTAGTGAGGTGCTGTGCTCAGTTTGCCTTACAAGTAATTCTACATGTCAGCCACTGAAAAAAGTGCTTGTTAAAGTTGTACCTGTGCAACAGCAAAAGAATCTCGAGTTTTGGAGAAGAATGAGACAAAACCTTCCTCTTCCTCTCCTGAAGAGCCTCCTAGCCTAATATGAAGTCATAGCACGCTGTTTCCTTTGTTACTAGTTTTGGATAAATGGTGTTTGTGAGCAATTAAAATGTTTCATTTCACCTTTAGAGTTCTTAGAGGCACTAGTCAGTTTTCCTGTGGGAGACAGCCTGTTCTGGGGAGCAGTGTGGTGTCACGGAAAGGAAAGGTTAGGTTAATGTGGTGTATCTGCTCCTGAAAAGGGAGAAGAAGTACAAGGGATCCAGCTGTTAGGGCCACTTGCCTTTTGCACCACGTCGGTTTCTGTGGCAGATGGGGCTGTCACTTGGATCTCTTTGTGGTTTCCTGTTCTTTTCCATTGCCAGTCAGCATTGTTAAGCTCCATCGTGATCCTGTCCCACCTGTGGCTCATAGCTGGTCATGGGACAGACAAACTATGGGTACAGCATTGAGCATCCCTTGTCCTCCTCTATTTCATGACCACTTTGCAGGTGAATCCATAATCTGACTTTATGCAATTGCTCCAAGCTGCCTGGTAAAAAATCTACACCCCATAGGGGCACCTAATTACTCATAGTGGGTCTCTCACCTTTCTGTATGCAATAGCCAGGGACCAAAGTGCAGCTTAAGAAGTTGGTTGGCAGCTATTGTACATCCAAAATTAGGGCCTTGCTTCCTATTTTATATGGGATGTATAGTTGTACCACCATGAGGCCCTGCTCCTGGAGAGCTGAGAGTCCCTGGTTTGAGCTTCCCTCAGAGTAAGAGCCGTTCTTTCCCCAGTAACAGTAACTGGGAACTGGCAAATGAGGTGAGACAGCCTGTTTGGAATGTGCTCCATTGTAAGGGCTGTTTGCAGTCTGGTGAAATTGGTGGTGTGAAGTAACAAAGTGCCTTTGCCCTCTCCCTTCTGCAGAAACCGGTTCTGTTCAGTTGACTTTGGGGCTCTCAAATTGAAACTTCCTTTGTGAGCCAACCTTGCAACCTGGAAGACCTTGAGCAGGTGTGTAACATTACAGAGGCTGGATTTAAAAGGCACTGTTCAAATTAAACCCTCTACATTGTTCCTTCTCAGATGTTATACCAATAGACTCTTTACTTGAAAAGTCTTAATCTAGTCTTGGTGTTTGTATTGTGTTGTTTTTATGTGCAGCACCATCTGAAATTATGAAGATAAAAAATTTACAAATGTCATTTAACTATCAAATAGTTACATAGAAGTAATTTATGTCTGCAGTTAGTCTAGCAATATGCCAGCCAAGAGGGGATATATATTCAGCTACAGAATTTTGGGTGCACTTTAGTAAGGAGGAAATGGGTATGAAAAAGATATTAAAGGCCAGGCTCTTTATTCTTGAAGTTACAGATAAATTTCCCTTTCTAACAATTTCTTCATTCAGCCTGAGCACGCACATTCGTGCAGACTGGAAGTAATCATCCAGGAGGTCAGTGACTAATAAAGGGGGCAAAAGAGAAGAAGGACTTGGAAGGTTAATAAGGAGCATCTCTTGGATTCCAGTGATCTCGAGTGTCCATGATCCTGTGAACACTGATGGTGTGGAAAATAACAAGTAATAAGGGAGTTCTCTGAGATGTAAGCTGTGCTCTTGAATGAAGTCAGATGAAATAATTTCTCATAGCAAAGTGGCATTTTTTAACTCCTTGATCTTGTAGGCCATTCCAAAACTCTATGAGTTTTTCTGCTCCCATTTTTATACTCCTTGAACATATTTATTTCCCATGCCTAAGATTGCCATGTCTCCCACATTTGCCCTTTGGTTTTCTTTTCTGGGGTTGTGCACTGTGGATGTTGCTGCATGTGCTGTACTTGTTGCATGTGCAGATGCTCTGTGCTCTCCTCTGAGCTGAGGCTGTGTGCTGGATCCAGGGGCTTGACTCCATCTCTGCCATCTCACTGCTGCTGCCACACAGGGAAGAAAGGGATTGATAGCTGCACTGAGAGCCTGTTTGTTTTCAAATACACAAAGTAGGATAATTCCTACAGAATTCTTCTCGGTCAAGTGTGTGTTGAAATGGGACATGAATGCCTTATTGGGAAGTAGGAAATTGAGCCATGGAGTGGTTTCTTTGGCAAGGCTAATGTGATCTGTTGAACTCAACAGAAATTGGTATAATTTTTCTATGAAGGACTGTGATCATGGAAAGAAAAGCGTTTCTCAAGAAGGCAGGGAGAGAGGCTGATAAATTCTCTGTTGGTTTGTTTGCAGAGATGAGAAGGAAGCTCAGATGTGTTAAAGGAGAGCTTGGATAGTACAGTGTGGTGACTGCAAGGCAAGGCAGAGGCTGTTGGATGATTTGATTTTACTACTTGTTTTTCAGATATAGTTCTTGAGGATTAGAGCAGATTAATTGGGTGCTCTGGTGGATTTGGAGAGCTGTACTGCATGTCTGACATCAGCAAAGAAGAGACTGAGTAATTAGTGCTTTCTGGTCTTTCAGCCTGTATTATTTGTGTGCTGCTTCCCTACAGAATATGCTTAGGAATAGTGGTCACACAGTAAATGACAGGGGAAGATGGAATGTGTTTGCAGGTGTATCGGAGCAGATTGCAAATGAGGTGCTGCAGTCTGCTCCAGGAGCCGTGAGCTGCAGGGAACGCGGGCACTTTGGCACCCCTGCCTGGCCCGTGCTGCTCACCCGGGAGATCTCCTGTGGCCGTGGATGCTGCAGGAGCTCTCGGAAATTCCCCCCAGCGCGCCTGCCGTCCCTCACATGATGCGCTTATCTGCTTCGATTGGAGAATCCCCGCGCTGGAGGGAAGGTGGGGGCTTGGGGCGGGGAGCGGTGTGCCCTGCAGAACAGCGGAGGGCTCAAATAGGGCAGCCCGGGCGGGGAGGGCTCGGCTGGGCTCGGTGTGCCGGGTGCCGCCTTCCCCCGGCACGGGGGGCTCGGCCACCCTCGGCCTCTTCTGCTCGCTCCGGCAGCAGCAGCCCCCGTGTGCCTCTGCGTGTGCCGGGGGAAGGTCCTGCCGTCTCTGCTGCGACTGAACCGGTACGGAGCCTCATTTCCTTTAGCCCTTCAGAGCTGGCAGCGTGTAGCAGGGGCTGCCTGTTCTTTTTGCTTATGCCTCGGTTTTGGCTGTGAAATACAGAGTAGCTTTTTGATGACCTGAGACTGTACCAGGTGGCTGGGAAGAGAAATAACTTCTGAGAAGACCTTGATCCAGGTGAGGACAAACTGGGCAAAGTTCTTTTTAGTTGTACAGGTTGCTATTTTCCTGCATTCACACATCACTGGTATAGTTTTGCTTTTCTCAAGCAGGCTCCTGTCTACTTGGATGCGTCCTAAAGTATTGTGTATGTTTGGCTCTGCATGCTTTTAATTTTTTGTTTGTTTTTCTTTACAAACTGAGAAAGTGCTGGAATTGGCATGTGTGCTAAGCCTGGTAAACAGATGTTGATAAAATGGTCTCCTTTGAGATACCCTAATGAGAGCATGAGCTAAACTAGAAGAGCCATATAAAAATAGTTGGTGTGCCATTTCATCTGTGTGACTTGATACAAGAAAATGTCTTAAATTAGTCTTTGCATCAGGTAACAGAACTATTTGCACTGCTTTCATGGGAGTAATCCCATCTCTTCCCTGCGGAATGAATGAAGAATGACACCTTGGAGGAAGCATGTGGTACTTGACTGGGAGAGTTAATGAGTTGGTGTGGTGCTGGTGGGCTCTGTAAGCTGCAGGGGTGCTTTTGAGGGTGGTTGTGGGGTTGTGTGCTTGGGAGAGAGAACCCCAGAGGCACTCGGAGAGAACAGAACCCCCAGAGGCACTCGGAGAGAACAGAACCCCCAGAGGCACTCAGAGAGACCCCCAGAGGCGCTCCGTGAGCCCAGCTGCTTTGGGGGTGACAGAGCTGTCTGGATGCAGCAGGGAGTGAAGGTGCACAGAGCCTTGAGGGACAGGAAAGGCCAACAGCAGCATCAGTCCCATGCATGTTGCTTTTACCTCTCTAGAGAGCTGGGTGAGCATTGCTGCGGAGAAATGCTGGCTGTTATTCCTATGCCATGTTTCCATTTGCAGGGTATGGAAGGGATAAATCTCCAACTCTGCTGGTCTGGTTGAGTTCATTTGGAAGATTTCCTACTAGTGAAGTTTGTACTGTGGAGTTGTGGTCCCTGTGTGGATAGAAGAATCACAGCTTGTTTAGACCTTTATCTGGTAGTCTGAATCATGCAAAAAATCTTCATATTCTCTGCTGCAGCTTCATTTTCAGTGATAAATCTTTGGATTGCAGTGTGAGAAAAAAGATGTTATGTTGGGTTTTGGCTACGGTGACAGTCTACCAGTTGATTGATTTTGGGTTTTGGGGGAAATTTTTTTGGAGTTTGTTTTTCCTTTTTTTTTTTAAACTTAAAGAACATTGTTGTTCTTATTTGTAATGATTTGTTTGTTTGTTTGTTTTGTGTGGATTCCTGTATGTTAGTTTCTTACAACTTTCCTGTGATGAGCTAAAGCGTCATGTAACCTAACTGCATTTCCCGATGTGGGGAAATCAAAAGTATATGTTTGCAGTAATTCTTTGCTATACAAACACATGTATTTATTTTGTAAATGCTTCTTGTATTTTAAAACACATGAGGTGAAAGCAGTACTTTACAGGAGTAGCTGTGAATTGGCACAGAATCGGTTACTTGTGAAAAAAAAAGTGATCTTTATTGCTGGGGATTTTTTTTAAATGAAGTCTGTGGCACTTCAGTTTTCAAAACCTAATCAATCTGCCAAGAAATGCGTGCTCTGATTTATATACCTTTGATTTAGTTATGCTCAGTTTATAAACAGTGCCTGGTAATCTTCCCTGATCTCATCCTGCTTTAGTTTTTAATTTACCCTTGGAAAGACACTGCTCACTTTAATCTGAAGTAACCACCTCCCCTCCCCACAGTAGAACCAGTGAATAATAATATTGTGAAAACAAAGATCTAAGTGCAGCTCTCAGATATGTGACACATTAAAAACATCAATTGAACTGATCTGAAATTATGTGGAAAACATACAGGTAGTTTTTCAGGTAATTTTGAATCATCAAATGACTGATTCCGTGAGTGGGTTTCCATGAGTCAGGTGCTGAGCAATGTGCGATACTTTGCGGCTTTTGAAAGCTGGAAAACAGTTTTTGATCCTCACAGGTGGAAATGGCAGAGGAAATTGCATTGCTGTGTTAAGAGTTACATTATTTGGTTTTAAGGAATCTGCTCCATCCCACTGTAGTTTAGTGTCAGGATGTTTGCTGGGTGTTTTCATTCTTGCTTTTAAGTGCAATTGTTTTCTTTACAGAAGACAATAATACTACAAGATATTTTTTTCCTAGTCTTTTTGGGGGTTTAGTTTTTGAATTACTTAATTTTCACAGAATCAGTTAGGTTGGAAAAGGCCTCTGAAATCATTGAATCCAATCTATGATGGAACATCACCTTGGCATTGAGTGTCACGTCCAGGCTTTCCTTAAGCACCTGGAGGGATGGTGAGCCCACTCCTCCCTGGGCAGCCCCTGCAGGGTCTGACCACCCTGAGCCTCCCCTGGGAGAGCAGGCTGACCCTCACCTGCTCACAGCCTCCTGCCAGGGACCTGTACTCCCTCAGGAAAGGGATACACATAAAAGAGTAGCCCGAGCCTTCAGCAGCATTGCAATGCTCATGAACACCTTCATGAATAACCTGAAATTTTCACCAAAACTTGTGTTACTTCTCCTGGTTCATTTGAAAGATCTGTGGAACCATTTCTTCAAAGCATTAGTGGAAGTAATTATCAGAGTAAGGCATTGGTTTTGTGTTTGTTTTTTGCTTTTCTTTGTAGGAGCTATAAAACTATATATGTAAACACTTCAAAATTGTAGACTTGCGGTATTTTTAAGGTAAGCTACATCTCTTCCTTAAAAAGTGACTGGTAATTTAAATTATAACCACTTTTCTGGTGTTATTTCTTGATTTCATAAACCATTACCTGAAACCCTTCAGTTACTGAAAAGCCAACTTATAGTTTCAATTAAAAGTGCTTCTGTATACATGAATATCACATTAATTGCACAAATAAATTTCTGGCTGCCTTTCTTTTTGTAGAAGTTGATGAAAAGATAATGCTTCTCAGTTAATTTTAAATAAGTTAAAGGAAGGCTTATTTAAATATGACTGAAAGTGAATTACTCCTTCCCTTCCTTCCATCTCTCCCTGCTATCATTACATCTTGGGTTTTAGAAATTAACGAATGTTGTCTAAAAGGCTGTGGCAGGGAATATTTTGCTTATCTCAGTGGTCGTCAGTCCAGCTGGTAATTAGCACTTCTCTTAGTGACTGAGACATAATTTTAACAAGATTTGGCTGTTCCTTTTCAGCACTGTGTATTGACAGAGCGTGGGTGTTGCAAGCAAGTAACCTGAGTCCATTTGAGTTTTGCATCTCAAAATTCAATTCAAAATCATCCTGCCTCATCTCAGGGGCCTTCTGGATAGTTATGGAAATTTATCTGATCTCTCTTACTGTGATACTGTTGTGACTGGGTTTGTGCATCTGCAGTTTTATCAGGGATGATTCATAGGCCAAAATGGTGTTTGTCCACTCAGTGCTTCATTCCTTTCCCCTGTCAAAGGGAAAATAATGGGAAAAAAGCGATTCTCTCTGATAGATAATAGTTTCTCTTTTATTGTTTGGCAGTGTGTGGTTTTGTTTTCTTCTTTTCTTAATCTTGAAATTTGACCTAACAAAAGAAAGGTAACGAGAATCCAAATAGTGTCAGGACTTGGAAGGGGGATTTGCCATGTTTGAAGAAAAACCTGACCTGAGTACAGCACACCGCAGGTGCACAAACCCAGCCCTCCAGAGCTGGCGATTGATTACATCAGTCTGTAATTTTTGCAGGTGAAATAGTTAATTTGAGACCTTAATTTCAGACCTTTATTTGTTCCCCATGTCTGCACATCTGATGGGGCTCAGTTTATTCTTCCAAAGCAAAGCCTGCATCCACAAAGCAGGCTCAAGCCTTCTCATTTGTAACATCAGATGTCAAAAGCATTCCCTTTTTAAGGATTGAGAGGTACTGGTGGAATTTTAGATGGCCGTGTTGAAACTGATACAATTTCAAACGAATTTTTAGCTCAATTTCAGCCAGCAAGGAGTGGCAGTGAGGACACTTTTGATCCTGTAGGAGGAACAGTGATACTCCTGGGTTAGGACAGGTAACCCTTTGTGACACAGGAGGAGAGGGGCCCAGACAGATAGCTGCTTGTTGCTTGGTATTGTTTTGGTAATTCCACCACCTTGTCCCCCCTTCCCTCTCCCCCTGTCTTTTGGCTATGGGCATAGCTGGTCACACTTTAAAAATTCAAATTCTTTGTTCTAAAGGAAGACTTGGGTTAAATACAGTACGACACACCCCCTCACCCACAGTGTTCTGATTAGGTATTTTTCAATATCTATCTTAAATGTCATGATAATGCCTGACAAGAAGGCTCACTGTCTTGTGAACCACGAGATCCAGAGCAGATTTCAGCAGTGCACATCAGAACAAGTGCATAGTTCCAGCCCTGAAAGTATGAACTGAAGAAGTACAGCACAATGTAAATGTCAGCTGAGGAATGTGAGGTAGGTTTGGTATGATCCCTTAAGGATTCTTTGTTCATGGCCTAAATTGCAAGGTTTCTGGGGCAGGGACGATCCTTGCATTATTTATGTTATGGCATTTATTCCAATGCATTCTTTGTTATTTTTTATGTAACCTGCTTGGTGCCCATTTCCTGATACCTCAGATGAGGGAATACCCTGCAATACAGTGTTTTTAATTAGAATATAGATACAGAGCTGATATATGCAGGTTGAAAAGAACTGGCATCCATGCTGTTCAGTTCAACGTGCTGAAGTACCTGAGGGTATAAAGCAGCTTACAGACTATTTCATCTCTTTATATTCCAGTTGTTGAGACCTTTTTTAACGTGGCAAGATGACTTCTCCAAAGCCTGCAGCCCATGTGGGTTAGCAACAGGGATCCTGGTAAATTGCTTCTTGACCTTGACTTGGAAATCAAAATGTGGCAATCAGGGCCATGGCCATGCTTTGCCAGCCCAGCTCCCCGGGGCGCAGGGTAATGTATGGAGCAGGGCATTGCTTACACTGCTCACACTCATGTGCCACGCAGTCTTAGAGGCCATTATCTTTAATGCCTTTGTTATGCAACAGATCCACTTTTGATTTGTAGCCCAGAAAGAGCAGAGTTTCAGGTTTAGAAGCAGAGTCTGTTATAGGATATTTATCAAGCAGGCTTTTTGCATATGGATGTTGACAGCAGTCTTGCAGCAGAAATTACAGTGTTCTTCTTGGTGTTGTTTCTAAGGTTGAGGATTCCCTGTGTAAATCTTTTAAGTTAGAACATAACTCAGGAACACCTTTTTTTTTTTTATTGCTTTGGCAATAAAAATGGTATGGGCATAGTCTGAGTCAGCAAAGCTGGCTTAAAGGGACACTCAAATGACAACCATATATAAGTATAAAAAGGAAATTTCTTTTGCAAAGAATCAAACTAGCTGCAGACATCAGGCCTACCACTGAACATTTTAAAACTAATTTATATGGGTTGTGTCATTTCAGTTTCCTCCCTCTTTCTTTTGTTATGTGAAAGGCAGCAAGCAGCAAACCCTGAACAAGCTCAACTGCTCAGTTGGATGAGAAAAGAAATAGAAGGGGCTGGGCAGAAATTACAATCTTACAAAGCACAGATCTAGAGAGATGTTTCAGCTATGCTAAAAATTATTTACACTTTGCAGTCTTGCAGTTCTCAGTGATCTAATAGTGGTTCTGGAATCTCTCTTTTAGGCGTTGTACATATTTGTTAAAAATGCTCCTTCACCCAAAGAATTTATTGCACTGGAATAGGAGGAGCCTAGAGCTGAACACAGTTTTTGGTATATAAGCAACAGAATAGAAGTGTGAAACATTTCCAGCTACGTGTGTTTAAGATCAGCCCAAAAATTCAAGCTGCATGTTTTAATAATTTTTGATCAAGTGAAACTTCAAAGATTTTGACTTCCCTTTAAAGTGTAAATTTTTGCATTGGACAGTGTAGCACAAACCAGCACTGGCTGCCATCAGATGAGATTTGCTTCAGTGCAGCTGGCAGCATCAGGCCCAGGATGTTTGCACAAGGAGGCTTTGTAAACCTCCTCTGCAGAGCTGCAATGCTTTGATCTGTTTACTGGACAAATCAAAATTAAACTGATGTCTCTTTTTTTCCCTTTTCTTTTTTTTTTTTTCTTCCTTAGGAGAAACTAGCACTCAGGAAATCTGGCTGGCCATGTCAGATTTTGCCCCAAGAAATTGCATTAGTTTCAAAAAGAGGCATTGTACTCCCAGCTTAATGTTTAAACTCAGTGTCAAAACGTTAGGGCAGAATAATGCACACCGATAATGCAAATGGTTTTCTTGGGTGGATTTCAACTGCTGTGCTGCTGTCTGGAAGAAGATGTTTACTTTCTTGCACTGCAACACCACGCTATTTCCATCACAGTCATGCCACTTGCAGCTAGCTGGTTGCAGCCAGGTTCAGCGATAAGAAATCAAAATTGTTTTCAAATGTATCTCTGTTTATTACAGTGTAACTTTTCTTTTATACTTCATATTATCCAGTGACTAAACATGTTTACTTTAAACGGCCTCCGTGTTCCAGGTGGGTAGAAGCAAAACAAAAGTGCGTTTGAACCAGCTGTAATTAAATTTCTGCTCTGTAAATTTTGTCAAGTCAAGGAAAGCTGCTGGCATTTAAACCTTGCAATGCACTATGGAGTGACTGCCCGTCAGATCCTCCTATGGAATTAAATCAAATTGGAAAGCAGAGTGAGAAAGGGGAAGAGAGATTTGTGTGAATTAAATGACTACGGCCTGTGGTTTGCCAGGCTCTCCTGCTTTTGTTGATGATGTCTGCTTATGTAAACTTCTTCCCACCACTTTCTTCTTGAACTTTGCAGCAAAGCAGTTTTGTGTGGTAAAACATCTGCTGGCATAAAAGTGGTTGTAAATAAAAAAGTCTTCACTGTGCAACCGAGTAGGAAGGAAAGAAAGGATGGAAGGGAGCGTTCTCTAGAAACACAGATGGCTTAAGTCATTAATAATGTTTTGTGAAATATTTTTAAAAATATGATTGCTAAAAATGGGACTGTATGAAGAAGCTGAGTGCATCTATTTGGTACATTTGGAAGAGTTTGCTGTTAAACTTTCCTGGAGGAACGAGCCCAGTGATCAAGAGTGATGGGACCAAGAGGTTTCCATAAAACAACAGGCCTGTTCCATGTTATTTTGTACTGTGCAAAATAATCTTGTATTATAGTATGGGATGTAATTATCTCAGTAAATATTCAGGGGAAAAAATAATGCTGCTTAATCCCTTTCTCTTGCTGTGGTGGAGGATTGGGATAAAAAAGCATAGATCACCACGCAACGTTCGAGCTGCTGGCCTACATTTCAGAGCCAGGCTGGCGAGGAGCAGGCTCCCAGTTTCTGGAACACAGAGTACATCCCAAACAGAACTATTAGGCTGCAGAAGGATTTATGTGATGGTGCTGAGCTTTCCCTGGAGATATCAGATTTTATCTTGGTGATACAAAGTGCTGGCTTGCTGGCCTGAAAGGAGTATCCATCCTCTTCCCATCCTGTCACCTGCTCCATGTTCCCCAGGGCCTGCATTAGCTGCCCACTTTCATGTTGGAGTCCAGGCCTGTTCCTTCCTTTCTGTTCTCTTTGAATGTGGTGGGACACCTTTAAACTTTACTCTTGGTTGGAGTGCAGGTTCTTATGATAATAATTAATTTTGTTGGCCCAAGCTGAGTAAAAGCATTTACCCATAATTGACCTGGATTCTTTGTAATGCTGTAAATGAAGTCTTGGATTGTTAATGCTTTCATCAGCAGTGAGTAATTTCATAGATTGAAAACCTTTTAAACTGCAGCATGATTATTTTGGTTCCAGAGAATTACTAGAGGTGACTAAAAATTGAGACTTCCACCAGGAAAAAAAAAACAAAACCAACCAAACAAAAAAACTTCCTTTAGCCATAGGTAAAATCCCCTCCAGGAGTTGTAGGATAGTATATAATCACATCCAAGACACCCTGAAATTCTCTGAGTCAAATTGCAGATTGTGTATTTTGGTGCTATTGCATTTGCATATGGATTAGAGTTTGTAATAACTGTTCTGTATTGCACAAATGCTGCTGTTGTTTATTGCTTGGCTTAAGTTATGTGGGGTTTATCATATAACTCCTGCTCTGTAGAAAAAGGTCTAAAAGATTCTATTATCTACACATCATTTTGGAGGGTGTACTTTATTGTCAATTGACAGCTTTTTATGAAATGGAATCTCTGGGCTCCGAGTACTTGACATCTCTGTGAAAAGCGTCTGCCTGTTTCAGGAGGACAGTGCCCTGAGTCTTGCTCAGCAAACATCAAGGAGTGATTGTACCTTTCAGGTTAGCTATATGCGCATTGACCCCGAGTCAGGAGCTCTCCTGGCTCAGGATTTCATGGCTGGAGGCAGATTTAGGGCTGATGGGGTGGGTTGTGTGTGGTTCTGGTAGGAGGCTGTGTGCTCCCTTTGGTTAATAAGTTTCTGCCTTAGTGAAGCTGAATACAACAGCCCTTGATAGAATTCTGTGCTTTCTGAAAGTGATTCCCATCGTGGTATTCCTATGACCATTAATTGTGTTTAACTGCGGGTTACCTGTTTCTTTTGTCCTTTTTGGGAGTCATACAGTCAAGTATGTGTTTAGAGGGGATCAACAGCCATCTGTGCCTGCAGTCTGTGCCCTCCAGGTCAGAATCAGTGCAGGGAGGTGCAGAGCTGTGGGAGCTGAAGATGCTGCTGATCCTGTGGGCGAGCACACAAAATGTTCCAGAAAGATATGCCAGAGGCTCAAATTATGTAATGCCTCGAGCAGGAAGCCACCGAATGGTGTGTGGAGCATGTCAGCAGCAACAGCCTGATGTCCCTGGCAAGGCTCCACGCCAGGAAGGAGCTGGGCTTTCTCAGCAGCCTCACAGGAGAGTGAGCGATGTGCAGCGAGGCCCTGGGAGCAGCCTGGCCCAGGGAGGCAGGAGCTGACACCACATCCCTCATGGGCTCTCCTGCCCCAGGTGTGAGGATGACAGGCAATTCTTCATATTTTCCTCCTGCCTTCTGTGTTTGCCTCTGCTTTTGCTTTGGTTTTTTTTTCCTTACTCCTAGATCCTGAAAAAAAATACAAAGAAAGAAATGACCTTTTCAGAGCTACGCATCCAGATTAGGGATGTACAGGCAATTCATGTCTGAAAAATGGTAACAGTTGTGTGTCTAAAATTAACTAATGAGCTGTGGTCGAAGCTCCTTTCCGGCACAGAATGAGAGAAGGTTTGGTAGGTAATGATCATTTCAGTATATTGACAGGCTAAAATTGTCATGTTTAAATTAAGTCTCTAATGGTCTTTTCTAAATTGGGTACTTGTACTTTGCTTTTAATTAGAATGAGGCAAAAGGTCCTTATTGGAATTCTAAAGTTATACTCTGGGTAACTCAAGGAGGTGATTATCTGTAACCAAGTGTCCATCAATGGGAAGGTCTTGCAGAAATGTGTATTTGTCAGGTCATTTTCTCTGAGCATTTCAGAGTGACAGGTGAAAAAGAACCTTGAATGATGGATCCCTCTGGATGAAAACTTGTTTTCTGCTTGAAATGAAAAAGAAAAGGAAAAAAATTCTGTTGACAAGCCCAGAGTCTTGATGAAGGTTGCCCATCCTTTTGAAGGGTCATTATGATTATGGGTCTTTTGCAAAAATAAGTCTTTTCCTTGGAGCTGATAAGAGGGTTAGGTTTTGAAGAGAGAGGACACCCATGGGGTGTATTTAAGGTGACAGGAAGAAAGGCCAGGTGACAAGTGAAAAAACACGTTGTGCCTTACTGAACACTGGTGAAGAAATGAGTGTTGTGGCCAGAATGAACACTGGCCACATCAGAATTTGATGCCTCTACACCTGTCCTGGTGTTCAGATGCAGCTGAAATCCTGTGATATCTAGTTGGGTCTTCAGGAAGTGAGGAACATCAAATTAATGTTCCTTTGCAAAAAAAAAAAAAAAAACCAAACAAAAAAAAACCCCGCAGGCATCAAGGTACTTAAGGCTTATTCATTTAATTTTTTTTTTCTTTTGCTTTAGAACACGAGAGAAATGAAAATTGTGGGGTTTTTGTATTTTAGCCTTTAACCCAGCTCTGGAATGGAGGGCAGAGCTGAGGCTGCAGCCACTGTCCTTTCCTCCATCAGTTGTCCTGTTGCTGTGAATTGCAAGCTGCTTGGTGTTTCAGGGACTGAGGCTGCACTCTGGCTCTGAGTGCTTCCCTCAAAGAATTTACAGTCTCGCTGAAAGGGCCACTGGAGATTTTGGACGCAAACAAGCTTCTGAAGAAATACTTAACTGGTGGAAAGACAGAGAGAGATTTTTGGTATTTGCATAGCTAAAAATAAGCTGATTTTGTTCATTGAATTTATGAGATTGTACTTGTGTGTTTACATGGAACATGAGAAATTTCAGGACCCAGTGGCAGTTCTGCCCAGAAAGCTGTGGCTGATTAGCACCAGTGGGAAGCAGGTTGTGTTTCTGGAATGTGCATTAGGGCTGCTGGGATGCTCCTGGTTCCAGTGGAGCTGGCTGGATCCCACACTGATGTAACCCTGCTGAAATCTGACTGCAGGGGAACAGAAAGGGCTGGGGTGTATCTCCTACTGCACACTAACAGAGCAGTTTGTATGCTTGAAAATAATCTTGTCATGTCTTTGTTTCCCAGCACAGGCTGTTTTGGACAGGGAGTTGATTTTAGCGTGAAGCTGGCTCTAGTTGACCCAGAAGTAAGTGTAAGGATGCTTTTGTGTGAAGCTGTGAAGTCCTGGAGACCCAGAGATATCTTGTCATGTAATTAGGAGCTGCTGAGGTCAGGCTGAAAGTGCACCAGCAAAATGAAAGAGTTTGAGGCATTTAAAAAAATAATTTAAAAAAGACTTGAAATCACTGTGTAGTCTCTTACTAGAAGAGAATGCTGTCAATATTTAATGAGAACAAAGGATGTGGCCATTATCCTCTCAGCATTGCTATTTATGATTTGAAACAACTTCTTTTAATGGACGTTTTTGGCAACTTTGGGGGGATTCAACAGAGGAGGAAACTATTCTCTTTAACTGCCCTCATTGCTGTAATTGTGATTGCTGTGGTTCTCAGTCCCTCTGGTCCCATACTCAGGGTATTTTATGTGCCATGAGTTCTCAAAGCAAATGCTAGAGCCATAACATGCTCTGGCTTCCCTTGGCTGAGACCCTTGTTTTCTGCAATCTGTTTCTAATATTGAGGGTTTTTTCTTCTTCTCATAAAACTTAAACCTCATAAAACTGAAGAGTATCAGGTCAAATTTAATTCTGTGTATGCACCTAGTGGATATTGAGATGTTCTCAACTTTAGGCTTCAATTTATTTTTTCTATAAAGGAAGAAAGATTTAGCTTGATGGAAGAGAGAAAAATAGAGCTTCTGATCTAATGTGTAGGAGCTCTTGATAGAAATTCATTTGAAAAAGCAGCAGTCAATTTCATGTTATTTTCAGTAATGCTGAAGACACTTGTTTTCTTTTAATAAAATACTGTCTCCTATAAAACATGGATTTCTAATGTGAATTTGGATTTGATTTCATTTTTGAGCACTCTTTGGTCATTTTCATTCCTGTTTGTGTAAACCTGCTGCTTTGCTTGCTGGAGCGCTGTTGTGCTCATGTCCAATTTAAGGTCTCACACTTGGGTCTTACAGATGGAAATCATTTGGTTTGTGCATTTGGAAAAAGGAGAGGTGCAAAGGAGCAGCACCAAAGCAGCCCTGCCCACTTGTACTGCTCAGAGGTGCAGGAGTTGGTGTTGGGTGTCCCTGTGCTGCCCCTTCCCCTCCAAAGATGGGGAAAACAGAAGTGAATGCTTTCATCCTTCCAGAGTGTTGGCAAAAGCAATGCAGGAAATACATTCTAGCTCTAATAACAATGGCATAATTTACTTTTTACCCAAAGCTGGGATGATAGAGAGACCTGATTGTATGTCTCAAAATAAAATACTTTATTTTCCCTGCTCCTGACACACTGCTCCATCCTTAGTCTCCATTGTGTTGCTTTCTAGTTTTAAATGCTTGGAAGAATGGGTGCTATGTGTTCCTGTCACCTGCAGCTATGATGCTTCTGCTTAAATAACAGGAATTTCAAAATAATACAAACTTCAAACACAAACTCACTGAGCACTCAGTATTTGTTTGCTACTGTGTAAATATTCTGATCCATAAGGAGAAATTATTTCTGGGGGAAAAAGAAGGTCTTGAAGTAGTTTACTGAGATTTTATTAGGTAATTAAATATGAATATGCACAATTAAGGCTTTTCTTTTTCTTTCTTTTTTTTTCTTTTAAGGGAAAGAAAGACATTTTCTACAATGTGAATTTCTACGGAACAATTTCTGATTCTCAAAAGGTATGCATTTTAATGTATAACATGTATCTTTTAGTATTTTAATTCTGTTTTGTACTAGCTTATCTACTTCCTGTTTAAAATACAGTTTACCATTGCAATGCTGCACTGTCCATGTCAGTAGAATGAAAAATGTGTTCTGAAAAAGCAGCGGTTGGGGTTCATGATTGGAGAGAAGTTATTATAAATTTAGATCATAACTGCAAATTCAGAGGGTGCTGTGCTCTCCTGAAACCAGATATCGTGACATTAAGGAAGTGTGTATGTGTGAGGTTGATCAGACACAGGCAGATGAGGGTATTCACAGTTCTCAGAGGCCTTATCCTTTTGGAGTCTAACATCCTGGAAAGTTTGGATGAGTAGAAATTGTTCTTTGGTGTGCTCCCCCTCAGGCCCAATAAACTCCAGTGATAACAATTCCTAAACAGCTGCAAAGTCAATTTAGGTTCTGGAGTCTCTGTGTTCCAGCAGATCCTTCTCACCTTGTGTTTGTGGAGAGCAAGGTTTTTACTTTCTTTTGGGACTCAGGGATGGGTCACTTGCATGCCAATTTATGTTCTCTTCTTAGTCTGAATAGTTTTACCCATCCCATTGGCATAGAGGATTCAAACCTTATTGGCTTCTGCTGTCTGAAAACCACTTTTCCTCCAGAAGCATCAAGCCAACGCAGAATTCCAATTGCTTTAGCAATCCAGGCCTTGAGCAGGCTCAGAAAGTTGTGACAAATGTTAGTTTCTGGCTAATCCTGACTGAGACCTCAAGCTCAGCTTAGATGAGTTCTTTGATTCCTGTTGTACTGCCCAGGTGCAGAGCAGGGCACAGGCTTCGTGCATGAAAGTTTTGAAGTGATAATGATTAGGTGGTGCTTTTGCTTTTTATTGTTCTTCTAAAACCACACCTAAATTCATATGAGAGTTCTCCAATGTTGTCTGAAATGAAATAATGTGAGAAATCTCAGATGAGGATTCCAGTTGCTGGTGGATCTGCTCTAAAGGGATCTTTAGTAGGCAAATGTAGGAGGATAGAATATAACAAAATAAAGGTAGTGCAGAAAGTAATCTCACCCCTAAGGAGTTGCAGCTGGGCCAGTTATCAAAGATTAGGAGCAGGCCTGACTTTAACAGGCCACAGGTGTAACCAATGAGCAGAGGAGTGCTATAAAGAGTGGGGTGGTGGTGAGAGGGGAACTGGAGTCAGGTGGCTGCTTTGTGAAGGAGAAAGAGTCAGTGCTCTGAGGAGCTGCCCACGAGAAACACCAAGCAGGTATGGAACTCTTGTGATAAGGAGATAACAGCATGGAACCCCTGCAATAAGATGGCAACAGGAAAATTTCATTGCAGTACAAGTCATTGACACCAAAGGATGTGGTTGTGGTGTTTATCTAGAATTGTAGAATTGAAAGTAATGGTACAAAGGTTGTAGGCAGTGCTCTACCTATCCTACCTTGGCATTAGTGGTTAAAACAGACTTGTTTTCCTTGTTTTTCGCTCCTGGATTGTTGGTTTATCCATGTAGTCTGTGCCACAAGCAGTTGGGAATCTGCTGCACTGTGACCTGGTGTTCTGTCACAGTTGGTTTGTTTATTTGTAAGTGATAAAAATAATTCTTCTGTGGGCACAAGTACAGTTTAAAATAATTGAAAAAGAAAAAAAATAAGCCTACATTGGCCAGAAATAGCTTTCTTGGAAAGTAGAAACTTCTGTAAATATCTTTGTAGAGCAATGTTCTAAAAATACAGATAGGGCTGACTTCTTATCCAGGTGCAACAGTAGAAACCTTACTAGTAAGAGACTTAGAATGAATTCCCATTAATGCAGGACTGATGGTTCATTTGTTAAAAGTGATAAAGGAATAGGAGATGAATGAGTTTACCTGGAGTGTCTGTTACATTTGATGCTTTCAAAATAAGAGTAAATATTAGAGGGAAAAGCCCCTTTGGAGTTAGTGAAGGAAGTCAGCATAGACTTTACACACCATCCTGGATGTCAAAGACCTCAAAAACTTTGTGAAAAAAGGCACAGCAGATTTCAAAACTCCTGACTTTTTGCATCAAATAAATATGAGGAGAACTTGGCTCCATAACAAAACAAAGTAGCCCCAGGCAGTCACAATTTGTACAGCCAGTTTTAGGGTCTGTGAACAGCATGCTGCAGTTAATGTTGGTTGCACTGAGGATGCCTGGGAGAGGTTGTCTGGGTAGAAGCCTGTTAAAATATCATATTGTTAAAGATTAAATGGGGCCATTCTGTGCTGTCCTGGGTTTCATTACAGTGTGATTCCAGGCAGTATTTCTTCAGGAGATGAGGTCAGGCAGTGCATCCTTAAAGGTTTATTGTGTTTACATAGTGGTGGGTGGGAGGACAGGCCTGTGCAAATGGGAGATGGTGCCTTTATCATAACACATCATTTACCTGTAATCATGTTCCCCTTAGCAGAGCATTAGTCATGTTATTGAATAATCAGGAGCTGCAGGAACTTTGACCCCTCTCCTAGTCTGAAAGAGATTGAGCTGAAGAGAAAACTAGCCAAAGAAAATCCTTTAAATGGAAGGTGCTTTCCAACACTGTGGAAAGGAGAGAGGGCTGACTTCCTGTTCAAGTTTGTAGTGTGAAACTGGCCATGATGTTCACTAGGCATTCCTGATTGGAATAATAATTAAAACACTTCCTCGCAGTTAGCTCATTGATTTTATTCATCAACACTTCACAGTTGATTTTTATGGAGGTGAAATAAGATCCTTGTGGTTTATTTACAGAATTGCAGACCTTTCATATGAAGGAAGGAGCCTGAATGTTTGGCATGTGCACTTTTGATTAAATTACCTGTGCTCCTGTGGGTACTTGTGTGTCACTGTATCTCTGAGTTGAGGAGCTGCAGCATTCCTTGGCCAGACCTTGATGGAGTTTCCTCTGTGTAATCTGCCTGCTGCAATCACAGAAACATCTTGCACTTGTTCTTCTTGTGCCAGTGTGGAACTCTCACACCTACTGAGCATAATTTAGGATGAGTTTTAGTCCCAAACTATTTGCTGCCTGCTCCTTATAAGGGGCATGGTGACTGGTCCCAAATGGAAGTGACACTTTATAGGGGAGAGAATAAAGGAAAGCTGCCCTTCTTGTTAGAGACCAAAGCCATTTGCTCAGATTGCTGTTGTCAAAATAATCCATGCCATGAATCCCCCAACTGTTCTTTTAATCAGGTCCATTGAATCCTACAGCCTATCTGATTCTTTTGCCATGTTATCTCTGTTTTCTGGAAATTGAGTCCGTGTAGACCTGAAAACTTATCTGCTGTTCACAAGCAACATGCATAGCTCACTAAGGTGGAGTATACTCTGAGTATCCCTTCAGATGGCCAATGTTTTCTTTATTATAAAGTTCTCTTATTCTTAGCACATTTCTAGGTCAGGAATGCTTAAAATATCTTTGGTCATTAAAACTTGGAGTCAACAGTATAAAACCAAAATAGAGAGGCAAAAGAAAAATAAATGAAGCTTACTGCATCCAGATTAAGTATTGTTTTCCAAATATTCCCTGCTGCTTGTGATCATGTTGTTGTCTTTGTGCTTTCCTTTGGGAGATTGTTCTGTTTAATTACAGCAAAATCCAGCATTGTGCAGACACTTGTGTGAGAGAGGTGAGCGTGGAAGGGGCAGAAAACCTATGTAGTGGCAAAGGTCTCAGCCTGGGCAAGACTGTTGGTTTGGAGGAGGCAGAGCTCTGGGAGCTCAAAGCAAGTGATAACAAAAGCATACTGATAATTTATGGCAGTGCGACTGTCTCAGTTGTCAGGGTCTCTGTAGTTTCCTGTATATTTAAACTGATGCTTGTGATAAAGAAAATAGAGGCTGGGAGTGAGAAAGGAGACTAATTTCTTGTCCCTGGATGCTTGTTCACACCAAAAGCCAGTATGAGGAGTGAACCAGGGGCTGAGCTGACTCAAAAGCACACCTGATACATAACATTCTAAAAGGTAATTTCTGAGCTGGAGGAGAGAAGGCTCCAGGCCACTGCCACCTTTTAATATTTAAGAAGGTCTTAAAGATGAAGACAAACTTTTTAGTAGGATCTTGTGACAGGACAAATGGCTTTGAATTGAAACTGGGTATATTTAAGGAAGAAATTTTTTACAATGAGGATGGTGAAAAAGCTGGAACGGGTTTCCCACTTAGATTGGGGGTGCCCCATCCCTGGAAACATTCAGGGTTAGGCTGGGTTGGACTCTGAGCAACCTGGTCTAGCTGAAGAGGTCTCTGCTCATTGCAGGACTAGATGGCATTGAAAGGCTCTTTCCAACCAAAAGCATTCCATAATTCTGGGATTTTTTTTTTTTTTTAATCTGAGTCAGTTTTCATTTTTTTCTGCCAGAACAAAAGTTAATGGTGAAAGAATGAGTGACTGGTGGACTTCTGGAGAGGATTCCAAAGTTTACCAGACTGCTGCCTCAAACTGGTCTGTGGTAGGTCTGTCAGAAACCTGAATCGTCAGACATTCTAATGCAGAAAAAAGGAGAAAACAAATCTTGGCTCCTGTAAATTTTAGTTGTTTATGATAAGTGTTGTCTTAGGCTGAGAAAGAGAAATATACAGACAAAGAAAACAACCTAAGTGACTGCCTTGTAAAACTGTCCCGGAAGATTTATCTGCCATTCCCCAGGAAGGAAAAACTATTTGCTGTTTTTTTTTAAAAGATTATATAAAGAATTAAGTCATAGCGTTGTTTTATTCAAAATTTCTATTTCATCAATGCCTAAAGTTAAACCTTCTTCTTTTAAAATGTGTGAAGTCCTGATTTTGAATCCAAAAGTGCAGAGTATGGGAAGAGCAGGTCAGAAACCAAGAGGCACAACGTGGCACCGTGTACTGTTTGGCCTCAGTAAAACCTGGAGGAAGTGAGGTCCTCGCAAACCATTTTGTTCCGTGCAGGTTCAGCTCTCTAAGACATACTTGGGCTCTTTATGGCTTCCCCTCTCCCCCTTCTTTTCTGTTTTCTGGTTGTTTCCTTAGTGCATTGTATTGGATCCAGGGGCAAACCAGAGCACAAGTCTGCTGCAGTTATTCAGAGGACTGTGTGAAACGGAGAGAGTGGGGGAAGGAAACTCTTCCCTTTTGTGTTTTCTCAGCCTGCCCAAAGCTGGCATGACTTGGTGCCAGAGCTGGAGGGCAGAGACCTGAGTGACATTCCTGTGTTCCCAAGGGAAACCACTGCAGACACATTCGTGGGGTTTCTGCCACTGGCTTCACCTGAGGCCAATTATGTGAGAAATGGAGAGTGAAAGAATTAGCAGGATTATCTGAAAAGTATGGGGAGAGCTGTGAGATAAAGGCAGCAAGGTAGCAAAAGTGGGAAATGTCATCATAAAACTGTCAGATACAGGAAATACCTACATGGTGGGAAAGAAAGAAAGAGGTCGTGCACAGCTGAGTTTGGACAAAATGTTTTATTCATTTCTGACTCTCTAGTCCTGTTGAAACTATCTGCCAAGACCTACTATTGATACAGCAAGATTACTGGTCTGTTGGATGCTCTCTTTTAAACTGATGTGTCTCCTCCTGCCACATGAATAGTGCATTCATCTTTAACCCTTACTGTTTTCTGGCAAAGCCAAAAAGGAAAATGACTAAATCATTGCCAAAAAGTGCATTGTATTTTTAAAGGATTTTTCTTTTCTTCCAGTACTTTAAACTACTTTAAACCATAAAATTATGGAAAATTTTAGAGGGATGTTTGCTCTGACTGCTTTTATGATCTCTGTAGAGGGATAGAATATAAGAAAATCAAGGTAGTGCAGAAAGTAATCTCACCCCTAATGAGTTGCAGCTGGGCCAGTTATCAAAGATTAGGAGCAGGCCTGACTTTAACAGGCCACAGGTGTAACCAATGAGCAGAGGAGTGCTATAAAGAGTGGGGTGGTGGTGAGAGGGGAACTGGAGTCAGGTGGCTGCTTTGTGAAGGAGAAAGAATCAGTGCTCTGAGGAGCTGCCCACGAGAAACACCAAGCAGGTATGGAAATCTTGTGATAAGGAGACAAGAGTATGGCACCCCTGCAATAAGATGGCAACAATATAGAGGAACAGTATTTGGTTGAATGTAAAAAAAAACTAAATCTGTAAAGAGCTGCTAATCAAAGACAAAACTTCTCAGTATTGTCTGGCTTTCCCAGAGCTTGCTTTTGTTCTACTGTTCGTATCTTATCAGTTGTAATTTTGCTCTTAAAAGGAGTATTGCAGTGGAGAGCAGGGAGTGTGTGTGTGTGTTATGGAGTCTGCCCACTGCAGCTGCTTACCCAAACTAATCCCTTTTGATCACAGTACCTGTAGCAACTGCAGGCTGAGAAGGTGGCACGTGCTATTCCACATCAGAATCATTTCTTGGAGGCAATGGAAATACCTGTGGCAAATTGAATTGACATTCAAAACTTCATTTATAATCGTGGTTATTATGATTTCCTCTTTCTCTGTGTACATATTTGGGATCTACTAAGTGTAAATTTTACACGCTCGACAGGTTGCCTAAGCCAGAAAAGTAGGAAATAACTCCCCAAAGAACTGCTGCCAGGTCTCTGAGGCACATATTGAGCTGTTTGAGCTGAAACACAGTATGTAAGAGGTGCTGTGCCAAGTTTTGAAAGGTACAGTATGGGGAGTGATGAGACTGCTGTCTAGTTATTTTCTGTACCCAAAGGGTAGAGACAGACAAACAGGGAATGCCGTCTATTGCTTAACAACACATACGCCACTTTTCAGTTATTTATATTTTAGCTGTTGTTTCTTCCCCTCAAAACTAATGAGACTTGGTAAACATTGGAATGAAAAGTAGCAAGCAAATCTACTTGGATTTCATAGCTGCACTTTTTGCTCTGTGATCGATACCAGACTCAGAACTCAGATCAGAAACACGATCATTTGCAGTTAGCAAATTGGAGGACATCTCTGGGGCAGCTGTAGATGCTGCAGGTATTTCTTGTGCTGATGTATGAACTGCTTTTTCAAGATCTGCAGCTGCTCCTTTCTCAGATATTTGTACATTTTTGTACATTTGGAGGACTTTGACTGTTTGTGCTTGGTGTTTTTGTAAATGACCTCACTTACACACGTCTGATATAATGAGGTATCCAGCTCCTGGTTGTGAACATTTGGCCATACAAGTCTCTCTACAAGTCTTTTGGGTCTGTCTGCCTGAAAAGCAGTAGGATTCCTTTTTTCTCTGCAGATGGTCTGCTTTTGTGTCAAGGATGTAGTAAGCAGCTAGCTAGATATTCTGAAAAATCCAAAAAATAAACTTCTGTGGTTTAAAATTATTTTACTTTTGGCCCATGTCTTAATGGAACAATTTGTTGCCTGGATTCTACAGGATCTTTTTTTCTTGTTGTGTTTAAACACAGTTGGTGAACTGGGAAGCTTACTCTTTTAAAATGTTAAGCAGTTTGAGGCTGTTTCCAGGTGCATATTTTGAAGGAAATCAGAGGCTTTCCTCTGCTCATCACTGATGTATCAGCACAGAGGCTCTTCTATTGTCACAGATAATGTGGAGTCAGTTTTTTCATTATTAATACTCCTCTTCTCTGTGTTAATTTGCTGTGAAAGTGATGGTATATTGGTGGTAGGGCAGTTGTCCTGTCCTCTGCCCAGTGTGTTCAGCAGCTTTGGCTTGGCTGTGCTTTCCCTGTCCCTTGTTTTCCTGGCAGCTCCCAGGAGCTGGCAGAGGTGGCACAGGACAGCAGGTGACACTAGAGCAGGAGATGATGCCATTGAAGACACTGCCTGTAGTACTTGTGGCTGCAACAGAAGGTGCTGGAGTCAATATCATAAACCCAAACCCAAGCTCTCTGACAGTTTACTGCTTATCTTTCCTCTGCCTTTTTTTTTTTTTTCTTTAAGAACTGTGTCCAGAACATGAGGTTTGTTTCCTTATCTTGAGTGTTTTTGTTAGCACTTGATGTGACTTGATATAAACAATGTGAATTCGAGTCAAGTGGTTAAATGTTAAAACAGCTTCCCACATGTGCTGGTTAACTGCCAGGGAAAGAAATACAGCAGAAATGCTGTATTTACTACTAATCAAACATCTGGTATTGTTGAAAGAATGATCTGACAAGGATAGAGCTGGACTAAAATGTACAGGCTATATTTCAAGGAAGGGGAAAGCTTTATTAATATTTGAAGAATGGCTTTAATTAGTCTGACTGTTGGTAGGTGTGTTCATTTTCTCAATGTACATCTGATATAGCATTTTTCACCAACTTATAATTGGCAGTTTCCCATAGGAAATAATCATTATTGGTATTATAAAAGCACTTTGTATCTATCACATTTGGGAAATGAAAGTTTTGCAAAGGTCAGAATAAAGTGTGCCCCCAATTATGCTAATAACTCATACCACAAATGATCCACTAGAAGGTTTAATAGCTTGGTAGTCCTCTTTAGATTTTCTGAGAACAGGAAGAATTAATATTACATTTTGGCACTTTACAGAAAGGTGAAAAAAGTAATCTTCCTTTGAAAGTTTGTACCTGAACTCTCTTAGTTGCTTGAAGGTCTTGAAATGTTAGGTGGGTTTCAGTTAGGATTTGTTGGGGTTTTTATTAAGAATGCTTTTCAAAAGCATTTTGTTCCTCTTCACACTGAAGTCATTACTTTTTTTTGATGATCCCATGTTGGCATGGTATGTAGCATGTTTTGACATTTGGAGTTATCTGTAAGTTTTATTTGGAATTTGACAATAAAGTCCAACCAACTGATTCTTTTGCTAGATTGATGAAGTAATTTAAATTAATAACTTGGTATGAAGTATTAAAAGTTATTTAAAGACCTCTTCTGAATGAAAATTTTACTGCAAACTAAATTTTAATTTTGCTTTTCACCTCCCAAAAAGAAAAAGAAAAGTTTCCTTTGAGGGGTATTGCACAACTGCACTCAACAGCAAAGACTGGTGTAACTAAAGCATCCAGAGGTTTTCCAAATGTCATAACAAATCTTCAGGGTAGAATTAGAAATTATTGGATACTGGGTTTTTTTGTGAAAAGAAAATACCCACCAGAGAGATTTCCTTAGAGCCAGAGTCCGTGTTGCTTGAAATGGCTCTTTCTGTTTGTCATTTTGAGGCTGAAACATTACTAAAAGGCTAGATGGAAAGGTTTACTCCTGAGGGTGATTATCCTAATATTGCCACCATTCCTGGGCATCTCCTGAGCTGTTAAAGAACCCATCAGGAGAGCAGTCTGAGAGCTAACACTTGCAAATGTCTGCAGATTGAATTATAAATGTCTCTGGTAAACAAAATGTTTGCTGCACTGTGTCAGCTCCACTCCGAGGTCTGGCTGTGCCAGGTACGTGGGGTTTGTAAGATATTTTGGGAAAATAGAAAAGCTCAGATATAAAAATAAATAGCTCAGATTCATTCATCTCACGGGGGTTTTAAGTGTAGAAACATTTTTCCATGCATTCTTTACTTGAAACTCCTGTCCCTTTTGCTGTGTTTCTGTAAGCTTTACTTAACCCGAGATGCAGATGGTTTATTGTTCCTTTTAGAGGAGCTGTAAATGGGGAATATTGACAAGTCTGGCACTGAAACAGGAGGCTGTTGGAAATTTGCTTACCCTGATTTGATGGGCTGCACTGGGAGAGCTGCTGCTTCTGCTTCACTGGAGGTGTTGTTTTGCTGCTTGCAGAGGTCAGGGCTGTAGCAAGACTGCCTTCATAAAATCTCTTACAGAAATGTTCCTTTAGGACAATTCTTCAAGCAGCACTGCCAGCAAGGCCTTTCTTGCACAAACATTTCTGTTTTGAGTGTGTTCTGGTGCAGTTGGCCACACGTGTAAATAAAGAGAAGGATGGGAGCAGGCTGCTCGTAGACTTTAAACTTCAGCCTTGGTTTTGTCCTCCTGGGAATGGTTTTTTCTGTTTTGGCATTTCTTTATTTTTCCATTGTCAGTTGTGGTAAATGCCTGATGCTAAGTGCAAAGACTCTTGGTCTTGGCTGGTTTTTAATACTCAAGTTCTCTCCACAGACAAATTACTCTTCTTCAGCTTAAACACCTCAGTTCAGTAAGGAGACATCATTAACTCCAGTCAAGCTGGTTTTACCTAGAAGATTATTTCTATGCAAATGCTGTGAGGAAGGGATAAAGGCACATTTGTCAAAGCTGCCAAGTGAAGCTCATACACATGTGATTCCATGAAGGGTTCTGTTTTTCATAGCCTACTACAGACTGCATGGCACAGTCCAAAACACATTTTCCAGAGTAAATCCTAAGTTTTGAGTGTGGGGCACACAAAAGAAGGTGAAATTAGAGTTCAAAAGTAATTTTATTCAGCATATGTAGTGAAGTACATGGCAGTATTTATATTTGATTAGGTGTGCACTGCACTCCTTGCTCGACTATGGTTTCATTAAATGTTCAAAATGGTGTGGAGTTTATTCCATAGCTGTGTGAACAATTAATTCCTCTGAAATTTTTCTGACTGTCCTAATTTTTTTTCTTCCATCTGAAGCTTTGCTAATGGAGGTCTCATCACTCTGTCAGAGAGTCAGGTATGTCTCCTGATGGTACTTGTGCTTTTAGACCAATGGGGACAAAGTGATCCAGTTTTTCCTTCCTTCCAGGTACAATTATGGGTCTCAATATAATAAAAATAAAATGATTGAACATCTACAGAGGTTCATATGGCATATTTTCCATTTATTTTAAGTTGGGAAGCTAAAATATCTTAATTGACAATCCCATAAGGTTTATTTTTTTTGAGCTCTCTTTTCTCTCTGCGGTTTTACATTTTCAGGGTATTGCTAATTCTGTAAATTTAGCTATCAGAGTATTGTAATTTAAGGCCAAATCCTTCTCACAGTTGAAAGAAAAAAATTGAATTGGTTTTATTGGAGTAGAATCAGATTTAAGGGGCAGAGCCTGAATAGTTTTTAATTATTCTAATCCCTGGACAGCTTTTCAGCCAGGACACTTCACAGGCACTAATAACATTTTATATCAGTTGAGTTTCCCCTGATGTAAAATATAAAGATCATGAGTTTGCTGTATAGCCTGCTAACATCAGTGGGACCAGTTTTTCTAGCTGCATGAACAGGCTCTAAGAAAGCAGCTGGATAAATTTGTAGTGTGGAGGTTTTTTTTCCTTGTTTTTATTTTGACCTTTCTTTCCCATGGGTCACTTCAATTTATTAACTTAGTTGGCAACTGTTGATAGGATCAGGTCTTTTCACAAAGTCTTGCAGCTCCTGTGGCAGATTGTGGTTGAAGTGCTTTGTTTTGGTGCTCGGGTATCTCATGTTCATATCCTGCACTGATGTAGGAAAGCAGAGCATCAGAAAAGTGATGCTGGTCAATCACAGCAGTGGTTTTCTTCTCAACAAGCATTTAGTTCTTTAACCAGGCAAGTGTTGCCATTCCCGCTTCAGTTGTACTCAGCAATTTCAAAAAGTGGCAAAGTTTTGTTTGTCAATCAGCAAATGAGCATGAAAAGAAAAACTCTGATGGAGCACAGGACTGTGGTAATGGGTTGGGGGTTTGTGTGACTCTAATATGCCAAATTAACATTTCCATTTCTTGAAAAATATAAAGACATGTATCTCAGGAGCTTACCTTGAATTAGCATGGTTGCAGAGCTGTTCTCTGTTTGGCTTGTATGAGAAGAAATATTTATAGTCTGCTTTTGTTTAAGAGAACCCTTCATTTGCCCTGTAACAGAAAACACCAGTAATTGAGGAAGCTGGTTTAGATCCTCTTGTTAGGTGGCAGAGGAGATTTTGTCCCTTTCCATGCATGTGCAGAAGGACAAAGAGAAATTCCTCCCTGTGGCTTCTCTAATGAACTCCAACACAAAGCTAAGCAGGTTAGAATTTCTACACCCTGTTGAACCAGGCAAATCATGTGGTCACTTCTTTTTTACCCTATTCTGCTTTTAGCAGGGGGTACAAAAGTGAACAATGTATTTATTTGCTATTGTGAGAACAGATGAAATTCCTGATCTTCCCTTAACATGAATGGGAGCATTGCTCTCCTGGTTTGGGATGCCAGGATTTCACCAGCTGTGCCTACTGGCTGCAGAAGTTAAAACTAATTAAAAGCTAATTCTAGGCTACCACTGGACTGATGCTGCTGGAAGTAGTTGCTGGCCTTGTCATGGATAATGTGCTTTCCATCACACGTGGGTTCCTCTCTCTTGCTGTGCTGCTCAGCCCTGTGCAGTGAGGTGCTTTCCCATGCTGTATCCGTTTGCTTTTGGAATGATGGGAGATGTTACTGGCCACTCCCAGGGGACAGTGAGTTAAAGCATTCCTGCAGGATTGCTGAATAGCAGGGTAGAGCAGTGTGTAGATAAGCATCTTTTGGAGTCACTGGGGTAGATGTGTTGGACCACAACAGTCAGTGTTGAGAATTAAATTAAAGGTCAGCAAAACACAGAGCTCCTTCAAAACTCCAAAGCACCATGTCTGACAGTGTTTTGTTTCTGGAGACATAAAAAGAGATGTTCCACACCCAGAAAAGTAGCAAAAACCAGCATTTGCCATGCCAGCTAGAGGGTGTGAAAGGGAAACCCATGTATCTTATACCTCTTATTTTGATTTTTGTGCTGATACTCAACGTACAAGTGGTTACGATGTAAAATCTAACCATGGCATGTACCATTTTGTGCAGAGGAAGGAAATATCTTTTTAATTTATTTTTTTTTTTTACTGCTAATGATTAATGTTTCTTAAAAATAACTCAAACCTGGACACATCAAGCCTAAAATGGTGAGCTTGGAATCTCTGTGTGGGCTGTCTCAAGTCCAGCTCCTGTCTCACAGTAGGCCCATGTATGTGTGAGTATGACAAGTAAGGAAGGGCTGAAAATGCAACTCTTGCATCCTTCTTGATGGAAGGAGTGAATGCTCCTCTGCAAAGACTCTTTATGTAGATCAGAGCCAGAAAAATGTCACGTGTTAAGTGTGTGTGTATATATATATGTGTATAAACGTGTTTGTGACCCATGATCTGTTTTTCCCTCAAATCCACAGCATCTCAGATGTGCATCTGAGGTTTGTGTGTGGGTGAGAGCCCTGGGGGTTATCGTGGTGCTCCTACCATTTCCTTTGCTCTTTCTCTCTTTGCTGACAGATGCAAACATCTCTCTCCCTTCCCTCAGTTTCCCCTTTCTCCTACAGCAGCATCAGAGAATAGGATGTGCTGTTTCCAGAGGCTCCTTGGATAATGTGAAGCTAAAGGATATTTAGTAACCAAAGAGGAAAAGCTGGAAAGTTTTAATTCAAGTAGTCTTAGGCTAATATTGGAAGAAAATGAGTAGTGCAGGCTTATCTAACAGAAGGAACTGTGCTGGTCAGTTGTTGCATAAAGGGAGTGTGACTCAGAGGCTTATGCTTTCCACAGTATTTCACTAGTTCCAAGGTATGATTTCTTAAGAGCTTCATTTGGCAGCACTTAAAAAATCTCCCTTATAATGCAGGAGAAGACAAAAGCCTCTTGGAGACTGGCCATAAGGTTTGTTGTACACATTTCATTTAGAAAGAAATGTAAATTTGTCTGATTCTATAAAAATCAGCTTTGTGTCATGTAAGCTGTTCCCTGTTTGGTGTGGATGGAAAATTCTCAGTCCGTGGCAGGTAAGGTCAGCATGAACACAGCCTGCTCCCTAAATCATTTATCATTGATGTGGTGTGTTTAATTCTGTGCTAGAAAATAAACAGGCACATTCCTTTTTTGTTTATATAGAGATTTAGAAATAGTTATATTGCCCTTCATTCTTCTAGGTTTTATTAGAAAAGACATTGAAGACAAATAGAACAGTGACAAAGCTAATAATAGGTCTTTTATGGAATGTGACTTATTTTGCCAAACTAGAGCATTTTTACATCCTTGTGCTTTTAGGCTGACTTTTCTGTAAAAGGGGGGAAAGGGCAGTAAAGAGATTTGATTTAGATTTTATTTCAGCCGTGCTGAGTCAGAGTTGCTTGTTGTTTTCTGTGAGCTGCATATATAGTTTTTGTCTTTTTAGATTACTTTTTTAGAATTGAGATGAACTGCTGTTTCTGCTTTGCTTTCAGTCATGAAACATCCCTAGAGATGTTCTGTCCAGTTTGCATAATTGCTTTCTCAGAATGTGTGTACGTACTCACCTGCAGTTGCACTTGTCATGTCAGGTGTCCAAGTGGACTTGGGTGTCCTGTAAATCAACAGGCAAAATGTTGGAGCCTCAGGAGCTGGGAATGGGGCCCACTAGTGCATGCTGCTTTACCCTACCAGCTTTGGTGTATTTGGTTTATATCCTCACTTGCATGGTGCTCACATTGTGTTTATGAGGGATTTCACACACAAGTGAAAGTAATTTTTAAGACAGAGCACTTCCAAGGGCAGGATGGCAGCTCTTACCTTCAGAGTCCCTCCAGTGTTCCTGGCACAACAGGAATGTGGAGCTGGCTCTGAATAACTGAATGGCAGCAATTAGAACTGGTATTAAAACAGGAAGCTACTGTCACTGTGTTTTCTGCTCATTGTCTCTGTTCTAGCTGTTGTTCCTAAAAGTAGTGCTTTGTGTCTGAAAACTGAATCTCTCTTGCTTCCCTTTGGTTTTATATTTCATCCCACAAAGGATAATTGCCATAGGTAGAAATAGTCTGCAGCAATAATAAGCACTAAAACAACCCTTCCCAGCCTGTGCAGCTCTCTGGAAGTCCTTGCAGTGTGGTTCTGGATTCCCTTCCTCATCCTCTCATGAAGGAGGGATTCACCTTTCAAATATAGAGCAGTAACCTTCTTCTGCCTCCTCCCACTTCTCTCAATTATCAGGTGTGCAGTATATCTAATTTTAAATTAACTTGTCACCCTACATCCCATCTGTAGGGGTTTACAATTTTAAACCAATTGCCTTTGAGGTGACTTTATATACTGTTTCATTAACATATACATATCAATTCTAGGGCACTTACTACAGAATAAAATCCCCTCTTGAGCAACACATCTTCAGGGAAAAGTAGTAGCTTGCACTTGATTTGCTGTCAAATGAGAGCTGTGATATGTCAAAACCTAACACTGAGCAAGGTGGTTGAATGACTTGAGTAATTGTTTTAATACAAGACAATTTAGAGTAGTCTTAGTCTAGATGCTTAGTAAAAGATGGATTTTCTCTTATCTTGGTAGTGTTGCATTATCCATGGGTATTGTAGTACAATGTAGGAGAGAGTGAAACTCTTCGTGCCTGAATTTGTGAGTACATGCGTGACCACCCAAGGTATTGAGCTGTCCATGAAAACATTTTTCATTCGTTTTATTACAAAATTACATAAATAAAATGGTGGGAGCTCAGACTGTATATGGGGCTGTTAAACCCCTGGGTTTTGTGTTGTGTGTCACGTTGTTATCAGTGGCACGATTCAGAGTGTGACACTGCTGGAAGGGCACCATTCCCACCTGGCTCCTGGTGCAGAGGCTGCTGTCACCTCGGGCAGGAAGGAGCTTTCTGTGTCTGGAAAGAGCCCTGTTCCGTCTTACACTGCAGTCCAAAGTCTGTGCTTTACTCTTTATCCTGGGGAAAACAGCCTCAGTGGTGTGATACAGAAAAGTCAACTTTCCTTGGGAAAAGACATTTTTCTTCCCTTTTCATGCTGCTGCAGCTGTATTCCTGCCAGCAGAGATGAAGGGATCTGGCTTTGCAGAGGTTGTGACACAGCTGATGGTTTGTTTTAGAGAAAGGAGAGCCTGCCTTGCCCTGAGACACGAGCACAAGTACCAGAAATGGGCAGGGCTGTAGCCCTGTGCCATCAGCCTGCAGCAGCTGGCCCTGGCAGGCTCCCTTGCAGAGGAAAGGCAGCTCAGAGCTGGGGGTCACTGGGAAACAGCAGCCAGGAGTCAGGAACTGCCCTCGAGCAAAGAGAGGGTGCTCCAGGGGAAGGCAGGGAGGAGATCAAAGCCCTGGCAGGGTGGAGGTGAGGGGTGATGGCAGCTCTGTCCAACACCTGTGTGTTTGGGCAGGAAAAAGACCAGGGGTCATTTACCCCAAAGTACCTCCAAGGAGCTGATTGCAGATCAGCTGTAATTTGAACATATTTTTCAGGAATTTATTATTCAGGCCTTATTTTCAAAGACAAATACAGGAAAATGGTGTATCTTGGGATCAAGGGGAGTAAAGTGCAGTGAAATGTCAGGTTATTGTCTCAGCAGGAGAGCCTGAGCCTCCGAGGCAGCCAGACCATGCAGTGTGCCAGAGGCAAAGCTGCAGAATGAACTCGGGGAGGCTCTGTATCTCACTGGCAGTGGAATATCTTCCATATCTGTGCTGTAATAGCTGGATCTGGTTTTATTTTGTGAAGGGGTAATAGGGCAACCAGGAGGTGGCAAAAGAAATGTAAAACTGGTAGAGGAAATGAAGCTGAACCATTTTAGAACTCAATCTTGTTTTTCTCTTTTCTCCTTTGCAATTTTTTTTTGTTTTAATTTCAGAATATAAATCCAAATCTTCTTTCAGTTAATTGCAGTGTGTATCACCCAGCTCTGCCTAGGGAAGGGTGGAGGTCTGGTAAAACTTTGGCTCATTGGCTCAGCTCTCCTTGCTGCTTCCTGCCTGACTGCTGTGCTGCAGTCACTGGGGCTTTGTCTAAAAATCCTTTGTCATGCTATTTCTTTGCTTATGGCTTAAGAAAGGTAAATCTCTAACCACCCAGATGTGTTCCACATTAACCCAGTGTGCACAGTAAAGGCAGTCAGTGAGAGAGAGGCCTTGTGTTCTTGGCATTTACTTATTTTTAAGTAAATGCATCTATTGGACTGACATTCACCTTTGTGCTTGTGGATATAAGCAAAAATGCCAACTCTCACAGACACACTCAAGTGTCTGTAATACTTATACCAATAAAATACCAAAGCCAGCAAAATGTTCCAGACTATATATTGGTGCAATTTTTATTTTATCCCTAATGTTGCTCTGTCTCAGAAAAACCTCAACTATGAAATGCATGCTGTACATTGAAAAAAAGGATCTAAAAAGTAAATTACTCCCACCTCAGTTTGATTTCCTGCTTCACTCTCTTGAGTTGGATAAGTAGTATGTTGCCCGAATGAATTACAAATGCTGCATTCTAGGAGTGAGAAGCAAAAATATACAGAACATTTTGTTATATCTGCCTGTATCATCTCTGTGTATATCTTACCTGCAAACAGCAGCCATCCCTGTGGATATATAGAATATGTAACTGTAAATAACAGATGCAACAATATTTATAAAATGAAATTATTAAAACTTAAATAAAATAAAAATTGCACATGGGCACTTGCATATGGCTGTGTGCATGCACCCTTCTGGAATACAGGAAAACCCAGTCTTTAGGCAGGAGGGAACAAAAAAAATCCCACCAAAATTTCCAACAGAAAATAAGTAGCTGTTCCATTTTAGAGCAAAAGTAGTCTGAGGAGAATGTAATGCAACAATTGCAGTGTTTATTTTGAATAGTTTCAAGCTGGAGCTCTCCATGCTCAGGGACTGAGGGGCCTCTCCCTTGAGGAGCTGCTGAGCCTAGGTGGGGACTGGGAGGATGTGCCTGTGCCGGGCTGAGGCAGCACTGGAGGAGGACACTGGGCAGCTTTGTTTCCATGGGAAATTGCTTGTTAGGCAGGAGGGAAAACTTGCTGGGCTTGGCTTTTCTCTATACAACACTTTGGTTTTTCAGGAATTGCCACGTCCCTTTGGAGAAGTGTCCCGGTCACAACATGTGGTGTGATTCCATGTGCAGCCTCAGTGGCTGGCTGGGCTGACAGACACGACCTGGCCATGCCTTTCCTCAGCTTCTGCAAAACCTGGGGAGCCAGTTGTGTTTCAGAGCAAACTGATGAAACCTCCTATTTCTCCTCAGCAACATTTAACACACTGTAAGCCACCTTCCAACTGGTAGCTTTCAGCCTTGCCCTTTATATTTATCAGAAGGCAACCACAAAATAAACAGTGGTATTTTTCTGTCTGTGCCCAGTTTGCTTTTTGCATTAGACAGTGCTCTGTAAATTATAGCTCCACTTTTTCTCTTGAGTACTCAGCCAGGCGTGCTCCCGTTTCACTTGTGCTGAGATCCATTCAAAGGTTACCCAGGCCTCGCAGGGAGAAGTATGTTTTAAAAACATAGAAAAATGAAATAGTAAAATTCTGTGAATTGCTGAGGGAGGAATTGGGAGAGCACAGTGAAAAGAAGTTTCTTGGATCTGTTTTGTCACTTGCGCTCAGATTGGTAATGTTCTTGTTTCTGATGTTTCGTCTGTGTCACCTACGGCTTTGTGAAAAGTCATAATGAAAATAACATTGCTTTTACACTTTATTTAAATGTAAGAAAATTCCTCCTTACTAGAATAGCAGTCTGACTCCAGTTATTGGGGGGTAAGGTTTAATTAAATTGGCTCCTAACGATACAGTCTTCTGCTGTCTTAGTGTGGTGCAGGTTTTGTCCTATTTCTTTGTGTTCTTGGCCTTCCTGTTCAATTGGGGTGTGGAATTGGGAAAGCAGCTGAACTGAATCGAGTTTGGGGATAACTTTCTGGTAGCAAATGGAAAACAAAAAGGTGGAATAGAGATTCTTACCTGAGGGAAATGTGAGAAGTTTTATTTTTGAAGGTGGGTTTCCCCAAGTGCCAGAAGCTGGTTTGGGAGGGGTGGGAAGTAGCTCAGTGCAAGGAGATGGAAAGTCTGTCCATTCTGCACATACATCTGTAATGATCTGTGAGTGGTTTTTTTTTAAATGAGCATAGTTGGAACCTAGAGAAAGAGGAGAAAATCGATATGGGAGGGAGCAGCATATTCCAGCACAGGAAGGTGTTTTGAAGTGTTAGCAAGTATTAAAACTCTTGTTCCTGGTGCTGCCACACAGCTTTATCCAAGGAACAGTTTTGATTTTTCACTGTTCCAGTAATTTATAGTGCAGGCTTTAAAAGATAGTTTTTTGGTCTTGACCTGTAGCATTTTTTACTGTAAAACTGAAGATAATTTTAGTTTCTTGTGTGTAACTTTGTTTGTTTGTTTCCATATTAGTAGTTTAAATTTTGGAAAGTTGAGAGGGCATGGCAGTTTGCCAGCATTAATGAGATACAGTTTTGTTTTAGTTTGGGAACTCAGCAGAGGCAATTCATGGAAAAATTGTCTTTTATAAGTATGGTGACTGCTTTAGATGCTGTCTTATGCTGCTCAGCTCAATGAAGGACTCAAATAATAGAATCAGCAGTAGATTTATGGAGGAAAAATTGCTAATTTTAAACATATAAACTTTTATAAAAATGAAAATACACATCTTTGAGACATACTTAATATTTATTGGACAACCACATAAATTTAACATTATATTTATTTGTTTTCTTTACTGCAATTTGCTTCAGATTTCTTTGTACTAAGATGTTTCTGTTGGATACATCAGCTCTTTTCATACTTTCTGAATTAAAAAAAAGCCTTTCTGATAGCATGCTAATAAGTGATTATCTTTTTGATTTGTTATATGTAGCAATGTGCACTCTAAACACCTGTGCTGTCAAGGTTTGTGACAGGTATATGCAGCTGTATAGTTTCACTCCTTGTGAACTCTGTACTGCAGCACAGATGCTCTATGAATATTTATTAGGGCATTGTTCAGGCTTGGCCACCCATATTCCTACACTTTCCTTATTTGCAGGCTGTAGGAAAAGAGGACAAAAAGATCTTTCTCTACACATTTCTTCAATAGTGGAGTTACTTCAACTCAAGTTGATGAATGTTTAGTTTTCAGCTCTTTGGGAGAGGCGTTGCTTTTCCCAGATTAGAGTTCACAGTAGTTAATTGTTTTTAAAATAAATAAATACTAATTAATCTCGCTAACATCAAAACCTAAAGTATTTCATTCCCCTCAGAGGTTTTAAAATAGGCCTTTAAATGTATTTTGTTCAATGGATGATTTTACAGGGAGAGGATTTGATTTGTTAAATGTCAAGCAGTGTTATTTGTGGGACTGTTTTCATTAATGGCAGTGTGAATAACAGCTTTCCTGAATTTATTCCTGTGTTTGCCTTTGCTGAATCAGAATTTAATAAGCTCACTGTGTGGAAAAATGTTGTCAGTCTCACTTTTGAGCTTTGTTAAGGAGCCTGTGCCTATGAAAATAGAGATAAACCTTCTGTTAGTCAATGAGGAACATTTGGGAAATGAAGGAGAATGCAGCAATTTTCATCTGTTCTTTTAACTATGAGATAAATTATAAAGTAGAATTGCTCTGAAAAAGCTTTTAAGTTATACTTTTTAAAAGGACTACTGCAACTTCCATGTTCTCTCACCTTTACTCCCGTGAGTCTGTGTACTTTGCTGTTTAATGTAAAGTGCAGTATATGATGGATTGGTTTTTTTACCCCTCCCTTTCCTGCTGTGTAGAGATGGTTTGGTTTTGCTTTTGTTTTGCTTTGTTTTTTAAACTCTGATCTTTAGAATTTAAATTCTGCCTTATGTTTTAAAAATAATGCTACTTGAACGTGGGGGGATAGAATATAAGAAAATCAAGGTAGTGCAGAAAGTAATCTCACCCCTAATGAGTTGCCGCTGGGCCAATTAGCAGAGATTAGGAGCAGGCCTGACTTTAACAGGCCACAGGTGTAACCAGTGAGAAGAGGAGTGCTATAAAGAGTGGGGTGGTGGTGAGCAGGGAACTGGAGTCAGGTGGCTGCTTTGTGAAGGAGAAAGAATCAGTGCTCTGAGGAGCTGCCCACGAGAAACACCAAGCAGGTATGGAACTCTTGTGATAAGGAGATAACAGCATGGAACCCCTGCAGTAAGCTGACAACGCGTGAAAGTGGAAATTCAGTGATAAACTGGTATCCATAGATTATATCAGTAACAAATAGAAATGTGAACTGCAGTTGCAGTTGTCGAGTGGTCATTGCCATTGCAGAGGAGGAAGAGCTGGCACAGCCTTTGGTGAGAAGCTCCCCCAACTCCTGGCAAAAGGCTTTTCCAGAGGCAGGATGTGTTTGTTCTGGGGCTCAGGTAATCAGCTGTTCCTTCTCAGTGATTAACTCAGCTCAGGCACTGCTGAGGAAGGTGACTGAGGACTGCAGAACGTACCTTGTTTGACCTTTGTGTTGCCCTGGATGAGAGGGAGGCTGCAGGAGAGCTGAAGTTACCCAGCTGAAGTTGTGCAGAGCACAGGAAACAAAGCCATCTTGTTCTGTTCCTTCAATCAGCGCCTTTCTTTTAGAGAAATCAGCTGCATCTCGAGTCCAGATTAGAATGTCTGCTGCAAAATTAGAATGTCTGCTAAAATCAGTAGTTCCTGACAGCTCCCCCAAAACAGAGGTGAAAAACCAAATTTCTCACTCAGTTCTGAACTCAGCCCTTTGTTTGTTTGCTTATTTGTTTGTTTAAAGAAAAGGGGCTCATTTGGCATGATTACTAACACACCTATGAAGAGCAGCCTTTGCCAGATGCTGCCCATGCACTCTGACACATGGGATGTATTTTTGTGCCTGCGCATGAGGAGGAAGCTCTGTGCAAAGCCCAGGCAAATCTGCCCTTGGTGTCAGGACAGCAGCTGTGCAGTGGGACCAGCAAAAGGCATTTCTGAAATACTTTCCTGGAGAGCCTCAGCCCAGGGACAAGGAAGGTTGCTTCAGCTGTTCTGTACATGCTTCATGGCAGGAATGCTTGAGGAGATGCTGTGTGACCAGGCAGGTAGTAGCTTGAGAGCAATAAATTGTTCTTTTATTTACGTCTAACATTGTTGCAAGCCCCTGGGTGCTCACCCCAGGCTGCTGCAATACCCAAGTCGGTCACCACTTACACCCAGACTGCTTAACAGCCTTTCTAGGGCCAAGTCACATTGGTTAATGCAATGCAAAATTACAGCCTTCTTGGTTTAAAATAAGAATAATATATTTTTTTAAGTATTTGTTTATTAAGGAATATATTCTGTAAAGTCTGTACTTTTCTCCCTCCCCTTAAAGCAAAAAAATGTTAGCCCAAATCATCAGATGCCATGTACTTCAGCAAAATTTCTAGTTTTCACCAAACGTGCATCTGTTCTTCCTCCCTTTTCCTACTTCTGAGGGAAGATATTTATTCTAGCTGTGCTCTTGTGTAATTACATTTTCCTGGTGTTCACTGGGTAACAACAGCTGCCAATGTTCTGATCACTTTTAGTCGTAAAATGTTCCACACAAGTTAATTTCTGTAGTTAACTTACACCGTGATTCTGCAGTAATTCAAGACCTTACCCTGTTTGCTAGTTTTATTTTCATTTGCCTTTAGAAGTTGTCTTGTCATCTCTACTCTTGGTTGAATTGAAGAACATTAGGGGAACATAATCATAAGAGGTTAAGGAAAGCCCTAATCCTCCTTTCTCCTGAGCCTTCTGTGTTTCTCTCCCCACATTTTTGTACTACTTAGAAAAGAGCTGTGACTGATACTAAGCTTTTTATGATTAGTGACATTCTCAAGTACTCACTGCTGCACTGATTGTGTTTTGTATTGTATTTGCCTTCCAGTAAAATGCAGTCTTTCTAATGATTTTTATAATTTATTACATTGGGGAAATGAGGTGAAACTTTGCTAGAACAAGTTAATTAACTTGCATAAAGAAAAGCTCACATTTCTTTTTTGGATGCTGAAGTTTTTAATTTTGTAAGTAAGCTTACAATGCAGTGGATGTTTCTAGATGTTTTTAAGAATCCTTTCAGTTTAAGGAGTATATTCTGAACAAAATTTCCACTATTTTAAAACCCAGAGGAACCCTAAAAAACATCAGGAGCTGTGAGTGGGAAGATGTTTGCAGAAGGTGTGATAACAGCAGAAGTTGGTTGGTGCATGAGTTGAGCAGAAATGGAGTTGCCACCCAGAAGAAAGGGCACACAAATGGCAATGTTTATGTGCCCAGAGAAGTGGAGATGCAGTTTTAGGAGATATTGCTGTGTAGCTCCACAGGGTTTATCTTGCCTGGCTTTGGCTGCCTAAGACAAGTCATATGTTGAAGCTGTTGTTGTGCTTGTGCAGTCCCAGGAGAGAAGAAGGCATTTTGGGGGAATGATTCATCTGCCTTGGCTCAGACAAATGCCCCAGGAGGTGGTGATGTGTCCTCAGGAGGTGGGACACTGTGCATGGATTAGTGGCCAGCCAGAAAACTCAGCTGGGGGCCCTGCCAGCTGTGTTCAAGTCCTGCTCCACCTCTCAGCTTCTCTGTGAGGCTAAGAGGATTTGTAGTTCTGCATTTTTACAGTTACCACACGTGCTGTTGTCCAGGATTTACACAGAATCGGTTTTCCCTTGTGTTGTTGTTCTAGTTCAAGTAGTTGCTCTTAAAATTGTCAAGTGTGCTAAAAAAAATTACTTCTATTGAGGTGATGCAGTGGATGATCTGTTACTGAATTTTGTTCAATGTTACATGAATTAACACCTTGTGGCTTATATAATTAACAAATGGGAATGGCAGGTATTTATTTTCATTCTAGAATAGCTGGACAAGTCTCTATTTGATTTGTTTTTTTTTCCAGACAAGGAGATAAAAGTTTAACTGCAAACCATACTAACACAGCTTTGCTCCCCAATGACAGTGTCGGCAAAAATATCCATTTGGTCTTTATCTTCAAACATCAGGCTATCACCTGAGACTATTCACTCATCTATGGCCTACATAAACACTGTAACAATGCAGGGGAGGGAGGTCTCTGTCATGTTCCTAATGGATTAAGAGTTTGATCTCAGTTTTCTGATGAGAAAGGTCGTGATTACTCAGATTGAACAGAAAGTCATTCTAAAGGTTACAGAACGAGAACTGAGTCTCAGCAATGACACAATAGTCTCTCTGGCCTTTATAGAGTTTGTAATCAGGCACTGCTTATTGACCTTTGCAGATTAAATTTTATTTTAAGTCTCAAAAATTAATACCTTCTTTTTATTATATAAAACTGTCATAAATAGAAGATGGCATGAGTGTTGAGCCTCTCCCACAGTGCTGATACTGAAGGAAGCTTTCTTTCCCTCCATCTTGCTGCTCTGCAGGCAGCTGTCAGCTCATTGTGGCGGGTCTGCTGGAGCCTTTCAGCCTCAGCTGGGTGGGAGCAGTCTGCTCTGCTCCACTCCTTGAGTGCAGCTCTGTTTTTGGGATGCACAGCCCATCTTCCATGATCTCCATCCCATTCTCCTTGCCCTCCCACAGCTTGCTCAGCCTCATCCCTTGTTTTTGGAGTGCCACACTCCACGGGAACAGAAAACTGAGGGCTGTGTGTTTTCAGCTCCTGCTAGCCCCTTGCTCCCTGTGAGGAGCCCGGTCCATGTCCTCTGACATCCCCCTGTGTGAAGGCAGAGGAGCCCTGCTGTCCCTGCCAGGCTCACAGATCGTTCTGGGCTTGCTGCACTGCTCGCACCTCCGTGAGTGCTGGCCCAGGTGTGGCCCAACAAGCCCGAGCAGAGGAGGTGAAACCCTGCCCTGCCCTTCAGCTGAGCCAGGCTGCTGCTGCTGCTGTGTCCTGCCAGAGCACGCTGCTGGCTCGTGCTCTGCTCGCTGTTTGTGGCCAGGAAGGACCCTTGCTCTGTTCTGGGAACTGCTGAGCCCAACCACCTTGCTGTTTACCCTCTTAATTGGCCACTTGTCCAGATGTAACACCCAGCTGCAGAGGAGGAGTGGGCCAGCCTGTTCATTAGCTGATAAACTGATTTGTTTTCCCACGTTAGCATTGAATCTGTGCAAGCCCTGCTGTCTGACCGTGCTGCTTGTTCATCACTCCATGGGGAATAGCTGCTGTAACCCTCAGGTACAGGTGATTTGCTGATGCTCCCACAGCCTCCTGATCCCTGTGAGAACATGGTACAGGTGTTTGTGGTCTCTCCATGCCTACACCCACAGCCTGCTGTGAACAAGGATTTTCCTGACTCCCATGAACACATGGTTACAGGTGTTTGTGGTCTCTCCGTGCCCACAGCCTGCTGTGGACACAGGATTTTCTCTTGCTCCTCTGACAAGAGTGGATGAAAACTTGGCTTCTCACAAGAAGCTTGTGTCTGTCGATCATCACATTCCTGTGAGCAAAGTGAAATCAATAAGAATCCTCAATAATTTTGGTAAATCTCACTGGTTTCTTGCAAGCAATTTAAAGCCTAACTGATTTTTCAGTCTTTATTATTTGAGATTTGAAGTGGAAAAGCAGTTATTTGCATATTGAGAGGGTGCAGCATTTAACTATAAATGGAAAGGAATGAATTGCTGATGATCACTGCTAGCATTTTCAGTTGTATTTTTGTGTTGAAGGCAGACTATGCTCATAACAGAAAAGCTGAACTCAAAGCACTTTGCTTTCTCTTGAAATACAATGCTGAATAATAATATCGGGGGGTTTTTGTCTAACTTTCTCATTTGGTTTTCTGAAACTTCAGAGACTGTCAGAACTGGGAGAATTTATTAAATAGAGCATTCTGTACTGAGGATTTTAGTGCACTGCTGCATGACCACATTGGTATCATCCAGGAGGGAATATATAGATGAGATTGTAAAATGCAATAATTGCAGTAGCTCAAAATAAAGCCATTATTTTGTTAAATCAGAATAAGTAATGGCTGTATGATTTTCATGTGAAAATCAAGATTAGATGTAATATGGGGCAGCCCCACCTCCTTCCCATCTGTCACTAGAAGCCTTTTTTGTAGTGGAAGGGTGGCAATCCCCAAAGAGAAGAAGCACTTTTTATACAACCACTTGTTCTTTCTGCAGAGAACTGACTTCTCTGTTATTTTATTGCTGCTACCCTCTTATCTAGAGGTGAAAATATTTTGAGCCCTCCACTTGTATCTATTTTTAGGCAAGGGATTTTTCAGAAGTATTGAAAGCTCCTTAAAATTTTGTCCAGTGCTTAACACAAGAATATTCCTGTTAGATTTACTGGAGCATTTAGATATGAACACTCTACCTGTGTGGGCAAGTCAGAGGTTCCTTGGTCACAGAGCCTGAGATAATTTGGATATTTTGCACAACCTTTTGTATGTTTGTGTGCCCCCATGGGTTTTACATACATGGCATAGTCTGGTATTTAATGGGATTGCCTGCTAAGGGCTGTGAGTTACAGGAGTTATGGATGAGAGTTGTAATAGTGCCTTAGAGCTGAGGAAGCTGAGGTCCTTTGTGAGCAGTAATTAATTAAAGCTCAAACCAGTCCCATGAGATGGCACCATCCCCTGTTTTACAGATGGTGGAACTCAAAGATAAGTGTATTGTTCAAGGGTGGGTAGCCAGGTGTTGTCAGATCAGAGATTAAACCCCAGACCTCCTTTTTATAGGGCCATGTTCTAATCCACTTTGTGTTTGCAGTGCTTTGAAATTTGCTGATACTTATTCTGTAAAGCAACTTTTTCATCTCATTTGATCTTTGTTGTATGAGATGATCCTTGTCAAAAAGCAGGGCTTCCATCGATCTGCTTTTGTTGTAAGTCTCCAAAAGGGATTAGGTTACAAATTCTGCCTCTTTAGTACTGCCCAGACTAACTCAAAATTTAAGCACATCCTTTTCTCTCAGATCACAGTATTTTGTGCTGCTGCTTTGCCTGTAAGAACTAGAACAAGATTATAATGGCACCCTTTCTTCTTAGCTTGGCCATTAGGGGTGGGGTGGGAGTGGGTGTTCTGCTGCTCACACAGAGACATCAGTGGGGAAAGATGGGACAAGAAAGACCCTTGAGCATTCAAGTGTCATTTTAAGAAATGTTGCTACTTAAAACTTCTGCTCGTGGTTGTATAAAGAGTTCCTCCTGTGGAGGTTGAATGATGTCAAAGGCTTTATCTGTGTTTTGGCATGTGGTATCACACAGCAGCTGAGGCTCTTTGGGCTGTGGGACTGTTCCAAGTGCAGAGGGAGCACATGTTACAGCAGGAATTTCAGCTCTGGCGTGTGTTTCCTCTGGAGGTGATGAGGATGTCATGTTGCGTCCGGAAGGCAATCTGGAATGCTGCCCTCATTGAATTTCTCTGCAAGTCCCGCTGAATGAAATCATCTGCTCTCTGTCAAAGCATCTCAGGGGAAGGAAGAAAGATTTTTTTTTTTTTTTTTTGAGTAACAAAGTGCTGTGTAGTAAACTCATTGACAAAATCCTTGTTTGGCTTTGTACTTGTTTTAAAAGCCTTCCTAAAAACCAGATCTCTGAAGTAGTCAGCAGTAGGTTAAAGTATATTAAAGTATACTTCTGAGTAAAACTTCAAACTTAATGAGTTTGCTGACAGCTCTTGGTCTAGTGCATCCATGAAACCAAAATAGCAGCACTCCTGAGAATTCCACTGAGTGAGATAAGCCAGTAGGATCTTCTGTGTTTTGCTCTTTTTGGGAAGTAAAACATTTGACAGATTTCCCTAAGCATTTGTCTTTGGTTGTTAGGAAACAACCTGAGGACTAGTGAAGCTGGTAGTTTCTGGTTTAGTGTAATTTATTGCATTTTGTATTACTTCTATGCGCATCCATTTTTGCAGAGTGTCTCAGTAGGGTGGACTGGAAGACAGCTGTGGTGATAGACTGGAGAAAACCTTTCACATGGATGGATGGATGGATGCAGGGTTTGAGGTACCAAGCAGACAGACACAAGATGCAGAGTCCTCACTCAGAAATGTGTGAAGCTACAGCTCAGCACAACTCCTTTTCCTTTCAGAAAAAAAGGTGGGGTGATAATATCAGTCTGATGGTGACAGCTCAAAAACTGAATCACTGAAGAGATTGGTGGTCAGGCAAAATTTAATGTAATCAAATGCATGTTTTCCTTAAAAATGTCCGTTTTGAGTGGAAAAATTTAAACCAGCCCAATTAACAATCTGTGTCAAAGTTAGAAACGATTGAGTAAGGAAACGATGCAAAGAGAAAGTGAATTTAGCTCAGTTGGTGCTGGCTGCTGTTTTCCAGCAATTTATTAACTTTTGAAGGTAGTGTGATCAATATTGTTGTTTTGAGGAGTGAAGAGTGAAAAAGATGAGTGGCAGAGAAAGAAAGAAAGTGCATTGAATGTGTAAGAACAGATGCTAATGGGGTAACATGGACACACAATAAGAGATCAAGGACTTTGCTGGAAGTTGTGAGATGTTCCTGGTAGAAACAGGGATGTACCCTGGATTGCTTGCTCTGCCATGGCAAGTGAAGACAGGAAGAGTTTGGCAGGGCATTTCCCATGTGGTTGGAAGTGCAAGGGCAGGCTCACATTCCCCCATGCCTTGTCCTTGCTGTGGTGCCTCTGCTGGCCATGGTGCAGAGCTGGCAGCAGTGCTGTGGCAGGTTTGTGTCTGGGCCCTGTGCTCTGGAGTGGCTCTGCTCAGCTGCACGCTGCTGTGCTCCAGTGAATCATCCCCTCTCTCTGAGATGGCAGCTGGCTTTGCAGAGCAGCTTTGCTGTTGCACAGCAGAGAGGAGTGGAGGTGAGGGAGTGAGCAGCTCTGCTTGCTGGGATCCCAATGGTCCTGGTTGTGCCTGTTGCTTACCCATGCTGGTTTTGGAAACTGGCTGTTCCACCCTTCCCTCTCTGCACATTCAGATGACTCCTGAAACAGATCATGTCTCCCTTACTTTAACTTTCATTTTTGCACCATGTTCCCATAGCTGCACGTTTTTTATCCTCTCCACCCTCCATGAGCTCCACCCTGAGGTGTCCCCTCCTCTCTGTGCTCCCTATCTCTTTCACCTCCCCACACACACCTTTCCCTAGGAGCTTTTACCCTTCCCCTCCACGTTTGCTGCTCCACAGGCACACACTGCCACAGAGAGCCTGGCCCCTGCCTCTGGCTGGCATGGCACAGTGCCTGCAGCACGGGAGCCCGGGTGGCTGCAGAGGGCTGAGCTGCCAGCTGCCATTTGCACATCAGGCTGTGGCAGCAGCAGCAGCTCTGGACCTTGGCTTATATGTAGCATGTCCCAGGGTAGGATGGTCTTTGAGATTCCCTGTTGCATTTTGTGCATGGAAAAGTCGGGAGCAGCCTTCACTGAAGATTATCATTGTACCACTCTAAGAAGGCTTACCTACCAGGTTTTACCAACGCTTTGTTTGATAATGATGGAAATCACCTTTTCTGAACCTGTCTTAAATGAGCACTGGAAGTATCAGTTTGCAAACTGGTTTAAATCCTTTCTCTTCATCTTTTTGTCTGTTTATTTCTCCTCTTGAGTGAATGGGTTTGCTTTTCATGAAGGGGTAAAATTCTTGAAGCATTTCAAGTCATTGATGCAAGGTCTATCATGTTGGCCAGACACAGGGTATGAGCAGCACTTGGCTCTCCATATCTGCTGCTGAATACTCAGAGGCACACTAGGAGTCCTTGTGGTGTTACACACACAGTTCATGCTCTGTAGGAGTTAACTGCTTGTACTGATTTCCTCACACAAGATACTTCAATTTACCTGAGACTGGCTTTTGCTTGATTGCCTGTTAAACAAATCTGTTGCTTAAAAAAATTAATTGTTACTCCTTTTTTCCCCCTGGTACTATACGATAATAAACCCCAAGCATTGGTTTTTTTGTGTTCCTGCTGAAATGGCTTGGCACCAAAATTATAATTCTTCTATGTCTTGGGCTTTAGAAGTTGAGATGTGAGATTTGTCAGAATTTCTGAATTCTTGGCTCTTCCCTCATAAGTAATTGGTGAGATTTTGGGAAGCTTCCTGGTCCCTGGTCAAATGAGTCCCATGTTTTCAGGACCATTACGTATCTAACAGTTCTCACTACAGACAATCAAATTATTGAATGGTGTTGCAATCATTTTAACAATTGAGTCACGTAGTAGCTGGAATTTCACAATAGGTAATTAGTTCTCAAACCATTAACAGGCAATGCCTGGAAATGAAACCAGCCTTCCCTTTTTTGTTGTGTAGAATGCTCTTAGAAAAGAGTATATTTAAAGGTTTTTGCTTTTTAGTTTAAATGTTAACTTGAATATGTTATGAAAGGTAAATAGAATTATCTGTTGCTATTTTGCCTTCTAAGGCCAATGGCATCTTTGTGCTTTTGCACTTCACTGCTAGAATTCATTCTTATTAAAGAAAATGAGTATGAGCAGTATATTAGGAATGGTGATAACTTGTGTGTGACAGAAGGAGTAACCTGAGCACAGACAAGCCACTGGATTTGCTGTCTGACATGACCCAGGGTGTGCATGACTCTTTGAGAGATAAAAGTCCAATGTACAACTTGAATTGGATAGAAGACCTGAGACAAAACCCTGTTATTGCAGTGATAAGGAGAAACCATGAAGCTTGAAGTCCCCTGTAAAACCAACAACAAAGCTCCCAGGCCTACAAACTGTTCCCTTATCTCAGGTTCTGTTTTGCCAGTTCGGTTTTCCCTTGGACTCTTCCATGGTTACAGAGCAGGAGCAGAAGTTCTTCTCAAGGTGTTGCCTTCCAGCTGTTACTGACACCCTGTTCTGCTAAAATGTGTGTGTCAAGTTTGTGAAAGATGAGTTGTTAGTTAACATGGGGCTTTCTGGTTTTTCCCATTAGTGAAGGGTAGTATATTTGGATCTCTTTATAAGGAAATGAATCCACGTTCTATTTACAGCCCTCTACTAAAGCCTCATCTTATGAAGGCAAAATTGGGTTCTGGGTAGCCAGAAAGATTTAATTAAAAGACATGATATAAAATTAATGCAGCCTATCTTCAGCTTCCTTGCAATCTGAATAGCTGTAAACAAGGGGCTCTGACTGGCTGTGCCAGTGGGCTCAGGGAATTTGTGTTCTGTATGTTTTCCAAGCACTGAGTGAGTTTTGAATTATGTGTCCAGATAGTCTCATGAGAGCTGTTCCATGCCTGAGGGCTGAGACTGGAATTCTTTTTTCCCTCCAGTTTGCAGTGTCCTTTGGGGCCAGCACACACTCACATATTCAATTGTGATTGTTTTTCAGTGATGCTTATCTCTGAGCACAACAGTAAATTGAGACATCCCTAACTGATTTCAAGGGAAGTATAATCTGGAATTCAGCTCATTTTGGGGGCCTGGCAGTGGCTCTGTCTCTGTAGTAGCAGAGGGATGGTGGTGTCACAACTGCAGATTTCTTGGTCTGTGAAAGTACTGGGGTGACCTTGGTTTTATTTGGTTTAGTTTGGAACCAGGGCTTTACTTTCTGCTCAGGGTTTTCATCTCAATGGGGCCCATGTGAGAAACATTTTAACTGAGCTTCTATTATGTACCAAAGGGGCTGCTTCAATCTTTTATCAATAGAAGCACTGCACATCTAATTTATTGAAGGCCTGTATTAAAAGTTTGTTTTCGTTCAAGGTTTGTTTTTCTTTTTTGCTGGTAGTGTTGACTACACCCACCTTTCAAATACTATTTGCAAGGCTGGTTGTTTGGGTTTTCTAAATCTTAAAGCTTTTATGCTTTGCTAACTTTTGAAAACTGTGTGTCATTCTGTTTGACAACCCTTTAGTCTCTGCATGTCACCAAGTACTGTTTGAGCAGTAAATGATGGTTCCAAATGTAAGAGCTTCAAATTAATAACTAGTGTGGAGCAGCAGAATGATAACTAAAATGAATAAAAATGTGTCTTGTATTGTCAAGGAGAGATTAAAGAAGTAGCTGAAATTATGACCAAATGTGACAGGAGGTGGAATCATTGCTTAGTGGTCTGTTCCCTGCTCAGAAATGGAACTTCTCTCAGCCTAAAGAGTGAGGGGTATCGTGGGTAGCCTGGTTTCAGTAGCAGTGCCTCACTGATAGGGGTTGCTCCCCATTTGTTTTGGTTTAGGTGAAGGTTAAAGCTGGTGAGTACAAACTGACAGTGGGAAGGTGATTGTCAGCCAGGATCCCTGGTGAGTGTCAGCATTTCAGGAGAGGCTCCATCCCAGCTGTGCTGTCACCAGAGCCTGCTCTTGGTGGGCACAAGGGGTTTGTGCTGTGTGTGCTCATCATCCCTAAAAGGGGAGATTTTGGGGTGTCTGAGTGCATCTGATTCTACTTGTGGTCACACAGTGATTGCACAGGGTGTGTTCATCTGCTGTCCTCTTAGACACATGAATACAAGTCTGTGTAGAAAGCTGAATATGTTTTAGCTGGCAATTTAAAAAGTCAGTCATGTTTGGCTTTATTTCTAGTGGTTTTCTATGAGATAGAGCTTCTCTTATGCAACTTAGTCATCTTCTCACCTCACTTTTGTACTGCAGCTATCATGAATCCTTTCAGATTGAATTGCTGTCTTCATTTTAGGCAAATGAAAGCATATTTCAATGCTTATGATTTGTTGAAGCAGGCAATTGGCAGAGGGAGATTGAAGTTTTGGGTGTAAGTTACAGGAAGTTGGCAAGCAAAATGCTCCAGGTGCAGAACCCAAAGCTGCAGTAGAGGTAAATAAATATTTCACAGAAAAATGTAAATCAATTGTTCTTGTACTCTTCCATTACATCAGTAGAGATTTAATCAGCTTCAGGTGAGATTTTATCCATGATAGTTTTATAGTGGTGGTTTAAGTAATCAGGCAGGGCAGAAAATTTTCCGTGTGCTTCCAGAACCTCAGATGAAAGGCGTGCACAGAAAGCATTATAATTAACAGGAGCTTATCAGCTAAGCTTTACAGAATTAATTCTCATAAATATAAAACTAAATGTTTTGTAAGAAGCTTTTCTCTACCTTCCATCCCTAAAAAGCATCATTTATGGATATGATATTTTAAGATCAGTAAAAAGAAATGTTTATTTTCTTGTGCTGGGATATTCTTCTGAGTGCTCTCATGCCTTATTGTGTTAGGGATCTTGAGATTTGGGAATGTGTGCATTGCTCCAGGATATATCCACATAAGGAGAAAAAATTGATTAGACTGTGTTTGCAGATAGTTTCCCACTTCTGCTGTAAACATAGCATTGTTTTCAAATTATTTTCTGTTTCTTGAAGACAAAAGAAATCTCAACAAGTTAAAAATTAATCAACTTTCTGCTGCTTCCTGTGGATTTTCTTTTTCTCCATTTGGCATATTCGAGTACTGCTGCTGCCAGAGGGAGAGGTGGAGCTGCTGGTGACATTTAAGGCTATTGTGCTTACTCCATCTCTGTGGTGAACGCAGGGGTGACTGGACCTGCATCAGAACTGGGGTGGCAGCATGACTGGTATTGGAAGGAAGCTGTGGTGGTGCTGTGCTGGGGTCTGCTGCCAGTACTGGGGGGTCACAGCAGAAAACAGCGAGGAACAGGAGTGCTGGGTGCAGTCCCACTCATCATGCACAGGGATGAGCACTGAGTGTTTGCGCATGCTTGTCCTTACTTTAACAGCAGCACGAGGCCCAGTTCCTGCCCTGGGCAAACAGAATGTTATAGATTAGGCCCATTATGTGATGGCTGGGATTAGGATTATTTACTGTCCAGAATTTCAACTGTATTAATTTTGCTTCCAGAATGGATCTGATCTGCAAGTGTTTCCAGGGAGCAATAGAATCCTGTGCAGTGATCTGGGTGGTCTGCTGGGCAGGGCTGGTTTGTGTTTGTCTATAAAATCTGTCACCAGGCGTTCTTCCACAGTAGTCTGTTGTCTGGTGGGAAATGTATGTCAAGCAGAATTAATATTATTATTCCTTGTGGCTTGTCTCTGCTTTTAAGGCTAACTGGAGAAGAGGCAGTGTGGTGGGGCACTGAGGCCGTTTGTCACAATGCTTTTATTGTCCTGCTCAGCTGCAGTGCAACATTCATTTAGTGCTCTCGGAGCGTGGCATTTCCGCTCGCAATGCAGCACCAGGGAATTCTGATTTCATTTCCTAGAAGATTTTGGCAAAATTAGAAGGCAAATAACTTATCTTTGTCATATTTTGGCTGGATGTTTTCTCTTCTGTTTTCTGGTTTTTTTTCCCTTGGATCAGCAAAATGGAAACAACTGCAGAGGCAGCAGTGGATAATTTGGTTTCTAGGTTAGGTGGCGTTCAGGAGCAACAGGCAGTGATGATCCAGTGCCACAATGATGTTGTGAGGATGCAGTCACAGGTATTTATTCACATTATGCTGTGATTTATGGCAGTATTTATCACTTTTTTATCTGCCTTGAATTTAGCACTTTGCTTGCAGATTTTAGGCATGGCTTAGCCTGTCTTAAGTGCAGAGACTGTGCCTGGTTAAAGCACTGCTGGCTCGCTTAAAAATGAGTGCAGAGATGTAGAGGAGGTTAGTATGGTAGAATGGCAGTGCTTGCAGTTGTTTCCCAGGTGTGCAGGCAGGGCCAGCAGGGTGGGTGCCATGGGTGAGCAATGCCCTCTGTGTCCAGGGCTCAGTGCCAGGAGAACAGGGCTGGCTCTGGATGCACCGCTGCAGTTCTTGGTGACAGGCTGAGGTGCTGCAGCCTGAGCAGTGCCTGGGAGGCCAGGAGCAATGGATTCCTCTTCTTCCCTTCCTCTCTGCTCAGGACAGCCCTTCGGGCTCCGTGACCTTGTGGTGCCCAGCAGCCCAGCTGAGGCAGCTGTGTCCTCAGCAGGAGGAGCTGCTTTCCCAGGGAGGGAGGGAGAGCAGCACCGTCAGAGCCTGCCCTTGCCGTGGGTGATCGTGTCCATCCCACAGGAGCTGGGTTTACCTCAACACTGAGTGAGCACACCAGCAAACCTTAGCCAAGCACTAATTCATATCATTAATGGTTCGATACAGGGATTTGTGCAACTCCAGACTTGCTTGGGTAAGAAATATTCTTTCAAATTTAGTTTCTGTATGTTTTGATAGTTAGGAGTCAACTCTCACCTGAATTCAAAGTGTATTGATTCTGATTTTGCCAGTTAATATTGGAACGTGTTTATTTATTTTACTGGCTAATGCAATTGAACCAGTACAAGCTCAAGGGTGAAAGCAGCCGTCTTAGTAAGCATTGATTTATCTGCTCTACAACAGGATATGTTCTTTGTATCTCAGTGATGCAAAACAGATACAGCTAAGGTAAATCAGTCTTCCACTGCAGGTCAGGCCTCAAGGTGGAAAAAACGATAATATTTGAGAAATAAAAGCAGCAAAGGAATGTTTACCTTCTTTGAAGAAGTATTTTAACATCTATGACACTTTCCTTGTTATCAGACTCTTTTTGCATCCTTCAGAATATCTGAGATATCTCAAAGGTTGTAAGGTTGTTTCCAGCACTCCTGGACTAGCATTAATGTGCTGAAATTGAAAGACACCAGAAAAGAAAACTCCCAGTGAATACAGATTTTTACCTTCACAGTGGTTTACATTATTTTTGAGGTCTCCTATCTGCATTCAGTCACTTAGGACCTATCAGCTCCTTTATGAGCAGTTTCACTGTGTGAAGCTGCACTCTTGGTCACTTTTGTTATTTATTTGTCTGATTTATTTTTAACTGGGGAACATTTATGGGAGTGACAGTGGAATTTTCTTCCACTCGTGCAGTAGCATGCAGACACAGCACAAAACATTGGGAAAAAAAAATCATAAAAATCAGCCAGCAGCTGGATAGATTGACGCTATAATGGTGGGAGTGTTACTGTTTCATTTGAAATGCATCAGATTCTAAGTCAGTGATATCCTCCTGAATTAACAGCCTTTCAAATTAAGGGAGAGGGGTTAAATCATGAGCTTGGTTCATTGAGTTAGAGGCTGCCTGCATGATTTATGGTAAATTATGGTTAATGCAGCTGGGGCACGAGTGAGACATTTTCCTTTGGAAACATAAATGAGATAAACCCTTCACCAGTTGAGTCGTGTTCATCAGTTGTGAACCATTTGTTTATCCACTTCTGTTTTGTAGCACTGCAAATAAGATGGGCACACATACACAAATGGAGGCAAAGCTGGCCTAACACACAGGGATTCATATCAAGCACTGTTTTAATTCAGAAGTGCACTTGGAGGATGTCTTATGTGTCAGATAATAGCTTGCATTATCTTTTTAGTTGATTATGCATGCAACAGGTTCTGACTTTTTGGCAGAGCATTTGTTGGCTTTCTTTGCCACAGACTTGTGCCACAGCCGGTTACACTGTAGAAAATTGCAATACTGAAGGATTGAGGAGGCTTGATTTCTGTAAATTCTTACTCTTCACTGCTGAAAAAAAAAATGCCATAGAACTGCACAGACTGTCAGAAATGCTATCAAATGTAATGAAATTATACTTTTTTTTTTTTTTTTTTTTTTTTTAACCTATAGAGTTAAATGTATCATAGAGTGGCCTGGGTGGGAAGGGACCTTAAAGATTCCAACCCTCTGCCATGGACAGGGTTGGAATTTCACTAGACCAGCTTGATCAGAGCTCAATCCAACCTGGTCTTAAGCCCTTCCAGGGATGGGGCAGCCACAGCTTCCCTGGGCTGCTTGTTCCAGTGGCTCACAGTGCTCTTAAAGTGAGCAGAGTGGTTCAAATGCCTACAGAAAGGTTATGAGGTGTTGAAGAACCTTTTAATAAATACCAGGAACAGAAATTTTACATCCGAAGCTGTGACAGAATCTGGTAACATCCCCTCTTCAAAAGTCCTTGTTCAAAATTTCCTGGAAGCCAACCCCAGAGATTTGTGTGAATGGGGAGAGGTATCCCTCTAAGAGTGGGAGTTCCTCTGTGAGGAATCTCCACTGTCAGTGACATTTGTGTGTGTGCTGTAGGGAAGGCAATCCCATGGAGCCTGTGAATCCAGACAGGCTCCACTGTGCAGCCAGGGAGGGCTCTGGATTAAATCTGCTCTGAGCTAATCACATTGGCAATCCTATCTGCCTAGGTGAGGTCTGGTGCTGGCCAGGCAGCCCTGGATGTCTGCTGTGGGATTCAGGTCTAGTCCTGGGGGCAATTCCCTTTTCTCCTCTTTCAAAGCATCTTTCCTCTCCCCAGCATAGGAAGGAGAGTTGTGCTCACTGCCTCTTTGTAGGTGGGTCACTATAGGCATGATCAGATGCTTTCAGCCAACAAGCTCTGTCTTTAAAGTGTCAAAAATCCATTCTTCCTGTAATTTCCTGTCACTCCTATTTCCAGATTTCACCAAGTCAATCATTTTGATAAACTGAATCAGCCAGATGCACTACTGGGGAAAATTTATACATTGGAATGTTCCTGGTTTTGTGTGGTGAACTAACTTATGAGGCTCCCATGCCTTTTAATTTTATGGGTTTTTTAAAATAAAAATGATCTTTTGCAGGGAATTGACAAAAACTGAGCTGGAGTTTATAGCAGACAAATTTAGGAAATATGGTGAACCAGAAAGCTTCTAGACAATTTTCTGGTTCTTTTAGCAGTCAGGCTGTATTTCACATCACAGTTTACCTTGTAGGAAATGTTAAATAGCATATGGTTGCATTTTTTGGATTAAATCCTGGTTCTTCCTGAGTTAGTGATAGAATTCACATCAATTTCAAAATCATACTTGTTGCCTGATGCATAAGGACTATTCTTCCAAAAAAATGGTGTCCTTGGGAGTAATCTCAGCCTGGAAAAAGCAGGAATGCAGGTTGTCACTGGAGTCTGGTGCAGTCTGGGGCAATGCAGGGAGTGAGCAAGTATTGACCATTTCCTGCTGGGCAGTCCAGCATGGCCACGAGAAGCTCATAGCTCAGCCCTAAAAAGCTGCTTGTGATTCTGCAGCTCTGCTGTGATTTTTAAGCTCTCACCATCCATCTGTTGCAGACAGTGACAAATACGAATTCGATGCTTTCTTGTGCTGTATTCCTCATTTTTGGCATACATAGGAGATCAGAGAGAGATTTGGATGGCTTGGAACAAGCAAACTGGTGCAACTGGCTTTGTGATGCTCTGGAAGCACAGCAGAGCTGGGAGTTCTCTCCTGTGCTCTCCCTGAGCTTGTTCCAGCAGCTCTGTGCTCAGGGCCCAGGGCAGGCCAGATGAAATCACTGCATTCCACCTGCCTGCTCCCAGCACACTTTGGACTGTCTGATATGTGGGAGGAAGTGATAAGACCCCATGAATAGTCCCTCTGTCAGCAATGGTCATGGGGAATCCTAGGAATGTCTGAAGAGACCCATCTTTCTGTGGAAGGAATTTATTCATAGCTTTAGGAGATTTAGGTTTCAGGGAGGTTATAAGTGCCCATGCAGACTATTGCCTGTATTTTTATAAGTAAAATGAAAACCCAAATTGTTGCTGTCGAGCTGTTTCAAGTGGAGAATTTTTTTCATCAGAATGCTAGCAAATTTACTTTGAAAAGTATACAATTTGTCCTCACAACTTCCTTACAGTTTTTCCATGGCAAGCCTCACTGAAGTGAGCACAATCACAGGATTCAATATGTGCAAGATGAAAAGATCAAGATTCCTGTACTGGGGTGCAACTTTACACAACCTCCATGTGGTCTTGCTAGAAGTCCTCAGTGAAATTCTTGTGTAAGGCTTTGTTTTGAGAACACACTGAACTGACAACATAATTTCGATGCAAGATGCTCTGGAATGATCCGTTTTTATTTTTCTTTTCCAGTGTAAGTTAGTAAGAAATAGTTGACAATCTACCCTTTTCAACAATTATTACGATATTGGGTAAACTTTAATATAAAACTTCACAGAAAATAACTGTAAAAAAGAATTATCCATGAAGTTTTATGTGACATTTTATTAGAAAGCATTACAAAATGATATATTACAAAAAATGATATATTACCAAATAACCTGATGGGTTAGCATAAAAATTGAGTGAGACTTAATTTATACACTGAAATTTATTAGAAGATTTAGACGATGCATTAAAATCTTTGCCAAAACTATCTTATTAAATGGAATCCAAATTTCAACTGTTTACTCATATAGTCCAACCACTTGGATGAAGGTATGTGCTTGTCTCTGCAAGTTTGAATATTTCCTTTATATGTTATTCCTCTTTGTTTGTTTAGTATTATTATCTACTTCATCTCTAAATACATCAAACTGAACATGTCATCATAGTTTTGGAATATTTTGGCATTATTTTTGGAAATGCTTAACTTGATATTTTAAGATTGGAATTTCTTTACTCCAGTCCTGTGTTAAATGTCTGTATGTTTTTATTCAGCTCTAACCAGGATCACTTGACCATGGTGAGATCATGAATATTTGTGTGTGTTCATGAACTTTTCTCTGGATAAAAAGTTTCCAGTGCTGAAACCATTACCATTCAAATGATGTGAAAATATTCAAAGCTCATCTATCATGTATGAGCTCCAACAGGAATGCTTTTTAAAATGGGAAACAGCAGAAAGTGTAGTGAGTTCAGTGAGTGCTGTGTTGCTGCAGATGCGTTTTGGACCAACAGAGTTAAAATAAAAGTATAAATAGGACAGCACTACGTGCCTGTACATGCACAAGTGTGGATTCTCCTGGCACTGCTGACCCTTCAGCACTGGGCCAGCAACAAACTTCAAGTTGACTTAAATAAATCATCACTTAAGTGATTTTAAAGGACAAAAATGGACACGTGCAACCCTCCAAAATCCTTTATTGTCCTTCAAATCCATTGTAATGAGAGTCACTCTATTCTTTTTTTCATTTATATCAGTGGTGGGAAAGGATATGGAGGAGAAAATCTGTGTTGATCAGAGTTTTATGAAGAAAAAGGAAATAACAGATATTAAATGTAAATTTAATTATTGTGAGGACATTATTTTGCCTTTACTATGTTGTCACAACATTTTATACTGCCAAAGTGTCCCCAGCAAAAAATTGTCATTGATTATTCTATTGCCATGCTGGGGCCGCCATTGACAGGTTTCAGGTCTAATGCTTAAGAACACAAGATGAAAGTTTTTGCAATCATCACCTGGTATTTTTCCTTGATATTTTTTCTTTGCCATCCTTCCCAGAACTGTGCTGCTGAGAGCATGCAGCCCTCAGCAAGGATAAATGAGTTTCTCTGTGCTGTTTGTGTCCCATTTTCCCTGCTTGCAGCCTGGCTGGGGTGCCTCAGAAGCACACTGAGGGTGCCACCAGGGTGAATGAGCAGTTCCTGCTGTGACCAAAGGATTTTCTTATGTTTTCCCTCTGTTCCTGCCACAGCCTGTTTACAGAAAGTTTTTGTTTGTTTTCTGTGGCAACCACAGGCTTCTGTTAGAGCATTCTGCATGTCTTTGCAGCTGGGGTATGGGTATATATTATTTTTTTTCCTTCGTGAAATGGCTTTGTGGGTTTGGAAATCTTCCTTTAATATTCCAGCTTGAACAGAGGAAATAATATCAAAGATTGAGTGCTGTGGGAAAGAGGAGTGATGTGTAACTCTGTCATTTCAACACAATCAAAATCTTATCAGGTACAGAATCTCAAAATCTGGAATACCCTCTTCCCCACGTCACCTGGACATGGCTTTTACTGGTTTCCTTACAACCCTCTGTGGACAGTAATGTTCCTTACAAAATCAGCTTGAAATCACAGCCTTTACATCCCTTAAAGCATTAATCCCTTATTCCAACACATCACATGTCAGCTGCTTGTTAGCATGATGCAATTAAAGCACACATAAGGCAGCAGTGAAGACAAAGACAAATTGCATGAAATAGAAGTGTGAGGATGCAGTCCCTGCTGTATTGCTCTGGGTATAAAGTTTTTGTAGCTTTCTAAGTTTGCTGTTCCCTCAGCTGTGCTCATGTTTCTGTTTGTCAATCCAAACCTTAACCCTCATCACTGAACCCATAAGAAAAAAGAAGGAAAGAGGCAGGCTTCGGTTGGGTTTTTTTTTTTTTCCCAGGTAAAATAAAATAAAAACATTGTGAAATGTATTTGCCACTGGGAAATTGCAATGGTCAGCTTAAATTGTAGTCCCTGTGTGATTTCTGCATTCCTTGTGTGATCCATGTGTATGGTTTGAAGGCCCTCGTGCAGGTGTTTGCTCTTGGATAGACAAACCCCCACTTCTCCTACTCTTTTTGCTGTGGGATTTTTAGGAATGTCTCTAAGAACATGTGTTCTTCCTGCTGCCAGAATTAGGACAGATTGATCCATGTGATTTGGCCAGAGGCACTACCAGGACAACTCTCCAAGAAAAGAACCACAGTACTGCTCTTCCCTCTCCCTGTTTGCTGATCCCCAGGTGAATGCTGGCCTTCTTATTTATTTCCAAATGGTCCAGCAGTCCTTGTATTAAGGCAGAAATTACTGCTCTGCCTGGATTGCTGCTGCAGAGCTTCCACTCACAAATACTATTTTGCTACAGCAAGAATGAAATATTTCAACTTTTAGCATACTGTATGGCTGACTACCTAAACTGGGCACCAGAGAGATTCTGTATTCTTGGCTTTGGCAGTTGCTAGATCTAAATCCCGCTCCATTATATCTTTATTGTGTTCTCTTACAGCAATTGAGTGTTTGAGTTTGCTGTGATGCTGATTTGAAAAAGATAATATGTAAAATTGTTTTAAATAACAAAGTATTAAATAGCAAAGTAATAATATGTAAAAGTGTTTTAAATAACAAATAACGTATAGCTAGATGTAGACAACAGCTCTTCCATGATGTAGTTTACATCTAGCTATACTTTACTATCAAGTAGTATCTAATTAGCATACATCGTAATAGTCTGAAGGGCCCCAGAACCATTCTGTGGTTTCCACTGTGTCTAGAAATTAGTTGAGTTCTGCATGCTTGGTGTAATCAGCAGGTTTCAGTGTGGTGATTTATAAATTGCACAACGTGGTTTAAAGCTCAGCTTCACAAAACCGAGAGAAATGGATTGCCTGATGTGCAGCAGGCCAGCTGTGTGGCTGTACACTCGTTTCTGTGGCTGCAAACTGAAACTCACCCTGGGCTTCCAGCTTGTTATTGTTGATAAAATTAATCATATACTTCCATGTATTATCCTGTAAGTATGTGTGGAATTCCCACCTGACCATCCATTTGATAACTTGAGGCGGCCCTGGACTCCAATTAGCACCATGTGATGGAGTTAGGCCTCAGTGGCACCTCTTGTGAATTGTTAGTAAATGTTGCCAATCAGCTGCTTAGATATAAAATATTCCTTTTTTTTTTTTTTCCTTTTCTGCCCTAAGTTAAGAAGCAAGACTGGTAAAAGCAGATGGTATCTTTCATCAGGCTGACTGCTGAGACCAGCCATTAAGCTTTTGGACATAGGCTCTTTTCCAGGTCTCTGAAAAATAGCTCTGATAATGTCACTTATCATGCATGTGGTCTTGCTCCAAAAAGATTTGCAGCGTTGTGTTGGAGGTTCCAGTTCTTTCCTCGTAAAAAGGTGACTGGAGAGGACTTGTGAAGTTGTGGGAGGAAGAAAGAATTAAAGTTTATATAAAATGTCCCTTTTGTTGCTTGTTCTCACAGGAATGTGACTGGGATCTTTCTTCAGTAAGCAAGGCTAGAAGCTATTCCATTTTTGTGCCTTAATTTCATAAAAGACTGAATTTGCTTCCTCAGAGGATGTTCACAGAAGACTGAGGTGTCCAAGCCTGTCCTAGAGCAGTTCTTAGATCCCTGACAGATGAAGCTGTTCTGATGCTTGACAGACTCACTGCATGCTGCCTAATGCAGGACCAGTGCTGGGTTTTTTCCTGTTTACAGAAAAGTTTCGAGTCAAATTCATGGTTCCACCTGGAGCTACTAGAGTTGTCCAGCTTTGTTTGGATTCTGGATATGAGGGGGGGGGCTTGTGTTGGTGAGGTCCATTTACAGAGTTCTTCATGGCAATGAGTGATGCCAGTTGTCTCTGCAGATCTTTTTATACATCACTAGTGTTCCTTAGCCCTTCTCTCCCAGTATTGCTTGTTCTTTCCAGAGATCAACATGCTTCTGAGAACTAATTCCATTAAAAAAATAACCCAGAAAACAGGCTACAATTTTTGTCTGTGCTTCTGTGAAGAAATTGCAGGTGGTGTTAGAATGTAAAGCAGAATGCAAAGTGTGGGGAATGGGAGCAACCACTTGATGAGATTGTTAGATCAGCTTGCGTTTGTCTGTGCCTGGTGCTTGGCAGATGGCTGGCAGCAAGCTGGCAGGGATTCCACCTGTGCCAGTGTGGGCAGTGCTGTCTTAGCTAAGGGCAGGGAAAGAGTGACAAGGTGCTGCAGCTCCTTCTGCTGCCATGGTATGGCTGTCATACTGCTCCACACTCAGCTCTGGGGGGTGAAGGAGGGCTTATGCCTTCATTTTCACAATTGCTATTTTAATTAGCCCTTTAAAGGTTATTTTTTTCCTCTTATCTCACAGCTCCATCTACTGTTGGTGCACTTGGTGTTATTTAATCTCCAGTTTTCTCCTAAACTCACACACAGCAAACAGCTGATTTCGCCTTTTGTGCACTCTTGGACTTGTGCACCTTCTTTGTCCTCCTTGTTTGTCCCCAAACTTCTCTGCTGCTTTCCTCTTGCCTGTGATTTACTGTGAGTGCTGTGAGCAGCCCTAGGACACTGAGTGCCAATTTTATTTGTTACTCAGCTCTCTTTGGGTTGCAGGCTGAAGACTGCTGTGTGAGGGGATTGCATGGCAGATGGGGAACATCTGCTGGAAAAGTTCTTATCTGTGCACATATCTCATTGTTATGTTCTTCTGACGGTAGCAAACTTGCTTTGTTAATTGCAGCCTTGCTTCACCAAGCTGAAATAGTTTCATGGGTTTTAGCCTCTGTCTCTCCTGGCTCCTTGTACATCAAACATCAGCTTTCCTTTTGTACTTCAGGGCTCTATACCGTGATTCCCGCTGCCCTTGCTCTGTTTCTCTTGCTAATAAGTAACACACTCTCACCCCTGACCAGTCCAGGGCCCAGCCCTTTGTTGTTCATTTTTCCCATTCTCCACTCAAGAACTTTATTCTCTTTTTGTGGCCTCTTGCAGCACAAGATGCCACCTGATGAGCTGCCTCATTATCCTTCTTCAGTGCCTCATATAAAGTCTCTTTTCTGTGAGCAAGGCCCAGTTTTGAGGCTCTTGTGCAGAAAGTGTTTTCTCAGTGCTTCCAAGGAGCCCCAGTTTAGCAATGTATCCCTGGCAGCAATTCCCATGAGCTCTTTGGGATGTGGAATCCCTGGCAGCAGTTCCCATGAGCTCTTTGGGGTGTGCAATGACTTTGGCTGTGTTTTGGTACAATGCCAGCCAGGATGGCCTGGCACTGGTACCCACATGTCCTTGCTAAACATCTGAGCTGCAGCAGGGTGCACCTGGCCCCAGGGCAGGTGGGGTGTTCAGAAACCTTAAGAATGGATGGGGGATCATTAGCCTTGTGCTTTGTAGCTGTCATGCTGTACTCCTGGGACAGCACTCCCTTGCTACTGGAGCTTGTCTGTTACTCATTCTGGAGTGAAATCTTTGCAAGTTTATGTTGCTCGTCTAAGGAAGACATGAAACACAATTAAAATCAGCTAGCATTTATTCTGGGAAGAGATAAATGTGGCAGCACTGTTCAGCTGCTTCTTTGTGATGATTATTAATCATTCAGGATGCTTTATGAATGTTAAAAGCTGTCCTGGTATGCTGCAGTGGGGAATGAGATGGTTCATCCAGAGCTTCCAGCACTCCCAGCCACAGTCCATCCTTCCGTGTGCAGAACATTTCCCAGGAAGGATTTAGCAGTGGCAGAACCAAATCCTGTTCTGCAGTGTTAGTCTGGGTACTGCACTTTGTGGGCCAGGGGAGGGGTGTTTTTGCAGTAGTGAGATTTAGCAGATAACACCAGGTCTCAGACTGATCATCTTGTTTTGTTGCTTCACAGAAGGAAGAGTTTCCCAGCACAGCAGTCCAGTTAGACCACTGGCTGTCCACCCAGCACAGAACTCCTATGTAAGTTGCTCACTCCTAAACTAGAAACCACAGCTGAGTGCCATTTGCAGATGTGCTGCTAATGGAGCTGTCTCTCTCTTGATGCAGCAGTTTGAACTCTCAGTCCACCATTGTGACCAATTGTGCACACAACACATATATGGGGATATCACTCATATATTGTCCTGTACTTGGTATGCTGAAACCTTTTAGGAGTATCAGAGACTTCAGTATGTAGTTTGTAGGGCTCCTGTGTTTCCCAGCAGTATTGGCTTACAGTGTTTTATAATGTCAGCCTAGCACTGTTTGCAGTGCTTTCTGTGGAAATGTCAGGCTGTGAACCTCATCAGGAGCCAGTGTTGTCCTTCAGAACAAAGGGAAAGACACATTTTTTGTGCTGTGGTGTAGTCACTGCCTGAGTATCCTGTCTGTTGCAGACAGGAACAACTTGCTGGTGTTGGAGGGGAGGTCAGGGAGCTGGGAGTGCTGCTGAAGTCTTTGTTACCTGATCCAATGGCTTAAGACAGCCAGGACTCAAAAGAAACACCTTTATAACTGAGGAGAAAGCTTGGGGAACAGTGGGGAGCACGGGTTGTTGCTGCTGGGAAGCTGGTGTTTGGGGAATTTGGAGATGGGGCATTATTCCCACAACTGGAGCCTGCTCAGTTTGTCAGGGAACAGTCAGGGGTGGTGATGTATAAATGACCAGCTGGTGAGGAGCAGCTCTGGGGAGAAGCAGTTAGAAATGCTTCTGTACAGCAGGGCTGCCTCAGCAGCTCTAGGATTTCCCAAAGTGCACCTTAGCAAAGCCTTTTGGACTTGGCTAGCCCTGGTTTGGTCCATGCCAACCTCAGGAATTGTCATGGCAAAGCCAGGCCAACAAAAAGATCAGCAAAATGCTCCATCTAGTCCTTGTTCTCACTAAATGGGAGACTTCTTCATGACTGAATTCTGAACTCTGTTGCCATGGACGAGTGTCACACAACACTGGCAACTGATGAAACTGCTGCAAAGCCTTCAGGCTGATAACAAATACTGGAGTCAGTGGCCCACACTTAAAAGTACTTGTTTTTCATCCAGAAAATCCAATTTTTCAAGCCCAGTGGAAGGGAACTATTCCCATAAACGACTCCAGGTACAGCTCTGGATGTCTTGCTCCTTACTGGCTCTCTGTGCCTTGTGGGTTTCTAATCTGCTGAATTCACCCTAGGAAATGAGGGTGAGGTTCAGTGATGAGCTGTAGCAATCACTGCTGAATGGCCAGTCTGCCTAAAAGCTGTCATCTCCTGGGCCAGTGTCACCTGGGGCTCTGGATGACCCCAGGGAGTCTCAGAGGGCAGCTGAGAATGTTTCAGTCTCTTTCTCTGCAGTCTGTGCTATCCAGAAAATTCTTCACATAGACAGTGAGGGAGGAGGAAGTGCTGCCTTGTACAGGGATTACCTGGAACTGCCTCTGTCACCCATCAAATGGGTTTAGCTCCAGGCCAGACAACTCCCACTGTCTCATCTCACATCCTCAGCTCCATATTCTCCATGGATATACCAGATATCTATAGATATATATACAGATGTTGCAGTGTCTTGGCTTTCCCGTCTCTCCTGGCTTGTCATTCAAGTGGCACTGATTATCCCTAAACTGAATCTGTTTGTTACTAGTTATAACCAGTGATTAGAATTCTTGAAAAATATTACTGTTTTCCTGAAAATAAAGCTAGTGCTGGGCAGAACTTACTAATGCAAACCTGAGAAATTGTGGGTGGATTTCATGTTCCCAAAGGGTGAAACAGTTGACAATAGCATGGCAGCTGACAAACAGCAACACAAGTAATTTCTGGCATTCATATGAGGCCAAGGAGAATACATGCTGCTCAGAAACCAAGTGGATAATGAAGCTTCGGCTATGACAGAACAGTAATATCCAGGCTGTCCTGGAGTTCACAAAGCATTTGCAGTGGTGGTTTGGTGCAAATGGATGCTTGTGTGTGTGTTTATCCTAAATGAAAATGAGTCTCCAGTTATTGAAGCTTCAAAATGCCAAAAATGATTAGCTTGTGTTTGGACTTAGTTTTAAGGTGTTCTTTAAGAAGTATAGATAAGCATGAATTTTAAACCAATCCAAACTTGAGCACTAGAGCTCACTGACTTGTAACAAGATTCTGTGACCCATCAAGGCTCATCTTCATCAGCTGCATTTGCTTTCTGTAATTAAACCTTACGATGGCCTTGCTGACTTTACATATTTTGTATACAGCTTGGAAGCTTGTTTGATCTTCTCTTAGAGTCCTGCTTTTCTCGCAGCAGTCCTGAAAGTAAAAGCTGCACTTGAGGTTGTGGGGGGATAGAATGTAAGAAAACAGAGACAGTGCAGAAGGCAATCTCACACCTGAGGAGTTGCAGCTGTACCAATCCCCAAAGATCAGGAACAGCCCTGCCCTTAGCAGGCCACAGCTGTGCCCAGTAAGAAGAAGAGTGCTACAGAAGAGTGGGTGAGCTGGCTGAGGAGAGGGCTGCAGTTTGGTGGCTGTGCTGCGAGGAGGTGCCCATGAGAAATCACCAAGGAGGCATGGAACTTTTGCAATGAGATGACAACAGAGGTCCTTGTAATAACAGGTATTAGAGAACTTTGTTATTCTAGTTAATGTGCACAAGGTTGCACAGTGGATGAGATCTGTTGGGCACAGGAACTTGCTGGAAATACTGGGAACAAGAGTTCATATTCAGTAAGCAATTTCTAAAAAATTTGGGCTTCATTTAAAACATTTCAGCTGCTGCTGTGTTTGGTGCTTTTTGTATAACAAAATGACACAGTGACTTTACAGCAATTAATAAACTCCTTGTTTTGATACTTGCTGCTGCTTCAGTGGGAGCTGCTTCGCAACATCAGGCTGCTGGTACAGCCTGAGCTTTTGCCTCTCAAGGATAATATGTCACCTTTGTCAGATGTTGCCTCTTTTGGTCCTCAGTCTGTTCCGTAAATGCTTGGAAGTTCAGCTGTCTTTTGTGGATTTCTTTCTTTCTTTGCTTTTTGTCCCTGCTGCTTCTGTTTGTTAGAGTTAATTGTTCTAAGACCAGAGGAGACACTTTATTGTGGAGAAGATTAATAACAGAAGCAACCAGGACATCCTGTCTTCTGCAAAGACTTGAGGACCCCCTTTATGAAACCTAACATCAGTTTAAAAAAAAAAATTACTTGCCTTTTCATTTTGTTGTTCAAGTATTTTATACCTTGATGTTCTCTGCTGCGGGCAGTGTTTTGTATTCTGTTTGCTGAGCTGGTGAAGTCTGAATGTTTCATAAAAGCCTCTTTGGGGAGAAAGAACCAAGCAATTTCCCCTTCATGCAAGCAGCAGGATTATTAGGGCTTCATAACTTACTCCTAGAGGCAGGAGCCAGAGAAAAGGAAGGTGAGCCAGACTTTCAGAATTAGGGAGAAAAATCCCCCACAAGCAGCAATTTATTGCTTTAGCTCTAAGCTAATTTACTGAGTCATTCTTGTGTGGTTGGAAGGTTTTGTGTTCTCATGTTGCACAGTGATTCCAAAGTTCTGAGGCCATCATAAAAGTGGAGACCTGGAAGGAAATGCACAGAGACAGGCGTGGGCAGCAATCCTGCTGTCTCTCCTTGGACACCCCTGCCTGACTTCCAGGGCTGGAATTTTAGTCAGGGTTAGCACATTAGATTAGCTCTCTGTCAGCTTGGTTTCCTGTTATTTACAGCTTGCTCTTATGAATTTAACACAGTTGATGATACAGTGAGACCACACCAAGAAAAGCATTTAACACCAAAATGCTACTTATGGCTCCAAGCTCCTGAGAAGCAAACTGCAGAAGAATATTCTGACAACTAACAGTGTAGCTACATGCTTGGTCTGGTCCCCTGGGCTCACCTCGTGGCTGCCATTGCTAGAAGAGCCTTTGCTTCTCCAAGAGTTAAAGTGCAGTGTTTGTTGCTTGCCCTCCTTTTGAGGCAGTGATCCAGACTGCAGGTGCTGTTCCATTGCCAGCCAGTGAGAGCAGGCACAGCACACCCCAGGCTACAAGGGGCTCGCAGGGGGAGCTAAAGATGGCAAGGGTTTGCTTTCCCTCCTGTTGTCTCAGACAGGCTCTGCTTGCTGGCATCCTGCTGGCTCTCCCTGCAATGGACAGTGACACAAGGACAGGGAGTGTGTATTGTTCCCCACAGTGAGAGCCTGCTGTGCTTGTAAGGCTGGCACCTCTCAGGCTTTGGGGTCAGATGGATTGGAGTTCAGTCATCAATCCTCTTTCCCCGGACTTCAGTAACAAGGATGTCACCTTGGTGAAATCTTAACCTCACACAGCTGCCTTGCTAATTCTGCCTGCTGCTTGGAGAAGGGTCCAAATCAGTGTTGGCTTTGAATACTCAGGTACTGCCTGAAGGGCCAGTCCAGGGCTGTTTGTATCCCCTTAGGAACTGATGGGGACTTCTCTGCACTGTGGAGCTCCAGAGATTCGCTTAGCAGCTAACTCATTAACTAATGAACTCTTAAATTCAGTGTAGATGGCATCAATAATTCCTCAGCCAGTTCTGCCTAGCACACATCTGTATGCCGCTGAGATAAAACATGCAATCAAACAAAAACCCCCAGATTCAACAGTGTACCTGGGTGATATTTGCCATCAGCAGTGTTACTGAAGCTGGTGAGACTGTCAGCAACCCCATGCTAACAAATTTCTGTTCTACCATAGGACAGCAGTAGCTAAAATAACCCAGCCATACAGAGAGCCCCAGGACTTTATTAGCTTTGAAAGTGGACAAATGTGCAATAAAAGAAGGTTTCTGCCACAACAGAGATAAACTGTGATCATGGAATGACATGCAAGAGTTAAAGTTGGGAAGATCAGATCTGAGGAATTGAAGATTTTTTTCCTTTTTTTTCTTTTATTTTTCTGGAAATATCTTAAGTTCTTGCATCTCTAGGTGGAGGCAACTCTTTTCAATACTGTTGAAAATGAATAGGTACAAATCTTCATGTACTATTTTAATTTCCCCCCTTGTTTTCTTTTGCCTCTTTATTTCTTGCATCTCAGAAAAATTCATACAGCAATTTGCTAATTAGCTCTAGAAATTTATAGCAATGACCAAATTATATTCAATAATGCCAGTTTTAGTGCAGTGTGACACAACTGTGCAAGTCTCAAATTCCCTATTTCCAGATTACTTCCTTAGTTTTGGTCTACGAGAAGCCAGATTATTTATATGTCTACATGTATAACATGTTCTGCATTTGTAGACAGCCAGGCAGCATGTTTTCCTTGTAGAACCAATTTGTGCATAGGGCTTCTTGCCAAGCAAACAGCTTTCCTGACATTTAGTGACTCTCTGAGTTCAACTCAGCACAAAACCCATTTGCAAAGGACCTGTTAGCTGGGTAGAACATCTCTGAGGAACTTTGCTGACCCCGTGCTGGGGACAGTAATCACAGAGAGTGCCTTAGTTGGTGTGGAGAAGGAGAAAGAAAAACCCAACATGACCCATCTGGTTGCACTCCACTTGAAACAGACATTTAAAATAGACACTTTCTCTCAAAAGGAAATTTTAATCAATACTTTCAGAAAAATCTCTTGGCTTTGCCCTGTTCCCTTCTTGTAGGGGATAATGCTGTGCAGAGATCTAGAGGAATTTTGGGAGCCTGCTCTCCTAGCTTTAATCATTTTGTAAAATTCCACATAGACACATCATTTGGGGGTTTGTTCAAGTCTATATCTCACTCTAGAAGTAGGTAATCTTTGAATCTCTGTATCTCAGCCTCAGCTGGAAAAATAGTTCACTTTATGTATGTTCTGATTGTTAGGAATGAAAGCTCTATTTCAGAGTGGCTGCAGGAATTGTAACTCTTCAGCTGTGCTGGTAAGAATGTACAGCCAAAAAAATGAGATACAAGATCTTCTGCTGGACTACTTTTGAGTTGATCTGGGATGACAGAACCTATTTCAGGCCAACAGTTATTCTGAGGTTTCCATGGAGATTAATGATGTCACAGGAGCAACATCTGAGTGCAGATTGCTAGAAAACAAGGCTGTAATGTTGTAGTTTGCATTTTTGTAAACTCAGAGAGCAGCAAAGCCCATTTTCTCAATGGGTTGCAGTTTGCTTGTGATTTGTGCTGGGTGTGAGCTGAAGCCATGCTTCCAGGGTGGTGTCAGGGGTGGTTTCAGGGCTGCCTTGTGCACAGCCTGCTACAGCTCCTGCTGCTGTCCTCACCTGCATGTTGTAGGCTTTCTTGTGCTGCTTTATTAAACCCTGGCATTTTCTGTCTGCTCTCCATGGCTTTAAGAGTGGCGCCCAGGTTTGCTTGTGAGGGTATTTGCAGTGGATGAGTATGAAAACTGGAATAAGTTACAGCTCTGCTGAGTTTTCTGAAATGTAGGAGCTGCCATGAAGGGCAGCAGGGGGAATACAGTGGGGAACTGGCAAAGCAGGAAAATACAGAACGTTAACAGAGGCATAATTTAAAGCTAAAATTTGACCCTTAGGAGTTGGAAAATTGTTACCATTACTTGCAGTTTTTATAGAGACTAAAACTCCACTCCACTGCAGAGAGATTGCTGCCCAAGGACCTGAATGTGTTAATAGTGAAGGCATTGTGTGTTTGCACAGGGCTTCTGCAGTGCTAGGAATAGTGTTAGGAGACCCAAAGGTGCCTGGATACTGTAGGGGATAGAATACAAGAAAATAAAGGTAGTGCAGAAAGTAATCTCACCCCTAAGGAGTTGCAGCTGGGCCAATTAGCAGAGATTAGGAGCAGGCCTGACTTTAACAGGCCACAGGTGTAACCAATGAGCAGAGGAGTGCTATAAAGAGTGGGGTGGTGGTGAGAAGGGAACTGGAGTCAGGTGGCTGCTTTGTGAAGGAGAAAGAGTCAGTGCTCTGAGGAGCTGCCCATGAGAAACACCAAGCAGGTATGGAACTCTTGTGATAAGGAGATAACAGCATGGAACCCCTGCAGTAAGATGACAACAGGATACCACTGAAATTCCATAGCTTTTTAGCAATTCCTGACTGGGAATCAGGCTCTGCAAGCACTGCTGCTTCCCTGTTATTACCTGGTGTGTGTTTTAGTTCCACAAGTGTGGTTTTGCTATTTGTTGTTTAAGGGATCCTTACAAGATGTTTGCCAAAATAGAGGCCAAGAAGCAGTACTTGAGTTTGGCTGAGTGTGGGGGAATAAAGAGTTTTGCAAAATAAGTTAAATGGAGGGCAAAAGTTTAAAGATTTTTATGCATAAGTTGAATTAATTTTTCTGACTAAAGCTCTTGGTGCCTCTGTAGAAGCAGCTGCCTGTAGAAAGGAGCTCTTGTTTATTGAAGAACAGTCAGAATAAGAGTAATGATGGTAAACAATGTCAAGTCTCTGCATCCCCTGGCTTTGTCAGGAGATTAAGCATAAAGCAGCCTTTTCTGGAGCATCTACTGTGCTTCAGTCAGCAAACTTGGCTCTTGTTTCTTGACTGTAATTGTAACAGAAACAGCTTTTGTATAGAGGGAATGCCGGACTATGGAAACTTGCTTTCCTGACTTGCACAAGTTATCAGAATGTACTCACATTTCAGAGAACTTAGGGGTTTTTTTAGAAAGCCAGGCACCTCTGAGCTCGGATCCTTTCATGTCTGAGTTCAGCAGGAAAGGAGTTCTTTTTTCCCCCAGGCCAGTTTCTGAATTCCTGAAATGCAAAGCTTTTGCAGCAAGAGAATGGCCTACTCTGACACAGGACTGACAGCTCCTCCTGAAAATCAGGACAAGTTAATACATCCCACATGTTCCCTGCCCCAGTTCTGCAAATTGATTATTTTGAAAAGCTAAGTAAGCCTATCTTTATTTTGCAGGAAATGTTTGGTGCCATTAGAACAAAGCTGGAACAGCTTTTGATAATGTCCTCAGAGAAATGGCCAATTGCTGTACAAGGGATACAAACAGGACTGTTTGTTCTCACTGGGTGCTGAGCACTTGAAAGTTCACCCACTTCATCATGAGCCTGAAATGGAGTGAAATTCTTTTGAAGTCTTAATATTGGGCCAGTTTGCAGATCTGCCCCTGTGTGACTGTCCTGCAGTAATGCTGCTCTCAGTGCTTGGTGATCACCTGGAGGGTGGCAGCTCTTGTGCTTTTCTTGGTTTCAGAAAAGGAGAATCTTTGTTATGGGACTATGTCCTGTGAAGCAAGAGTCTTTCTGCAGGTCTGGACATAGCAGGTTAGCAAATTTCATCCATGGATAGCAGGAGTAACTCAGTGCAGGAAGTGAGGCCTGGGTGTCACAACTGCAGGCTGTGATCCTGCTCTTGCTGTTTCCTGGGGGAGATTAAGGTTTAATGAAGTGTTCTGTAGTCCATAGCAGTGCTGTGGCACCTTTGTGTTTGTTAAATGGACAGACAGAGTTCAGAGTAGAGGGAAGTTACTGAGAAATATTATTGTTCCATATGTTTTTAAGCACATTCCTTCAGGAGAATAATCTTTCACATCTACTGAGTCATGCAGATGGTTGCATAATTGATTGATGTGTTGTATGCAAGTATCCTGCCATCCATCTAAATTTCTCCCTTCAAACAATGCCTTTTGACTGGGTTCTGTTACTTTCTAACCATGTTTGGCAATGTTTTGGTACGCTGAGTTTACGTGACCAAATACAAAGTTTACTTAACCAAATAAAAAGTAACGGCCTGACAAACAGAGAGATAAGAATCACTGCGCTTGCAGCAGTGCATAACATCTTTCTTAATATTGCTGGGGGGTTTTATACTTTGCTGTAGAAAAAAGAAAACAGTCAGATGTCTGCTTCTACCTCCTTATCTTCTGCTGACCTGTCACCCCTTCTCTTTGCCCATTGTGCCAGTGGTTTTGGGAATGAAAGAGCCTTCTGTAGGTACAGGCCCACGTGTGGGCTCTTCACTAGTGGGAGGCACCAACCACTGTTGAGAGCAGCTGATCTTGAGCAGAAAGAGAAGAAAAGAGAGGGAACCCTGTGCCTAGGTCACACTGAGCAAATCCTCCAGTGCTGTCTCTCATTTCTCTTTCCCCCAAAATGGAAAGGCAGATGCACAAAGGAGCATCAGACCACTTGCCATGAATCTGTAGCCGTGTCACATCTTGGTTGGAAGGAATAATTGGTTTAGGAATGAAAGTTGACACTTCTGCTGGTGGATGTGTCACCATATGGGGTCATCATTTCAGTTTTTCTGAACTGCAGGGACATTGTCCTGGTTGTGACATGGGAGGAATTTAGGGAAGTGATCCAAAAGCTTTTTGTGTAGCTGACAGTCTGTTGGACCACTGGGAAGCTGGACACACCTCTGTGAAACACATGTGTTAGGGACAAAAGAAGAGTGTTAGGAAAGTCTCCATAACATTAACAAGAGGGACTTCTCTCCCTAATAAACTAAAGAAACATTATTTTAGAGGTGATAACCTGACTAGAAACTTTAGGTTTTGTTTCTTTACATTTGCTTCTGCATGGGGAAAAACCCCAAAGTTAGTAAAAAAGTGGCTGCTATAATTCTTTCCATGTTGAGGGCCTTGAAGGTGCTCCATATTATGCAGACAGAAAGGTCTCTGGAGAGGGAGATGTCTGGGGGGAGAGCACCAGGGGCTTATGCACACAAAGCTTCAGAAGAGCAGAGAAGAGCTGCCTTACCTCATGGTGCTTAATAATAATGACTGGAAATTAGTTTTCCACGAGTTGGATTGGTGGTTAATCACAGAGGAGTTCCAGCAGCTAAGCCAGAACATTCTTCTGTGCATCTGGGTTTGATGCTCTGGAGAATTGCTTCTCTCTTCCCTGGGACTGTGGAGGGTGGCTGCCAATGTTGTCAGAAAGATCAGAAGATCAAGGGGAAAAAAATCTCTAGCTTCTACTTTGCAATTTGTGTGTTGTGTCAGACCATGGCTCTGTGTACAAAGCTTGTCTGGTTTCCTTTTCAGCTCTTCTCATTTAGTTACTGGGTGATTAGTAACTTGTAAGTAAGCTTGTCTTACCTAAGGTGCTGTACTATCAGTGAACCTTAGCCGTAAAATCTGTAACTTTAAAAGCTGGTAGAAATATATAGCTTTTTTCTATCTACAGTGCATTTTTTTTAAATTTTTATTTAAAGTCCCTGTGTAGGCTTTTTTTTTAACTCTATGGGAAAGCTGAAGAAAACAACAGGGCCACATGAGGGACTTCCATATTTGCTTTTGGCATTTAATTTCCATAAAAAGGAGGATCCTGTTGACTCATAACATTTCTTTTTTTTTTCTTTTCCAACTTGCAAATGTTATGAAAGCATTAAAAGTTAGTTCCTTGTTGTCAGGGTTCCAAGATAGATGTTTGCATAGTAGATTAGATGTAATATTTGTGGAGCTTTGAAAACAGCTTTTGGGTTGGGGTTTCATTAGCAGGATACGAAGCTGTATCATCATAAAGGGCATTAATTCTCCAATGCATGTTTCCTATACAAAATAGATGAGATTATAGACAGATAATGTACCGAAGTGACTGCAGAGCCATGAGCAGATGATTAGTGGTGTAAAAGCAGAGGAATGTGCAGGTATAACTTGTTCTCCCTGTTAAATATGGTTCATTGTATCTCAAATCTTGCCACGTTTTTATCATGGCAAACCTCGGAATGGGGTGGCTTAAAACTGGAGAACTGGAGTTTGGGAAGATAAAACACCATACACAGGGAAGGGTTATTTCAAAATAAAGCTCTGACCTGTGCTATCTGAAAGCGTGTAGAGATAACATCTGCCTGTTGCAGGAAATGCCCTCACAGCATCCCCAGAGCCTCCGTGCTGCCCCGTGGCACTGCAAGCTTTGCCTGGGCTGCTCCCAGCCCCAGGATAGCTGGATAAACCAGGAGTGATCCCTGCTTTCCTACAGGCTGTTGAACTGAGGGCTGCAGTCCTTGCCTCACCTGATCCAGCTCTGCAGTCCACTTCAATGGGACAGTGATTAGACTCTTGGTGAGGAAATTACATATGGAACTGTCAGATTGCAGAGATGGAGCTATTCCAGCTGTCCTACTGCCCATCCTCATGCAGCTAAAAGTGGCTTGTCTTGCCCCAGCCACAGGGGTGGCAGTCAGGCCACACTGTCCTGCCCCTGCAACACTGTACTGCTGGAATTCCTTTAAATACTCTTCGGCACAGAGTTCATGTAAATGAGCTAATTACCAGCCTCTGCTGGGCTTCCATGAGTGCTGAGGAGAGTGGAACAGAACGATTTAATTTCCCTAACATATTCTCTTGGCACTTTTGCATGCGGAATATGTTGCTCTAAAGCATCCCCTGATACCAGATCCTTGGCTGTGCTCCAGGAGGAGTTCAAGTTAAAAGCATTCAGTGTAATTCCAGGGTTGGCAAACCTCGAGTTGTCACCTTCCCTGCTTCCTATAATTCTGCCGTCTGTAATGTGGGCTTTCCTCCTCTCTCGCAGAAGATGATCTTGCATGAGTGTTTAAACTGTGAATCAGGGATTACAGCTGGCACTGCTTCTGCATATGATATTCTCTTGGGAGAGTAATTAAGCTGAGGTGAAGTGATCACATGAATCTTAATATTTGCAAATTCATTACACTTAGAAAAGGACTGTAGAGTTCTCGGTTACATTGGCAAATGAGTGTGATTGCCTCCCACTGTAATTTTCATCTTTGCCTTGTGCTTACTCTGAAATGTTTGCTGCTGTCAGAGGCAGGAGTGGTGTATTTTAATTCCCTGTTGAAATTCTTGTGAAAGAGTCTGTGTGGAGGGTACAGGAACATGTTGACTGGCTGAGTGTAAATTATTTAAATCCCAAAAATTTTGGGATTTGGCCAGATTTAAGCTAACAGGAAAAGGAATTTAGTCGAGGTCCTGTTTCTCCTCAGCAGTTGGGTCCAAATCCTGGAAACACTCTCAGTATGTGTTCACTCATTAATTTTACTGCTACTATCAAATAAATCTAAATATAGACATAAGTACTGGCAGGTATTAGCCAGCTAGTTCTATTAATTGAAACACACTGATGTCACTGAAGGTTCCTTTAATGGTCGCTGCATTCCTTGGCTGTGTAGGTACCATTAAAAAACAAAACATGTTTTAATCCTCAGACAGGAGGAGTAGTGTCTACATGTTATTTATATAAGCCTTGGCAATCAAGAGGAAGTTGTAGATCTGCTAATTATGTGTTGCTGATTGCCTGTCCCCCATCTGTGGTGTTCCAATGGCCAGAGAGATCCCAGTTTCCAGCTGAGAAAAGAGATTTCATTCTCATGGTGCTTGGTGGTCAGACACAGTGTTTGCTACCTGTGGGATGGCAGTCACCGAGCAGAGGTGTGCATTGAAGGTTGTGTGTGTTCCTGCTCAGCAGAGATTCCTGCTGCTGTGTCCTTCCAAAGTCACAGATGGAGACTCCACTTTGCTTTATTTCTCCAGCATCACCTCACAGGTACCAGAGGACATCCTCTTGCAAGGCACAGCGTGGGTGCTGAGTGAAGCCAGCTGCATTAGGGTCATTAACCCTTTGGAGGTGGTGGCAGATCACAGCACTGATGGTACTGCTGGACCCTGCTCCTCACTTCTTTTCTCACCATGGGAAGCTGGCTCAGAAAGCTCATGCTGTTCTCATTCTTCCTTCAGTCCCTGCATCTTTTAAATCCAGGATTAAAAGAAGCTGCATTGAAAATTTTAGGTAGTAAATGTCATGCAAGTACTATAATTTGTTTCAGTGTCCTACACATGGTAATGAGGATTGTGTAGAAAAGTGCTTTGGTGCCTCATTTGTTTTCTATTTGAAGCAGCTAAAAGCATCTGTCTGGCACTGAGATAAAATCCAGTTTATTTTGCAGCCCTTTAAGATTTGTGTTCCTATTTACTGGGCACCCTTATTTTTGTAATAATTGATTTTAAAATATCCTATATTTAAAGAGGAGAACTGTTTTGGAATTGTGTAAACTGGAAACTATGTAGCAAAAATATTTACCACATTTCTTTCAAACTTTCAATGGCTTGTTCTTTAAGCAGAGTACTCCCAGCCAAGTTGCATAAGTTGGGATGGTTTTGGGATCACTTCTGCCCACTGGCTCAGCGTGGGCTGCTGTTTCATCTGTCACATCATGCACGTTTTGTACACGTGCCAGTCTGCACATCTGAACTCCTGATTACAGGTCATACTGGAACTCAGTATTTTTAATTACTGCTTGTATTTCAGGGGAGAAAAAATCCATTAAACCACTGAACTCGCCAGAAATGTTAAATTTTTAAGATTTAAATTTGCTAAGTTTTCAAAGAGCCTAAAGGCAGCTTCTCTAGGGCTCTTCAAGAAATTCATGCAGGGTTTGATGCTAGTCCAGCACTAGAGCTAACTCATACCTGGTGTGCCTTTGCTTTGGACTGGGGTTTTTTGTTGTAGTTCTCTCCATGGCTTCTGAAGGAATGGTCATTGCTGGAGTTGGTGTGCTTGCTAATTGTTCATGGTAACAAAGTGCTGGGAAGGGTTTGGGACACCCAGGGCTGGGCACAGACCCTCAGGAGAAGCACCCTGCACCCCCTGGTCTGTCAGTAATCATCTTCCACAGCAGCTCATTGCAGCAGCTGAGGGGCTTCTGGACAGATTGCAGTCTCCAGAACTGATCATTGGAAAACTGATCACGGCTTAACCATGGCTTTGAAACATTCAGTAGGTTTCTGCAAAGAGAAAAGGGAAAATCCATGTGCAAATTTGAAATTTGGAAACCTTTGAGAGTTGGAAAATCTTCTCCAGGGCAAAGAACAGTGAAACCTTTGAATAGGATGCCTGCAGAGCTGGTTTCCTCTGGAGCAGTAAAGGTGAAAATTTGTCACATCTCTCCGAGTGGAATGGATTTGACCCTTCCTGGGTCTGAATAATTACCTTACTTTATGAGTACATTATTTTATAAGACTCCTCCAGTTCAAGGACCTAATGTTTGCTTTGGTTTTTTTGGTGGTTGTCTTGTATTTAGGATTTGTTTGTGTGGTTTTGGGTTGATTTTGGTTTGATTTTGGTTTGTTTGGGGTGTTTTTGTCTGTAAAGATGCACAGACCTTTTATAAACATCTTTCATGAAGCTACTGTCATTATTTAATTTACTAAAAAGTGTTGAAGTTATTGTACATTAACAACCAAAACTGCCTGAAGTCAGACACTTACTGATTTATTGGGATTTAGTCTTTCAATCGTTTATTAAATCTAACATCTGTGTCCCTCTGCACAAGACTTGTTGCGGCGGTGCGGTGTCGAGCCTTCACCCGGCTAGCATGAGG
>JAHXMQ010012337.1:23213766-23229961 GCA_020466415.1 Ammodramus savannarum pratensis | reverse complement strand
CAGAGAACTTAAATACATAAAAACACACACTACAACAACTTGTAACCTTGAATCCTTTAGAAGCAATTAAACTTTGCATAAACATGCAAAAAATTTAAATATGTTTAGCTAACAATGAGGTATCTCAAAGCAGTCTCTGCATTGAAAAATCCATGTTACATACATGTTACATATATATATATATATATATATAAACTGTTTGTATGTGTGTGTGCACATATATTCAAAATCTCAAAACCTGCTGTTAAGGCACAGGTTATTTTGAATGAGATTGGCAGCACATAAGATTAAATCTTCTGGATCTTTTAGTCACTAAATATTGAATTTAGAACAGCCTGCTCATTTTATGGAGAGAAATAATTTGAGGTAGAGTTCCCCAAAAGGCAAGATCTTATCTAGTAGCAAAAGCTGTGCTTGTTAGTATTTCCAAGCACGTAGAGCACAGCTGAAAAAATCAGATTAAAATGAAGCCAGTATTTATTCTTAAGTGGAGTTCACCTGATGCCCTAAGTTTTAGCTTTCATATTTTCCAGATTTTGTACTGCATTCATGTCTAACTCTGAACTTTCATGTAAAGTGTTAGCAAGTTCTCTTCACAATCCTTTTCCAGCCCAAGAACTTGCAGCTTCAGGCCCAAAAAGTGTGAACAGCAGGGAATTGAGGAGGATGGGACTGCATAACCTGGAGCTGGAATTGGACAATTGAACACAATGTGGAAATGGGTTTAAAAAACTTATAAAAGTTGGAAAGGTGTGACAGCCCAAGGTGTATCCTTTGAGGCCTTTAAATGAATCCCAGCTTTGTTCTAGGCCAGCCTCTCAGGCATCACAGCACCAGTCACATCTTGTGCAGCTGACAGCACTTGGATCTGCCACTAGACCTGATGGCATCTTCAGACTGATTTTAGTCTGTCCTTTATAGTCTGCACATTTGTATTGTTTCCCTTCTCTTGAGAGATCACTGCAAATAGGAGTCTTGGTGTCTTTAATGTGGCTGAAGTCATATTTTCCAAGAAATGACCATTCTGGTAAAGCACTTACATTAAGAGCATCTAATAAAAGTGATTTAATAGAGGGAATTACAAAACTAAGCAAAGTTTAAATCTTATAAATTACAGATTTCTCTGCAGCATTTAGTTTGTGAATTTTGGAATGTACCTCAGGGAAAATGGCTTTGGATCCAAGCATATTCAAAGCATGCAATAAGAACAAAAAAACCTGCAAATGAGCTGAAAATCTGGCAGATCCTACATGATGAGGTGCTGAATTTTACTTTGGCTCAACTGGTTAGCAATGACTATTAGAAATGTTGCCAGCTCTGATTGAGGAGCACCAAAATGAAGTAGAAGCAGGGTGCTTATTTTCAATAGCATGTGTGGTAATGGAAATCTGTTAGAGGCTTCTGTGGGGGTAATTCACACAGTGGTTTGGGATAAATCCTGTGATGACAAGAAGCAAGAATGCACGTGCTGTACTTGGAATGAGCTTCCAGGCTGCCCTGGAATAATTTGATAGGGACTGTGGCAGCTGTGACCATCAGAAAGCTGACCTAACAAACAAGTCCAAATCCATAGGGAAATGATTAGTGAGCATTTGAGATGTTCAGAGGAGTGGGCTGGGAGGTGCAGGTAGAGTTGTGACCCCAGACTTCGAGGGACTGAGCTGTGTTTTGACTTTACACCGTATTTGGACTGGATTTTCCCTTGTATTTAAAGATTGAAACATGTAAATGATTCTCTGAGTTCACAGAAGTGTGTGAGTTAGCTGAATCCCACAGGTGTTTCTGGCTACATCACTGAGCATGTATGTTAGCATTATAATTATCATTATATCCCCTGCTCCCGTTTAAGATGTGGGCTTGAAGGAGCTATGTCCATCTAGCTCAGCAAACTCTGCCATCCCACCCAGTCAGGACGTTAAAGCACAAGGGGACTCGTTGTGCCATGTCAGAGTAGAAGTTCTGCTGAAAACTGCCCTTTGATATATAAAATGAATGCCACTGCTCATCTGCAGAGTGAGAATGCAATTATTCTCTTAGGTCATCTCTGTTTTCTGTCATTCATAGCCTTTTCCTTGTCTCTGAGAGGGGTCTGCTTTTCTGGGGAGCTTTCCAACCATCTGATGGACTGTGCTGTGCACAGCCAAGTGCATGACTGTACTAGAATTTGATTTTCTAATCCCAAAGAGATGTAAAGAGGAATTTTCCCCTTGTACCTAGACTAGACAGGAATTTATTAAAAGGCCTCCATGGATCCACCTTGGGCAGCACAAGAGCCCAGCCACGGCTGCACCCCAGGTGAACCCAAAATGGTCCCAAAATGCACTCATGAGGTCTCTCTCTGGGATCAGTTCTGCTCCATTTGCACCTTGCACTTCATTGTCCCATTCCAGCTTTAGCCCAGGCAGTCCCACCCTGCTTGTTTTTCTCTCTCCAGCCCACGGTGTTTGTGCTCTGGGGCTGAGATTTGGGTCATTTGTCCTTGGTGCCCAGCTGGAGCAGGAATTGTTTTGTCTCCCTGCTCTGTGCACAGAGCTCAGCATCCCATGATATGGAACCCAGACCCACACACTAAAGCAGCACAGAACCTGAAAATAGAAAAGCCGAACCTGAGGCATCAGTTGGAATGGGCTGCCCAGGGAGGTGGTGGAGTCTCTGTGCCTGGAGGTGTTCCATTGAGGGCTGGATGTGGCACTCAGTGCCAGGCTCTGGTTGTTCAGTCGAGTGTTGGGCTCAGCAATCCCAGAGATCTTTTCCAATGCAGTTGGTTCTGTGATTCTGTGTGGAAGATGGATGCAAAGATTCCTGTTTAACCAGGTGCTGTCAAGGGCTTTGGGAGCAACAGAACAAGTTGTGAAAATTGTGATGAGCATGTGTGTCACACTGGCTGATTCTCTGCCAGCAGAACGCCTGGCACTTGCATCCTCTGCATCTCCCAGGTGTGCCACCATCCCAGTTCCCTCTCCCAGTGCTCACAGCAGAGGCACTGGGCTCCTCCCCGAAGGCAGCAGAGCACTTCTGTGTCATCTCTGTGTGTTCTCTGCCACCATTTATCATTGTTTGCTTATGTCTTTTGCAGAATGAGAACAGAATAGGTTTGACATGCCATTCAAGGTGTTCTTGACATGGGTCATTTGACTCTGGCCAGTGGAGGGTTTACATTGAAGCACTGTTTGCAAATTCTTCAAATGCTTGTGGGGTTCTCTTGCGCCCTTCCTGAGCAGTGGTATGTAAGCTGAGCACAGGCTGGAGTCAGTGGGGAGAAATGCCTATTTTTCCTGGTTCAGTTTGCTTCAGCTTCCTGAGTTTCAGTCACAATTTAATCCTTAAACAGTGGATTTGTTGAAGAAAACTTCCAATTTTAAAGGCTGGAGTACAAACCCAGGGTTTGGATTTCACCCATGCCTTGGCTGTAGTAATTTTAGCTTGCCGTGCACCTGCCTGGAGGGGCTCATAGTTGGAAGACAGAAATCTATTAGAGAGCTGTGTTTTCAGTGTCTTGCCATGTTACACAGGAGCAGGTACTCATTTTCACAACACAAAATCAGTATTAGAGCAACACTGCTTGTACAGAGTGATTTATGAAGGTTTCAGTATCTGCAGGCTGTTCTGAAGAAATACCAGTGTTACTGCAGAGTTTTGGAGAATACCACTGCAGTCTGGAATCACCTCTGGTTGCTTTGTGACATTTGAAGGCTTTCAGCCAGCCTTTTTATACATTTATTTTGGTTTTTCTTGTTTAAAACATTAACTGAAACTTTAAAGATGTAGCTCATGGGGTTTTTTAAGAACATTTTTGTAAACAACATTGAGTAAGGCATGTCTGTGTGGGCATGCCTTGAGTGCAGCTGCAGGTTTGATTGCTGAGCAAAGCCACCCACTCTGCAGAGTATTATTGCTGGTGGGATTGCTGCTGGAGCTCAAGTTCAGTTTGTGGCACAGGCAGTCACGGGGGCTCAGGGAGCGTGGCTGGAGCTCGTACCTACTCTGTGCCTTTCTGTTAGCTTTGGGGTTTTTATCTCGGTGTATCAACCTGGTTTCTTTCCTGGTTTTGTACTTCTACTCCAAAACACAGCCACAGCTGAGAAAGGCAGGTTTGGGTAGAGATAGTGTTATCTTGTGCCTGTCAGGACTGGGTGTGAAAGCAAAAGGAAGTTTGATTTCTTTAATTGTAATGGAGTACTGTCCCTTACACAGCTTGAAAAGAGCAGCCTTTGTTTCCTAGATCTGATAGTTCTGCCACAGTGAGCGGTTTGCCTGAGTAACCTATTCCTCCTTATCTTGTGTGTGAATTTGGATTTCCAAGGAAAAGCAGGGTTTCCCTTCTTATCACATCCAGCACCTGCAGGATTTTGTGTTCCACCTGATTTTCAAGTATTGCTATCCTGAACTTCAAGATCAGGTGGTTGTTTAACCACAGCTTCAAAAACAAGTTCTGCTGTTTCTTTGTGTTCAATTTCTTAATAAATCATGGGATTTATTAATAAATAAATAGACTCTTGAAAATGTTGTGGCTTACCAGCTAGGGTACCTGTTGTCTGTGGGTTTGCTTTTTAAAGTTACATTAAGCAAGTTCCTGAATGGCTTTGTAACCAGGTCTTCAAGCCAAGTTTTCAGTACATTGTAAATTTTAAGAAGTGGCAAACTTGCTTTAGGATTGGGAGATCAGACCAAGAGTCCTGGCAAAATGGGCTGCAGAGTATCAAAGGTGAGAGAAATGATTCTCAAAGTCAGCCAGTTTTCAAAATGCTGGTGGTCTTTCCCATCAGTGTGTGTGAGATGCAATTTGCTGCTCTTGGCTCTGTGTGCTCCATTGTGTCCTTGGTGCTGTGGCTGCTGTATCACCTGGTCACTGCACAAAAGCAGCAGAAAAGAGCAAAAGCACAAGAGCTTTCCACCCGTGTTGGGCTGTGCCCTGGCTGGGATGGGCTCACTCGGGCTGGCAGCGGTGGCACTGTCACAGAGGGAGCAGGAGCAGGGTTGGCACTGCTCTCCTCAGTCACAGGGAGCTGCATTGTCCCTTCCTGGCCCTGGGGGCTCCGAGGGGCTCAGCCCTGCTGGCACTGTGAGCAGGCAGACACAGAGCTGTGCTGCTGTGTGGGGCCTCTGCAGGGAGCTGCCTCTGGCTGCCCTCATGGGGTGGGCTTCAGCGCACTGTGCCACCAGCCTGGGCACACGGGTGTCCCCTGCCTGCCCGTTGGCTGAGCTGATCCTTCACCTGGTTCATCAGGAGCACTCAGTGTGAGCTAACAGCCCAGCCCTTCCTGCACACAGATCTTTAGTTTGCATACAGCAATGAGCAGCATTATTCATTAACCCTTAACGAGCCCATGCGATTGAGACTTTGAGGAAACAGCAGAAATACAACCCAGGAAGGGAAAGCTTGGTTAGTTTATTTATGAAATCTGTTATTTCTGGTTTTGTGCCAGCCACTTCTGTTTCAGGAGAAGCAGCAGCCTCTCCCTTCCCTGTGCTGCTTTTATCTGCCATCCAAAGAAGCCTTGCCAACAAGCTGGTATGTCAGTAAGCACAGCCTGGTTGCCTGCCTTCAGGAGGCTGCTGCCAGCTGCTCCGCTCAAAGCACTTGCAGACCACTCTCAGTATTCCTGGGGATGGCAAGAGAAGCACCACCTGGGCTGGTCCCTTTTCCCTCCATGTGCCATTTCACTCAGATGCCCAAAGACAAGAACAAATGGAGCAAAGAAGGGATTCAATTCAGCCGTGCCATGACTGTGCAAAGCACCCTCTGACATGGACATGGAATGTACAGGCACCACCAACCCTGCAGGAGATGTGCTGACAAAAGGAGAGATTGATGATCTAAATTCTATATTAATATTTAAGCAAGCAAGCAAACAGCAAACCCACCTTGTGCAACCTCCCTGGTGCAAGCTTTCAATTTGCACACGTAGTTATTTCACAAAAGATTCATTTTAGACAGTGACCAGTGATCTTGCTTGGTCTGTTCTCCACTGTATAGTGGAGTTGTATAGTATCCAAGTGCTCCACAACCAATAAAATCACTTTCCCTGATAATGCTGAAAAAACACATTCTTGCCTTTAACAGAGGGGAATATTCTGACTTGCTGGGGAGAAATGGTGTCTTAAGGAAATTGGGAACCAGTTTCTGGCTCAGTGGTGGGTCCATACCTCTACTGTACAAATCCTTTTGCCCTTGGTCTTTTGATTTGGAAAAACTGCCATTTTCCTCTCTTGAAACAACCTTCCCATAGATATTCCCAAGCCCTGAGTTGTTTTCCTGCAGGGTGTGTTCTGTTGTTTCTTTTTCAGCTCCTGTGACTGGCAGTGCACTTTATGGTCCAATCCCAGACAACAAGAGTTAATTAGGGCCTTGGAGGGGCCTCAGGATGCTAGGACTGCTTTGGGTACAGGAAGGTGGAAGTGGGGCTCTGATATGTGGTTTGACAGTCCAGTTGTGACCAGGCCAGAGTGATGTTCCTGTCACATACTGCTGTCCCTGAATTCCTTTGGCAAGTTTTGTTTCCTGCAGGAGTTGGCCACGAGGAGTGGTGTGCAGGGATGGTGTTTCCCCTCAGGCTTTTCCATGGTGTGCAGCTGATGTTCCAGCATGAATCCCCCTGCTGACAAGAATCAGATGCATCTGTCCCTTGAGCACACCCACTGCACAGGTGCACACTCAGAGCCCCTACACAGAAAGGGCTGGAGGGCATGCACCACTCGAGCTGGGTAATTTCACTGCCAGAGGTATTTTTAGTATAAACTCTGTGCTTGTGTCTAAGTTTAGAGTGGTTGTAATTATGTTAGAAGTTTAGTTACACAAAAATAAACAGCTGCTGGAGACCGAGGGCAGCTCGGGACCACAAAGCTCTGAATGCACTGACTCACATGTGGCAATGCTTTTCCTAATGTGCCCATTGGGATTCCTTGCTTCAGCTCTGCTGCCTGCTTCAGCAACTGGTTTGCTCTTCATCAGTTTCAGCAGAATATTTTTGGGTTTTTGGGGAAGATTTTAACTGGCTTGTGACAGGTGCTGTCATCTTCTTCTCCTCAGCAATGCCTGTACTCTGATTATAAACTGCAGATTTTTCCTTGCAAAGTAACGCTGTATTTACATATATACTGTATTGTATTTACATATATACTATATTGCACCTATATGCTTGACATTTCCCTGGGCTGGTCTATCAGATCTCAAGATTTCTGAAGATTGCTGCAATGGATTTATGGATGTATGCAGAAAGTGTGGGCTGCAGAAGGACAGCGTTCACATTATTGTGCTTACAAGGGGTTTGCTAGCCAAGGGCAAAGAACACTCTTCCTTCAGCTTTCAGTCAAAAACCAGTCTAGACATTTTTATCACATTAAACAGTCTGAGGCATTTAATAGGTATGTGACAGGAAAAAAAAGCAGTCTGAAGTAGCTGACCAGTTTTCTTATGGGAAAAGCGTGCTGGGCTCAAGTTTGTATTCTTTGCAATGGTAATTATTATGCTTAATGGCAATGTAGACAAAGCTGGTTTTAGACACATAAAAACGTTGCCTTCACTTTCTGCGGGGTCTCTGTGCTTTGGGTGTGGTGCTGCTCTCTGTTGTGATGGGCTGTGCCTTTGCTGAGCCTGAGTGCCACTTGTTCCTGAGCTGTGGGAGGCCAGAGTGGCTGAGCACCACTTGAGAGCACTTCAGTCCACCCAGCCAGTGCAAATGGCAAAACGTTTTCTCTCTGACTCTGTGAGGGTCCCTTTATCAATGTTTATGATGTAACTGGTTATATCTGTTGATTCCCACTGCATTTGATGGCTGCCAAACAGACTGCTCACTCTTTGGCCTCCACCCTCACATCTAGAATCAGTTCTTTCACCTTTCCAGGCCTGTTCCCCGTTCCTCTGTCTGTCTGTGTGCAGCATGGGGCGATACTGATCTCCTCCCCTCCAGGAGCCCTGCCACCCCCTCCTGAGCTGCCTGGTCAGTGAGTGAGCCCCCTGCCCTTGCCTGGAATGCTGGCAGTGTTCCTGCCACCACTTCTCTCTTTTTCACCCCACACACAGGCACCAGCCTGGTTTTTCTTTTGGTCTTTCTTAGTGTGTATTCCACCCAGTTCCTTCCTTTCCAGCCATATTGCAGTAACCCAGCTTCATACTTGGAATAATCTCTAAAAATAGCCTTGCCTGCGCTATCCCAAATAGTTTGGGAAAGCTGAAGTGGAAATTATCTACTGTTCTGTTCTAGCACAGTGAAAGCGTGGCCATGTCAGGCACTTTGTCATGCTGCCCCAGCCCACATCAGTGCCAGACACCCCATCCTTGCTTCCTGTAACTGTTCCTGTGTTAGTTCCTTCCTCCTCTTTCCAGTTGTTGTGCTCTTCCCCACCCATTTCAGTTCTCTGTGCCCTGGTGGGTGTCTGGGGTCAGCAATGTGCTCATGGAGTGTGTGCTCTCACATTTGCAGGGAGGAGGGGACAGGGCTGCTCCTCTCCCTGCCCGTGTGGGAGTGTTCCCCGCGGACCTGTGGGGGCAGAGCTGTATCCTCTGCTTGTGCTGTGTGTGTCCCCTTCCTCCCAGCACAAGAAGGGTCACAGCAGCAACTGGCAAGAAAGAACAGTGATGGTGGTGATGATGGTGAGGAGCTCGGAGAGGGATCAGCTCCCACTCTCCTGCTGCTTGACACTGAAATGACATCCTGAAGTTAGGAATTCAGAGAAATGGAGTCCCCTGATCTGGTGTCACCAGCTGCTCCAGAAAAGTCTGAATAAATGGGGTTCTTCAGCATGCTGTGGATGTTGCTGTTTCTCAGGAGCTGTCAGAGCAGGCTCCAAAGGGCTGTGTGGGCCAGCAGGCCAAACTAGCACTCCTTTCTGTCTCCATACAGGACTAATGGGTTACATACCAACACTTTTATTTTTATCCCTTTAGGAGTACTCTGTCAAATCATCCACTTGGAGCAATCAAAAACCAAAATGCCTTTCCTTCAGAAATTCCACGTCTCTATCATGAACAGCTCACGGAGCCCAGTGCATCCAGCAGAAACTGGGAGAGGTTCTGCCTTGGAGCACTCCCCACCCCACTCTTCCCCAGCTGACAGGCCTGGTTTTACCCCATTTCTGCACAAGCCATGCATTCATGTTGAGGGTGACGTTTGGGGTGCATTCTGAAGCACATAAAGCTGAATGCCTCAGCGGTGACTGCAGGGCACTGTGAGCTGCTGATCAGATAAAGCCCTGGGCAGCCTCAGGCAGCCTCCCTGCCCCACAGGGACAGCAGCTGTCACCTCCTGGCCACAGCAGTGACAGGGAGCAGGGCACCGTGTCAAGAGAGCTGCTCTAATATTTGATTAGCAGAAATGAATATGCAGATTGCAGGGGCTCTCTGAGGCAGGGATTAGTGAACAGACTGTGATGCCATGTTTTATGCATTCCCATTTTCTGCTTCTGGTTAACCATGAGCTTGCCAGCTAAAGGATTGGGGATATTTTTCCTTTATCCTTGGCCACATTTGCTGCACAATCTTTCCTATTGTTTTCAGAGCTTCTGGGCAGTGGCACAACAACCATTTAAAAAGAAATGTGACTGAAACAAATTGACAAGAAATGCTTACTCTGCCACCTACCTACCATAATGAAGGAATAATAACTGAAAATTCACAACCACTTGCTTTTGCTCTTGCTTCTCTACAAAATTAAAGATGTAAATAAATTATAACCTGGTGTATCTCCAGCATGGCTGTCTGTATTTATCCTGCTGGAAAGTGGGGTTCTGGATTCCCAAATGTTGGGCAGCAGTTTACATTTCCAGCCCTGCCTAGTTGTGATACCCTGTGTTTAGAACCAGGGCAATCTCATCTTCAGCAAAAGGCCCACTTTGTTAATGAGTTAGCACTGGGTGTTACTGGTGATGAGAGGAGTACTCAGCATCCCCAATGCTGTAATTCAGACAAGCCTTGCTAGCCTCATTCTTTAGAGGGAGGCAGAGGAACACGGGAAAGAGCAAAGTGTCCATGCAGGACTCCAGGGCTGTGTGGCTCACCCCCAGCTGCAGCCGGGCTCCTTTGACTGCTCCTACCCCAGAGGGGCTGTGTTTTTCCTGAGCAATCGATGGTGAGTGCTGGCTTTGCATACAACAGCCAGAGTGGCTGCTGAGGGGGGAGAAAAACAAACAAGGTGAACCTCTGCAACAGGGTTTAGGCCAGGCAGTTATTATTATTTTTCCCCGTCCATTAAATGTCATTGTGATTCCCAGATCTGCTCTTTGCACAGGAGTGTTGAAGCCCCGTGGAGTTTCTTTTCCTCATACAGACTGGGAGATTTTCTGTGATGTGAGCTTGAAATCTTGGCAGAAAACATCATCCCATGCTATAGCAATGCAGAAAGGCTAATTTCCATTCCAGCCAGCTGATAATGCCCTGCCTGCATTCCCCTACCTTTGAGATAAGGGAAGGGGAAGGGTGTTGGGATGGAATCTGAGCAGCATTGCATCTTCTGAGATAGATACCAACATCTTACTGATGGGTTAAACTGCACAATGGCAATCTAAGAATTGTAAGTGCCCCGTGCATTTCCATGGTGACTGTAGCTCCTCAGCTCTATGCAGGGTACCAACAAATTTGTAATTAGTTTAAACTTCCAACAACTACCTACGTCTAACACACTGCCAACTGTCAAACAGTGAATCCAGCTTTTTGATGTTAATGCGCTCTAGACTGCTGGAACAATTGCCAGAGATCACCTTAGCTTTGTCTGAAATTTTAAGCCAGCAATGTGGGTCACTCTTGTTTTCTCAGAAATCATCCAGAAAAACCAGCAAATTATAATGTCACTTTCCTAATTTTAGATTTTAAAGTAACGTCTATGTTCCTCACAGCTTATTAGTTTTTAATATATCTGTGTATTTTGAAAAAGATCCTAATAAATCATGTCGAAACTTTAATAAAGTTTGGTTTGAACTAAAGTACCTGACCATAGCAGGGATTATTTCAAACACACAGGGATTTAGAAGTTATTACAAAAATATGATCCTGACCTTTCATTGCATTTTATTAATCCAAAGTGCGAGCCTGTGTCAGAGTTTGGAAACAGACAGCTGTGTCCTCAGGATGTGGTCACAGAGCAGCTGATAGTTGTAGCTTGTTTTGGTTTTGTTTGAGGTGCTACATTGTGTTCTTTCCAAAACCTTTCCTTGCACTTAGAAAGGAAAGACTGCTGATATTAATGCAGTTTGGAAGTTTGTTTTCATGGTGTTTGTAGTTAATAATTCACTCTTAGGATGTTGCAGTTGTTTTATGTCCTTGGATCCCTTCCTGAAGTCCTGCATTTGTAATTGGAGTGATGCTCACTTAGAATTGTTTGGTGTTTATCTGTACTCCCACCTGAACTCTTTCTAGAATTTTAATTTCAAACATTTATTCCTGTCTTCTTGTCGCATTAAGTACAGGAACCACTTCTGTTTGAGATCTTGTAGAGCACAAAGCTGCAGAATGAAGCTAAAAAGAAGAAACTGAAGTTCTAAATGTCAAAATTGCCCATGATTTGAATTCAAATAATTTGCACAAACACTTTGCACAGGTGTACCTAAAAGTGAGAAACACTCTTCTCTGACTTAAAATGTGTCACCTGTCAGCAGCAGATTAAACAACAGTAGAATTAAGAATGGTATTCATTGCCCAATCACCATGCTGAAAACTTGGTTTTTCAATAGATTTGCCAAAATTTTTCAATAGATTTGCCAAAATTTTTGGCAAATCTGCCAAATCCCATTCCTTTAGGCTGTAATTTTCTGCTGTAGTGATACAAGGTGTCAGAGTTTACAAAACTGTGAAGAGAGACTCTGGGCCTCAGTAAATCAGGAAATACTTGTGGTGTTTTGCAATTGCTGCATGTTTGTTTGTTTGTTGTATTATTCCATGAGGTAGCCTTTGTTTTAACACTGCCTTCCACTGAAGGCCACAGAGTGAAGTAATTAAACTTAATAGAAGTGACTGCTGGTTAAATCCAGCCACACTGTATACATCCATCACATGCTATAGCAACTCAGAAAGGATCTTGGCAGCGATTACACAAACCATTGTTTCCATCAAAGCCCAATTTGCTCTCTGTTACTACCTGGGGATGAGATGGCTTCCAGGAAATGGGACACTTGACATTATGCTAAATAAATCTGGAGCACCTCTAAGGCTTCTGCATGACTAAAGGCAAAAATGTAGCATCTTCACATTTTTAGACAACTTAATATTTTGCATGGTTGGTGTTATTGGAATAGGGCAAAACAGAGAGGGTTCTGGGGAGTGGTTCCTCATCACATCACATGCTCACATGAAAGGAAGTTCACCTGGCAGATCTAAAGCAAAATGTTACTGTTAGATGCATACTGAATAATATGTGTAAATGAACATCAATTGTCATTTACTGTCTTTTGATGAGTCAGATTGCTAAATCCTCTGTACTGTTCACAGGATTATGAGCATTTCTCTCCTGAAATAGTCCCTTGGGGAGATCTGTGCCTTTCCCTTTTCCTCTCACCTTTGCTGTTACAAAATTGAGAATATGAACACCAAATTTCCTATCACTAGAAGGAAAGAACAGGAAATACAACTTTAGTTATTCCATGAAGTTTGTAGTTTTCTATGTCTGGTTTATTATTTTTTAACACTTAAGTTTTTAGTAACATCCAATTCTGATAGTTCTGCATTTTAGCTCACTATTGAAGTCATACCTTTTTCTAGGAGTATGTGTAGGTTCTCTTGTTTCTTTAGGAGTTGTTTTGAAAATTATTTTACCTTTCCTTTGAACACTTTGGTGTTGCAATTGCAGTGTTATTTTTGTTTTTCCAGGCATTTCAAGTGACATCTATCTGAAGGCTCATTTTGGGTCAGCAGGTGAAATTAATAAAGCTGGTTCACAATGGTGGCACACAAGGACTGGTCCCAGGGTGTGATGAGTCCTGACGACTTTGGTGATCAGTTCAAAAGGGAAACTCTGCTCCAGTGGCTCTGTATTGCTGCTGAGCAGAGAAATAATTTGCCTTGTTGGGCCTACAAATGTCTGTAATTTAGAAGTTTGTGAGGAATTAGACCTGAGTGAATCATCTGAGAAGCCTTCCATAATGGCTTGATTTAAATGTATTTCTAATAGAACAGAGTTTTGTTACACTGTTGGAAATAGACCAGAATAAGTTTATTTACAATACCAACATGTCTCTTTCTGCACCATTCACTTCTCATAAAGGCAAGTGCTGTCCCCCTCAAAAAGGATGGGTGGTCAGCACTTAGGTGAAAAATGAGTTTTCAAATGAATGGGGAAAACTCTAGGTATGGACAAACTAGGAAGCCATTAGGACAAGAAGAAAAATATTGAGGAAGCTGAGGGGTGATGTCAGAGCTATGAATTTTGTTTTGTGCTAGGAATTCCCCTTGTCAGAAGCAGTGGCTGTTGCCAGAGGTGTGACTGAGGGCAGGAGCAGCAGCAGGTGCTCCCTGGAGCTGTGCATGGGCAGCCTCTGTGACCCGGGGCAGGGCTCAGCATCAGCTCAGAGCAGCCCCTCTTGCTGTGCCCTGAGCCCCCAGCTGGCCCTGAATCCCAGCCCTCGCAGTGGAATGGAAAGGGGACAGTGGCAGTGGAGAGCGGTGCTGGGCAGTGCCGGTGCCTCTGGGTGCCTGCTGCTCTTCCTGGCCCTGCTCTGGGGACAGCTGCTTTGAGGTGCTGCATTAGCCGTGGGAGTAATCTGTTTAAAAATAGCCCGCACAAAAATTAATCTTTAAAAAAGGGAGGAAAATCCAGCAAAATTGGACTGTGGAGAGCTGGGAAATCTTGGAATTGTCTTATGGTATAGAGTGGGCGCTGCAGAAATTCAGCAGCATGGCCCTGCTACTTTTCACATAGGATTCACACTATAGTGGCTTTTATTTTCTTAAAGTACTCTGAATTTTAAGTTCTGGAGTTAAAACCAAGGTTTCATGTTTAAAAGACATGAAACTGCATTTTCTTTTTTTCATTTCCCTGTCTCTGTATTTTGCTTATGTTAATGTCAGTACCTTTATGACCAAATGGATTTGACATTGAGGAGTAAATATATGAAGATCTGACTTTTCTTCAAGTTTCTAGAAATATTTACTCTATTTGAATATGAAAGTACTTCAAAGCCTCATTAAAAAATTAAAGGGGCATTTTTGTAAGAATTTCAGTGCTTCACTGCCTGTTTGGTCATGGACAGCTGGATGATTACTCTGGTCTATAGCTCTGCAGGGAGGCTTGCTGGACTGGGATGAACTCCATTAAAAAACCCAAAGTTAGAGAAGTCTGCTGATCTAGATCTGGTTGTCTTTCTAATGAAGAATCTTGTTTACCAAACAGGAGTGATGGTGAAGGTTATATGTTCTTCAAGGTGGGGGAATGTCCTGGGGTGACTGGGAATGGGAAATAGATTCAGTTTTGGGGGTTTTTAACTGCTTCCTTGTATCTGTAAGAAAAACATCTATTCCTGGGCATGATTACCAAACTCAGCATAGTGCTGGGTGGGTGCTGCCCACAGACAGTAACTGGGGCAGGTTTAGGGGCTGTAATGCCAAGAGGCAAGTGGTGAAAGGGCAAACACAGAGTGTGGAGCCTCCTCACCTCTCACTCAGCAAACAGGGCTTCATTCCAGAGCAAAAATAATAATGACTAAAAAACCCTTGCAGGTCCTGTTAGGATCCTGGGGCTGAGCAAAGTGCAGAAATGATGAGTTTGTGTGTTTGAAACCGGGGGGGCAGCTCTGAGGAACTCTGCTGTCCTTGCCAGCAGTGTCTCAGCATTGACAGGATGTTTGTGGGATCCAAGGAGTATCCTATCCATCACGCTAGCCAGCCCTGTGGTTAGTTTAGAATATCACCTCTTTCCACAAACATTTGTCTCCTTTGTACTAACAGAATCCTTTCCTCCTCCTGTTCAGCCACACCTTGTCCTTCTCTTGGTCAGGGAATGACAAACCCAGGATTTATTGCCCACACGCCCCAGATTTAGCTTAGTACAGCCAAGCTTACAGAAGAGAGAGACTTTTGTGTTAATTAATACTCTTCTGAATATGGTTCATTTTGTGTCCTCGCTCTTTGGGTGCTCCAGGTGAGTTTCATGTCATCCAAGTCATGCTTCAGGCACAAATCAGAGTTGGGAGAAAGGGAGATATTGCAAGAGGCTGTTAACTGCTGCACTTCACCCACCTCTCCCTTGTAGTCATTAACTGAGTCCTGAGGTGGATTTTTATTTTTTAGAGTGTTCTTTCTGCTTTTGTGAATGCTATGTATTCATATTGTACTTTGAGAACTCTTAAGTCAGTAAGAAAATTTGATTTCAGTTTTTAAAGGCAGTATAAAAGTTTTCAAATTAAAATTTTGCTGCCTTTAAATTTAGTTCCTTAACCTTCTGTGTCTCCCAGTTGAATCTTCACACATTTCGTTGTTATTTAATGTCTCTAAAGAGGGTAATTCTTGATTCTCACCATAGTGAGGATATATCCATGCATGCATTTGCAGCCACATGAATGCTGCAATGTCGTGTTTGTTTGGGTTTGCTGGTTGGGATTGGTGTTGTTTTTCACTCTTTGAACTGCTAAAAAATTGATGAAGACTAACAGAGGTCCAAAGAGTGACAAGGGAATATTTTGTATTTTAGTTTGGTGATCTTAAAAGCTAACACGGTTAGGAAAAAAATGGAATTTTGAGAGGAGTGTAAGAAATGTGAGAGGCTGAAAAGAGCTTTTCTAAAGGCAGAGAGAGTTTTCTTCACCTTCTGCACAGCTGCCAAAGCATGAGGCTTAAAAATGTTGTTTGTTAGGGTTCCTCCAGCTCCTTGCTGCGTGTACTCGAGCTGCCTTTCCCTCACACTTCATCTGTCTCTGTGCATCTGTAAACTGCTGTGAGAGCAGAGCTCGGAAGGGACCGGGAAGGTGGGAACAGCAAGGAGCTGGAGCGGAGAGCAGTCAGGCTGTTCTCTGCCCCAAACCCGGCCCATGCAAATGGCACGGAGGGCTGTGCTGCTGCCGCTGGGACAGGGGTGGTGCTGCCTCACCGCTCCTGGGCCCGAGAGGCACCCGGGAAATGCACAGGGCTGGAGAAACGCACCGTGCAGCCCCAACTGGGGAGCTCCTGATGAATAGCTCAGTGATGAAGTAACGGGCTCGTCTGACTCTGTGAGTACCCAGAGAGAGGAGAGCACCCCTGGGCAGGGGCTGGCACACAGCTGTGGGACTGTGTGAG
>JAHXMQ010012337.1:23192369-23213666 GCA_020466415.1 Ammodramus savannarum pratensis | reverse complement strand
AAAAAAAAAAAAAAAAAGAATTTGTCACTTTCCTTGAAAGGATCTCAAACCATCCCATAATCCTCAGGAATAAGATGATATTCCTGTTTACAGAGTGGCAAGGGCCAAATGCACAGGACTGGCTAAAAGAAAAGGGGACTTTTGCTAAGATATTGCATATAGATGATCTGTTTTCTTCAAAGCTTTTCTTCATTGGGAGAAAAAAGGTACAGACTAATAGTTTAAATATAATTTAGTGATTTTTTTAAGATTTGGGAATAAAGATCTATCTATTTCATATCATCCTGTTTTGAATGAAAATGAACACTTAATGGTGACGTGTATATAACTTTCAAACTGTATTTTTGATTTCCATATCAATGACCAGTAAAATAAGAAGTATTGTCTGCATTACAGGTTGTGGCATTTGGTCACCTAGAGCTAGGTTAGTCCCAGGCTCATTGTACTCTAGAAGTTACAGTGCAAGTATTTTACAAATAATTAAGTTCATATACACATTTTACAAGTGTTTTCCATTTTAAAGATATGAAACAGTATTACTCTTAGGAGGGAAGCTCCTAATTTGGAAATGCACTGTGACTTTTTAGTACTTCTGTATGAAAGGAAAAGCTAGAAGTCACTTTTTTTCCTGCTTGGCCTTTGAAATGCTCCTTTTGAAGGACAGTAATTGAACTGTGCTTTTCCATTCCATTTCAGGTTTTTCTTCTGTAATCATGGCAAAACCTTATGAATTTAACTGGCAGAAGCCAGTTCCCTCTTTTCTGCAAGATGGAGCTGTGTTTGATAGATACGAAGAGGTAAGACCCAGTTGCTTTTCATTTTCTATTCTCTTTTAAATATGCAGAAGTGCCAGAATATTTCATGTTTTGCTTTCAATGTACACAAAGGAACTTTAATTTTTTCTGGTAATACCCTCAAAAATGTCTGTGGGGAGGCAATACCAACAGAGTTTATTGCTACATAGAGGTTTTTTTTGCTTTTAAAAGAAATAGCTTTAAAATATATTTAATCCCTCTGATTTGACATAAGCCCTGAGGAAGAGAAAGAGAGAATTGGATCAAAATATCTGTAACGTGTATAAAAACTCTCATCTTTGCAGATTCATAAAGCACATTATTAAACAAAGTGAATCCTTCCATTTTTTGGATTATCTATCAAATGGAGGGAGGGAGAATATTGCTTTTTCTTGGATATATAAATTGAGCACCTGCCCATTGCAAGGGAAAGTCAGAGAACACAGAACATTCATTTTCTGATTCAAATGCATCATTTGAGAACTGGAGTGGTTTTATCTACTTTAGAAAATCAATCTGCACTCTATCTGAAATATGATTACTATGATCCTGCTTTCAGCCGTGCTTTAATCCACCTTTATTAAAGGAATGCAAAACAGGACATTTTACACAGGCAGCTGAAATAAAGTGCAGAGAAGTTTACCCTGTACTCAGCATTGATATGCTGGAAAGAATAATTGTATCAGGGTCTATTTTTAATCTTGTTTGAACAGGAGATCTCTGTAAGTTGAAGGTAAGTGCCTTCAGGGGTATTAGTATTTTCTTATCTTTGGAAATGTAAGTAAAAGGGTTTTTTTATCACCAAGCCTGCCAAGATAGGGATAGTTGGTTTACCCTGTGTTTCCAGATTTGGGGTGAGATAAATGAAGTAGATAGTGGTGGAGATGGAGAAAAAAGCTTTATTTTCCTTCAGCAAGCCCTGCTGCAGACACAGCCTGTGAGTGAGTGGTTGTTCTCTCACCCTTCACCAAGGAACAGAGAGTGCAGCTACAGCAGAGGGTTCCAGGTGCTCCAGGTTGGGTGGGGTTCAGGGGCACTGCTGGCACTGGGTGTCACTGCTGGGATGTGGTGGCAGGGCAGTGCCAGGCACAGCTGTGCTGCTCTGGGCACAGGTGGGGTTCAGGGGCACTGCTGGCACCGGGATGTCACTGCTGGGATGTGCTGGCAGGGGCGGTGCCAGGCACAGCCGTGCTGTTCTGGGCACACGTGGGACTCAGGGGCACCGCTGGCACTGGGATGTCACTGCTGGGATGTGCTGGCAGGGGCAGTGCCAGGCATAGCTGTTCTGCTCTGGGACACCCCAGCTCTGGGCACACGTGGGACTCGGGGGCACTGCTGGGATGTGCTGGCAGGGGCAGTGCCAGGCACAGCTGTTCTGCTCTGGGCACACGTGGGGCCAGCTCTGGCACCCAGCTCAGGCTCCCTCAGCTGGGTTGCTGCCCCCAAAGCCCCAGGAAGGGGCTCCTGCCTTCCCCCGTGGAGCAGAGCCCTGGCTGTCCATCCTGTGAGCCCCTCCTGCTCCAGCTTTCTGGGGCACACCTGCTTTGTTTCCTCACAGAGGACTCTTCCCACAAATTCTCCTCACTGTTCAATTAAGGAAGTCAGGAGGTTCTGGATCCTCTTTTTCTTGAAGAAGTGATTGATTCTGCACACCCTTTTCCTGCATTTCAGCTTAATTTCTGATGCTCTAATTGAGGTGGGAGGTGTGTGGGGAAAATCTCTTCTTAAATTCAGCTCATCTGACTTTTGCCTTGCCCAGTCTCTCCGGAGTGCCATTGTTTCCTGATTTCTTGTACAAATCAATATCCTGCAAGCTCTGCTTGTCACTCACTCTGCCTGCAAAGCACTCACAGCATGTACACTGCCACAGTGCAACAGAAAATGCTTCCCAAATTCTTCACCTCTAAAGGAAATGTGGCCATTGGATCCTGAAGGTGGCATTGGCAAATTATATATTTTTTACCTTCAAGCATTTAATTTTCAATACATTTCTTGAAGTTCTGTTTCATTAAGATTTTTGATTAGGTAAGAATCACTGCTTCTATTAAATAAAACATCTTAGTTGCAATAAGGTAGGAAAATGTTAATTAAGTGCATCTCAGTGTCTCAAGTGTGAACAATAAGACAAATCATTAAAAGTGATCTCTTTTTTAAAGGTCTGCCTGCCTTGTTTCTGTGTTTTTGGGAAAAAAATTCTGCAGGAGGGTCTTTGGGAAGAAACAGAACAATCCTTTATTTTTGAATGATAAATAATTGATATTTGGCAAACTGACTAAAATGATGGTCTGTATTTTCTTTTCTACAGGAATCTTTTGTCTTTGAAAGCAACTGTCTCTTCCAAGTGGATGAATTTGGCTTTTTTCTGAGCTGGAAAAGTGAGGGAAAGGTATATTGCAATTATGTCAGGAATATTATTATATTATATGTTGTTGCAGTTTATGTATATTCTGTTTTTTAAAAATTTAAAATACTGTGTTAGTTTATTTACAAAGTCGTCGTCATCTTATTTTTTTTAGAATTGACAGAAGTGAAGAATTTAAGAGGGAATCAATTAATACTGAAGGGAAATATACTGCTTAGTGTTTATTAACAGAGTTTGCCAATGAAATTCTCAGTTTATTTTTGGTGAAGCTCCCTGTGGAATTGTCTCAGCAGCCCTTTGAACTTGTACCCTTTTTGTCCTTTCAGGAGGGCCAAGTGTTAGAGTGCTCCCTGATCAACAGTGTTCGCTTTGGAGCTGTACCAAAGGTACTCTCTACTTACTTTATGCTTCATTTAAACGAGCAATATTTCAGCTGGAGGTGAAATGCAGGATGGCATTCGTTTCTTTAGGTAACACAGTAACACAGCTTTTACTTTGCAATCACAGCCTCACATTTGGAGTTTTACAGTGGTTTGTTGTGATTGCAGTGGGCAGTGTCAGTCATCTGGCCTTTCTGATGTACTGCAGGGTTCAGGATACACTGAGAGCTGAACAGCCATTAAGAGCACATATCAGGAGATTGTAATTATCTTGTAACAGTTTATTGTGACACTTGTTTAGGGATCTGAGAAAAAATGTTCATTTTCCATTAATTTTGTTCCGATCTGTTTGAATTTATTTTATCTTCTCACTCCATTGACATAAACTGTAGAAAGATGTTTTTGCATCCCTCTTTCTGCATTTAGGTACTCAGAGAGGACAGCTGCTCACAGCCTGCCTTTTTAAAGTGCAGAGGTACTAGCTAGGAGTTCTGGAGAGCCCCAGGCCTTTGGAAATACACTCCGCAGTATTCAGAAGGAATATGCAGGGTTTTCTGCAGAGTTGTGCCTCTCCTTCCAGCAGCCCTTCAGTTTAGGAGATCTGCTGTGAGCCCTGCATTTCCACTTTCACATGTAAAGTGTTTTTGTGTAGGTAACTCTCTCTTAGAATTGCTCCTGGGAGTCTGCAGCCCAGATCTCTGCCCCACAGAAGGAGCAAGAGCTGTGCTGATGCAGACAGCCCCATGCTCCCTGTGCTCACAGACACAGCAGTGAGCTGCAGCCTCCAGCTCTGCCTTTCCAAAGCATGCCCATGGAACCTCCAGCAGCAGCAGGGACAGCAGCTCGTGTGACACATCACTAAAGAACCTCCAAGTCACAGAGATGGTGACTCCAGGAATTGTGGACTTAACTAGATGGGAATAATCAACTTCCAGATTAGTGCTGATCCTCTGTCTCCAGTCCTTGGAGTGATTAATTGTTCTTCTTCTGATGAGAAGATGAGTTCTCACAATCATGTTCCTGACTGTCAGAATGTGTTGTTTTCTCAGGTTTGCACACAATGTTTCTGAGTGAAAGCACTCATTTCAGATGACTGGCAAAGGTTTAAAGGTGTAAATGTATAAGGAGGTGAAAATGCATTTTTACCATCGTGCCTTGCATAGCAGAAGTGTTGCAAATGTAACAAGTTCTTTATTGTGTCTCACAGGATCCCAAAATACTGACTGCACTCGAGGCTGTTGGAAAATCAGAAAATGAGCTGGAAGGACGGATAGTGTGTGTTTGCAGTGGCACAGACCTGGTGAACATCAGCTTCACTTTCATGGTAGCAGAAACCACAGATATAGCCAAGGTATTTCACAATTAAACTGTGTGTGGGAGGTGAAAGAAGAGCTTAGCAGCAGTGCTCAATTGTTTTTCCTAAGCCAGCCTGCCTGGCTGACTGAAATACCTGGGTTAGAGGCTGCTGCCCTGCTCTTCCAGAGGGCACCAAACATCCCTGTGGAGCATCCCTCTGTGTGTGCTGTGGTGAGGGAAACAATGACTCTGTCAGCCTGAGCATGCACAGAGGCTTATCAGAGACACTGAGAGCATTGTGTACGGCACTGGGCATTCCCTGGGCTGGTCAGTGCCTCTGTGAGACCTCTGTGTATGGCACAGGGCATTCCTGAGCTGGTCAGTGCCTCTGTGTATGGCACAGGGCACTCCCTGGGCTGGTCAGTGCCTCTGTGTATGGCACAGGGCACTCCCTGGGCTGGTCAGTGCCTCTGTGAGACCTCTGTGTACAGCACAGGGCATTCCCTGGGCTGGTCAGTGCCTCTGTGTACAGGACAGGGAATTCCCTGAGCTGGTCAGTGCCTCTGTGTATAGCACAGGGCATTCCCTGAGCTGGTCAGTGTCTCTGTGAGACCTCTGTGTATGGCACAGGGCATTCCCTGGGCTGGTCAGTGCCTCTGTGTGGGGCTGCCCCAGCAGACAAGCTGGTGCTTGCTGAATGCAGCATCACTAAATCCCTTGCCAACCTGGTTTATTGTTCATTGCTTTGGATCCATACCTTTGAAAGCACTGGCAACACTGAGCAAACTCCTTTATAGGAGAAACACTTGTAAAACTTACATAGGTGCACTAAATTGAATTTACTGTGTGTATTTTCAGCAGACTTCAAGGGAAATAACATGTCAGAGTTATGTTTTGAAAGCATTTGAAAAAAGAAGCAAAGCATAGGACATGTTGGCAGCATTCACTTTCACACTCCACCCAGCAGCATCTCTGATTTATTCTGAAGGCAGCTGCAGTTAAGTTTCTCAGCCACCTTAGATCTCAATAACCTGTATTAGACTAATTGGTTTGTGAGAATGCTGGCCCATTACAGAGGCTGTCACAAGAGATGAGCTAATTATTCTGTGGAGAAGCTCTGGTGCTCATTAGCAGCCCAGCCTTACAGAATTGGTGTGTCATGCTGCAGTGGGCAGGCTCTGAGCGCCCATGGAACCCAGAGCCCTGCATCTGGGAGCCTTCCCACCAAAATACACACCCAGAGCTGTCAGCAGTGATGATCCACCTCATCTGATATGAGATGTGTGAGGCATGAGGGACAGCAGAAGGCAGATCAAGCCAAAAAATCAATGCAGAGCTCTCTAAGTTGCCTTCGCTGGGGAATTTGGCCTGTGCTGTGTTGACCTTTGGTATATGGTAAATACCACAGCTTGCTACTGCACTTCTGTGCTGAAATGGAATTTTCTGGGAGTTGTCTGCACTGGAAGTGCTCCTGCTTCATTCTTCCTGTTGTGTTCAGGAGAGAACGTCTTCCTTGTGGGACACAGTAAATCCCCTGCAGAAGAACCAGCCTTTGCATGGCATTGGGTAGCTGTGCAGCTGCTAACTGCAGCTTAAAATAGGCCTCACATTAATCCAGTTCAGAGCCCCTCCTGTGAAATGACAGAGGCAGGAGTTTGGAGGGGAAGGGGCAATGACTGAAGCTTGAGTTGCCCAATATGTGTGAGGGTTGTAAATGTGTGTAAGAAACCTGTGCTTTGTGCTGTCCCCATTGCTGTGAGGAACAGAGACTTGGTCTGTACCTGACTGGGATACTTTAAATGAGGGAATTGAGTGGCAGATCCAAGCACAAAAGCTGAGAACCTCTCTGCCCAGAAAGGCCTCTGTAGGTGATAATTTGCAATAGGAAAAGAAGCATTGTTACGCGCTGAAGGCTGGGTTGGAATGGGACTGGCTAGCTGTGACAAAGGGAATTGGTGGAAGATCCTATCCGTGCGAGGAGTGGCACACTGGGAAGCAGGTTCTGCAGGTCCCTGGCACAGGGTGGCACAGGGGGACAGTCCCTGGGGTGCCCCAGCTGTGGCAGTGGGCTGGTGCCTGCTGTGGGCACTGCTGGACCGTCCCTCCAGGCCCATCCCAGGCTGGCTCTTGTCACCTGTCCTCACCTGTGCCCCTGGTCTCAGCAGGGCTGCCCAAGGCACTGCTGGCCCCCAAGTACAGCTACTCCAGCAACAAGAGAGTGTTTATTATCTTGGCACTTGTCTCCAAGCTCCAGCTCTATTTACATTCTATCTACTTAAATTTTATTGGTATTTTCAGCTGAGAAATTGGTTTTCATTTCCACTCTTAAAACAGCCACAGAATTGGGTGTACTCTGTCTCTGATTGCAAGCAGCTGTCATGGTCCACTCCTAAAACATCTCCACTGTGGTAGTAGAGAGTGACTGTAAAAGGTGGAATTTAAAACCTGATGTTCGGAATCCTGATTTAATCAGGTTGTATAAATTATCCTGAGCTAAAATTAACACACACACACATGCACACACATATATTAGAGATGACAGCATATGTGTCTATTTTTCTTTTTTACTTCCCAGATGGACTCTGTGTGCCCCAGTAACTGGTAATCTGTTTCCCTCAGTCTAGGACAGTTGAAAAGGCCAGTGAGTATTTGGGGATGAATTTCCTCGGGGCAGAAGTGATCCAGTGCTGGGGTGAGGCCTCAGCCCTTGGCACATGGGCTGCCATTAGTCCAGTAAAGCTCTTGTGCTTCAGCCACCCAAATTCTGGACTTGTCTTCTTTGCTCACCACTCTGGCAGTGCACTGAGTGGCAGCAGTGTGGGCACACAGGGCAGCTCCAGTAGGGAGCCTGTGAGCCTCAGGTGAGCCCCAGCTTTGCTGCTGGAATAGCTGAAGGTCACAAGGATCCCTTTTATCTGTGTGCACACCCTGGCAGTGTTTCCACAGCCATGTCCTGCTACAGTCAGTGCTGCAGTGGGGCAGGGCAGGGGGAGCTTTGGCACTGTCACCCCTCAGCTCAGGTTCCTTGCTGTGGCTGCTGGGTGATTTTCCTGGAGCAGAGAGGGCTTGGGAGGTGTTTGCACTGAGGGAATGGGGACATCTGCTGGCTGAGGGCAAGGGGAGGGATTCCTGCCAGCCCAGTGTGTCCTGGGCACAGGTGGAAACAATTCTCTGTGGCTTCCTGAGCCCTCGGGCTGCGGAGCCCTTGGCAGCCAGTCCCAGACCTGAACCCCAAAATCAGAGGGCAGTGCCTCCCTGCCTTTCCTGATGCCTGCAATAGGTGGAAACCCTGGAAAGGGGAAGGCAGAATCTGGAGAGGTCTGGCAGTACTGACCCCATGGGTCAGTAAGCCGTGCATGGCCTTGTCTGCAATGTCATGAGCTGCAGGCTATGGTGCTTTTTAACCTCTCATAATTCTTGTCCTTTTTGACCCTGCCCAAGTGAAAGGTTGATGGCTAAAATAGAGCTGAAAGGCCAAACTTATTTGTGCCCCCTGCCAGTTGTGCCCGTGTTCCATCGGTGAACCTCACTAACACGGGGTCACTAAGTGCCTCAGAAGCATTTCAGGCTGACAGCAAAAGCTAAGAGGGTGCTTCTTTGATTGATTTTTCTTGCCCCTTCTTCTTCTGGAGATGTTTGACAGTGTTTGATCTTGTCAGAGAAAAACAACACAGTGTTTGTTCCAGCCTGCAGTGTAGATTTTGGCCTCTTGTGTCAGCCTAAGGGGGTCTGAGCTTAAGATGCACTGCTGTTTGGTTTTGTTTCTTTTAATTTTCTAGGATTAGATATCAGGGTCCAGATCCCTCTGTGACTCTGGAATAATATTTGTGTATATCTCAGCAGATTAAGGGTAATCAACCATATTTTGAAAATTGGAAAATATTCAGCACTAGCATCAGTAAGAATCCAATGTACCCTGATTTCTATCAAAGACATATTTTTTTCTATGATCAAGGTGCTTCCTGTTGGTATCTAAATGGTACCAATAATTGCTTCTTAAATGGTACCTCATTTCAGAATTCCACTTTTTACAGAATTTTCATCCTTTGCACAGGTAGTGACTTGAAAATGCTGAGGATGAAAGAAGACAACTGAGGATCTGTATCCCTGTTACTTATGTAGATGTACAGGTCTTTCAGCTTCATCTGTAAATGAAGGGGTGCTGTCACAGAATACAAGCAAGGCTGCTGCTGTGTTTGCCTGTGTGTCAGCTGAATAAACCTGAGCCCTTCTTTCATGGTTCCTGCAAGGTCATCAGACAGTGTGCATTAAACTTGGGAATGGTTTGTTGTCAGGAAAGCAATATAGTACCAGCTGGATATTGCATTTTGTGAGTATCTGTGCACTGATCACAGTACCCTAGGAGCAAGTATGAAGGCGGTGTTAATTGGAGACTGCTCTGCCTCAGAGGGATAAAACTCTGCCAGTGCTGCATGTGTTGTTGAGTTTGGTTTCCTTTGTTTTCCCGTTGCTGAGGGGCAGCTGGTGGCCGTGGGCAGGGTGTGCTGTGACACTGCAGGAGCTGCTGTGCCCAGAGCCAGGGCAGGCAGCCAGAGCTGCTGTCAGCTGCAGCAGATGGGCAGGAGGGGCTCTGGAGCTGCTCCTGCTGCCCAGGGCACCTCTCACACCGTGGGGATGCTCTGGGCTCCCTCCCTTGCCTGCTGCCAGCAGCAGTGTGAGGCTGTTGTGCCTCAGCAGGGCTGGGCTGGAGGTTGGTGCTGTTTTTCTCCAAGGGAGTGCATTTCCTGCCTTGGCATCTCTGTCAGAGAAGGGCATTAACACTGAGAAAAGGTTAGGGAGACCTCTAAAGTGGGAGCCATCACGGCAACTCCTACAAAAAATCCCTTGGGAAGTGCTTAGTGTATTGATTTCTCTCTTCACTCGTGTTTTTTTCTAGCAGTGTTCCTTCTTGGCAGCTCTTTTAGATGAGCAGAGCTGAGTGCTGGCCAGCCTTGCTTTTAAATGTTAGTTTTTGTTGTATCTGGTGTAGTCTCAATCCATTGCCTTCAAATCAGAATGGGTCTGTGGTGTTAGCTCCAAATGAAATGCTGATATGGGCAGCACTGCACCGGGGTGGTTTTCTGGCAGAAACAAATGGCAGAAAGCCTGCAGCTTATTCCCAACGTGCATTTGGTGTAATTGAAACAGGGGTTTTCTGTTTGCAGTGAGTGTGCCACTGGGTGGTTGGGTCAGTTGAGGAGTTCTGAAGGGCTGCAGACCAATGCAGATCATACAAGGACCAATGTTTGTGTAGCTGTAACAGTATTAATGCAGCAGGAATGTTACATTTAATTGGTTTAAACAACAACAAAAACGAACACCCAACCAACCAAACAAAATATCCCCCAAACCCAAAACAAACCAGGAAAACCCAAACCCAAACAAACCACAAACCCCAAGCACAGGCAGTTGACAATAGTTGAATTTCAGCAGTTCTAGGAAATTGAATTCTGTGTATGATTTGTTCAGGCAATTACCCTGAAATTATCACAAGCCCCATTCCTTTATCATTTGAGGTGAGGGAACATTTGTAGGAAAACATCAGTGTCTCCTAAATCTGTCAGTGGTTTCTAGTTGTGTCAGTTCTAATATAAAGATAAAATAATATTATCTTGCCCCATGAACCTTGCTTTCTTTATCTTCCTAGGCAGTCCCTGCAGCCTATGACTACAGTCATCTACTCGTGCAGCTGGGAAAAGGGAGCTGGGAGGGCAGACTCTGACTGGGGGGTTGTTTCCAAGCCCAGAAACACACCTAAGAAAACCCCAAATGCTGCCTTTTCCCATGAGTGATAGTTCTGTTATTCAAATGATTCTCAGACACACACTTGATCTCTTTAAATTAATATTTAATGCAGTACTTATTTAAAAGGTAACTTAAAAAAGAACACTTAAGTATTAACACGCATCTTAATAAGTGACTACTTTTCCTAAAGGAAAACAGATTTAATATTTCATGAGTGCAGGGGTCTCCTGAAGTGTGTTGAATTGACACCTCAGACCTTGTTTTAACCCAGGGATTTGCTGCCTGCAATTTACAATACACCCTTTCCCAAAGAGGCTAGTGCTCCTCCAGTATAAATCAGGATTTTTTTCATCTGTCTTGCAGATGTACAGCACTCATTCATGAAAAGAAAAATCCACTCATCTGCATCTATTTATGAGTGTCATGTCTGGATGCTGCCCAAGTCAGCTCAGGCTGCATGCACAGCATTTGGCCAGAGGCAAAAAGCTCCTTTATTCCCAAGGTTAATGTTTAGCAGTGGACTAAATCCCATCTCCATTCCACCAGTGTAAATTATCAGTTGAGTAATCCTAGTGTTACAATGGCATAATTGAGATGGAACTTGGCTTGTAGCACTGCCATTTTTAAATCTTGCCATGACTTTTTCCTGCCAGGATTCTTGCTAAAATCAGTGGGGGTTCATGTCAGGGCCTAAGCCTTAAGCTGCTTCTCTGCAAGCTTGGGGTGCAGGCTGCAGCAGGAAAATAGATCCATAAAAGAGGAATTACAGCAGTAAGGGCTGTAATGCTGCAGTTGGCTGCAACTCATCCTAGGGATTATTTGCAATGCTGTGCATTTGAAGGATGAAAGCAAGCAGGGCTTGAATATGTAACGGGGTGTGAGAGCAGTTGTTGTGCCTCCTCTAGCTTATGGATATTTTATTTCATTCCTTTCCTAAGCTGGACCAGTGAAATATGTCCTCACAACTGGGTGATGGTGCTCAGCAAGGGCTGGTACTGCCCCTGGCACCAAAGGGAGGCCAGTACAGGTTCATACAGGGCATAAATGGAGGCCCCAATAAATCAGTGAGTGATCACTTGCCTTGGCTGGCAGTACACTGATTTCCTGGCACTGCTGGTCCCACATGTGGCATTTGGAGGAAGGGAAAGCTCAGTGCCTGTGCCTAGTGGAGGGTGAACAGTGATGGGTAAAATGGGGGAAATGGGGCTGGGCTTTTCCATGCTATGGGCTGTGAGCTGGCACAGGTTATTGACATTTCCCATGGCTTCAAGGAGGGGAGCCTTCCCCTAAGCCAAGCTTTCTTACTTCTCCCCTCTTCAGTGTTGCTGATTTGGTGTTTTTGTGTTTTTCAGCAATGGGTGGAAGGGCTTGGATCCATCATACATAACTTCAGAGCTAACAATGTCAGCCCAATGACGTGTCTCAAGAAACAGTAAGTTCATTTCTTTCCTCCCCCTTTTCCTTTATTTTTCTGTCCTTGTGTTTTCCTTGTTGGAATTGGAAAAAAAAATACTTTTTGTAATTTGACATTTACAAAACAGTGTCAGAAAGAAAATGGTGCTAAATGAGTTAAGAGTTTGTCTTTTATTGAGACTAAAGATATCTCAAGGCTATATCTGGCACCTGCCCAGGAGGAATTACAGGAGAATTTATAACTGTTCATTTGATTTATGGTAGTGTATGTTTTAATTATTGGCTGGTTTGTTTTCTCTTTGATGCATATGCAAGCAAAGCCCCACGAGACTTTCTCATCTTCACACTGGTGTTAATTGCTGTAGTGATTTTTTTGGGCTGCTTTTTGCCTTTGCAGTTAAAGAACTGCCCTGCCTCAAGCACTAAAAGGTTACAGAAAAATGTTTTTATTGCAGAACAATTATTTGTTTGTACTATTTAGCAGACATGGCAACAAGTTAAACATAACATCTAGACCCCAATTTTAATAAACAATGTTTTAAAAATATTTCATTCCTAATTTCAGCTGGATGAAGCTGGCCTTTCTAACAAACACAAATGGGAAAATTCCAGTTCGGAGGTAAGCACACTGGGGAGCTCTAGGGTTTTTCACTTCCTACTTCTATAATTTTAATAAAATTCTGTGGCTTAATACTGGAACATAATATTGATGTTATTACTAATATATATGCAATAGTAAGTACAGAACTAGATATTCTTATCTGCCCTCCTTGATAAGCTAGGCAGGACTTCTTACCAGCCTAGTAATTTCTATTTTTTTGCAATCCATTGTAATGAAAGATATTCTTCTAATAGTTTTCAAAGTTACTTAGAGCTAAGAGCATCAGATTTCTCCTGACATTCCTCAAACCCTGGGATGGTTTTTCAGTTGTAAAATTTGATGAAGTACTTTAAAAAAAGAGCCATAAAAGCTTGCAGGCCAGCTAAGTGGAGGACAAAAAGGTACTTTTAAACTGCAGTTCCTTGTAAAAGAGACATACATGCATCTGCCAAAAATGCTCCTGCTTTTAAAGGACCCCCAGGATCATGTTTGGGTTTGTGCACATGGTTGGGTGATGTTGTTGGGAACAGCAAGGCCAGAACAGCATCTTTCCTTTCCTGCTGCTCAGCTGTTAGCTGTTACAGGTGACAGGTTTGCAGTGCTCCATGGTGGGCACTAGTGCTCCCCTCCTGCTCTAGGACTCATTCTTGCCCATGCACTGAGCTGCTGTTCTCCTCACAAAGGACATGGCAGGCAGAGTTTGGGCCATGCTGGGTTTTCATAGAGGGAACTCACCAAAGGGAGCAAGAGGGAGGACTTTGTAGAGTAAGCCCTACACAACTTTTTTTGTTCCAAGGGAGGAAAAGAGGATTTTGCATCTATAGGATCTGCAGAAAGACAGAGGGCCTGCCATGCTGCTTTGCAGGCTTCTTGAGCTTCGTGGCTCAGTGACCCCTTGCCAGTGTCCCAGCTGCTTCAGCGTGTTCAGCGCCAGCTCCCTGCTTATTCCTCAGCCTCAGCTGCCCTGAGGCACCTCCCATGGGGAATATCATCAGCTGGAGGGGAACCAGGAGGGAGCAATTCCACAGGGACAAATCAACCTCCAGCGCTTTGCAGCTTTGTGCCTGTGCTTGAACACAGAACCTATTCCACAGCATGAATTTATAGTGTGCTAGCTTGTCTGAAACTGTTTCTGCCTTTAAATATTTTACATCACATTTAGTGAGGCATAAATTGTCTCTGTTGGGCTCCAGCATCCCGATTTGTGTATGCAGGCTGTCTGTTGCTTGAAAATCCAGTTCACTGGGTCCAGCGTATTAAATCTTTACATATTTCCAGGTTAACATGGATCAGTTCCTAGCAGGTTGATTTATTGTAAAAGAAGGTTGCTTATAAATTTGTAAGGGATCTGCTGTTCATGGAGCTGAATCTCCTTTGCATCTGGGTGCTCCAAGGAATGGGCTGTCTTGGTCTGGGTGAAATGTGGCACATTTTTGAGGCTCACACCTGTATTTCACTTTCAACACAAAGAGAAAAAACCCCTCACCTGCAGAACCCGAGCTCCTTGCGTTTCCCCCCAAGTTTGAAACAAATTTTGCATCTCTCACACTCCACAGGGAGTGAGGAGCCTTGAGGAGGTGACACTCCTCAGGCTGTTGGTGGTAATGCCATAAATATTTCTGACTCCTTGGCTGTGCAGCTGGGAATTGCAAAAGCACAAAGATTTTCTCAAGGCTTCTGGGTTTTAATGTATTCTGGGTGTAGGTCTGCTGCTATTGATGTGCTGTGTTGGGAGAGAAGGAACCCTGGCAGTAAGCAGTGTGAAAACCTTGGGAGAGCAGCAGTTTTGCCTTTTGGGCTTTGATAAATTTTAGCAGTCTGAGTCTAGAATTCCATTTACAGCTCTTGCAAAGGCAGGGCGTTTGTAAGATGTTTTGTATGTTCAGATTTTAACACTGCTGTAACAGATGAGCAAACAGGTCAGCGTAAAGAACATTGAGAAGAGTTCAAGCAAGTTTAGGTTCTAACTATGAAAATACATAGTAATAAAAGAAAGAGCTAGACTATGACAAGTGAACCTTAAATCTGTTTTTCAGTAGTTTAATTAAGTTAACTTGAAAGTAGAGTTTTTTTAAAGTGTGTTTCATATCAATTACTCCAGAGTGTCTGGAAGAAGTCTGTTGCAATGGTTCAGTGTTGGCTGGAAATCAGAGTCAGATAATTTCCTGTACAGTGCAGGCAGGTCAGGCCCAGCTGATCATTCAGGGGAGCCATGGTAGAAGATTGATTTGCGCAGGTTGGGCTGGCTTGGCTTTTGAGGTGCTGGTTGGAAAGTGCTGAAGGTCAGAAGTAACCAAGTCATTGAATCCATCCAGAAGCACAGCAGAGTCAAATCCCTCCGTTCCAGAAGTGGGAAGGATTTTCAGTATTTATGAGGAAGTGCACTGGCATGTTAGCAGGAGCCCCAAAGCACGGCAGGTGCAACGTGAGGAGTAAACACCTGTAGGTGTCCAGATGAATGTAAATCATGGGATGGAGTCTCTTCTGATAGAAGGAAAAGCAGTTTTATTTGCAATAGCCTTGGCAAAATGAACGTGTCACACTGTATTTTTACAATCTTTTTTGATTCATGCAATCTTCTCTGCACTGCTGCTGTCATTACAAATTAATGCTGTGCTTGCTGTCAGCTTTTGAGAAATAAAAAAAATACATTTGGCATCAAAGTAAGTTCCCTGCAGCCATGGAATCTTGGCACACATCTGATTAATTACTTACACCAATATTACATGTTTTACAGGACATTTATTATTGGAGTCCAATTCATTATAAAAGACATAGAAATTTACAGGGCTGGAAATAGGTTGTAAATTGTAGAGCTAACATGACTCTGTGGTTTAGAATTAGCAGGAAAAATAGTTGCCTGAGGATTTTTTTAAGAAACGAGTGCCTAAAGTTAAACTCAGTCTATATTTTAGTGAAAATATCTTGGTACTTATCAGCTTTGGAAAATTAAACAGCTAACTTAGATGCCTAAATAGGGACATAGAAATCAACTGTTGTAAGGACCCAGTAAGAAGAAAAACATGGCTAAGTTTTGTTAAAATATTTTTTTATCATTTAGATATTTTCACTTCCTGATCTTAATTTTATTAGTATGAAAATATTTACATAGGCAGTTTAGAGTGTTTTGGAGAATAAAACAACCTTGAATTGCTATGGCAACAAATAGCAGCCACAATTTGTTTCACGTCTCTTGCCAAGTGAAATTATTTATTATGCATGAGATTGACTAAAAGTCTCAGCAAATGTTTGTCTCACTTGCTGATAAAGAGCAACACGTTCTTACCAGCAGCCCCTGAGTGTTTGCAGCGTTCAGCTTTTGTTAGGACACATCTTGGATGCCTTGGAGAACTCAGGGTTCTCTCTGCAGGTGAGGACACCACAGTCAAGGGTTGTGGGTCACAGCATTGCAGCTCGAGCCCCAAACAGAAGGCAGGGGAGCTGTCAGGTTTGGATCCCCCTTCCAGACCCAGGGATGATTCTGCCTCTTCTCAAATGGAATCAGAAATAGGCACTCTCCTGTTCACCACACCAAATAGCTGCATTTCTGTGGGACTGATCTCATTGCCAGTGAAACCAGTGTTTGGGGAGGAGCGGCGTGCTCATCAGCTGGGTGGGAATGTTCCAGCTGGGAGGGTCTCTGTGCAGCATGGCTGGGACAGGGAATTTGGTGTTATTCTCCATGGCTGGGAGCTCAGGGAGCGCTGCAGCAGGGATGGGGATTTGCCTGTGGGATCTGGTAGAAGCAGCTGCTTGCAAAGGGAGGAGGACGAGAGTTGCCTTTGGGAACAGCAGCACAGCCTCAGGTCAGTGCCTGGCATCGAAGGGAAGGCAGCACAGCACAGTTCAGTGCCTGGCATGGAAGGGAAGGCACCCAGCCGAGAATGACCCAGGGAATCTCCTCCCTTGCAGAATCTGCTGCTGTGTGGGCAGTCACTTGTACAAACACACAGCTTAAAAGAGCAAACCGAGGAGTGCCTTGCACGGCTCTGTGCCCCAGTGCCCTGGGGGAAAACCCCTTTTGTTCCGTTTGCAGTTCATTATCGGGTGTATTTTCATTATCGGGTGTATTTCCGATGGCTCGCAGGCAGAGCGGGGCTGCTCTCTGCAGCTCAGAGCATTCTCCCACCGCACTCCTGCTTGGAGCTGCTTCCATTCATCAGTGGAGCCAGAGGGAAGTGCTGGCAGTGAGAGCAAGAGAGAGAGATGGTTGTTTAAAAATGACTGACATTTCTCTGTTGTTTCTTTTTTTCTCTCCACTGTTTTTTGTTTTAGCATAACCAGAACCTTTGCATCAGGTAAAACAGAAAAAGTGATCTTTCAGGCACTGAAGGAATTGGGTCTTCCCAGCGGAAAGGTACTTAGTGGCTGTGAAGAAGAGCTTTTGTGTACTAATAAGGGAATGACTCATTCACGTTTGGAGCTGTAATCGAAGCCATTTGCATCACAAAAAGCGTGCCTATTGCGTGTGACTTACTAATCGCTGGAGGTTGTTTACTAGAGCCAAAATGTAATTAAATCTGCAGGACACAGAGGTCCTTAAACCTCCTAGAGGAGGCTTCCCTTCTTTGCTGTCGCAAACCACCTTTTGTTCATTAATGCTAAGTGTATGAGCACAAAATATGCGTTTAATAGATTGTTGTGTTGAATTTCTGGGACTCCTCCTGCTCTTTGCTCCCCTCCTCTGTAGAGCTGCTCTCCAGCTCTGTCCCACTTGCAGTGGGAGCCCCACAGAGGGGATGGCTTGAACTTTTTGGGTTTGATTGGTTTTTGGTTTTTTTTAAGCTTCAGAAGAGAAATAGATTGTTTTCCAGCTCTGTGTTTATGTAGAATTACTGTTAGTAATTACTGAGGGTAGAATACAAGCACATCTAACAAATCTACAATGAAGATGAACTCAGAATTACTTTGAGAGAGTACAAAAGAAACCAGGTAAATTTAAACTTGGGAAGGAGCTAAACCACTTCTCAGTTGCTTTTTTCTGATATAAGGTATTCTCTTGGGAAAAGAGCACATAAGCTCTCTTATCTGGGTAAATATACCTTTGTATTTCATTGCAGAATGATGAAATTGAGCCTGCAGCTTTTACTTATGAGAAATTTTATGAGCTTACCCAAAAGATATGTCCCCGAACTGACATAGAGGACCTCTTTAAGAAGATGTAAGTTCAAATTTCATATAATCTTGCTTTAAAGACATTTTGTTGTATTTTTAGTCCATTACTAATAGTGACAGAACGCTGTAAAATTTATCTACCCTTGAGTCCTAGTAGCATCAGCAGTACTTTAGAACAAGCTCCAGTCTGTGTTTTACCCCTTCCTCCCTTCTCAGACTGTTAATGTAAAAGTTCACTCTGTATTTCAGAGCAACCTTTACATCAGTTAAAGGAAACACCTGGAATCCCTTTTTTTTTTTTTTTTTTTGCATTGGCTTTACTAACTACTGTAATTTTAACTTGCTCCTTTAGGTGATTAACACAGTATGTGAACTAATTAAATTAAGTAAGAAATTTGAAGCTTGAAAAATTTCTTCACTAAATTTATTCTCAGCTGGAGGACTCACATGTTGTTTTATGATGTGATGTTGTTCAGGGATGGGCAGATATGTTGTGGGAAGTACTGATAGACAGTTAGCATGTTTTCTGTGCCTGTTCGTGTTGAGATTATACAGCTACATTCAAGTAGAAAATAGCAGGTGGTTTTTAAATGTCAGCAATGTCAACATGTAAATCATACCTACTGTAGCATCGTGTGCAACAACTCACATTCTCTAATAAATTCCTTTTCAGCAATGGAGACAAAACTGATTATTTAACGGTAGACCAATTAGTGAGCTTTCTAAATGAAGTAAGCTTTTTCATACATTAACTCCCACCCCAGTGTGTCTGCAGTGGCTTCCTCCAGCTTCCCCTTGCATGCCCCATGCCCTGTGTGCTTCTGACCTGCTGTTCTCTGCTGGGGAACATCCAGGGGCTGAATCAGCCCAGCCCTGGTGCTGCCCTGCTCTCTGCCCCCCTGGTTCCCTGTGCTGGGTTGTGGTGTGAGTCCTGTGTGGTTTGTGCTGTTTGTGCTGTTCATGGCACTGAGATACACCCAGTATTGCACTGCAGTTATTCCACCTGTGGGCCCAGCTAAATCCATCTACTAGTCTTTCTGGAATAGCAGGAAAACTGAAGTAGGTGTTTATAAACAGGGATTTCATTCTCCTCAGCAGCAGTATTTCAATCTGTTACACAACTAAGAGCTAAGAGGCTAGTTTAAGAGTTTGTATATGATTTTTAAAATACCATGTGTGCAGAATAGGAGGAAATATTTTTAGTGCTGTATTTCCAGAATGCAGTTGTAGGCAGAAGTATTTAGTATTTCTTAAAAGCATCATGAGTGTGTGAAGTAGTTCAATAAACAGTGTGGGCTTGGCTCTTTTCTGTTCCTAAAGCACAGTAAGTTATAGAAAACTGCCTCATTAGAGCAATAAATGCAGTATGTGGATTTGACAAGAGCACACCCATGGAAAGCAAGCACATCCCAGTAGGTGTTGTACCAGTAGATTAATGTCATCCTGAACATGGAAAGCTGCCAGCCTCACTATGTGACATTTCTAGGTGCATTACCAAAAAAAAAAATCTCTCCTTCTAAAATTGTTTTACTACTTACAGTTCAATTTTAAATATGTTTGTATATATACGTGTTTGTTCATTGGATACTTCAGTCTGAAGATCCAAGCTGTAAGTTGCCTATATATCAAGTTTAGAATATAATTTTATTTCTCAGCATAGAACGTGTACCTTACTCTTCACTAAACCTGAATTACTTGTAGAAAGGGTATTCAAATTCATCTGAATTACTTGTAGAAAGGGTATTCAAAAAGAAAAGAGAGAGAGAGAAGATTAGCAGCTTGATTACATAATTGGGGTTACATATTTGGGGCCTCCGTTCCTATCTATTGGCAAGGCCTAATCTTACTGCTGTGAGACATCCAGCTTTGGATTTTTTAGTGTCACTCTTCATTGTCAGGTAAATTACTGGTTTATCTTCATTTTAAAATTGATCTCTAATTGTTTTAATTTAAAGTGTAGTTCGTTGAAGCCCAAACTTCTGAAGAAAAGCTGCCAGCATTTGTAAGAACCCCCTACCTCCAGTAACTGATTGAAAAATTAAGATTGAGTTGCTGTGCTCTCAATTTTGTGTGACTTTAGCAGTTCTTTTTACAGAATTAGAAACATTATTTTATATAGGGAAATATAGGTAGTATTGGGGAAATTTATAGGTAGTACTGGGGAAACATGCGTCTTGTTGACTGCATTCATATTGACAAAATTCATTTTGCAGTTGGAAATCCTGTGGTGGGCCCCTTTGGATCAGGACCAGAGCTGGGATGAATTACTGCAGTGTTTTTTCTAGGGGAGGACATTTGTTCTGGTGACTGAAAGCAATGCCTTTGGTCTGTGTTGGAGGTCTTTTGGCCTCCAAGCAGAGTTTAAAGTTTTGGCCATAATTTGAAAGGCACAAAAGGACCCAGAATGTGCCTCCTGCAGGGCTCATTTCTGTCCCTTGGCTGCTGGCCAGCCCTGCAATTAGCAGTGGTGTCTGATGATGGCAATATCAAAAGGTTATTGCCATTACATAGGAGAGGGGAGGCACTTGGCACGGCAGCTCTTCATGAGACTCTTTAGCTTAAATTATTTTGAAGTAACCTCCAAGGCATGCTGCAGAAGCTCTGAGTGTTATGGGTTTTTAAGAGAGCACGAGGGTGTGTTACTGGGGATGAGAGGAGAGCGAGCAGCTTTCCTGGAGTTTTTCCAAACTCCTGCCTCTGTTTGACTTTTAAATGCTGCTGGCTGACAGATGATTTAATTGTGCTTCACTATTAAAGCTTCTGGGAAGTTTTTAGAAACTTAATTGTTGTTATGCACTGAGTATTTTGTCTAGATCTCCTGTTTTTAAAGTCAAATTTTGGGAGGAAAAAAAAAAAGGAAATATAGTAGAAAAGGGACTGAAATCACTAGTACTGAGGTTTGCTTCTGCAGTGCGCGGTGTAGGGGTGCCCAGGGTAACCAGAACAGGGTGCCCTGTGTGGCAGAGTAACCAGAACTGCCCAACACAGCTTTGTTTGGTGCACAATTCATCCTAGGATGGGTTATCTTCTGAGATGAAATTTCACACTTCAAGTTTTGGTGAAAACAAAACACAGGTTCCCCGTGCCCCCAAGGTTTGGGGTGCAGAATATTTCCCCAAGAAACACTAGAGGACATTATCACTTTTTAACCTAGATCTTTATCTGCTGCCAACTCTAATTTTTTAAACAAAGTGAACATAAGGATACCCTTCTGTTCCACTGGAGGATCAATAATGAGCAGTGATCACTGCCACTGGAAGAATATTTTGCACTCAGCTCCTTCTGATAACTCTGGGACATTTTCTCAAGAGGAGACTTTTTGCTTTACCCCATTTATTTTCTTCTGTTTACTCATTACTAACTGTAGAAGCAAGTGAGTGAGGAAGAGCCCTTTTCTTGAGCACAGAGCCTTCCCCACTATTTCTGACATTTTCTGAGGTGCTGTATTGTCACTGGGGTGTAAAGCCTTGTCATTTGTCACCCTGGAGCTGTTGCATGCCATGTTGTGGTGCTATTGGTGTGTCCTGCCTCCATCTGCTCTCTGTGGTGTTGGTGTGAGTGTTCTGGGCATCCCCACAGCCTGTGGTGTTT
>JAHXMQ010012337.1:23151834-23192269 GCA_020466415.1 Ammodramus savannarum pratensis | reverse complement strand
CATCCCCACAGCCTGTGGTGTTTGCTGTGAGTGTTCCTGAGCGTCCCCACAGCCTGTGGTGTTTGGCTGAGTGTTCTGGGCATCCCCACAACCTGTGGTGTTTGGTGTGAGTGTTCTGGGCATCCCCAGAGCCCCTCTGGATAACCCTGCTGTGTTTAGGTGCTGCATAGTGCCAGTGGCATCCCCTGAAATATCCCTCCCTAACTGCATGATTGACTTGGCATTGGTTGTAATTTCTTGGAGTTAATTAAGCACATGCACCAATGGATTGGTTGTAAGAAAAGAGATTGGATTGGATATTACTTTTCTTATGGGAAAAGAAAAATTATTAAGAACTTTGCACATAAGGAATTACAGCAAATGCTGATAGTGCTGTGTAAGCCATGTCAACACCATCCTGTCACTCCAAATTATTGACTGCCGGTATGGGGGTGGCCTCTTACATCTCTGGATTCTGTTGAAACTAAAGCTTGGAAACTGTGCACCTTCTGGGGGAATAGAGTGTTTTCACAGTCATATTTATTTCTTTGTTTTGTTGCATCTGCTTCCATGCCACTATTCTGTTAATTCTGGTTTTAATTGTCTTTTAATGTAGAATCAGGCACACAGTGTGCAGCTCTAATCCAGCATGGAGCAAAAACCAAAGTTACATAGCACACTGCCAAGTGAAAACATACAAATTCTGATTTTTATTGGTCTATTAGAAATCACTGCTAAATTGTACCTAAACATGACATATATTGTGAAATCCTAATATTGTAAAGTATTGTGAATTAAGAGATGATGCTGTGAAATTCTTGTGCATATTTACTCCAAGAACCTGTGCTGGTTTTTGAATAGTTAAAACATTATGTTTCCACGATTCACAAATAATCATCCAGTACTTGCACATTTCTAAACTCAAATTTCTAATTCTGTGTTTACAGTATAGCTTTATTTTACCTTTTTGCTTTAGCTGTAGATATTGTGTAAGACTTGCCTTTTTGGAGAGGTGATTACAGTGCCACCAGTCAAGTCTTTGCAAAAAAAAGGAAGAGAGAGAGAATTTACAAAGGGACATTCAACTATTTGTTTTCAACATCTCATTTGCACAGATTCCATGTGCAGTCATTATTTTCATGAATAAGCAAGAGCAAGACCAGTTACATGATTGCATTGGATTTTTCTCTTTAAAAACTATTTTTGTGATCAAACTGCCTAGGTTCCTTATGAAAGATAAATTCATTTTCTACCTAATGCTGAAGTTGCTGTTGAACAATCTGTAAATTTTAGGGCTGCTTTTTTTCCTTTTTTTTTTTAATGTCCACTTCTTTCTTTCTCATCTGCAGTAATGAAATGCTCTTGGGTGATAGCCATGCACTGTCTTATTTTGCTGAATTCCCTTGTTTTCTCACCTCAGCATCAGCGAGATCCTCGGCTCAATGAAATTTTGTTTCCCTTTTATGACACAAAAAGAGCAATGCAGATAATTGAGACATATGAGCCAGATGAAGACTTGAAGAGGAAAGGTAAAGGGGGAAGGGAGTTCAGAGTTCACTGGGTTTGGGCCTTTGGGGAGTTTGTTCTGAAGCATTCAGGCTTTTAAAGGGAGTTTGCAGTGCCTGTGGTGTGGGGACAAGCCCTTGTGGAGAGTGCTGGGCCAGGAGACTGCTCTGCTGGAAAAACACCTCCCCTTCAAAATCACATTGGGTTTTGCCCCCTTTTCTTCATACTCGGGATCAGCTGAGAGCACTGGGTAAAACATTCTGGAGCACTTCACCCCTGGCTGACACCAAGCACAGAACATTTAAGCTCCATTAGGGTTTTTTCCAGAAAGTTAGAAGTAGAATGGAAACTGGGATCACTCCACTTCTCTGTATAAGAGAAAAATAGACTTAAAGAAAATAAAAATAGGACTGCTGCAACCTTGCCTTAACAATAGCTGAATGTTTATAAATTACTTCAGAGAAAGCAATGTCAAAATTAGTGCCAGGTAACCATTCCCTGCAGCAGCTCTTTGTGAGTAATCCCTTCTTCCCTATGACAGATAATTTTCATTTTTCAGACTCTTGGCCTCTTTAAAACTGATATTGCCATAGTAATTATTCCTAAATTGGTTTCATTAAAAGTTACCCCTTAATTTGTATTTTTATATACTTTATTATAGGCATAGACCAGCAGACAGATAAGAGAGAGGTGTTATGAATTCTGTATTCTGAATTCCTGTATGTGCCATGTTCATTGTAGGTTTCTGTTTTCATTTACAAAGGTATGAACATGTATTTCAAACAGTAAATGGAAGGTTTTGTAGATTTCCCTAATGAAGGTGTGGTAGATTTTGTGAGTGAAGCACTGCAGAGGTTCTCAGGTGTGTGTCAGTGGGGAGCTGGGTGACAGCGATGTCACAGCACAGGGCTGGCTGTGACAGGGGGCAGGAAGGGGCACAGAAACCTGCTCCATGACTGCAGAACTCCCAGAGACCAGAACTGTTGGGACTGTTCTGAGGAGATGTCGCTGCCTGTTTGCCTTCTGCACCTCCTTCTGTGCCTTAGCCCTGCTGCTGGTGAGTGCTGGTGGGCACCTGGTTTTAATCTGGGACAGAATGGCACATTTTGCAGCCTGGAGCAGAGGAGGGAGAGAGCTCCTTGCTTGCAGGAACCTGTGTCACTGACAGGTTCTGGGCTGGGTTCCTGCTCTGGGAGATGGTCTGGGTGCTGTGCACCCTGTGCTGTGGCAGTGACTCACTGTGGCTCCCTGTCCCTGCAGGTGTCATCTCCAGTGATGGCTTCTGCAGGTACCTGATGTCAGATGAGAATGCCCCCGTGTTCCTGGACCGCTTGGAGCTGTACCAGGAGATGGACCATCCTCTGGCTCACTACTTCATCAGCTCCTCCCACAATACCTATCTAACAGGCAGGCAGTTTGGGGGCAAGTCTTCAGTGGAGATGTACAGACAAGTGCTTTTGGCTGGATGCAGGTTGGAAGCAGGAGATAATCCCTGTTTGTGAATCTAATGCTTTAAAATACTGCATAATGTACCGTGGTGTTGTTATCTTGTACAATTGAATGTGTAAATGTGTTGGTGTGGCTAATGAAAACTTGTGTTTGTTTTTAAGAATCTGATTTTTCTCACAAAAGCATTCCTCCAGGCAGAGGAATGTAGAAATTGATATAAGGAGAGTTTGTGAGAAAGTTAGCAGAAGTTTGGTCTCAGAACGACAACTGGAGAATTTCAGAGGGCTCTCTGCTTTATAGTGACAAAGTTTATATGTTAATGAGAATCAGGAAGTTTATGATTTCCTGCTTTATTTCTACTAATTGACTTAATAGAATGAGAATAAGAAGAGTGGCTCAGTGCTAAAGACATTATTGTCCAGATGAGAATATACTGACTCACACATACCATATTTAAGGTGGTATATCCAAAGTTATACAAATAACACATGTACAGCTTAGAAGGAGTTGTGCAATGCCCAAAACTGATTTGCAGCTTATTTTTCTGACCATCACTGCTAAAGCATGTCCCAGGTAGCTCACCTGGAATAAAACACTGTGTTTATTTTCCTTGGATCCTCAGGTGTGTAGAGCTGGACTGTTGGGATGGCAAAGGTGAAGATCAGGAGCCCATAATAACCCACGGGAAAGCAATGTGCACAGACATCCTTTTCAAGGTAACACCTCAGCAGCCAGGCAGGGCAGCCTCCCCTCCTCCCGCTGGGCTGCTGCTCCTGTGGATGCACTGACAGGGGCAGGGATTCTGGCCCAGGCTTTGGGGCTCTTTCCTGACCTGCAGCACCCACCCTGTGCTCCCTCTGCCTTCCCACAGAGCCTGCAGGGAGCAGGCTGGCTGCTCTCGCCCCACTCCCTCACACCCTGGGGCCCTTTGAACCCCAGAGTAAATACCTTTGTTGTCTGAGGAGTTCCTCACTGTGGAAAGGACCTGGAGGGGCAGGAGTGGGGCCCTTTGCACCCCAGAGTAAATACCTTTGTTGTCTGAGGAGTTCCTCACTGTGGAAAGGACCTGGAGGGGCAGGAGTTCCTGTGGGAGTGGGAGTTCCCCACTGATGGCTGTGGGTGGAGGTGCCATCCTGCTGCAGGGCCAGGGAGGCTGTGGGGGATCAGAACACAGGGGTTTCTGCCTCTCTCTCCATTTGCGCATTTAAGACATCCTTGTGTTTCTCAGGGTGGGGTGGAAAATAAAAAAAACCCTTTGATTATCTTTTTAATTTGATCCATTCTGACTTGTATCCTGTTGCTGCTTTTTTGCAGGATGTAATTCAAGCCATTAAGGAAACAGCATTTGTAACATCAGAGTACCCTGTCATTCTTTCATTTGAAAATCACTGCAGGTGTGTAGTACCCACTGTTAATTTTTAAATTGTGCACTGTCTGAGAGAGATGATATAGTTTAAAATACTATGATATGATACTTGAAAACTGTGGGGGGTATGCAGGCATACTGAATGTCACTTAATATACTCATCAATCTTTATGTAGCTTAATAGTGGCAACATTTTTATCTGTGATAAAGCTGTGAAATGTATTCGGATGTTCCATTAGCTCTGTGAGATTCAGTTATTCTACTTTTTAGTCTTGTTAAATTCATCTATGTCAAATAATAGACTTTTATTGACAGTATAATTACAGTAAAGTAATACTTCTCAGTTGAAACAAAGTGGGCAGTATATAATTTGGGATGTCTCCATTACTTAGCATTATTCTTTTTGTGCCGAGTGATAGTGATTTCTTTTTTACATTTAAAAATTAACTGGCATAATCTTTTCCAGCAAATATCAACAGTACAAGATGTCAAAATACTGTGAAGACCTTTTTGGAGATCTCCTGTTGAAGCAGCCTCTAGAAACACATCCAGTATGTTATATTGTGCCAGTGTCTCTATTTTTTGTATTAGTTTTATTTAAAAGAGATGATTTTTCATCCTAAAATATTTTTAGGAAACATTTTTCACTAGAATGGCTGCCCGGGGAGGTGGTGGGGTCACCATCCCTGGGTGTGTTTATCAAAGCTGAGCCCCCTGTGCTCTGTGTCCTCTCCTGCTGCGGGTGGGCTCAGTCCCAGCTGCGCACAAACGCTGCAGAGGTGGCAGGAGCAGCTCCTGGCAAGGGCTCGGAGCTGGGACCCTGGGCAGGGCCTGAGGGAGGCAGGCAGGGGCAGACTGGGCACTTGGCTGGAGCAGGTTTGGTTTGGAGTTAAAGCAAGTGTTTGTCCCGAGGGGCACCCGAGTGTGGCCCTGTGTGGGAATGCAGCCGGCAGAGATGGGCTCTGCAGCACTGACATCTAGTGGAGTTACACTTCACACCCAGTGGGTTCCAGCTGTCAGGAGCAGGTGTGCCCATCCAGCCTGCTCACCCAGCCTGCCCATCCAACCTGCCTGGGCCCTGGGCAGGACCTCTGCCCTCCCACCAGCAGCTTTCCCCTGTTCTCCTGGGGCTGGGTTGATATGGTGGTTTTCTGTTTGGTTTCAATTCGTGCTGCTTCTCTCTAACTCAGATTTGGATTAAGGGATCAGAGTGTCTCAATACTTCTCCTAAGAATTGTTACTATTTATGGAAACACCTTCTGCTCCTGTATCATTGAGGCTTCTCTGGAAACCCCAGTCTGGTATGGTGCTAAGAATGCCAGGTTGTGGGTTCAATCTCTCTATGGGCCATTCATTTGAGAGTTGGGCTCAACGATCCTTGTGGGTCCCTTCCAACTCAGAATATCCTGTGATTATACCAGCAACTCCCTGGGTAGCATTCCTAGCAAGCCTGAAGTGGGGAGGGTGCTGATCACCTTACCCAGATCTCTGTTTCTTAGCCTCAGTGATGGGATGGGGCTTAAATCAGAGCACTTTTACTTTTCCTCTTTTCTCAATAGTATTTTTTCTCCTTCCCCAAACTGGAACTTTTATTACTACTTCCTTGTGTGTGGATGTGTGTGTCCCCTTTGCCTTTGAGAAGTACTGAATTTGTGACCCTGCTGGCAAAACCAGTCCCCATTACCTAGCTGAGGACTGGTAGTTTTCCATGCCCCAGTGCCAGTCCATTTCCACTCTCCAGGTGGGTTCTGCAGCTCCAGGGGACCAGAACAGGTGACTGATTTAGAGATCAGATAGCAGGCTGAGCCAGGGAGGGAGGGAAAGCAGGAATGCCTCTGAGAGGAGTGCAGGAGAGGTGGGAAAACGTTCAGAGCAGTGCAGCTGGGGCTGGCCCAGGCTGCAGAGCTGAGGGCTGCCTTCTCCAGCCCCTTCAGCTGAGCACAGCTCCCCCCAGCACAGGGAAGGGAGCTGCAGTCACACAGCCTGCTGGGTGTGCCTGAGGTGCCACTGCTCCTTCACTGCCCCTCGCTGTTCCTGCCCTGAAATCCAGATCCAGACAGGGACAGGGAGGCCAAAGGATGTTGTTATTACTGAGCATTTGCTTTGAATTGTTTTGCAGCTTGAACAAGGTAAAGCCCTGCCATCTCCCAATGACCTCAAAAGAAAGATTCTCATAAAGAATAAAAGGCTGAAACCTGAAGTAGAAAAGAGTAAGTAACATTTGTCAAATACTAAATAAACAAAAGTTCAGATCACTACAAACAGACTTTGTTCCCAAAGTTTCCAGATTGTTTGTACTTTAGTGCTGGAAGAATAGGAGTTACATGTAAATAACATTTGGTTTGCCCTTGTGTTTCGTGTGAGTGCCAGTCTAGGCCTTGATAATCAGCATGCTGCACAACACAGCCAGCCCCAGAAATGTAATCCTGGGACTTCTATCACACTGCTGCTTGAGCTGAAATATGAGGCAGATAGAATCTCCTGTCAGCTCTGCCAACAGCAGTCTGTTTGCACTGCTGTATTCTTCCAGGATAAGCATGAAGTGAAATGGAATTTCAAATTGCTCCTCTTGCTGTTGTTGCCAGTTGTGATGTTTATCTCCTTCCAGTAACAATAATGTTGCTGTATGAGTTCCCAGTGTGGCTGCAATGATAAACCCTGCTCCTTCTCCATCCCAAGAGAAGCACCCAGCCCTTGCACTGGCTGCAGGCATTCCTGGCTGTGCCCCTCCTGTGGGACTGAATGCCCATGGGAGCACAGCTGGAAACCCAAGCACTGTGCCGCCATGTGCAGGGATCAAGCTGGAAACCCAAGCACTGTGCCCCCATGTGCAGGGATCAAGCACTGAAGGGACAGCTCTTTGTGTATCCTGTGAGGGAGTAAAGTGCTTGCTCCAGAGACCTTTGTAGTCTATGGGAATTTAGGGGAATTTTTTCCCAGCATGGTTGTTAGACATTGGGATGCTCCTGTGAAGTATTTCCCTTCATTTCAGTGAGCTTTGGGCACAGCCCTTTCTGACCACCTTTCAGATCTAACAGCAGTCTGTGTTTATTGGTGCTACTTACTCTGTGAAATTTTATTACTGACTGAAAAACCAGTGGACTCATTAAACAGAATGATCTGAGGAACAGGGAATCATTTGTGATGGTTCTCTTGTATTTCTTTGTGCTACAAACTGTTCATGTCACGACTAATTTAATTTCATTTTTCATGTAAACAGAACAGCTTGATGCTCTGAAGAAGATGATGGAAGCTGGGGAAACTGCTGCTCCTGTAAATATCCTGGAGGATGATAACGAAGAGGAAATAGAAAGTGGTGAGGATTTCCTGGAGGAATTTCCTGGAGGCCTGTGGCAGATCCCTGGGCTGGGTGCTCCCTTCCCTCGTGCCTGTGCTCTGTGGCAGCAGCAGCAGCAGCTCTGGGCTCAGTGCAGGGCCATCTGTACAGACCCCAGCCTGCACCTCACCCCAGACAATTCCACCTTCCATTCACTGGTCAGAAGTTGTGTTAGAGCACCAACCAAATCAGACTTTCCTTCTGAAAGACAGAGACTAAGAAGTTGTGATCTTTGCTTTGAAAACACGTATTGTCGCTGTGTTTAGCACTTGGGTCAGCGTCAGAGGGGATTACTGCATTATACTGTATAAGGATGAAATGAGGGGAAGGATTTTTCTTGCCAGACCTCAGTTATCCTCAGTGTAAATGTGCAGCTCTGAGCCAGTGATGTGGCCAGCAGAAAAGAATCCATGTATTCAGGGTGTGATTTAAATGTGTACCTTCAGAAGGTGTCACAGTGTCTGAGCCCATGGCCTGTGCCCTGTGTCACAGTGAATGTCCCAGCTTTAGCCTCCCCCTGCGTCTCATTTATTTGACTTTTTTTCCCCTTTACTTTTTAGCTTGGAGTACTGTAGGTTCTAATGGAAATCACCCTAAAAGCAGATGAGAACAATTCCCTGTAATGGGGGCACACAAGGAGCCTGACAATGCACTCAAGCCTGGCCACTGGCATCTTCTTAGATCTTTATTTGAAGAACTCTGTCACCAGTTCTTGTTATTTCCCAAGGCTATTGGCTTTTTTTTTTTTGCACCTTTGCTAGGCAAAATACTGATTCCTTCAAAGATACAGCAAATAAAATTTCTCTTATTAACCATCTGAGGCCTTAGCTGTAATTTACTGCACTTGGAAACAGTTACCTAACTCTTAGAAATCTAATACTCTGGATTTTACTCCTGTTTTTAAGAAATGCCACACCCAGACCTGTGAATTCAGCTGTCATTTGTTTCATGTCTTGCAAAGAAAACAGCAGCTGCTGTGGTTTTGCACTGATCCTTTTTGTTTTCTGTGCAGCTGACCAGGAAGAGGAGGCTCATCCTGAGTACAAGTTTGGAAGTGACCTTGTAGATGATTACAGTCAAAAAGAAGCTGTTGCCATCAGTGTCAAAAAGGTGGGATTGCTTCTTTCATGTATATATATATATATATATATGAAAACTTTCCATGGAGGCTGTTGCAAAAGGCACTCTGCTTTGTGGAGAGCACTTGTCACAAGATTCCAGCCTGAGATCTTCACCAGGTGCCCCTCCCCTTCAGGTTCATGAGAACACACAGCTTTGTAGCCAGAAGCACTCTCCCCTTGCTCAGGTGGGATATGCACTCACTGAGGAAGCAGAATCAGGGTGTGGGGAGCAGTGTACAGTGGAGGATTTCACTTTGCAACTCAGGTGCAGAATCCCAGTAAGAGGTGGAGCATGAGCTTCCTTGCTCAGCAGTACTGTGGCAGGGCTGCACTCTGTGTGTTCACTGCAGGGTTCTCCTGCAGCATGTTCCATGGTTAACCCTTAGGGTGGGTTCTCTCTTCCTCCTACAGCATGGAGGCAAAGCAGGGCAGTAATTCCCAGGGAGGTGTGGCAGAGGGGGCTCTGTCAGGAAAATGTTCTCTGTATTCCACTCCCACCTGACCATTGCAGCTGTCAGTCACTTGAGTGTTATTGATGGGAACTAGATCCAGATCTGGAATTCAGAGTAAGCTGCTCTGGCACTGGAGGCATTAGTGCTGCTGGCTACAGAGCACAGCCCACAGCTGAGGGCTGAGGTACCTTAGCAGATCATGTTCCTCTGCCTCTCCAGTGTTCTGGCTGCTTCTTCCCTCCTCCTTGCCTTCCTTTGGATGTTCCTGCAGACAGAAGTGTAGGAGTGGAAAGCAGCAGTGTGTGTGCAGCAGCACCAGAGCCATCAGACCTGCCTCTGGGTATCTTCTGTCATAAACTTGGCTTCCTCAGCTCTTATGGATCCTACCACTGCAGTGTCATTGCACTTCTTTGCATTTCCTGAGTCACTGCTCCTTGATTGTTTTGGGCTGTTTTGGTTGGATGGGGGTTTTTTTGCAGTTGTTATTGTTTTGAGGATTTTTGTTTGTTTCCAGATTAGTCACTCATCCTCAGCTCGTGTCCTTGGGTAACTTCTCTGCTCCTCTGCTGATCAATGCCTTGATCTTGACTCTGCAGGCATGCACACTCAGTGCCAGACAGTATTTACCTGAGATTCTCAGTGGCTTTTCATTGAAGGCAGGCCCCAGACTGCTGCATTGCAAATAACATCCTGGGATGGGCCTTCTCCACTGTGGACATTTCAAGCACAGTTTACAGCACTCTTTACCCTCAGTTTTCAGAGCCTGGCAGTTTGCACATGCAGATCAGATGATCTTTATTGTGGTATCTTTATCTGGGCATGTTATTCTTTCATTCTTCTCTGAAGCTTCCTGTGCCCAGCATCCAGTGATAGCTCTGGTTTAACTGTCTGCCATCCTTCATCCTGTTCCCATGGCTGAGTTTCAGATCTTGTGTACCCAAATTTGGAATAGATACAAATTTTTGAAAGTGTATGGAACAGATGAGCCTTGCAGGAAGGTGGAAAAGGGATTACATTTTGCTAAATGCATTCGTTTTTTGGGGATTTTTTCCTCCTTACTGTGAGTGTTTCCTATTGCTTTTTCTTTGGGTAATGTATATATATTTTCTTTCCCTCAGGCTGTTGAAGATTCTGAGCAAGAAAACAATAAAAAGGTGACACAGGATGTAATGTAGTTTATTATATTGCTTTATATATAACATGCATATTACTTACCATGCATTCTCAGTGGTTTAACAATTTTATGCCCAGTTTTCACCACACCTATTTTTGGCAGTGACTCTACCTCCTTTGGTCCTCTAGGGTTCCTTCTGCTGTGCTTTTACACTGGGGTCAGGGCTGTCAGAAAGCTGGGGACAGACAGGAGTGCATGACCTTTGCCTGCCTAGGAGTATCTGATCTCATGCACTGAAACCTGTTCTCTGAGTGGTGCTGAGATCTATCATCCCTGCTTGATTCTGCCCTCTGCCCTTACCCTGACTGCACTTTGTTTTCCTCTCTCTTTCTTCCTTTTGCTTTCCCTTGGGACTTCTGCATTTATCTTCTCCCAGGAATCCCTTCTGTAAGACTCTTCCCACCTCTTTCCACTCTCTTCCTCCTCCTCCTCTTCTCTCATCCAAGCTGCTCCTGTTCATAACCACACTTTGTTTGAGTCTGTGTTGTTTTCTAAATGAGTTCTGCTTCTTTTCTTGAAGGGTGGGGAGGTGTAAATGACATGGAGATCAATTTTCCCCCTTATCTTCTCTATTCCCTACAAGGCTCCTGTGCATTCCTTTGTTTCTGCAGATTTTGGAAACATTCTCTCCTTGGCTCTTTCTTAACTCACAGTTTTTAAGTTGTGAACAGTGCAGAGTATAGCCCTACTGTAAAAATTGGGGGTCTGCAAGGGAATAAGATAGAACCAATGTCTGTACCTTGTCTTTGAGGCAGTGTCAGTGATGCAGTCACAGGGCTGCACCTGCAGGGTGCCATTGCCTGGCACTGAGGCATCACAGTCCCTGGGGCTCCCTTGCCTGGAGGTGTGGATGGATCAAGGCAGTTAAATGAGATTAGCTGTTCTGAGCAGTCAAAGCAGGTACTTTAAGGGTTTTAGGAGGTGGGTGCTCAGTTCTGCCTGAGTTCATGGCCTTTCAGAAGTTTAGACACTGAAAAGAACTGGTTTCAGTGGGTGAATTTGGCCTGAATTTGACCTAAGCTCTATAACCACCTATTGACCTAGTAACAAAAAAATAAAAGCCTGTTTTCTACTAACACAGGGATGTGCTGTGGGCATATCTTGGGATCAGATCTGTGAAAGCTCAGTGTGCACATTTCTGAAAAGCAGTTGGGTTGAGCCCTGATGGTCAGCATTAAAATGTAGTGTCAGTTTGATTTCATGGGCTGCTGGAAGTGTAATTCAGTCCAAAATGCACATACAACAATGTGTACCTGGACTCATTCTGCTGGCTCAGTCACTCTGTGCAGCCACAAAATTGTGTTCCTTTGACTATAATCATCTCCCAGCAAGGCATAAGTGGTTCCAGTTCACCTGGGTTTCATTCTTGGGATGTGCCTGCGCTGCCTGGCAGGCAGAGTCCATCACTCTGGTAAGTGGGCTCACTTCTCCTTTGCTCTCCCCCTCAGGGAGTGAAAGAGCTGCAGCAGTGCAGGGTCTGTGAGCTGCATTTCCTCCAAGCCCAGAAAGGGCCTGGGAGAGCTTCCTCTGCCTGTAGTTCCTTAGTAGTGATGGGGAGAGCTTCTGCCACACACTGAGCTGCACTCTGAGTGTCTGAATGCACTGCACTTCCCAGCAGAAAGTCACTGCCAGCCTACAGGCAGATTTTTTAGTAGGAGAACAACCAAAAATGCATGTGTGGGAAAAACATGATGAATTTGCAGAGATTGTTTAGCTTGACAGAATTTTTTTTTCTTTTTTAATTTCAGTGAAAAGAATGTGTTTCGAACTGGTTTAGGGAAAGGCAAATATTGGACAGGGAGAGCCAGTTAAGAAATGCCTCCTGATGTGGGTTTCTAGCAGGTGAGATACTTGTAGGAAACCCTAAGTTCAGTTACAAATAAAGTGCATATTTATATAGGTGATGGATTCAGGATTTTATCAGTTGAAGTGGATAAGAATAGGAACTTGGTACCATGTCTCTTGTGAAGGCTGTGGTTCCTACATTTGTGTTTGCTTCTATTAGGAAAGATTCATAGTGGAACCCATTTGTGTTTTCATGGTGAGGAATTTCTTCTGAGTGCCAAGTACACACAGTTTCTGTCAGAAAATGCATATTAAATCACAGGTTTTGGAATTTATTTGACAAAGATGGATCGTTACCTCCCAGCATTGTTCAGGCTGTTGGAATATTTATCTTTTATCTCAGTGTTACCCTACTAACTTCATGTAATATTTACCCACTGCTTAGGAGCTCTTCTATCATCAGCCCTCTTGTATGCATCCTATAACATTGACAGTCTTATATCAGCAAGAAAATAAATTTTAACTTGTGACACTAAACTTCCACTTTTCCTGTATTAATTTGCACTGTCTTTAACCTTCTGCAGATTTGGCTATAATTTTGTCCCACCTTTGAAAAACCCAGCAGCAGTGTTTGCAGACAGAAATGGTGATTGTTCTTTTTAATGTGTTTCCAGGGTTTAGTAACTGTGGAAGATGAACAAGCATGGATGGCATCTTACAAATATGTAGGTGCCACAACCAATATACATCCATATTTATCAACAATGGTCAACTATGCTCAGCCTGTAAAATTTCAAGGTTTCGATGTAGCAGAAGGTAACATAAAAGGTTGAATGAAATACAAGTATTTGCTTAACCTAGGTAGCTTTTTAATCTCTACATTTCCTGAATTTAGAAATAAGGGCATAAGACTTTAATAGTTTAATGACCATCATCAGTATGTTTGTGGAGTCTTTCCTTGGATGTGAAGTTAGCATGTAATTCCATTAGTCATCCACACGGAGTCACTCAGTTGCTGGGAGAATAGAAGCTGTTGAGGTTGGGGTTCTATTCCGTGGGCCTTCCCAACTGAAATGCTTTTTTTAGTTCATCTCTCTTTGCAGTTAGGTAAGCACAGCTGTCACTGTGAGCAGCAGTGAGCTGATACTGCACACCAGACAATTTATCATGTTGGTTTGCCTTATCTACCACACAGTGCAGGCTCTGAATAACAATGTTGTCCTAAACAAAAAAGGAAAATGTTGTTGATTTCCCAAGGAGAGAAACAGAGCAGCGAGTCAGAAATACTATGAAATTTCTCATCACTGTAATTTGATTCTGTGAAGTTTCTTATCACTATAATTTGATTCTATGAGTAATAGATAATGGGGAAAGAGACCAAAAACTGCTGTGTCCTGCTGTTATAGTGCATGATTTTGAATGTGATTCATCATTACAGAGGTGTTTTAAAATGTTTTGTCTTTTCTTTCTAGAGCGTAATATTCACCATAACATGTCCTCCTTCAACGAGTCTGTCGGGCTGGGCTATTTGAAGACTCATGCCATTGAGTTTGTGAAGTATCCTTTCACCTCCTCGTCCCACCTTCTTAGCAATTGTACAACAAACCAGTGCACCTTTCTGCATTTAGTGTTTAGTCTACAAAGGGAAAGGGGGCATTTCTCCTACCTCATGTGGGGAGAAATAGTGAGATTTGATAGTGAGATTTGATAGTGAGATTTGGAGACTCATGCCATTGAGTTTGTGAAGTGTCCTTTCACCTCCTCATCCCACTTTCCTGCCAGTGCTCAAACAAAGCAGTGCACCTTTGTACATTTGGTGCTGCATGTCTACAGAGGAAGAGGGGAAGAGCCTCACTAAGGAGAAATAGTGGGAGTCACAAGAGGAGTGTTTTGGTGTTGCAACGCTGGAGGTTGCAGGCCATGCCTCTGCACCTGTGTGGTGTTTGTTTGGTTTCCTTGATGGATTCCCCAGCTACAACAAGCGGCAGATGAGCCGGATTTACCCCAAGGGGGGCCGTGTGGACTCCAGTAATTACATGCCGCAGATTTTCTGGAACGCTGGCTGCCAGATGGTCTCACTGAACTATCAGACCCCAGGTAGGCAGAGTGACCCTCCCTCCTAAAGAATGGCCTGGGCATTGGCTGTCAGCCAGATGCCGTGGGTTTGCTGCTGGCATTTCTGCAGGAAGCAGACATATGGCGGAATAATGCAGCGGGGTGGGAGCACGGGAGCGTGAGACAAGAGCAATAAAAACAGCCATGCACAGAAGGAAAATTCAGCCCTTTTATGGAAAAATAATGGAGTGCTGCATCTTCCCACTGAAATGGCTTTTATTAATAAAAAGTGTTAATTACAGGGAAATCAGTGCTTTCACAAAACACAGCTCTGGCACAGCTGGGTGCCTGTCTGCAAAGCAAGGATGGAGTGCACTGATTAAGATGGTAAAAAGTAATGACTGTGTGACAAATGCATTTCTAGACCAGTCATTGGGAAGTGTCAGCAGTCATGTGCTCAGGTCTGAGATCCCAGCTGAGAGAATGATGCCAGGGAATGGAAATGCCTCTCCACAGGGTGATCTGAGGGGAGATGCATGTTCCTGTTCAGTGAAGGTGTGAGTACAGCAGGACAGGCTGTTCTGTTGTTTTGATTGGGTTTTTTAATTCATCTAGGAATGTCTTCAGTCAGATGTATAACAGACCCATTTACAATCGCCTTTCTCTGGCTGTGGCAGTGCGTTTGTGCTCATTTCCCCCTCCTTGAACGGTGTCTTTGGTACAGCAGACACTCCTCTTGGTCATGCCCTGAGTTCTGTCCTGCCAAGCTGTGCCCCAGGCTCACCAGCTGAGGAGGCAGGAGAGGGGATACACTGGGATCTGCTGCTTGTAGAGCACTCCAGTGGGCATGCCAGGGAGGCTGGAGCAGAAATACAAAGCTCACTCTGCTCCCAGCACTGCCTCTGCCCACTGCATGTCATTCCCAACCCTTTTCAATTGCACATTAAGAGCAGTAGCTGTCTAAGTGGAAGTGAGCAGCTTTCCTGTGTTCCTCCCCTGTGATCCAGCTGTGCTGTCAAGATGATTGTGGAAATAAAACTTACAGCTGCCCAGTAACTCCAGTAATAACTGGTATGGGCATAAGACAATCTTGTATTTTGTATAACAGAACAGGTTTTGCTCCCTTTGAAGGTACAGTCAGTTGGGCAGGAGAAATACCTGTTTTCTTGCTAAAGCATGAGGTTGTATTCTCATGTAAGTAAAAAGCTGCAGGAAAACATTTCATTTTTACAAAGTTCTGGAGAGGGCTGGGTAGAGGGAGATTGTTACATGTTCATGATCTTCCCCTACCAGTGCTGTAATGGTGCACTCACTAAAACCCACATGCTTTCAAATGTTGAAACTAAGCAGTGCTGCTGTGATCTTTGTGCTTTCTTGGTGTGGTATTTTATTCGGCTAAGTCCTCAGAAAACCAGTGGGACATGCACCTCACCTGCTTTGAGACATCAGGCTGCAGGCAGCTTCATCAGAGCTGGCTGTCATTGTGATGGAGTGCATTCCTCAAGGAGTGCATTCCTCCTCTAGTACATCTGTTATTCTGAGGCTATTTGCACTGTTAAAGCTCCTGCATCCTCTGTAATTCAAAGTGATCTGCAGAAATGTGGACGCCAATCTGCACTGTAGATACCAAAGGTTAGATGATGGAAATCCCATCCCAGGCACTTGGCATGTCCACAGTTGTTGCTTCCCTGCCTGCCAAGTGTGTTTGAATTCAGGGAAATACTGTTTCCTAAGCCCAGCATGGACTTCAGCATGCTTGGTAAAGCTGTTACTCCTGTGAATAAAATATGAAGTTTTCCTGTTGCTTTCTATTATTTCTTAAATGTGGGTGTTATATGCATTAAATTTTTATTTAAACTTATTATTCTAGAAAACCAGTCTTATTTTCTGATCTAGTTCATGATCTGCATTATTCAGCAGGAAAGTGAGTAAATTCTCTCTCTTGGCAGATCTAGCAATGCAGTTGAATCAAGGGAAGTTTGAGTACAATGGATCGTGCGGGTGAGTGATGTGATTTAAACTGTTGTCACTGTGCATCAGCTCCTTTACTAAGGTTTTAATAAGATTTTGTCACTATTAATTATGTGTTACAAAAGGAAAATGGGATGCTAGGTGAGGAGTAGAAATCAGCAGAGTTCAGGGAGCATTCTCCCTCACAAGGAGGTATTCTAATGAAGATGCTTTTAATTGTGCCCAGTTTTCAAATGAGATCCAAGAGGCATTGTGTTCATATTATGAAGATCATGAATACTGTACACAGTTATTCAAATCTATCTCCACCTTCTGTTCTCAGCCTTTCTTTGAAGATGTGCCTCAGAGTGGAGATTCATTGCACAGTTCACAGAATTGCCAAATTTACTTGGACAAGTGGAATCTGAATGCATAGGGAACATATTTCTAATCTGTGCACTCTTAATTGGAGCACAGATTTCACAGAGAATCCTGAAGTGTTTCATCTAAGTTCTTGCTCATGATTTTTGCATGACAAAGGATGTTGATGTTCAGGGGATGCTGATAGATTTTTCTCAAATGTTGATAGACCTTAATAGGATAGACTGGTCATTAGCAGCAGGAGAAAAGGAGAAGTTTAATGAATCACAGGAAATGGCAGTCCAGAAACACATCGGAATCTGGAAACTCTTCCTGGGAAGGAGCTGCTCTTTTACTGCTGCAGATCTTTCTCAGAAAGAAAGTCTGGCTGGATGGAGCTTGGTACAATTGTTCATTTGGGGAATGGCACAGACTGCTTGGCCATGCCATGCCTTCATTGCAGCTGTGAGCACTCCAGGAGAGGCTCTTGGCTTTTACAAAGTGCACTCTCTGTAATTTCAATCCAAACAACAAGAACAGAAGAAAACCAAAGCTTTCTTATGACAGAGTTTGATTCCTTTCTTACTGGACCGACCAGCTTAGTAAAAGAGTACCTGCTTACTTTTGCCAAATTCTCTGAAAGACAGGCAAAGTTACCAACTAAATTCCTGGGTTCTTCCATCACTGCTTTGATAATAATGTAGTGGTAATGCATGGTAATGTTTTGATATGCATGGTAAATGTGGTGGTGTTTCAGTCACAAGGGAAATGAAAAACTGAGCATTTCCTTCTGCCTGTACTCCTCTTTTCTGATTTGAACCTTTCATGCTGATCAAACAAGGTCATTTCAGCATTTCTTATTGCAGCAGGCTGAAAACAGAGGCTAAGGGGAGTTAGTTCCCTTCTGCCCCAACCTGCCTTAAATTAACCAAATATTAAGAAATCACTTTTCTAATGGAAGAAAAATATTTTTAAAGGAAGAAAAAAGAGTAATGTGGCTTCCATACAGAAGCAGTGTTATTAAGAAATGGATGAAAGCACTGACATTCTTTCCACTGGAATTTTTCTAGCATTTTTTAATCCCTGAATTCTGTCTAGGCCTTTATCATATTGTGTACCAGTGATTCACTAGAGGCTAAGGATGGGTAAAAATTCATCTTCAAGCAGCTTTGTCTTCAGGGCTGCAGAATCAACAAGATTTTTCCAGTTGCACATTTTCTTCCATCAGTGGAAGGGAATGTCTGTAATGTGCAGCCTTTCTTCAGTGATCAACTGCTGTGTCATTTTGGTGGCAGAATCCTTGGGTTTTGGTGCACCAGAGCACAAATTGGCTTCATTGATCTGGTGATGCAGTGTGAGGTCCTCAGGGAGGCATTGTGAGTGTTATTGTGGTGGTACCTTTCATGCTGCTATAATTAACAATCTGTCAGCACTGACATTATCAGTTGTTTCCCCCAAGGTTTCATAACCACAATGAAAAAATCAGCTGCAAGCTGAAATTTAGTGTTCGAGTCTTAAACCATAAGGAGCTGCTTCATCTGGAAAAATAACATTGAAAAATCCCTCTGTGCTTTTCCCAAGTGTTAAAGAATTAAAACAAATGAGAGCATCTGTGTTTTATTACATGGTGACTCCCTGTATTTTTTAACTGTATTATTCAGTTGGTTTGAAATGTCCTTGATCATATTACATTTATTTTTATCTTAAAATCACAGATTGATTTAATCTCTCTGTAGCTAGTTAATCAAAGTTAAAATTAGTGTTTACCTATGTTCCAGACAACTGTAATACTTTCTTTTACTTCCTCACTTGCAGCTGGAATGAGTCTGTATTTTACACTGCTTAGGAGAGCTCATTGTTTAAGGGCAGAACAGCCATTTCATAGGTATTTAGTACCATTTTAATTTCCAATCAAGGATAATTTTCTCTTTTTCCCCTTGCAATAAGGTACCTACTAAAGCCAGATTTCATGCGGCGACCAGACAGGACGTTCGACCCATTCTCTGAAACTCCTGTGGATGGTGTTATTGCTGCAACGTGCTCTGTGCAGGTAAAGCAGCACACACAGCTGCCAGCACACCCAAAAGCACACTGAGAATCACCACAAATTGCATATATACACTCAATGTGCTTGGACTGGGCAGATTTCAGCACATTGGTTATTTTTTTTTCTTTGTTAATATTGCTGGCTAAGATGCCTTTGTTTCCTTGATCTGAGTGGAGAATGATAAAATTGGAAATTATGTGTTATTGCTCATGGTGGTGTTCTGACACAATGGTCTTGTTGAAATCCATGAGCCCACACAAACACATAAAGGAATGAAGTTCCTTGCCATGCACAATGTGAAATTGCACAACATCACTTGTCCCCACAGAGCAGGGAGGAGTCTGAGCACACAGGGACAGGATATCTTCAAAATGAATGCAGAAAAATGGTTGATATGAGGCAGGCCCTTACTCTGGAGCTATCTGTGAGTAACAAAGTCCATAAAGCTCCTGCTGCAGTTCTACAGCATGGGCAGGTGCCCAGTTCTGGGAGGAGGCTGACATTTGTAAAGCCTGCTTGGTGAGCAGAAGGCTTCAGCTTTCAGTTAGCATTTTCCATGGGCTGCATTTCAATTTCACACCCTCGCTGGCCAGGCATTCCTCATGCATTCCAGATGTTGAACTAAGCTCCATTTGCACCTCTAGTAAATTCAGCATCTTTAATTAATGTTGTTTTTCTTAAATGGTAATCGAAGCACAGCCCCTCCAAGAAGGAAGTGGGATCAGATGGTTCCTAGGTCATGCATTTTGACAGTTACCTTTCTTTTGTGACTAAAACTAGTGTAAAATTCCATGCAAATTTTGTAATTAAGGAGTTGAATGGAGCAAAAGCCAGCAATGATACCCTCAACCACAAAACTTTTCAGATCTGTTATCCAGAGTGTTCCCCAGAAGGATGTTAGGTCATGCAAACAATAGGATCTGGAATGAGCTTAGTTCTGTGAAATCATGTTTCAGTCTTTTTCTTCCCTCCTTGATTGTAGTAGTGAAAACATCAGCTGTATTTTTAAATAACAGATCATCTTGGTGAAATAAAATTCTTCCCTGGAGTAATCACTTGCTGTGGCTAGATTAATCTTGACTTGGAGTGAAATGGCAACAAACCTTCATATCTCTAACAATACTGAGGAATTGTGTGGGGTTTTGGTTTTTCACTGTTGAAGCAAACTGCACTCTCCAAACACATAATAGAGTCAGACTGACACATGATTAGCTTCAAACCTTCACCTGAGTGAAAACAGAGCAAGAGCTTCCTTTTACCTCTTGTGCTGAAGATATATCATATTAAAAAGTGCTTCTGAGCAGAGTATTAGAAGTTGTGGAATAGCAGTGGCAGCTCTGGTTGTTCCATTCAGTGTTTCCATACAGTGGATGCATCTGTGAGGCACTGCTGGCAGTACCAGTTCAGGTGAAGTTGTATTTCCATGTCTGACCACAGGAGTTTTTCCAAGGAGGTGCAGTTTGAAATGCACCCTTTGCACAGAGGGAACTAAACACATGTGTCAGCTGTAAAGCATCTCTCAGAGCAATGTCAGTGAGAAATGACCTCCATTTCCCACATCCCTGCCCTGCAGTGCCTTTCCTCGCTTGCTGCTGTGTTGCAGGTGATCTCTGGGCAGTTCCTGTCAGACAAGAAGATTGGCACCTACGTGGAGGTGGACATGTACGGGCTGCCCACGGACACCATCCGCAAGGAGTTCCGCACGCGCATGGTGATGAACAACGGCCTGAACCCCGTGTACAACGAGGAGTCCTTTGTCTTCAGGAAGGTAGGGTGGCATCTGTGCAGGGCCCTGCTGTGCCCTGCCCCTGAGCCAGCCCTCCCTGCTCACCCAGACGAGTGCTGCTCCATGGCCAGGCTTCTAGGGCCCCGGGTGCTGCTGTGAACGTGGAAAGCTGAGGGCAGCTTTCAGGAGCCTGCTTGGTTTTGCCTTGTTTTGGTTCTGCTTTCTTTTTGGTTTTGCTTTGGTTTTATTTTTCTAACGGATAACCTCTGTAGCTATCACATGATTTTTTGTTGTTTTTGTTTCCATTTGGCTTTCTCCTCCCCTTTGCTTCCTCCTCCCACTTGGAGGTAGGCACCTCCTCTGTGACCATGCCTGTGTTCAAGGTATGCAGTCTGCTCAGAGTGAGCCCCGCTGGCGGACACCATCATTCCCTGGAGATTCCTTCTTCCCTGCCCTGGCAGTGGCTGCTATCTTGCACTGTTCCTTCAGCCCAGAGGGCAGGTGAGATGCTGCATCCAAAGCTAAGGTCAATGTCATTACATGGAAAAGTTGGAAGGGTGCTGTGTTCCTCAGACGTGTTGCCAGCTCCCTCCTTCAGTGGTCCATGTGCATCATGTACCTTCTTTATTTTTTTCCAATACTGAAAGAAAAAACAACCCTTTTTTTCTTGGCATGGGGGATTTAAAGAGAGAGACCATTTGTCTGTGTTCAGTTTTTATCTCTCAATCTTTATATATATATGATACATATATATATATATGTTTATTTATTTTATTTTTTTTCTGTTGCCTGGAGTTTCATCCAGACTACATGTGTTACAGTGCTGTCTTGGATAACATCTGTTTTGCTTACACCTGTTTTGTTGTCATGCAGAATTGTTGCTCTTTTATTCCAAAGTTCAGACTTGTAGTCCAAATGTCAGACTTTTTGCTGAGTGGTGATAGCTCTTCACACTTGGATATATTGCACACCTAATCTGCTTTCCTAACAGCATAGCCAGTTTTTGAGAGAAATTGAGTTGATGCAAGAGTTTTTTCTGAGCTCATATTGTGGAAGGAATGTGACTCCAGGTGCTTTTCTCTGTGTGAGGAGCACAGGGAAGATGCTGATGTACAAGCAATGTGCTGCCCATGGCTTGCTGGCCGTGTGACAGCAGCTGCTGCTGTCTGATTTCTTACACCAAAAGGCCAGAAATTCCAGTGCAGCCCATGTGCTGGGACAGGGGCACAGAGGCTGAGGCCAGTATTTCTCATTACTGCTCTCCAGTGAGCAATCCCGTGGTCACAGGCTCTCTTGAACTTGTAGGTCAGCCAAGAGATTATTTTTCTCCACCTCAGGCCCTTATCATAGCTAGCAATGTAACCAGCACCCACTGGAGATCCAGCAGGTGAGTGGCAGGAGCACAGCAGGAAGTATTCCTCCAGCTGGAGATGCTGATGGCACGGGGTGCACAGTGCTAAAGCATCATGAGAGGGTGGAAGTCCTAGCAGGATACCGCAGAACAAATTAATGCAGAGGGAACAATAAACTCAGCCCCCACCCTGGCAAATCCGTGTCAAAGAGCATCATGTAATGAAAGATGTGCTGATCTGTGCCCTGTAGAGGAGAGATCTCACCTGCCCTGCCTGGGTTGCAGGGTTATCCTCAGGCTGATGCTTAACCCCACACAGTTGTTCTCAGGTACTGTGTTTGATTGTTCTCCTGTCACATTTTCTCATCTTTATTTTAGTTAAGATAAGGTTTCAGTCTCTCTGACCTGGGTTCTGTGTTGTCCCTCTGTTGTGTGAGGGGAGGAGGGAGCAGTGCTGCTGGTGGCCTGTGCTGGGAGGGCTGAGCTGTAGCTGAGCAGAGCAGGGTATCCCTGAGCTGCTCCCATGGTTCAGAGACCAAGAGCAGCCTTTATTTGTGCCCCAAGGCTGAGAAGGTGTGAGGGAGCAGGCAGGCACAGCTCCCTGGGCTCTTCCCCTGTGTCCCACAGTGCTGGGGAGCAGCTCCAGGCAGGGAAGGGGGGAGATGTGTCCCAGTGTGTGGTTGGGGTGGGGTGGGCTGGCAGAGGAGCCCACTCTGCTGTCTGCCTGCTCCTCAGTGCTGCGTGCCCAGAGGCAGCCCCTGTGCTGCAGGGAGGGCAGGGAGCTCTGCTCTCTGTTCCCTGTTCCTGTCCTGGCAGCCCAGCTGGGCAGGGGCAGCAGGCTGCAGCATCCCTGCTCCCGTGCATGCCTTGAGCCACGTGCTGAGTGCAGCACAGCCTGCAGCAGCTCACACATCCCCAGCAGCCTGTGCTTGCACTCTCCTTGCCCTTTTGGATGCATCCCAAATCCCATCTCTCTGTCGTAATTCCTCCTGATCTAGCACTGCCTGCCCCGTGGTTGCTGCTGGATCTGTCATTTCCCATGCAATATTTACCTGCCTTCTTATCAGTGCCACCAGTCTCCAGTAATGAGAAATAAACACACAGAGTATTTAGCTGGTGTACCTGTGAGCTGCAGGATTTACATAGCCTGAAATGTACCCGTTATTTAGGGTGAAAAAAGCTTTTCTAGGAAGATTTCATTTGGAAACCTGGGCTCTTGCAGTGCTGGCAGTTTCTGGCGCCGAGTTCACGCACGGGAGGCAGGAGGAGCTGCTCTGTCAGTGCCATGACATGTCTGTGCTCTGTGGCTTTCCAGGTGATCCTGCCCGACCTCGCTGTGCTGAGGATAGCCGTGTATGATGACAACAACAAGCTGATTGGGCAGAGGATCCTGCCTCTGGACGGGCTGCAGGCGGGTTACAGACACATTTCCCTGCGCAACGAGGGCAACAAGCCCCTCTCCCTTCCCACCGTGTTCTGCAACATTGTGCTCAAAACCTACGTGCCTGATGGCTTTGGAGGTGAGAGCAGCCTTGGGAGTGTTGCTGTGCAAGCCCAGAAGGGCTCCCTGTGCCAGCCAGAGCAGTGCTGCAGGATGGGCAGGTTCAGGGTTCCTGACTTTCTGTAACTCCTTGGGATCTCTGCATGTTGAGGGGAGAAATCTGCTTTTTGACCAAGTGCCTGTGTCTGTTGATGATAAAAGCATTAGTGTACTAAAAAAAGAAAATAATGTGGAAAATAAGCTGCTACTACTTAGCTCAATTTGATTTTTCTCTGTTGACAATTTAGAGTCTTTTATTTTATTGCATATTGTCTGACATAAATATCTGTACATACATCTGGTTAGGATGTACTTTATCTATATTGATTGGTCTATAAGTATTAAAAAGTACATGCAGAAGCATAGTTTCTTTCAAACAAAACCAATTCTATATTCTTGGGAAAATTGGCGTATTTTTGTAAAAGATCAGTGAAATAATTCAGCATCCAGAACCTCTCTGCATTTTTCTCCCCCAGTTTTACATGTTTTTAGTGTAGTTTAATTGTTTTTGGGCTCTCAGGAAAGTTAATTTCACGTGAGCATTTGCATGACCAGGCTGGCAGATTTGTGGTCACTTACACTGAGCCAATTGCCACGTGTGTGTGGGAGCACAGAGCTGAGAGTAATCATTGCACCACTGAAACCTGTGTGATGCCTGAGTTCCCCCTGGCAGAAAGGGCTTCTGCACCCCAGATGAAATTTGCTTGTGCACTGGACAGTACGTGAACCATTTAAAACTGTTGAGTAGGAATTGTGCAGAATGCTGGAGCTCTGGCTCTGCAGCAATTACCTCAGGGGTTGCTGATGAAACATATTGATCAAACCAATGTTTTTCTCTTCACAAAACCTGTTTCAAACCTGCAGCCAGAATGGCTGCACTTCTCTGAGTGATTCCCACAGCAGAAACTGGAGGAAGGGAAGGTTGGCCTAACCTGTCTTCAAGTCTGTGTTTGCTGGTGCTTATTCAGGCTTTAAAAAATGAACAGGCTGAGACTTCAGTAGCAACATTTCATGGAAAAAAGGTGTTACAGGAGCAGGTGTTACATGTTCTTCACATGTGGAATCCTGGTTTCTGCAAGTCAGCTGGAGGTGTGCCAGGGGCCCTGGAGCACCACCATGCCATTGTGCAGCACATTTCATCCCCAGGATTTAACTGCAGGGACTTTGTCTCCAGAGAAATGTGAGCTTCTGCTCAAACTTGAGATTCTCAAGGGTAATTGACCCATCAGTCTAAGAGACATGTTTAAGTGTGCCCTTTAATTCTTACCTGAACTGAAGCTTTTGGCAGCAAATGACTCAGTTGAAATATTTTCTCAGCTAAGGACGTGCTTCTGATTTGGGATTGATGTTCTATGGCACCAGACTTTTCCTAAGGACAGAATTTAAACTTAGCACTGAGTTCCATGTGGCTTGAGCTGCTGAGTGTGCTGGAACCACTAGGAGAAAATATTTGTTTTAATTAATTTTTTTTAACTGCATTCTGCACTTGCAGAAGGGAAAGACTTGTTTTCCAAAGGGAATTTCCACACCAGTTTAGAGTTTGCACGTTGTGTGCTACAGTGTCAGCAGTGCTGTGGGTGGTTTATTTGCTAGGGTGGGAAAGCACTGCTACCCTCAGTAGCAGTGTTGGTGCAGTGAGATGCTGCTGGAAGGGAGGGCTGGTGGCTGTGGTTTACTGTCAGCATGGCAGAAGCAGGCTGTGCATGAGCAGGAGCTCACTGAGCTCAGTTCTGGCTCTGCTCTCCCTCCCAGACAGGCTGCATGTGCTCCTGTGTTTCCCTCCTTGGTACAGAGCAGCAGCACAGCGAGCACCTGGCAGTCACTTGTGACACCCAGGTGCAATCAGTCATTAGTATTCTGCTGCCATGGGGGCTTAATTACTTATCTTCTGCAGTGAGCTGCTCATTGTTTTATGAGCCATCACTAGCATCTCCAGGCTTGTTTCAGCAAACCTGTAGGAAGGTAGAGCTCAAGTCAGTAGCTGCCTACTTTCTTTTTTCTTTCTTTTTTTTTTCTCTTTTTAACCTGTATGAGTAAGATTTAAAATGTGCCCTGAATAATAACTAGAAAAGGTGATGCATTGTAAGCTTTCAAAGATGTGCTTTCCTTTTTTTATTTTATAGCTTTGCAATTTCTTGTGGTTTATTTGCATCAGCCCCTCTGTTCCCAGTAAAACCACAATAATGGCACAAACTGATGCAAATGAAGCAGCATTCTCCAAATTCTGTTCTGGAGCTGTGCAGTGAGTAAGCCTGGCTGTCACGTGCATGGTGGGTGCCCTCTGCAGTGACTCTCAGAGCTGTGGGTGTGATTGCAGCTCCCCAGCCCAGCTCAGCTCCTGGGGCTGGGGACAGAGCAGAGCACAGGGGGGCTCAGCTCCCCAGCAGGGCTGGGCCTGGCCATGTGCTGGGCTGGTTCCTGGCACAGCCCACCGTGGGCATCCTCACCTGGCAGCTCCTGCCTTCAGCTTCCAGAGGAAACTGGGATATTTCCAGCATGGGGCTGCCAGGGTGGCCCTGGGTCTGCACTGCCAAGGACAGGAGGAACATCCTTAATGGCTTAGGGAGAGAGGACACACTCAGTGCTCAGCCACAAGCCGTTGCCATGGCCAAAAATAAATCCTGCATGGCTCTTGTCTGTGTGAAGTTTCAGGAGACAGCAGTGGGTCCCAGCAGTTACTGGAGATGACCTGTTGGTGTAGACAAACAGATCTCAAGGGTGGTGCTGAGTGTTTAATACAGCTTCTGTGGGAATGGGAGGCCTGGCAGCTGTGGCTTCAGAGGAGCCTTCCACAGAACAGCTCAGGTTGGGAGGGAGATGATACAGCCCAGCCCCTTCTTTGAACAACAAGTTTCTTCCCAAGCCTCTTGATGGGTTGGATATTTTCACCTTTTTTTGACTGTTGGAGTTAAGCACAGGAAGAGATGATTTGATATGCATGTAAAAAATTGCTGGGACTTTGTCATGCTGTGAAGCTGTGCTTGCACATTTGTCACTGCACTGGAAAACAAATTCAATGATCTGTGTGGTACCCAGGGCTGTGGTACCACTGGTGATCTTGTGTCATGTGCAAGAGTCAATGTTCAAGAGGCAATGGTCATGCCCAGAAAAGCCATTTCACAGCCTGTCATGGAATATCACAAAGGCTGCTGAGAATAGATTTATCTGATTGCTTCAATCCACCTGAAACTGCTCTTTAGCTGGGAAATACAGAGGCATTTTCTGCAATTCCCTGCAGTCAGTCAGCACCCTCAGCCAAGGGACAAAGTTGGTGCTTTGTGGCCAGGAGATCCCATGCTGGTCCCAGATTCTACAGTCAGTAACTGGGAGGAGGTTAGAGCAGTCTGACAGAGTCACTGGGTTCTCCTAAATAAGGATCTGGATTAAAACCACACCTTGGTGCATTAATAGCTGTTCCATGTTCCAGGTGCTGTGGGAATAAGCACTTCCAGCCCTGCCAAATTCACTGCAGAAAGCTTGGCTCCTGTTGCAAGCCATGTCTCATAATAACAGGATAGAATAAAGCTTTTGTAAAATACTCATTTCCAGATGCCTCCAAAGCTCACAAAAAGTTGATTTTTTTTTTTCTTACAGATATTGTGGATGCTTTATCAGATCCAAAGAAATTTTTGTCAATCACAGAAAAAAGAGCAGACCAAATGAGAGCTATGGGCATTGAAACTGTAAGTAGAGTCAATGACAAACACAACCCACTTCTGTCCATGCTGTGCTCTTTAAATAAAGTGAGCTGGTCCTTCTCCAATCACTGCACCTGATCACTTCTAATTTTCAAATACAAGCTTCTTTGTCTGCCTTATGTCATTTACTGACATACTGACTGGCTTTTCATGGATCACGTTAATACCTCCTTTAGGAGGAGAGATTTTAATAAATGGGGACCAAGTTGTATTTCAGTAAGTAGCTATTTGGAATAGGTTACAAATGCTTTTCTGTAGTGTTGTTTGATAATATGTTGTAATTTCATTGTATTTAAAGTAAGCCACTCAGAAATGTTCCCAGCTTTTTACACTGCAGGCAAAAGAGCAATCCGTGTGTTCTGATGTTTCTTTCAGAGTGACATAGCTGATGTACCAAATGACACCTCCAAGAACGACAGGAAGGGGAAGGCCAACAATCCCAAAGCCACTGTGACTCCTCAGAGCAGCTCTGAGCTCCGGCCCAGCACCACCGCGGGCCTGGGCTCTGGCACCGACGCCAAGAAAGGTACCCAGGTCCTGCTGAGCCCTGAGGGGGCACAGGGCAGCACTCACAGGCAGCTTTCACTCTGGGCTTGCACTCATTCCTGGCATCCTGCCCTTGGGAGGTGTCTGGCTCACTGCAGAGGCACTCAGTGTGCTGCTGAAATGCCTGTGTAAAGGCAAGGCAGCTCTATTTCACACAGTGCCCTCTTGGTGTAGCTGCACGCCTCTGGTGAGCAGCTAGGGGTTTATTTTATCCGTGTGTTGTACACATAACCTGCATGGCTCTGGGAACAGTGCACTAGTAAGGATTCCTGGAGCAGTGCCAACAGGAGTGACTATTATCTGGCATAGTCCACAGAAACTCTTCTGCTGTTTTTCTCCCCTCACAAATCCCTTGGCAGGGTTGCAGAGTTAAGTAATTAAAGGTATTTAGAATTCACTGGAATCTGTAGAGATTTCCCAACAATTAGAAATGTTTTCACAGTGTGGTTTTATTCTGAATAGTGATTATGGAAATGGCATGTTTATTGGAAAAAAAAATTAGATGTGCTCATTTATAAGTGAGTAAGTATTTTTTCCTAACTCTTCACCATTCACTCTACAAAGTCATTTTATACACTCAAATGGGATTATTTGTTTCTCCCATATCATCCCAGGTAATGAAGATTAAGCAAGAAAGCAAATTTGTACAGCTGAATGAAAGACAGTAAATATTTCTGTGAGTGGACCACAGGAGTTAGGATGTGGCTCTCTCCCTTATCCAGCCTGGCCCAAGGGTATTGCCAGGAGGGAGGAGGAGCACAGCGGGCTCTTGGGCTCAAATTCAAGCACGTGTGGCTGGGTACACGCTGGGGAAGGGATCTCCTGAGAGCCCCAGTGCCATTTCCCTGGAGTCATTTGGGGTGAATCAAAGCCTCAGTTGTCTCTGACACCTGAACTCCTTCAGAAGTTGTTCCCTGGTGTGACCCCCAGGTCCCTCCATGCAGTGAGGTGTTTTCATTTCATGTGTCATGACCATTTGCTCAAGTGTTAGTGTTAGTGTGCATTAATCAAGCTTGACATTTGCTGGGCTGACAGCAGATTCCTGCTGGCCATGGAGCCTGGACAGCTGAGGAAATGTTCTGTGTAGTGTTTCTGTGCAGTAAATGCATTAAAATAAAATCCTGAGGAAGCCTGCTTAGAACCCCAGCAGCCTGATGCAGGCCTGAGGGCTCAGTGCCTGACACTCTCCTGACTGCAGTTTTCATCCCTGTTCTTGCATGTTAAAATAGAGCTGCTCATTTCTACGTCCCATGTAATGATCCTTATTTTGTGTTTCTTATCTCTGTGATTTACTAGGATATGAATAATTCTAGCATTGTTAAAATACACAGCTCATCTTGCTGGTAGAAATTACTTGAGCAGCAAAGTGGGGAAGGCTTTCAATGCACAAGAATGTGGGTTTTTTTTGTCTCAGATTTTCAGCAAGAGTCAAATCACTCGTGTTTTTGAAAACTTCAGCCTCTATCTGTGCCTGCATCTGCTCCTGTCCCATTTACTAGACTAATGTTGATACCATATACTTGAGCAGTCGTATGCTCCTAAGAAAAGAAAATATTCATATTCCCTAAGGAGATTGCCTACCTCTCCTCCTCCCCTCTTTTTTTTTTTTTCTTTTACAGTGTCTGAGCATTTTCCAGTTAAATTCACCTTAAAAGCCAGAAAGTCCTTCTCAAGGCAAGGGAAATCTTACAGTCCATAGACATTATTAAGAGCAGTTAACTAAATATGTGTGCAGTGTATTTACACACAGGCCAACATTTCTGTGTGAAACCTCAGGAAAACCTGAAAATTACAACTATCATGGCATTGTATTGACATTTTTATTAACACTTACATGTAGGATGTGCCTAGTAGTTTTTAAAAAACCCTTAATATGTCACAAAGCATTTATTGAAGCATAAACATTCAATGAAATCAGGTTTTGTTTGCATTACAGTTAAAGTGACCAAAACATTTTCATTCATTTCATTTTCATTCTACATAGTACTGTTAGTCTTGTGTGACTGAAATTTCATCAGAATTTTCACTTCTTTTGGTTTTTGTTTCTCCTTCATTTTGTAACTCTCCTTTAGTCTTGGAGCACCCTTCTGCTCCTTTTCCCCTAGCCTGCTGTTAAGCAACATGCATATTTTATTTCTGTGCATGTTGCACAGAGGGTGCAAGGTAATTTTCCCTCCTGTGTTTTAAGCTGAGGAGAAGCACACCTAGCCCCACCCCAGTTTTGTAGTCATGTGTAACCCTACCCAAGAAACTCCCACTGCAGGAAGTGGTGCCAGAGCAATCTCCAGCTAGGGACCAAAATTCTGAAGGTGTTTTAATATTCATAAATGGTTTGCTGTGTTTGCAAAAGTGACCTTTTTTCAGTTCTTTGATTGCTGTGTTTTGGCACTTCAGTCCAGAGCCATAAGAGATTAAAATACACTCATTGATTCAATTCTTTTTCCACAAGGCAATTGATTGAAGAGTGCATGGGAAAGGGAAATTACTGTATTTTAGCTAGATCTTGATGAACAATTTTCTCATTAACCTGTGATTATTTTTTTCATGTGGTGAAAAACATTAATTAATTAATTGCTAAGTTAAATGTAGGTTGCTGGGGTAAAACTCAAATTTTGAATATGAGATATACTAGCATGTATGAAGTTTTAGATAAACTGTATCAAATACCTTCCCAGGTATAGACCTTATTCCTCAAGTGAAGATAGAAGATTTAAAGCAAATGAAGGTAAGAATTGACACTTCTTATCAGGAGGTGCTCCTAATTTTTGTTTTAAGTAGCCAGGATTTTACCTGGTTTAATTCAATATGGCCACAGAAGAATTGATCCAGCTTCTCTTTTTTCAGGCTTACATAAAGCATTTAAAGAAACAGCAGAAGGAGCTGAATGCCTTAAAGAAGAAGCATGCCAAGGTATGATCAGTTAGAGTTCTCTGAGCCTCATTTTAGACAGTTGCTCACTAGCACGGGCAGTTCCCAATGAAATTATAGGAGGAGACCAAAGGCTGGTAGCTGGACTCCCAGGAAAGGCAGGTGTGTTTAAATGGACTGAAATGTGCTGCAGGGAGCACATTTCCCTTGGGCAGCCCTTGCTGTGTGTGCCTGAGGCTGGGTGCACCTTGTGTGACCATGCAAACACCCAAGGTTCCCCCTCCATTGTCAGAACTGAGCATTTGTACACTGATGTTCCCTAGGCTCTAAGGAAACTGCCCATCAAAAATCCAGTGACCTAATGGCAGGGCCTTGCTGTTTTCCAGGAGCACAGTGCCATGCAGAAGCTGCACTGCACACAGATTGACAAAATAGTGGCCCAGTATGACAAAGAAAAGGTGTCGTATGAGAAAATGTTGGAGAAGGCAATCAAGAAGAAGGGGTAAGATTTCTTTTAAATTATTTTTCTTTAGACTTAAAATACATTTGGTATCTTATACTATTGTGGTCTGGACTAAAGTGTTAATAAAAAAGGGCATTGCAGCTTAAAGCAGCATCATACTTCAGCCTGAGAATGAGCTCTAGGAATGGTTCATAAATGCTGGGCTCACTCTGCCTTGCTCCAGTCTTCTGCTGTCAGAATTCTAAAAGTAAAAGCAAGGGATTTGCCTCTAATTTTTATTTCTGTGTTCTGGTGTGGTCTCACTGCACTCCCCAGGCAGTGTCACTGTTGTGTTCAGTGAGAGCAGACACAGGTCCTCAACAGCTCTAGTGACCAGAAAGTGGCAATATTTGGATTTTAGGGGAAAAGCTGACTTTTAAATCCTGACTATTTGAAAATAATAGACTCCTGCTGTGCTGTTGAGTTGAAGTTTCTTTTTGACAAAAAACTTACAGATCCTCAGCTGGGATAGATGAGTCTTACTCCTTTGGCTGGGGTGGAGTTGTTTTGACTTGCACAAGCTGATGGGATATTATCTGTGGGAGTCTCCTGTTTGTCCCAGAAAGGTTCTGGAAGATGCTGATGACTTTAATAGAATGTCTAATTCTAATTTGGAGTTCAGGGGCACGACCTTGCTGCTCACCTGGCAGCAGTTTCTGCTCTCCACCTTTCCCTGTGTCACTGGAGGTTCCTTGAGACAGCGGGAATTATTGGAGTTCCAAACCCAGCTATGCCAACAGTTGCTGCTGATTTCATATTGTTGTCATCTGGCAGCAGCAGCTGGCAGCAGCTCACTCACTGAATACTGAGCATAGATGCCTGCTTGGCACTGGGTTCCTCCAAGAATGCTTTTCCTATAAATCACTTGGAATGGTGGAGGGGGTTTGAGTGCACATGCTGTAAACTGCCAAAGGAACAGAAGCAGGACTGTCAGAAGTAAACAAGGTGAGGAGAATTCTCCTCACTGAATTACTGGAAGCTCACAGTTCCTGCTGTACTTTTTTTGTTCAAGACAGGAGAGCTGTAAGCACACAAATACTTAAAATCTATGGAGTTTCTTCCAGAAAATCACTACTTCTCCAAGCAGAGAGGGGCCAGCTGCAGGATTGATTAATTTAATGTGACTTTGATTCAATTTCATTGACTGTAACACAGCAGAAGGTTACTGATACAGCTGCATTTTTAGTTACAGTCAGGTTATTTCCTACAGTGGCAGAGAAGTGAGCTCTGGGCATTGCACCAGGATTATTGTGGGGCAGAAAGGTTTCCCTGAGCTCTGGTATTTAAGGATCTCAGTGTTCCTGTTGGCCTGGGGAGGAGCCAGTGCCTCTGTCTGTCCAGACAAAACAGCCAAGGAAGGTGTGCCAGGAAGTTCAAGGGGGGAAAGGCTGTCTCTGTGCAGTAAATATGGGGAAATCCTGGATAACAGTGCTCTCCAAATCACCCCAAAAGGGGACAAGTATCAGAGCAGTCCATAGTTTGATTCACAGTTTGAGGTCACTTCATTAGCTACCTGCAGCATCTTCTCTTACATAATGCATGGACACCAAAGCCTTTCTGCTAGTTTCATATTATGAGTTTGAAATAAAACTGGAAATGGCCACTCCAGAAGCAGCTTCAGTGCAAAGCCAGACACTGTTCCTTACCCCAGTTCCATGCTTCCATGGGCTCCAGAGCTCCAGTCACCTGATGGCTCTTTCAGTTTCACAAGACTAGCTGTGTGCATCTGATTAAAGCCAGATCAGAATCAGTACAGACAGACTTGCAGTGAAACACTTTTTAATGCCACAGCAGAATATGAAGGGCTTCCTGCAGGGTGAGCCCTGAAAGCCCATCCTGCAAGGTACCAATGCCCAGCCCAGCTGTGCAGAGTACTAAAGGACATGCTCAAAAGGGAATGCATTGGCTGACACTTGGGAATTTTATTGAACCTAAGTGATCTGATGAATCCAGAGTCCTGGGTTCAGTGGGTACAGGACATGCTCCATTTCCTTGGCTATCAGTCTGGAGCATTTGCAAGGAATAAAAGTTGTAAGAGAACTTGTAGAACATATTTTCAAGGCATTCATATTGAAATTGTCAGATTATTTCCTGATAAAAAGGCCTTTGATAGGTGTAAAGGCAGCTTTCTCTTCTGATCTTGTTGTGCACTTTTTTTGTGGTCCATTTCTGCCACATGGTGTGACAAATGCCAACTGCATATTGTTCAGCAAAGCAGGATTTTTTAATCACATGCTAATTCACTGACAGATGGACAGGATTTTGCTCCCTGTGCTATTTCTGTCATGCACTTGAAATGCTTACAAATCCCAGAGGGGCATATGGGAATAGGTATGGTTGTGTTCCCTCTCTGAACTGGAGTCAGGGCACATAAAGATCCTTCTGGTTGATTGGGCTGCCCAGAAACCCAAGGGTGTGTGTAAGGCTGGGAGGTGACCCTGGATTGGGCTGGCCCTGGCTGTTTGTCCCCAGCTGTGACTCTGGTTCAGCCATGGGCTGTGCCACTCCAGCTGGGGACAATCCCATCAGTCCCATTCCCATTATCCCAGGCCCCAAATGGGCTGGGAGCTGCCTTGGCACAGGATGAAAGCTGTGATCACCAAAACCAAATATTCCATGGCAGCCACACCTGATCCCAGTGTTATCAGAGACACTTCCCTTTCAGCTGCTGGGCTTTTCAGGCACAGGTAACAGTGGTCAGAACCTCTCTCTATGACTTTAGATTGCTTGAAGTGTCAAATCAGTGTTCAGTTTTGTAGATTTGCTCTGGGTAGAAAATAAATGACGGGTGGCCCTTGGGAAAACAAGACACACTATTTTCAGTCAGGGCTTTCCTGGTACTGTTTGATGATGACATTTTCTGTTAATTTCCATAAGTTTAGCCGTACTTTGATATGAAAATAGGATTTAAACTTGTTAAGAGTTTCACAAATCTCCTTTTCTGGAGCAAACATGGATTAATGTGACTGCAGTCAGCAATGACCATCATTCCAGGGCCAGCTGCAGCTGATAAATGAGCATGTCCCTGTCCAGACACAGAGCTGCAGCACTTTGCAGCAGAGGGTGATCCAACTCAGAAATGTTGCAGTGATGTCCAAACAGACTTCTCTCAAAACACTGTTTTATTCCAGTAATAATTCCAGCCCCTCCTTTGCATTCACTTATTCTCACAGAGGGACACCCACACTTTCTGTAGGTGTCCAAATTTGGTGCACCCGATCACCCTGGGAGGTAATTATTGAGATTGCATGGTTTTATCTGCCTCAAACTAAATACAAGTAAGCAAATTACTTTTCAAACAGAGTCTAAAATCGTGGCAAGGATAGGCCTGTAAGTTTGCAGGCAGAAACTGGTTTCTCTTGGCAAGGCATTATAAGCCTGGACAGGGATCCAAGTGTCATAAATGGAGATGCCTGACACATCCTCAGCAACAGAATAATTGCTGGGCCAATCTAGAATTAATCATGTGGTGTTTGAATTGACTGATCATTTATCCAACAATATTTTGTAAGTTGTGAATGGATTGCCAGAAGAAATAATTTCATTCCAATACGGTGCCGCACTTCAACTTTGATTAACATTTTAATTAGTAAGTGCTGACTGAATGGGGAGATGTTTAACTTGTGGCACACATTTGCAATTTCTCTTTTTTTTTTTTTTTAGAGGAAGTAACTGCGTTGAATTGAAGAAAGAAACGGAAATTAAAATTCAGACACTAACATCAGATCACAAATCTAAGGTAAGCAAACAGCCAATTTTAACACATGCAACTTCTGAAAGAGAGATTTTGAGACCCAAGTGGTAGTTAATTTTCTTGGAAGCATATGAATAATTTTCAGCAATAACAACACGTTGAAAAGAATGGGAGTAATCTAGTGTCTAAAAGTGTTTCTTAAAAACTTTTTTAAAGCAACATCAATTTCCTGCTGTTTTGAAATTTTGAAGAAAGCACCATATTCATGCCTTGTGCAGTGAAACTGATCATTTGTATCAGCTCTAGTTAAGCAAAGAGAATATGTGTTATATGAAATTTGGATGCTAAACACATTCCCAAAATACATACATAAAGAAATTTCTATTTCATTTTCCATCATTGTTGCCTTGTCTTTGTAGTCAGTTTCTGAGGGAATGAGGAGCCCAAGCTGCTCTTGAACCAAATGCCTTCCTGTTTCTAGTGTTGTTTTGTTTTGTTTCTTTCCCATGGCTTCATTGCTTTGTTTTCCCCAAGGTCCTGGGGAGTCACCGTGCCCTGGGACTCAGCCTCAGCGGATTTAGACAAGCTGTTCTCAGCTCCTGGCTGCCCTGGAGATGCTCAGAGCTGTTTCCTCTGTCCTTGTATCCCTTTGGAGGGCTTCTCCAGGCCAGGCTTTGCAAGCTGGCCAGGCTAGAGGTGCAGGGACACCAGGAGCTCACCCATGGACACATCAGCTGCAGGGAGGGCAGCACTGGAGACTGACCCCAGCAAAAGCTGAAGCCTGTGAAAAGAACCAGACAAGAACAGAAAATACACACAAACACAGTCACATCTTTGGGGACAGAGCAAGTTAATTTTTATCTGGCCTTCTTTGAACTTTATTCTCTGGTTTTATTATTTCATGGAGAGCAGATCCTCATTTTCTAAATAAGGCTTGCTTTCTTGCTGCCCTCTCAGCTGTAGATGTGGCAAACCCCCCAGGAACAAAACCTAAAGTATTCTCTTATCTCTCTGTCTTCTTCCCCTATGAAAAGTCCAGAAGCTTTCCTTAAATAAAAGCAAATTTTAAGTTAAGTCAAAAACCAAAAAATTTCATTCCTGTCTTAGTGAAATGAACTCTCTGAGGAGCACTGGCTCCCAATCATCCAGACATAAGTTCCAAAACTCATTTGAAATTACATTACACAGAAATCGATTTGCTCTGATCTCTCTCTCACCTGAATCACTCATAGTCTGGAATTAGGTGTCATTTGTACACAAGGAACATCCAAATGTTCATTAATCTTCCAAATCCAATAAATGTGACTCATGTTCTCCCTTTTCATAAATATATTCAGTTTCTGAGGCCTGTTCCTTTCAAAATCCTGCTTTCAAAATGGTTCCCTTTAATTTAATCCATACCTGGAAAAAAAGATTGATTTTTTTGTCCACTCCCATGTCAGGTTTTAGGATGACATTTTGAAAGGAGACTTAAATGTAAGATTTGAAATGTAAGACTTCAATATAAGACTTGAAATTTCAAGCTTCTGATTATTGGATAATTCCCAAAGAACTCCTCTGCAAGTCATCCCCCTCTGAGGATTCCTCTAATGATTTTCAATGTCCTGCTCACTGTGGTTCCATCAAAATTCTCCAGATTATTCACCAACCTCTTTTGTTTCACCTGCTATATGTGGCCTCTTGAATTATTCCTGGAGATCATTCGAAGTTTGCAAGCAACAGGTTGGCAAACAGTGCTCAAGACCATAGGGAAATTAACTCTTATCTTAGATGAAGGTAGGTGCAATTAAATTAGATTAAATTCTGAGATGCTGAATGCATTACACTGATATACTGGGAGTTTGATTAATTAACAGTTGTTCAGCATTTCTCAGCATTTGGCCCACTAATTTTGATATATCAGATTCGAACATAATTCATCTTTAATTACAGCTCATGTCCTCCACTACAGCTCTGTGCCTGCCGACACCTTGAGCACCAAAGAGACCTTTTCATTTCCAAAGCTCCTCCTGTCATGAGGAAACGTCCAGCCCGAGTTTGACATAAAATATTGAAATGAAATCTGAATGTCCCAGCATGTACTTCCCACACAACCTAGCAAATGCAAATTACCCGCCTGCATTAGCAAAGTAGGTCCCGATATCAAGAGGGCAGAGGATGAAAAAGAAAAAACGAAAGATTACTTCAAAGATCATTCCTGCTTGAACTTAGTGACTAAACAAACTTCTTGCATATATGCTGTGCAGAGGAAGGTTCCTTATCAGGACTTTAATTAGTCTCTTAGGCCCGGTGTAGGAGCAGATGAAAGGACAGGCTCACAAACTCAGGCTGCAGAACAGGAAGGAGAGAAGGAAGCTAATGGTTGTTTTTCCTATCCTTTAGGACAAGCAACACTGCCTTAATAGCAGAAAGTAGGACAAGAGCACAGCCCAGTAAAAATTAAATAGTCATTTCAGCTATGCTGCTAATAAATTGGAGAAAAGCAGGGATGCTCTCTGAATTTACCACAGCTGAACTTTGAAGTGTATCACAGATCTGCAGCAGAACTGGATTTCAGATGATTTAATGGCCATGAGTTTTAAATTCTTTGGAATCTGAGTCAAATTGGATATTTAAAGTCTTATAACTGGTGTTTGGCACATGCCTTGCATCCTTCTCACAGGTTATATCTTGCTGTACCTGAAATGAGACTTCTGCCTTGGTGGAGATGTAATAAAATAAAGTTTCACATTTCAAGCTTCACAGGAAAGTTTGTTTTACAAGGAGGTGTACCTGCTTCTTAGGCTGCCTGCTGCTTCTGAAATTAGCAGCACATCATAGCACATCTGTCCATGAACACAGGCAGAGTGTTCTTCTGATTATTTCCTCCTTCTTAGATTAAATACTTTATCTAAGTATTCTTCACTGTCACCTTGCAGGCTTTTGTCTTTGGGAGTTGGACTCAAAAGTTCTATGAGATATGATGTGATCCTGGGGTATCAGTGTACCTGAGATTCAGAATTCCTACCTTTAGGCTCCTCTGTGGTTTACAGCATTCACCATTTAAAAGCAATTTTCTCGTTATTCATTTGCAATGAGCCCTTGAGTCTTTGTCCCTCTGTGTTTGTTCTGGCTTTGGAAACTCTCTACAATTAAGTCACAAAATACTCACTTCCACCATGCCTGTCACTATTTATTTCACAATTTATTTATTTTAGTTTATTGTCATGCTTCTCTTTTTGTGCTAAGTTCATTTTGCATTTTCTCTACAGTGTAAGGAGGCCTTCAATAAAAGCAAACTCTTGTTTGTTTACTGAATGCCTGTGGTGGTGGTGAACACTCAGCTCCTGCTGCCTGGGCCACATAGCAGCACTTCTCTTTTGGAAATACTGACAATTTCTGTGACTGTGGGAGTTTGCTGAGGGCACAGTCCCTTTGCTGCTGTGCTCCAAATTACACCCAGCATTTTGGACTGATCTACCTGCACCATTTTGAATTCAAATCATGGATGGAGCTGATTCCATCTGGAAACTCTGTACTGAAAATAAATCAGGAATGTGTTTTCCTAAACCCTTCAGCCATGGCTTTTAGCCCTCCCGAGTCCATCCTAGTTGCCCTAGGGTTTGGTGAGCCAGATGAGGTCACTGTTGAGAGGAGATTCATACAACCTGACTCGAGTGTCTTGGTGCCTGAGGCCCTGGGATGTGAGAGGGGCATTTCCAGAGAGTGTGAGAGTGATAAATCCTGCTTTGGACCTGCCCACATTTTCCCATCAGCAGTACCAGGAGCGTGGGCTGAAGTGCCTTAGGTGGTGCTGTGGGTGAGCTGGAGTGTCTGCCCCTCAACTTCTGAAAACCCCCTCTGAAAGTTCATTTTGCATCCTTCACAACATCCAGGCATTTATTTGTACTCATTTTAAAACTGAATCCTCATGTTTTTCAGGCTCTGAAGGCACTGCTGATGAGCACCTTATTAAAAACACTACTCCCACAAACTGCCCCACATCCTACATATGATTTCATGGCTGACAGGCTCTGGGCTTAGTTGTGCACTTCCCCACAGGCACAAAAAGAAGCATGGCTCATTTTGCTGCAGGCACACTGACTCTTAAGCACCCTGATCAGTTGGGCTTGTGTTAGTCATGCCAACTTCTGCCTCAAAAGGCTTGTGTTGTTTTCTGCAGCAAACTCCAGGTTGCTCTCCATCAGCTGCTTGTACCTGTTTTAGTATGAGACCACCATTTAGCTTTAGTAGTTAAGTGCAAATCTGGTAGTAGTCATCCTGCTCTTTCCAGAATTACTCACTTCTTTATTTCATTAGATCCCTTCTTTATTGGGCAAGATGAGCTTTAGGTGAGAGGCCCTTCAGAGGAGCCTCTCCAGGGCAGAATGGAGACTGGGGCTGATAAAATCTCCACTTTTTTCACCTTCACCACCATGTGCAAGACAATCTGTTCTTCATTATGCAAACCTCAGCTAAGATATTTAGCTGGGGTTTGCATAATTCTCTCACTTTCATTCTGTCACCATTCTCTCACTTTCTAAGCAAAATGGTGGCAATTTTTGTTAAAAGGGATCGAGTTTCCTTTCATGGAAGATGACCCAGATGTTATTGGTTGTAGTTGAAATGGTTACCTGAAGGTGGGATTTATTGGGAGGCACATTTTGTATACCATTTATGGAGAAGTAGGATAGCATGTCAAAATACCTAAAGATAATCATTAAAGGTTATTAAAACATATCTTTCTATTAGCTTCTTTTTGAAATCAATGAGCGCAAGATATTATAATAACAACTCTGGTGATTTAGGCTTCTTAATACTGTCTCTTGGGAACATTCCAAAACTTTAATCTCATTATTCTTGTGAGGCTTGGGAGATAAGCAAGAGAAGAATACTTGTCAGATTCCCTGCTGACTTAATGGCTGTGAAACAAAGATAGGTAGCCCATCTTCAGATTCAGGTTGTACTAAATACAGGATTTCTCTGTAAATGCTCTGTGTTTGTGAAACTGTCTCCACAAAATCAAAGGCTATCTTTAGGCCTTCAGAGAAATCCTGCTCGCTAGGTTTTTCCATTGTTAAGTTCAGTACTTTCAATACACATATTTTTCTTGGCAACAAAAGCGTGAAGCTGTTTTATTATTCGCTTGATGTTAGAGAAGGCATTAAAACAATGGTAATACAGTGAAGAGCCTATTTATTCAGCCACTCTATTCAGGGCACTTTAGGTAATAGTGTCTTAATAGCAGGGTTTGGTTTACATCGTTTTTATACCCACCCAGCAGTGCCCTCAGTGGCTTTGCTATCTGTGGAGCAGCTTCATTTGTGCAACTTCATTTTTCACAATTTAGCCGTGTTCTTTAGAACCTGTTTTATGCTTGTCTTTGCATCGCCTTCAGCAACAGGAGGAGTTGTTTTGGAGCCTCTAACAGGGCTGGTGTTACCTCCCTGCAGGTCAAAGAGATCGTGGCTCAGCACACCAAGGAGTGGTCTGAGATGATCAACACGCACAGCGCCGAGGAGCAGGAAATCCGCGACTTGCACTTGAACCAGCAGTGTGAACTGCTGAAGAAACTGCTCATTAACGCTCACGAACAGCAAACCCAGCAGCTGAAATTCTCCCATGACAGGTGAGCAGGGCAGCGCTGCCTGGTAGCGAGCGCTTGGTTTGGGTCTGCTCTGTGTAATGCTTTAGTTTTTTGCATTGCCAGCTCCAAAGGCACTGGGTGAATGCAGGGTAGAAGAGGAAGAAGCAGCCATGCAAGGGTTAGGTAGTGTCCTGGTGAAAGACGTGTCTGCCAGGGAAGGCAGGAACCTCTCGGAATGGAAAATGTGACACCCTTCCCGCCAAATTATTATAACTCTGAAATCACGAGGCTGTCAGGCAGAGCTGTGGGAACAGGAGCAGCAGTTCTTTACTGTGTGTGACTGACAGACAGACAGACAGACAG
>JAHXMQ010012337.1:23110279-23151734 GCA_020466415.1 Ammodramus savannarum pratensis | reverse complement strand
GCGTTAATAAGGTCCCAGTGCAAGAGCTGCTCTTAGGAGCAGGGCCTCGCTCATGGTAGGAGAATATCAGAGCAGGCAGAACCCCGCAGTGGTGGCAGATTCTCCCCACAGCGACCGCAGAATCTCCCCCTCGATCCCACCAGCCAGAGGAGCTGAGCCCAGCCTCACCCCCAGCCAAAATTTCCCACTACGTCTGCCCTCCAGAGGAAAGCCCCTCAGCTAGGAGAGTACATCGGCATCCTTCCCCCACCTTGGCCATTTATTTTGTTTCTCTGAGGTACCCAGTCATTATCGTCTCTTAGCAACAAATGGCACAAAATTCCCTGAGAGAAAGAAACAAAAAGGAAAATTCTAACCTCCAACAGGTAGATGTAGGAATGGGCTTCTTAGCTGATTTAGATCATCTGAACCTCCTTAAAGGCAGCAGGGATGATGAAGCATTTGTAGTTTGCATTGACTTTACTCAGGAGCTTCAATTTGGAGGCTGAAAACCAAGAAGTATAAAATACAGAAATATCCTTTGGAGTTGCTGCCAGCTGGGAACTCGTTTATAGCACTGCTGGCTGTAAAGAAAGATCCATGAGAAGTGAGGTCAAAAGGGGCTGCAGGATAAGCTACATTAGACTGATGTGTTATCTTCATACAGTATCTTGCTATAATCACACAGAAGACACTACATGACGCTAATGCTTTTGTAATTAACCATCCTGCCTATTTGGAATCAAATAAATCCATTTTATAGTCACAGTGCTAAAAATGGTGCTAAGTAGGAGATATTTTTTTATCCTATGTTCTCTTATCTGAAGCAGCCTAAAAGTATATGGACATAAAATATATGTGTACACAAAATATATATATTCATACGTGGAATCATACGTAATTGTCTTCAGTACCTTTCACATAAAAATCATGGGGGGAAAAGAAATGAAACTAATCAGATTTGAAGAAGGAATTGGAATGATTTTTTAAATTCCTGAGCAAAAAGCAGCATGTCTCTGCATCAGAGAGAACACATGCTGGGAGCTGCAAGCTTCTCATCCAGCAAAGAATTGTCCCAGCAAAAGGCTTGTACTGAGCTCATGTTTATGTTAATCTCTGTGCTAACCCATCTCTTCAAGCTGTCCTGCAAAACATACCCAGTCAAATAGCAAGTCCACAAGCTGTTAAATTATTATACAAATTCATCATTCAAAAACTATTAGCCAGAGGAAGGTGCAGTCCTTGGTTCTGTACCTCTAAGTCTTGGCAGCATCAGCCCAGGAAATCACATCACATCACTTTCCTTTTTTTGAGTCTTTTTTTCCATCCTGTTTGAAATTCATCAGAATGCTTGGAAGATGATTTACTAATATATGGCCTGTAAAAGTAAGTTTTTTGTTTTCTTTTCCCTACATAATTCCATGTTCTCTTAACTTTGGTAGAAGTTGTCATTTCAGCCTACCAGTATATATATGCTAAAGCAAAACTTAATTTTTTAAAAAAGCTTTTTTCTCATTGTTTAATCTTTGGGTTTAGAATTTCTGTATCTGTATGTTGTTTAAGCATCCCTCTATTATTTCTTGTATATGATTCTTATATTCTTAGCCTGCATTTTGCCTTCTTGTTAGAAATCATTTGTGTTCAGTCCATGCATTGCTCTGTGTTTAAAGGCACTAAGAACCAGATGTGATAATTTGCATCCATATAAATATCAAGAAGCCTCTTTGTTCAGCTGTCCCAGGAGCAACAACCTTTAATATTCTTTCTGCTTTATTCATTGCAATTTAGTGTGTTTCTGCTTATTTGGGAATTATGTGCAGACAGGGGATTTTGCTTTTAAAAACAAATTTAAGGCTGTGTCTGAATCTATGAATATTTCAGAAGAATTTGGACTGTGAAATATTGAAATGTGAATAACAATGCCCCAAAGAGGCATCACACTTGATGATTTGTGAACCTTTTCATGTAATACATTGTGTGTAGGAGGACGTGTCCTTGTTTCTGGAGGCCAGGAGACAGTGCAGGTGTGTCCCCAGGAGCAGGGGATCTGTGAGGGCAGCATGGGGGCAGAGCAGGCTCTCAGCAGGCTGTGCTCACCACCTCCCTCTCTCTGAGCTGCCTAATCAGCTGGAGAGCACAGCAGAGGCCACAGGGCTGCAGCAGAGATCAATAATCTCAAATTATGCCTGCTGTAGGAAAGGTGCTTTCCCTCCATGGCAGCACAAAAAGCAATTTCTGTCTGTGCTTTGGGCTCATCTGAAAACAAAGCAGAAGGAGCAGATACTGCTCAAAACCTGCAGGCGTGCTGAGCCCCTGCCTCCCCAGACTGAGCTCCCTTGGCTGATCTGGAGGTGGGGATCCTGCAGCAGCTCTGGAACTGGGGACATGAGGCTGTTACTCACTAGCATTATGTACTCCAGATAAAAGAACCTGAGAGAGAGAGAGAGAAATTGTGTGGTGGTTTGTTTTTTTTTATTAGAAGAAGAGAGTTCTATTTATTCAAACAGTACTGGTGTCAGAAAATGACATGTTAATGCACTTTGATGTCATCTAAATATATATATATAAATTCCAAGGATAGACTGTCATGCTGAAAAAGTTAAGTATCCCTTCAAAATGTTTGTATAAATTTCATGTTTGTATAAATTTCAGAGGTGCAGTCACTATGACTCAGTAGAGAATCAGCAGCTAAATCTTGCAGTGCCACATATTTCAGAATCCTTTTTTCTTTTTCATTTCTTTACAATCCTGGCTTATCCACTTCTTCCAGTTGCAGGAATCACCACTGCTGTGGGAGGAAAGTGTTTTTGCTGGAGACAGCGTGATGTGTTGGCCCTGTCAGCCACCTCCATGGCCAATGCCTCATTTCTAAATCATCGGTGATGCACAGTAGTCCTCTAATCCTCTTAACTTATTCCACTCTAAACTTGTATCTGATGCAAACAGCCTAAGTCACTTTGAACACCTACACTGACTTTTTTCATATCCTTCAGCACAGTAATCAAAATAAATTATTTCAGCACTCCTCTTAAGACAGTGTGTTTGAAAATCACTTCCATTTCAGTGAGGAAAATAAAAGCTTTCATTTGAAGAAAGGATTGTTGGAATGAAATATGTTTTCAACACATCATTTTTTTTACAACCCAGACTAATTTTTGCTGTGATACCACTGCTTGTAAATCTGTATCCAGGAAATGTTCAACCTTATGAACTCTTGGAGGGAAAAGAAAAAAAAAAGTAAAAATTTTTAAAAAGCTCTCTGTTTTCATAGGAAAGACTAAAAGGTTCACTGAGCCAGTAGGAGAAACCAAACACAAGCCTGCCCATGGCCTTAACCCCTTTTTTCAGGCCTACAGTCCCAAAGTAGAATTTTAAAAGGAAGAGTGTCAGCTCAACCACAAATAGCAAACATTATTATTGTTGATACTGCTGTTACCTTCTGACTGCAGGATTAGTACATTTTTAGGCAGTTGTAAAAGACAAATTGCATTTTTGATAGTAGCTTGTACTAGGACAACTCATATAATAGTGAGAAAAGAGAGTATTTTGTACCCTTTTACAATATTCAAAGTGTGAAAATGCTTTGAACTCATCTTTCCAACTATATTCTCTGGAATAAATGGAGATTTCTGGTTGCCTGGTCAAACTGTGTAAGGAAGGGAATTTTAGTGTTGTTTTTTCCTTCCTCTTCCTTAAAACTTCAAGGGAAAAGTAACCCCAATGTAGAGGAACCCAGCCTCACAACATTGCACCTCAGGCATTAATGAGTGTGTTTGCTTTTCCCAGGGAAAGCAAGGAGATGCGTGCCAACCAGGCTAAAATATCCATGGAGAACAGCAAAGCCATCAGCCAAGACAAATCCATCAAAAACAAAGCTGAGAGGGAGAGGTGAGTATCCCTTCCTGACAAGGGAAGAATGCTGCCAGAGGCTGACAGGGGAAGCTGTGAATTAATTCCATTAAAACCATGCTTTTATGGATGCAAATGAAGGTCAAAAGATTGTGCTGGATAAATTTTTAGATGACCCTTCTAGGAAAAAATGGTGATTTTCTCATATTTATCCTTTTAATAATTCTAGTACTCAGTACTTCAAGAGCACTGTATTTTTTTGCTTTTTCAGTGAGATGAGGGCCTGACTGAGAAGGGAGCAAAAGCAGAATCTACACGATGATGTCTTACAGGCCTCTGGGGTTTCCCCTTCACTTTGGCCTTGCCATCTGGCTCGTTCTTTCCTTTTGTACATCCCTCCCTGGCACTGGGCTATTTTGGTCCCACAGCTTGAGCCAGGTCCCCTGAGTGCTGCACACCCCAGCTCATGAGCAGGAGGAGCTGTCAGAGCCCTTGGTAACTGTTTGCTGTGTTGTGTCAGACCTCACTAATGACTCCCAGGGAAATCTGCTCCCAGATCTGAAAGCAGTTCTGGTTTGTGGGCTGAATCAACTGTTTGAACTATTTTTGTTCTCTGTCGTGGCAGAAATCCTAGGCAGAGATGCTTTTTTTTTTTATGTAACTATTAATAACATATTTATATTTTTGCATAAATAGCAGCTTTAAGAAGCTTGCACTATTGATAAGTGTAACTTCACTTATGATCACCAAATGACTTTTTTCCATTTCCACTCTTAAGACACATAGCACTTTTTTTTTTTACCAAAACTGACAACAGACTGCAGCAAGGGATGGACAAATTAATTAATTAATTAAACAATTTTTTTTTTTTAAGTTTTGACCACCACTCTTGAGTAAGGAAGAAGCAAACTTCATTCACAGCAGTCAAGCCTTCAGTCATACTGCCAATATACTTGGAAATCTCTTAAGTGTAAAGGTCTGAACCAGAGGAGTGTACAATTTGCCATTAGTCCCACCTGGTACAGATAATCAGAAAATAAAATACACCTGAAGACTTTGTGATTCTCTCTGTTGCAGCTTTTGGGTTTATTTTTTTCCAATGTTCTTCATGGAGAACATTTTCATTTTTTTCAGGCGTGTCAGAGAACTGAACAGCAGCAACACAAAAAAGTTCCTGGAAGAGAGAAAAAGGGTAACTATAACCTTGAAAGTCACTGGGCACTGCTTCTGGATGTTCTTTTTCATTCCTCTGTTGAGAGAATGAAAAAGATTCTCATTCTGTGTTGAGAATCCAGCTCTGGTAGATTTTTGTCTTTGCTTTGTTGGACATACTAGTAAAATAAAAGATCTGACATCTATACAAGACAAAGCTATTTTGAATTAACAGAATTACTGTTCATTCCTGTGTGTTTGCCAAGTCTATGTATTATGTGCAATATGTATAATATGTATTTATTAATTCTATCTATTAATAATATAATAATATTAAGCTTTTATTAAGTTTGGGTGATACAGTAGGCCTTCTGCAATGTTTTATGCGACCTAAATGGGACAAGACAGCATGCATGTGTGTATCTTTCAAGCAGGCTTTTATTTTACTTGTTAATAATGTGTTACGTTCTCCCTCCCATTATTTTCTCTCAATCGCAGCTGGCAATGAAGCAGTCAAAGGAAATGGATCAGTTGAAAAAAGTTCAACTTGAGCACTTAGAAGTCTTGGAGAAGCAGAATGAGCAGGTATCTTGTTTTAAAGGCTTAGGAGAAAAGCAAGCTAGAGAAAACAGTAACCAAAGTCAGGCTGAGTAGAATCCCTCTGAATGTAAGTCCTTACTAAACTGGACACTTGTTCCTGGGCACTGCCTACTGTGGGAGTCAGAATGAAGAGGTGACGTAAATGATGATGCAGCAGCAGGTTTGTTTCAGCTGATCCTGTGGGAGCTGAGCTGCTCAGCCAGAGTGCCCTTCCAGCTGTTCAGCCACACTGATACTCCTTAGCCAGATATGACAGTCACTAAGGACCCAGCATATCCATTTTAATTACTCCCCAAAAGTAATCAAGCAAGTCGGTTTACTTCATTTTGGAACTTACATTTCTAGCACTGATTGAAAAATTAGAGGAGGAACGTGCCCAGAGAGTCTCTGAACTGCGAGAGACAGTGAGTTTGGACTGAATTCTAGAGGTGTACAGTAGCATGGGGAGTTTTATCTGTACTAGTACACCCTTTCCTAATTAAAATACCTTATTATTTTCTGCCAGTTTATAAGCTCCTTTTTTTTTAATTGAAAAACTACTTGGCAAGGAAAGGGAAATTCTAATCTTATTTCTGGTGGAAGCAATGCTACGTTCTGAGCAGTTCCCCTGCTGAAAGGTTGAGCCAGAGGAGCTGGAATAATTGCATGGACTTGCAGTACTGCACTTAAAATGGGAACTTCAAGGGGAATATACCCAGCAGTTCAGTGAGGTGGGAGAGAAGGGGAGCATTTAATACTCACTACTGTTAAGGGTACTATGTACTCACTTCTTATTTGGTAAATGTTCAGACCTTGAACTCTCTGGAAGACACCATAGTAAAAATTAAAGCCATCTTGCAGAGAGATAGGGAAGGGAATAGAACAGGCAGATCAGGTATTTCCAGTGTCAGGAGAGAGCCCCAAAGCTGCAGCTGGGTAGCTTGCAGGGGGAACAGCACTCTGAGATCTCAGGTGGCTGCCAGCACCGAGCCCCAGCCAGCAGGGCTGTGCTGGTCACTGCACCTCCTCCTGGGTGACAGCCACGAGTCCCACCCTGATCCCTCACAGGGCTGCTCTAGGTGCCATCTCCAGCATCCAGCACGAGTGGATCTGGCTGTCAGTCTGCTCCTGAGCAGCATCTAAAGGCAGGGAGACAGCACCTGGGGGAGGCAACAGCTGGGGCAGGTGTTTGGGTCACGGCAGATGTGTAGTGTCACTGTGATAGCTGCCCAAAAAATGATGGGCTTGATCCAGAGCTATGGTGTTATCAGTTCTTTCTTTCCATTGGCTTCAGAGAGCTTTGGATCAGTTTTTAAAGATACATAAGGAGAGGAGAGAATGATTCTGATTGTACTTTTGACCATAGTGTGAAAACCATGTTCTGTGTAAGGGAGCTGGGATCAGTGTGAGTCACTGACTGGTCACCTCTTGGAGCAGTTAGAGACATCCTCACCTGGGCTTACAGCTCTGCAGCTGAGGGGTGGCAGCAGCCTACGTGAGCTTGCTCATTTGCCATTTAAGTCAGATAAATCATCAGTTATTAAATGGAATAAGCTCCTCTGTGTGCTGGTAATCACTCCTGTGTGGGCTTGTGGGGGCCTCCACCACAAGGGTTGTCCTTAACAGCTTTTTAACTCACTCTAATTTTATCCATCAGGGTATATCTTTCCACACATGCTGTTTGGACCATTTCCTTGTAGCCCCAAAATTGCACCAGTGCACCCCCCAGCTGGCTCTGGTATCACTGTTATAGACACTAATGTATGGAAGTTAGTTGGATCCTGGTGGTGCTTGTTTATTGTGGATTTTGAAACACTTTTTTTTCCTGATCGAACAAGGCAAGAAAATTTTCATACAAATATACAATGGAGAAAAGTAGAATTATGGGTGGAAACAGCCTTCAGTACAAAATGTTGTAAATTTGCATTTGTTTTGTTTTATGTATGTTTTTCTTGCATTAATTTTTTAATCTCACTTCAGTTTTCATTCATTTAATTTGCTTCTTGTTGTATTACTCGATTTTGACATTTTTATTTTTGTACAAACAGCTTTTGAAATCCTGTCATGCAGTGTCTCAAACACAAGGTAGGATGGATGTATAATAAGCAAACTATTATTTCAGTGTGCTTTCCTTCTAAATTAAATCATTATCATTGGAGCCCTCCTTGTAAATGCAACCATTGGGAAGTGCCATTGACACAGTGAGCACAGTGCTAATCTTGTTTGCACACAGATATTTGAGCCTGACACAATATTAGCAGTATTTGTGCTTTAGCATCTGAAATGCAGATGAATATGAACAGTGATGCGCAGAGGAAATATTTAGAGATTAACTTGTACATTAGCTGCTGTTACTGAAGATCTGCTTAGAGTTCTAAATTGTGTCTGTGAGAGTGTCTGTTGATGTAAGGAAAGTATTTTAGTGTTAGCACACATATGATTAACTGCTAATGCTGATAGTCAGACAAAGGGTATCCACATATCTCAGTATGGTAATAAAATAAGCAATTCCACTCTAAGAATAGCCAAATATAGAATAGGTGGCTGGAAATATCTTCCTAGTGTCTGTGGAATAGCACTTTAAAATTCACTTCAAATTCCAACATGTTACAAGCTCTGGCAATTACGCTTTACAATGTGGCTGTGCTGCTGTGGCTTCCTAAATAATCGTTACTCCAAGAAATCGCTATTAACCCCTGTGTTTCCAAGGGAAGGAGCTGCACTGGGCTGGAACATCTCTTTGTGCAGCACTGCCTGATCTGGATCACTCCCTTGAACTGATAACATCTTGCACTACTGGCAGCACCTACTGTAACAACATTCATTTATGGACACATAATAATGAAAAAACTCTCATTAGGCTAGGGAAAAAAAATAAATATATATTTTTTTACTGCATGTGTTTCCTAGCTGGTGTGAGATCTCAGTAGAGAGCACCCTGAAAGCAGAGTCCCTTGGCCGTCCCTGACTCCATGGATCCACTGTAGGTTCTGGAGCCTTGTCCTGTTGGGCTGGGTTCCCATTGGAATGCACTCTCTGACCCAGCCTCTGAGCAGCACAAACGAGATCCTGCTCCTCTGCTAGATGCTAATGTGGTCTTTGAAGCCAGGTTCTCTAAAAGAATTCCATAGACAGTACACTGGGACACAGAATATTTATAGGACACTGTGTGCCTATAGTCAAGTCACAAGCCTGAAACGTGAAATGTGTGAGTCACTGAGAAAAACTCACTGGGTTTTGTTCTGTTTGGATGTTTCATCTCACACACAGGCAAAATCCAGCCAACATTTCAGAAGAGGTTGTCCATATTGATTTATTTGTTATGTTTCCATATTTTCATGTTAAAATTATTTCTTCATTACTTTCAAGTTTTTAAGTCATTTAAATGGAGAATGTCAATTAATTTTTAATCATATTTATGATGGTTGCTTTGCTGTTATCATGATTACTTTTTTCCCCAAGAAGATGATAAGGATGATTAAGCAAGTGCAGGGCTAGATTTTTCAAGAAGGCAGGTATGTCACATCTGCATAAATCCACATTTACCTTGAAAAGGAATAGAGGTGCACCCTCATTACTCTAGACCTACATCTGCCCATTTTCACCTATGCAAATGTGTGTTTGCACATCCAGAGGAGGTGACTCCTTAGGTAGCAGCCTGTATAGCAACTTCTACAACTTCTGGGGCAATATAGTTTAAATAAATCAAGTCCTCTAAGCATTTGCACTGCAAGATGGATAATACAGCAATTACACCAAAGAAAATAGTGCTTGGCTTGTCTCTTCCTAAAACTTGTCCTAATGCTCATGAGTTTAATTGTATAGATGGGTTAGATTGCCCTCAGGGTCAGTTTATTCAGGGTCCTTGGGGTATGGATTTAAATAACTTCCCAGATTGAGAACCCCCAGGGAAATTGGAGAAGCTGACTCTCAGTGCCTTGAAACTGCAGAGTTTCAAACCAAAACACGATAACAGGAGGAGAGAATGTGGCTCTGTGTGCATCTGAGAGAGAGAGGAAGGCAGTTTAAAAAGTGCCCTCTGAGAGGGGATTCCCAGGCCAGTCACCATTTACACACAGAGCTTTAACTCTGCCTGCAGAGCCCGAGGCAGGCAGAGTTTATCCTGAGGTCTGACATGCATTCATTGCTGGATTTTGCATGATGCATTTGGATACAGTTTCAGGTGGATTCAGGGTGTGTAATTCCATGGAGCACATAGCAGTGCTCTGATCTTGAGTGAAAAACATCCCCTCTAATCATAAGGATCTCCAGGTCAGAGAAAAATGATTTTTAAAAAATACACTGTTTTTTAAAAATAAACTATTTAAAAAAAAAATACTACTTAAAAATCTTGCCTACAGCAAGAGAGATGTTACACTGATGGATTTTTGTCTTTCCTTGTCTTTCCTTGTCTTTATGAAAGAAACAAGTCCAGATCATGGATGAATTTCAGGCGTTAACACATTGCAGTACTCTCACAACAGCATTGGACATTTCTTATCTGGAGAAACAGTAAATTGTCATCTGCCTGACTTCTTCCCCAAAACTGGGGTTCTGCATTTTATCACACACTTCTTTAGAAAGTCAACCCATAACTCCCAGAATAGAATAAAAAATTATTTCCTAAGAATTTGTAGATATAAGTATTACATCTAATTTTGAAAACAGAGTGACATGGGGTGGGGGGACGAGGGGTGTAAAAATAATGTTATATATCTCTTCAGTGTGCTTTGCCTGTGTTTCACTCAGACACTCATGTGAAACGTGCTTCATTGGAAGCAAAAGGTCTCATGCAGCACTTCATGGGTTATTTTGGATTGCAGGCAAAGGAGATGCAGCAGATGGTGAAGCTGGAAGCAGAGATGGATCGCAGGCCAGCAACAGTGGTTTAAAGCCTCAACAAGCAAATTGAAGTTGGAGAGCACAGCATCCTTAAAATGAGAGCAAAATTCAGAATAACATTGCTGAGGTTGAAGAGTGGGCTTTTGGTTTGTTATGGTTTTGGCAGGGGTTTGTTTTGGGTTTTTGTTCTTAATATGTCAAGGGTAGCTACGGACCACCAAGTCTTAAGGTTTGCATTGTTTCTTTTTTAACACTGGGCACTGAATTTCCTTTGTGGGGTTTCCGTAAGAATTTCCCTTGTTCAGAAAAACCCCGACCCAAAGATGAAGAGAGCTTTTTAAACCCCATCCCGTTTTCCTTTCTGTATCTCATCAGGCACCTTGCCTGCCTCAGAATCCCAGGATCAGAGCCTCAAAACACGGGAGATACCTTTACCATCATCTCAGATGGCAGCAGAGCTGTAGCTCGAGTGGTGTAATTTCCCATTTGTGTTCTCATGTGTGCTGTCAGACCCCGCCAGGCCACACCTGTCAGATGCTCCACACTGATGTTCCCTGAGCCCACTGAACGGGACCTTATGCCAAGTAATAATTAGGACAGTAAGGAGTTGAGTTTAATTTGAAATGATATTTAAATGGGTTTTTTTCAGGCAGCAGGCAGTGGAGAGGTAACTGGGTATATTCAAAAGTACAGCGTGTACAAAGTCATCAGCCAAATTCACGGGCTGCAGCAGTAACTTGACAGGGTATTTCTGCAGCCTAACGATGTCATTCACAAGTGCCATATCAACTCTAGCAATTCTGAGGGGAGCCAGTATCCTGTAGAAGTCACTGCGGTGGATAACCTGAGGGAAATACAGTGTATTCGTGCCAAAACTGATCAGTGCTCTAAGGAATTACATATTAGGCACTTTGAGAAAAGTTTACATCCTACATTGCTTGTATAGAAATTGCATTTTGATTCTGTTGTTGCAGATCCCGGATACTACAGTTCATTGTAACTTAAAAGATTGTTTAAATGGCTTTTGGCAAAAAAGTTTGTAACTGTGAAAATGTAAAAAGTATTTATACACTTGGGAAACACAACATTGTAGAAAATCACATACATGTTGCTACGTGATAAAATTAGTCAACAGAAATGCTAAGAGTATGTTTGCATGTGATACAAATGCTACTAAGGCTGTCATGCCTACTATATGACCACAGTCATGCTACTAGCTGGTAAATACTGAGTAAATGTATGGCACAGAATATTGTTTGATTAATTATAAAGACTTTTAGCATTACAAGGTCTCTATATATATGTGTGTATATTAATTACGTGGGCATTCTTGATACTTGTAGTAAAAGAGAAGTACATAACTAATTTAATTTTACACAGAAGTATTTATGCAGATTTTCAGAATTTCATATCAGGAATAACCTTTTTATGTCCATTAGATATAAAAACGATTTGCTAATGTGTTAATTTGCATGTTTCCAGAGCTTGCTGTAGTTATATTGCAAAACAATGCATGTAAGCATTCGGCTTGGAATTTGTCCATGCTGCCAATTCGAAGATGACTGCATGGAAAACTGGTAGTTTAGAACAAATCAGATTTCTGATTTCAATGTACTAAGCACCAATTACTTTGTTGTATATGCTTGTACAAACAAATCCTACATATTCCTATAAACAAAATAAATGAAGAGAGATAATTATGTTATTGTCAGTCCTGAGATGAAACTTTCAACTTCTCTAATAAAAACCTTAAAAATGCAAATCCTTTAGCTTTGACTGCAGTGAATTGCAGGGTGGTGGTGTTATTAATTGTAGATTTTTAGCAAGTTGTATTTCCTGTAAAAATGTGCATAGTGTAAATATATTTCTATCACAGTTTATTTAGTCAAAGGAGTCTTTTTTTTTTTAATTTTATATAAGTGATAAAAGCATTGTGCAGCACTAGAGAACTGCCCCAGTGGAGTGCAGCAGCATAACCTGGAAATGCAGCAACCCAAGTGCAGTGTAGCAGCAACTAAGACAGAGGTCAGTGAATCTTTAGGTGTTTAAATCAGGGTTTGAGCAGACTTGGAATGAGTATTCAGAATTCCCATTCTGATGCCACAGCCTGGGAATGTAGCTCCTGGTCCTTTATAATGTTTTAAAAGATGAGTACTGAGAGCCACTCTCTAAGCCTGGCTTAAGTGCTGGCTGGAGCTCGAAGCAGAAGTGTTTTCAGAGCATGCTGGACAGGATTTTTATTATTTTCCTTTAATTAAAAATGTCCTCTAAAACACAGCTGGTGGAGACAGTGCCGTGAGCTGGAATTGTACACTGTTGCCTACTGCAGTGGTTTTTAGCCTGTAAGGAGGAGCAAACGACAGACCAGGTATGGAAGGAACTGGATGGTGAAGCATCTTAAGCTCATGTAGAGCCTGGCTGGAAAGCCCTGCTAAAGAAACCACTGGGAATGGAGGGCATGTCCCTGAGAAGATCAAACCTGCCTATTTAATTCCTTGGTGAGCATCCCATCCCCTCAGGGGCAAACACAGGTTTTGGAAGGACAGAAAATACTGTCCAGAGCCCCTGTGTGAGACTGTGCTCCCTGCTCAGCCAGCAGCGAGACATCCATCAATTCAGACAGGAAAATGGGCTTCTGTGGAACTGCCGAGCAGGAGACCTCAGCTGCAGGCTCAGCTCCCCACACTGGTACCTATTTCATCCACTGACAATTTAGCATAAAATGCAGGCAGTAATTTGAAATTAAGTGATGAACTTTGTCAGCTAAGTGTTTTGAAATACTGTTTAAGCAGTATTTGATTCAAAAATTATTTGAAGTTTGGCCGCTAATGTAATGAGGTGAAAATTTCCATTGAGATGAAATAGGCTAATCAATTTGAACATTGATACTGAGTTAAAGCAGTTTAAAATGTCATTCCCTGCCGGGGTGATAGATTCCACTTCGGTGAAATTTCATGGAGGGTAGTGGCAGATTTTCCTCTCTGAATCGCTTCAGATAAATTCAGCTCAGCTGTGCTGGGGAGGGTCATGACACCTAGGCAGCCTGCTATTCTTTCACCTGCAGGAATTTGGGGGTTGTCGTTAACCTGATTGCTTTCAGGTGGGGGCCTATTTAACCCCTGTACCACCTGCACGCAGTTAAGAAATCACCCCAAATCACCCTCAGGTGCTGCCTGTGAGACCAACTGCAAGTGGTAAACACTGATTGGACCTAAAGTCCTGTTCCTGCTGGCTGTGGCAGTAGTGGTCCTAGTGCTGCAGTCTGGCTGTCCTTGTGCTGTGTGCTCCCTTCCAGCAGGCTGGTAGGAGCTGTTATGTCTGGTATTTGGAGGCAGCAAGGGGGATTCAGCCTTCAGAGACACCCAGGTGGCCTCCAGAGCTGGGGTTAAGGGCAGGTGGCAGGGTGGTTTCAGGGGGCCTGGTCTGGGACCATAAACTGTCCCTGGTCACAGTGTTTCAGGGTGGCTGGTGCTGTACTGGCTCACTCGGATGAGACCTTCCTGCTCTGTGTTTTGGGGGTTTCTCAGTGCTGGGAAGTCTTAGGCCTTTCCCTTTTATTTGCCATGGAGAGCAGGGTGAAGGCTGCTCTTCAGGCTGGAAGTGGCAGTTGTCCCTGGAGCTGAAGGCTTTGTTGTGCTGTGCAGCTGGGGGAGCACAGTTCTGGGCTGGGGGGCAGCCTTGCCCCTGCATCCAGCACAGCTGCTCTCTCCCAGCTGCTCCCTGGACCCTCCTGCACAGGCTGGATGCAGGGGAAGCTGCTCAGAATCATGTGTTTTGGGCATTATAATCTACCTAGAAACTTCAAAAAAGGCTGGAAATCAAATAGTGGAGTAGAGAAGGAAATAAAGGGTAGTCAAACACTACCTTCAGCTCATCAGTGTAGGAAGCTAGGCACTAAAATCATCACAGAAGTACAGCCTGTTCCAGTCAAAGGTTCTATTTTCTACAAGATTAAAATTTTTCCCTTTATATAGTCCCCTGAAATAATTATCCATAGGTTAATCCTGTGCCACAACTGACACAGGTCTGATTGTATTTGGGGGTGTGCGGGAATGGCTTTTCATCATGAAGCAGGAGAGAGTGAGAAGGAAATGGTCAGAATATATTTAATATGTACAGAAAGCAGAAAGGAAATTTCAACATTGTAGTTAAAAAAAAAAAAAAAAAAGTTCCTTTAGTATCAGTTTTTATTTTTTAAAAAAGCCATTTCCCAGCAAGAAAGCTCCTCTCTGCAAGTGTGTGCCCTGGCAGAGAAAGGGCAGCTGCCCACAATCAAAACTCACCTTGGATGGCAATGTCTTGGACGGTTTCCTCCAGATGCCTTTTCCTGAACTAGAAATGGGAATTGGTAGTGAATCCAATAATGCTATCACTCCGGATCGCTGCTGTCCCTTTGGCTTTTTACTGAAAAACCATCGTCAGTGTAGGGCCCTTCATCCCCGCTGCTCCTGGGACTGGAGTCTCTGTAAATCGTAAATACTTGGATGTGCTCCTGGTGCCGGGGCGAGAGTGGCAGCGCGTTGAAGCTCAAAAAAAAAGGGTCCTGGTGCGAGGGGGCAGAAATATTTCAACGTGGCATCAGCAGAGGCAGGGAGCAGCACGGGGGCCGGCCGCAGTTTCCCCGCACGGAGTGGCGGCGCGGCCGGGCTGGGATCGCCCGCTCCTGCCGGGGCCAGCGCTGTTCTGGCCCGGCTGGCAGCGAGGGAGGGAAGGCGCTGCTGCCTTGGCTCGGGGCTGAGGGCCCGGAGCCGGCAGGGCAGGGGCGGGCAGCCCCCCGAGCTCTCTCCCCGCCCCGCAGCCCCTCTCTGCTCAGCGCCGGGCCTCGCTGCGACGCACCTTGGACCCGGCCAGGGACAAACACTGAGTGCCTCGGCTCGGTTCGCCCCATTCCACCTCCGAGGCGCTCCTCCTGCCTGTGCCCACAAAACACCCGCACGGGCCGTGTTGTTCCTGTGTTAAAGCACCTTCTCGGGCTGTTGGGTTTTATGTTACGGTGCGCCTTGTGGTTTGGGACATCTTAGAGCTCAGGTGTGCCCATGGCCGCTCACAGAAGGATGCGCGTTTGCTTCCGACCTTGCCGCACAAAAATAACCGCACGTTTCTTCCTAAATAAACACGCGGAGCAGCTGCTCGCCTTCACCGAAATTAGTGACGCTGTGTGAGCAGCCGGCACAGGAATAGGTGTCCCCTCCTCCATCCCGCCGGCCTCTCCGACAGGGACCGCGGGGCGAGGGCTCCCGGGCCCGCTGCCAGCGCCGGCCCTGCCGGGACAGCGCTCGGGGTGAGCCCGCTCCGCTCCAGCCGCGCCTCGGGCGGGCGGCCCGAGCTCCGCGGGGATCCCCGGCAGCCCCTCGGCGGGGCCCGGCGCCGGAGGGGGGAATCCCTTCCTCCCTCCCTCGTCCCCGCCCGGCTGCGTACGCCCCGTCCCTCGGCGTGGGCGCTCCATCAGCTCCGCCGGCATCTCCCCTCCTCCTCCTCCCCGCATACCCACACACTTTCCCCGTCCCTCCTCCCCGCCACTCCGCAGCAGAGTGCTTTTGCAGCCTGTGCGGCTCCTGAGGAAGGAGGTGCGCGGCTTTTTTTCCCTCTCCTTTTTATTTTTACTTATTTTGTCTCTTTTCTCCGGAGCGGACCTTTCGGAGGAGCAGCTGCAGCAGCCGCGGCCACGCCGGGACCGAGCAGGGAGAATGGCCGGGGGGCTTCTCCCGGGGCTGCTTTTCATCTTGCGTGAGTACCTGGGTGGCGAGTCGCGACACGGAGCCCTGTCGCGACCAGGCAACCGCTGGCGCTGACGGACCCGGCGTTGTCACGGCACCGGTCTCGCATCACCGCAGCCGGCTGCCACATCGCCTCCACCTGCTCAGTCGCGACAGGAGCGCCCCGTCGCGATAGAGAAGCTCGCTCCAGGGGCTCGGGGTGGCGGGGGGTGTTGGGGTGAGCGGCAGAGGCTCGGGGCTGCCGGCGCTCAGCCCCGCTGTGCTCGCAGACGCCGCGGCTCGCCTGGCCGCCGAGCAAGAAGTTGAAAACCTCTCCGGGCTCTCCCCTAACCCCGAGAAGGACATCTTCGTGGTGCGGGAAAACAGGACGACGTGTCTCATGGCCGAATTCGCCGCCAAGTTCAGCGTCCCCTATGACGTGTGGGCCAGCAATTATGTGGATGTGAGTGGGGGCCGGGGGCGGCCCGGGGGTCCGGGGCTCCAGCAGGACCGGGGATGGCAGGGGGCACACGCACACGCGCACATCTGCCGCTACTTTCGGGAAGTCCTTTATTCCCTCCGAGGATTTTCAGCCGGGGCAGGGGTGGGGGGACTCGAGGGTCGCCCCGCTGAGCCCCGCTCCCTTTTGCAGCTGATCACGGAGCAAGCCGATATCCCGCTGTCGCGGGGCGCCGAGATGAAGGGCAAGTGCGGCACCAACGAGTCGGAGCTGGAGCTCTCGTGGCTGGACCAAGCGTACACCCTCAAACTCTCCTTCCTCAAGGTACGGGCACGCCGGGAGCCGGGCCAGGGGCGCGGCGGCTCCGCGGGCTCCTCACCGGCCCTGTCTGTCTCGGCAGGAGGGGCACAACACGTCCCGGGGCCCCGAGGCGTCCTGGAAGCTCAGTCGGATCCAGTTCACGTACGACACCTCCGAGCGCACCTACTTCAAGGATGCCGTCAGCCGTAAGCGCCCGGGCTCGGGGATTAAGGGAGATCCCGGCGGGCGGGCGCGGGGATCACTCAGCGGCTGCTCCTCAGTGTAGCTTACGGGAAAAGGAAACCCCAAATCCTCCCGACAAAGCTGGGATCAGCTGCCGGCTTTAAACCTCACGTTTAATATTTTCTTTCTCCGCTGTTTTTGGTTTTTTTTTTCCCCTTGTTTTTAATCACCGCGGTTGGCGGAGGAGGGATAGCCCAGATCTGCCCGTTTGCTGCACTGTCCTGTGGGACAGGGAGACACCTGGGCTGGAAAAGCTTGTCTCCTTTCCTGTGGGGAGATTGTTTTTGAGGTTAATCCTGATGATGGTTGAATAGGTGGGAAAGCAGCAGTTCCCCGACATACCTGAGATTGACATTAGTATCATACCCCCACACACCTCCGCACCTAGCAGCCTTTTTTCTCACTGAGTTTCCATTTTTTTGGTTTTCATTTTGTTTTTATTTCATTTCGGCTCAGAAATGTGTTGTCTTGAATTGAAAAATGAAATATTGTCACTTGCAAATAGTTCTCCCCCCAGTTTTCCAACTGCAGCGAATAGGACGTTTAGAGTTGTTGCCATAAGACATGCTGGTTTTGGGGCTGTGTTCCCACTGTTTGAGTCCCCAAAGCACGGAGCCGGCCGTGCCGCATCAGCCCCTGCCCGTGTGAAGCACTGATTGCTTTTTTGTGCTGCCGAGGGGAACAAAGGGCTGCAGAAAGCGGGAGGTGGAAGATACCCCTCATTCCCTCATTCCACCTGGCTCAGCTGCCGCCGGCCTTCGCTTGCAAAACGAGCTCGGTATGGTGGGGAGATATTTTCTCTAATTTATACTTGGGTGAAACGGCCCCATTGGTGTTCAGGAAGGGCTCTGTGGCCTGTTGGTCCCCAATGGCACTGCTCCTTCCCGCCTGGATTCAGAGCCCAAGAGCAGCCCCCAAATGTGGGGAGCACAGCGCCAGTCCCGGGCTGCACCCCGAGTGTCTGTGAGCGGGAACCGTGTCACGGTAGGGACTCCAGGCGCGGTGGCGGCAGCAGGGCCAGCTCTGGGCTGTGTGGGGTAGCTCCGTGTGCGGGGGCTGTGTTCCGCTTGCGGGAGCCCATCCCGGTGTGGGAGCCGCCCTGGCTGTGCGGGGTGTCCCCCAAAGGCCGGGTCCCGTCCCGGGAGGACCCTCGGGAGCAGCAGGCGCTGCCGCCGCATTGCGCCCCGGCCGTGCCCCGCCCGTTCGGTTGGTTGCCTCCGTTCCCCTCGGGGCCGGGCCTGACCCGTGTGTGTCCCTGGGCAGCCGGGAAGCACACGGCCAGCTCGCACCGGCTCTCGGCCCTGGTGACCCCTGCCGGGCGCTCCTACGAGTGCCAGGCGCAGCAGACCATCTCCCTCGTCTCCAGCGACCACCAGAAGTCCGTGCAGCTCCTGCTGTCGGAAGTGCGGCTCCAGCCCTTCGACATCCCCGCGGATTTTGTCTTCAGTGAAGGTAAGGAGCAGGCAGAGGCACGTCCCGCATCCCCGAGGTGCTGATGGTGCCACGGCCTTTGGGGATGTTGCAATCTACTGAAGGAATTTGGGTCCCACCTTTTGCAGGGCCACCTTCCCCTCACTGCAGCCTGTTCCCAGTGCTCCCTGCACTCCCTCCAACCCATTCCTTGCCTCTGTGGTCCCCCAAAAGGCTTTACAAATTCAGCCCCGCTGCCAAAACATGGGCCATCGTTGTATGTACGTTGTCTTCTGTAAGTACTCATAGAGTCAGATTGCCAGCAAGCCCCAATGCAGCACCCCTGGGGAGCCCTGCAAGGCTGAGGTGTCTCCTCTGCAGCACAAAAATGCTTCAACACAGCCCCAGGGGCTCCTTAGGGCTGCTGCACGCTGGGGAAGCTTGGGGCTGCAGTGGCGGGGTTTGCTGGGGTGCACGTTCCTGGCTCCAGTTTGATTAATGCCCATTGTGAGGGGAAGGAAGCGAAACAGGGACCTCAGTGAGGCTCCTTGAGCACCAAACACACGGGATGCCATTCTGCTTCTGGGGTTCCTTAACATCTGTGATGGAGAAAAGAAAACCTGAGTTAAAACGTGCTCTTTGTGTCAAAGGCTTGCACTGGAGCCTCCAGCAGTGCTGCTGTGGGACAGGATTCCTGCAGTCTCAGGTTCCTTTATCCCAAGGAAGCCATGGTGCTCCTCCCTGGCTGTACCATCAGGCTGAATGAGGCAGTGTAGCCATACCTGGATTAGGGCAGACCAGTCCTATTTCACAGTGCTGCCTTAGCGCTAAAATCAGTTAAGCCCGTTATTGTAACCAGGTGCAAACAAAACGTGTAATGGCCAACTCTTTTAATAGTGAGTTAGCAAACGGTGGCACTCAAGCCTAGCATTAAAAACGTTCAGCTTTATTATTTTGCATGTGGGAAATGTTTTGGAGCACAATGGAAGCCCAGCAGTGACTGCAGAGCTGAGTGGTTGCCCTCACGACTCGCATCCTCTCACCGATGTTGTAAATTCGTGCTGCTGCATGTGCTGGCAGAGCTCTGCCTGCCTGAATTACTCACAGCAAGGCCAGTGTAATACTGAGTAGGCTTTATCTGTGGGCAGGGTGTTTTTGTATCAAAGTAGTACCACATTTTTCTTAGATTTACAGGGAGAAAAAAGTAGAACTTAATAGTTAGCTGTAATATTTTTTTGTTGCAGTAGCTTTACCCTCTTTTTCCTCCTGTGTATCCAGGATTCCTGCACTCAGGGTTGGGCTGGCAGACCTTGAGGGCTCAGAACAACGTGTTTAAAATATGCAAGGCTGTGTCTCTGTGATACCAAACCTGTGAGGTCCTAGAGCTCCCAGTTAAAACAACCAAACTCGCAGCTCACTGCCAGAGGAATCTACCTGCTGTTTTCATGATATGCTCATTCCTGTCAGGCAGCAAATTTGTTTCTATTTTGTTTTCTCTTTTGTTGCTGTAGTTTGGTGGGCTTTTCTTTTTTCCAGCACACAAAGACATGATGTTTCTTTAGCAGTCTCTAAACACATGGAAGGAATTCCTCCTCTGGAGGACAGCATGGCTTCTCTCTTTGTCAGGCTCAATGGGGTTTTCTGTAGTTGTTGCTCTCATTATTGAATTACAGTCCTTTTTGTTGAATTCCACTGGAAGCTGAGAAGCAGAGGGCACCTGGAGGGGTGGTCAGAGCGGCTGGGAGGTGATTTATCAATGGAGCTCCATCCAGGGCACTGCTGCTCTCCCAGCGCCGCGCTCCCTCCAGCCTCAGCACACACATGGCACAGCAGCAACCTTTGTGGGGTTTGGAAACCACTGCCAATCTCAAATTACAGTAATTAGCCTTCTCCTTTTTGCTTCATTAATTTCCCATTAGGTAAAATTCCTATTAATTATGAACAAGCTACAGAACATTTTAAAATATTTTGGAAAAGAGAAAGAGACCTGCTAGAGCGGAAGAATCACTAAGACACAGGAGGGTCGGGCCTGTTTTCCACAAAGAAACAGGGAAAAGGATTCTTCATCAGTCCTGACACTGTCCTGGCAGGGATAGGTTAAACAGCTTGCAGGGAATGATTGGATTGTCTTTGGTTTTTTTGAATGCTTAAATTCATGTGCTAGAGTTTGGGTTTTTTGTTTTGCTTTTTTTGAGGCACTGCTTCCAACCTTCACAAATCCCCATTTATTAATTTAATAAAAATTTTATTTTTCAATAGCGAAGCAGCAGAAATCTTTTTCAATCAGACTTCGCTAATTTTTTTTAATAGGGAAAGTGTGTGTACATTTATAAGCTTAGAAGATGTGTAAAATGAGAGCTGGATCAAGAGGATGGGAAAAGATTTAAACTGATGGAAGAACCCCAGAGAAAGTGTCAGCTCTTTTGATTTTATATCTAAAAATTTGAATATAAGGCAGTATGATGAAAAATAGTAATACAAAGGGATCCAACAGCTGATAATCAGGGACTGGGACCCTGGGGTGGCTCAGAGGGAGCTGCAGCCTCCCACTTCAGGGCCACATTTTCTCAAGGGTCCTTTGCTCCAAGGTTGCAGTCACTTTTTTAAAAGCACCTGGTCCTTCTTTCTTTAATTTTTCAAGTGTTTACTTCCAACCTCCCATCTCAAAATGCCAAAGCCCTTGTCATGCCGGACACAGCTGGGATGTTTTCCCCCTTGGGACGATCCCTGTGCCCATGCTGGGCTGTTTGCCGTGCGTGCCTGCAGGAGGGTTCTGGAGGGGGAAAATGGGCTCTTAGGTGGTTTCACAGCCCCTGCTGGAATTGGGCGAGCGCTCACCATAGAAACCGTGGCGGTACGTGAGCCTGGGAGGAGGCACAGCACAGAGGAGCAGGAGGAACGCACCTCAACACCTCCTTTGATCCCTCTGCAGTGGGTGTTGTGTGCAGGGAGCGGGCTGGCACCGCCCTGCCACAGGGGTGACCCTGCCGTGCTCCCAGCATTGCCCCAGCTTCCTCCTTGTTGCCAGGGACCTGCTTGCTTCTCTGGACTGAGGGTAACCCCAGGAACTGGGAAATGCTGAGATCCTGGGACCTGCAGTGAAATACTGGGGAATTTTGACAGAAAGGGCTGTTTTCCTGCAGGGTCATTAATCTGCAATCGTAGCTGTTCCCAGTGCAGTGGTTCTCTGTTTGTCAAGCACCAACCTACCCATACTTGAGGGGGTTGAACATCCAAAATTGTCCAGACCCTTCTATCCTCCCGTTCCCCTTTGCCTGTTCCTGTGCTGATGGCGCAGGAATTATACCTGCTGCCTGCCTGCCTCCCTGCTGTGTTGTGGACCTCGGTGCCTTTGCTTTGAATTCTTGGCGTGAAAAATGCTGTATAAATGTTAAAGTACCCTTTTATAAGTGTGCAAGTATTTTTATTTGTCATAAAATTATGTGGATGAACATGATATTAATGTTAAAATAGAGAATTCACCCTCCTAGCAGTCAGCACCCAGAGAGCCTCACTTCTGCTGCAGATGTGTTTGTGCTTTGCACTTCCCAGTGCCTCCATACTGGATCCCCCCATTCCTGTTCCCCCTGCAGTCTCCAAAGAGCCCAGGCTTTGGCGCTGTGCTCCAAAAGGAGAAAATGGATGTTTCTGGTGAGGAGCAGCTGTGGGTAGGGCATAGGGAGGTGCAGTGGGTGCAGCTGGGTTTGGGGATGTGCTGCTGGACACTGACAGCTTTGCTTGCTGCTTTTTTTTTTTTTTTTTCCTTTTTCCTTCCCGTTGGCTTTCATTTTTATTTTATTTTAATCCTCTTAAAAACAGTGTCAGGATAAAGAACTCTCTTCCTTGGTTGCTTGCAGGAGCTGACACCTTTTTGAGTCATGACACAGACCCCTAAACACAGCCTGGCTTTCTGTGGCCCATGGATCTCTGGCATGTTTTGTGCCCTGGCAAAATTTGGTGGAATTCAAATGTTACAAGTGGGGGCTTTAGAGCTGGGTCTGTTTTCTGCACTGGAGAAAACTCTCTGGAGTTTTCTCCTGGAGCTTGGGTCCTTCCCGTGGGAATGGTGCTGCTCTGTACCTCTGGGAGTGGGGTCACAGCAGCCCTGGCCCCTCAGCACTGCCCCTGAGGGGCTTTCCCTGCAGGCAGCTCTGCCTGGTCCCTGTCAGCTGCTCAGGCCTTAGCCTCCTAAACTGGGAACAGTTCCACAGAGCACTAGAAACCCAATGCTGGGAGCTAAGTAACCATCAGGGTTTCTCCCCCCATTCTCCTCGCTACAAACAAACAAAACCCCTGCATTGCAGCAATTGCTGAGTCGCCTGTGCCACAGTCCTGGTGATTAATCACTCCTCTGGTGAAACAGTGAGCAACTGGAACTGAAAAGGACATTCTTGTGTGTTAGACAACATTCCACTTTTGCTTTTTTTTTTGTTTTACCTCATTTGCAGCTTGAAATGTTTCCTGATGCCGTTGCTGGCAGGAGGCTGCACTCCGGGACGCGGTGCAGCTCCTGGAGGTGCCAGCACCGCTGGAGATGGGTCCCTGCTGTCACCTCCTGCTGGGCCCGGGGCTCTCTGGGCTTCTCCTGCTCTTTGCCACATGCTGTTAGATTTGTGGAGCGTTTGCTCTTGGTGGTTATTGCAGAGCTCTGCAATCAGCTGCCTGGGGAACCCATCTGGACAGTCTTTAGCAAGGGGGGAATTTGTGGTGCCCTTTGTATTTGTTCATCTAACACACAGCTCTTCTATTTTCCCTTTTTTTCCCCTTTAAAGTTGTCGTTGTTTCCAGCACATTTCTAATACAATGAAGACACAGAATTGTCCTTCCTGTATCACATACCCTTTTCCCTCCCCCAGAACTGGCATTTTTCTCCTTTTTAGCCTGGCAGCCCCGTCTCAGCAGCATGGAGCCCTGTCCATCAGCACAGAGAAGCAACAATCCTGTGGGGAAAGATGTGCATCCCAGTCCTGTCACCCTAGCCTGCAGTAGACTCTGGAAGTGGAAGGGAGCTGAGCCAGGGTTACCAGTGTTCCTGACCTTAGTGGCCTTTCCAAGCTCAACAGAAAAGTATTTTCCAATTGTATCACTATTTTCTAGTGGCTTATTAGGCTGTGGCAGAGACTCAGCCAGAGACAAGAACACTGGCAGGGCTCATGTTGCTTCTGCTGCTCCTTTGCTGTGTTTGGTGGGCAATGTGGGGTGCTGGGGTGCTGTTTGACACAGACACACACGTGTGTGCTCTGCCAGGGCTGGTTCTGTGTCCCTGGGGAGCTCACAGAGAGGGGCAGTGGTGCTGTTGGACCTCTGCCAGCCTCCAGGTGGAGGGGCAATCTGGGTGATGTGCAGGGTGAGTCTGGTGCAGAATTAAAGCCCTCCTGATGCTGAGGCCTCTCCAGACTCTCTGCGTGGATAAACAAAGCAGCTCTTGGGGCCCTCGGGAGCCTCAGGCTTTGGCTGCCCCGTTCCCAACAAGGCCATCCACGTGTGGCAGAGAGGGCTGGGCTTATGGCCATGGCAGTGTTTTTCCAGTGCATGGGCTGCTTTGATAGATGTACCTCTCCCTGCATTGTGAGTGATTCCACTTTGCTCCAAGGCAATTGATTTTCTCCCCAGGGCTCTGCAGGCAGCTGCAGCCACTCCGTCCTGCATGGAGCCGTGACCAGGGAGCACAGCTCACAGCATCTCAGCCACGTCCCTCTTCCCTCTCTTTACCCTGTTCCTTCCCTGCAGAGTCTCAGCCGTGTCCCTTTCCCTCTTCCTTCCCTGCAGAGTCTCAGCCATGTCCCTTTCCTTCCCTGCAGTCTCAGCCATGTCCCTTTCCCTGTTCCTTGCCCTGCAGAGTCTCAGCCATGTCCCTTTCTCCTGTTCCTCCCCTGCAGAGTCTCAGCCATGTCCCTTTCCCCTTTCCTTGCCCTGCAGTCTCAGCCATGTCCCTTTCCTTGCCCTGCAGAGTCTCAGCCATGTCCCTTTCTCCCTTTCCTTGCCCTACAGGGTCTCAGCCATGTCCCTTTCCCTCTTCCTTCCCAACAGAGTCTCAGCCATGTCCCTTTACCCTGTTCCTTCCCTGCAGTCTCAGCCATGTCCCTTTCCCCTCTTTACCCTGTTCCTCCCCTGCAGAATCTCAGCCATGTCCCTTTCCCCTTTCCTTGCCCTGCAGAGTCTCAGCCGTGTCCCTTTCCCCCTTCCTTCCCTGCAGAGCACAAGTGCCCGGTGGACCAGCAGGAGCAGCTGGAGGAAACGCTGCCCCTGATCCTGGGGCTGATCCTGGGGCTGGTGATCGTGATCACCCTGGGCATCTACCACATCCACCACAAGCTGACAGCCAGCCAGGTGCAGATCCCTCGGGACAGATCTCAGTACAAACACATGGGCTAGGAGCAGCACCAGACACGTGGGCACTGATCAGGTAGAAAAAGCAAAAGCACTTTTTTCTGTGGGTGAGGAAAGGTTCTGGGGGGCAAGGGATGGTATTCACAGCACCTCATCCTGGGCATTTCATGGAGACACCCAGGCTAAGGCTTGGCTTTAGCACAGCCTCTGGAAGGACAGTCAGTGTCTGTGGGTGGTTTGAATACCTTCTTCAAGCAGCTGGGCTGATCATCTGGAAACAGAAATGCTTCACATGTCAGAGTTTCACACTGGGAGCACAACTAGCTTTCTTGTTTTATTTATTTTTTCCCTTTTCCCCATCCCAAGAGATTACCTCCCCCTGTGTCACCTCTGGAGCATTCAGCCCTCCATGTTCCTGTCCGTGCAGCAAGCAGGGCTGGGAGACAGAGCCATTGCACAGGGCTCATTCAGGCCCTCTGATGATGGGACTCAAACCACATCCCCAAGTTTGCATTCATATTAAGGAAAGCATGGAGGCAAATGCAGGTGTGCTTTGGAAAAAAAAAAAAAAATTCAAGGTCAGTAACTCCAGTGGAGCAGATGACAGCTGTGGAGCTGACCCCACACCTGAGACTGGGTGAAGAAAGTTTGTTTTTGCTTCTTGAGCCACATCTGAAGTAAACTTAGAAAAAAAAAAGAAAAAAAGTATTGATACACAAATTATAAAGTGCCGTGCTACTGCAAGTCAACTGAGAAATGCTTCTGGCTGGGCATCCTGCACGTATTGTGATTGTGGTTGAGATGTTACATTGCTACCTGCAACTGATAACTTTCACAACAAAACAAAAAAAAAAAAGAGAAAAAGAAAACAGTAATGTTAAAGTTACTATGCAGATTATTCAGGTATAATCTAATGTAACAGAAAAAGTATAAGGGAACCCTTGAAATCTATCCTTAAATGTAGACTATTTTTAAAATGAATTAAAACATGTACATACGTAATGCTTGATTTGCCTTCTTAATTTGAAATGATGTAATGCTGTGTGCTCACTCCACGGTACCAATGGAATCTGAACACAAATCTGAGTGGATGGCACATGTAGGATTTATTTCCAGCAGTGGTTGTGCTGCAAATGGCTTGGTGAAGACACCATGGTGGTTCTGTGTTCTCTGATTTTTTGGTTGTCCCTAATTTTCTTCTATCTTTTGGTTGTTTTTCCAGTGTGTTGTGTGGGCAATGATGTGTTTTATTCTGGTACAGTCCAATTCCCACTGAGCCCTCTGACTTCCCTTGGCTCCAGTGTTACCTCAGCAGGAGTTAGTCCAGGCCTTGTGTCAATTGAGGGTGTGGAAAACACTACCTTGTTCTTAAACTGATATAATTCAGATGCCTGATTGTTTACTTTCAGCTTAAAACTCAATCAAAAATAGTAATTTCAATGTTGGAAAAAGGCAAGAGAAGAAACTTAACTGTTCTTTAATGCTGTAATTTCCTCCAAAATGTATGGGTTTTTTGATGAAGGTGGATGCAGCATAAGCCTTCCTTTAGTCCTGCCTCATTCCTGGTCTCATCTCTGTGTTATGCTCAGCTGTTTTCTCATTTGGATGCAAAAAGCAAAATGATGGCACTAACAATGATAGTGGCTTTGCCCTTTTCCTTTAGAGCTGCACTGAAAGGGTCTTGGGTGAGCTTTAGACTGACCAAGTGCCACTGCCTACAAGCTGGTAATTAAAAAAGAAAAGAAAAGGTTCATTTAGAGGCAGTTAGAAAAAGCCAGAGGTAGCAGGAGGGTGAGTAAAAGGATTAAAGGTTCATCCTTAATAGAGAGGAGCTTTGTCCTGCCTCGCCCTTGTCTGCCCTGGGGCCAGCCAGGCTCTCCCAGCCGGCTGCCATCAGCCTGGCACATCTGCCACTGTGCCCTCCCAAAGAACAGTCAAACACAAGCAGGAAGCCAACAGCTGAGCTGCAGAGGCCAGAGCAGCCCCTCCACTGCCATGTGTCTCCTGGAGAGGCCATTCTGGGAGGGGCTGTGGGAGAGATGGGGGAATGCCCCCCTGGATGGAGCCCTGCCAGTCCCTCAGAGCACAGTCCCGCCTGGGCAGGGGAAGTTCATGGAGCTGCTGGAGCAGAGCTGGCCTGGCCTGGGCTCAGGGCTGAGGATCCTGCAGCAGAGGCAGTGCCTGGGGACACCAGCCCAGGCTGCTCTGGGGACAGCTGTGCCCTGGCCAGGTGCTGGCCGTCCCTTGCTGTGCCCTCTCCTGTGAGCACGACCTGCCTGCTCAACAGGAGCTGCTCCCAAACATCTGTGCATGTGACATGGACAAAAGGCTGGCTGTGGTGGCCTCTGGGACCTGCCCTTCATGCATCCTGCACTGACCCTGTCAGGGACTCACAGGGACGGGCCCCAGAGCTCTCAGGTGGTGGCAGTGGCCACTGGAGGGGACACTGCCCTGAAAGCTGCAGCTGCTCCTGTGCCTGCAGGAAGGGCTTCTGCTGCTTCTCCTGGCACATGAGGGCTTCACCTTCAGGGGGTGAGTATGTCTGTAAGCTGTTGGGAACACAGGAATGCAATAATTAACTTCTTGATTTTCTGAACTGACAGAATTTTTTTTTTGTTGAACTGAAATGTTTTTGCTTTTTGGGGAAGAAAGGAAAAAGAAACAATAATTTAATGTCAGGGATGGTTTGTGTCCCAGACTGATGCATCTTGGTTGAAAAAAATGTTATTTAAGCTTTTGGATGAAAACCTTTTAAAATCTTTTCATTCTCCCCATCCTTTTGTTCACATTTACTAAAATTGATCTGAATTCTCCATTGCTTTAAGCTTTTCAAGCCTATTTATGAAAAATTATTTATGAGAGAGATTATGTCCAACTTCCCTCCTGCCTGTCAAACTGCAGCAGCATCTTCAGGATGGCAGCACTTTGTTGTGATTTAATTTTTTATTTAGCTTCCATTTATTGATGGCTTTTTATGGGTGAGCTGCAAATTGAAAGCTTTGCTTTCTAGATGTTTATGAACACAGCAGCAGAAGGTGGATAAATACACCTTATCACCCTCCTGAGCTCTGCAAGGACCTGTAATAATTAGGCACTTACTAAAGCAGCTGCTAATGACTTACAGAGTACTTGTGATTAGAACTTTCATTATAAATTATTGCTCTATTGCTGAGGAGGGGGCTGACATAGCCAGGAAATGTCCTGGCCTCTGCTACCACGGTGAGGAGTATTTGGGAGCAGTTTTACAAGTGTGAGCTCAGAAATAGCCACCATTTCCTAGTGACAGGTGGGAATCATCTCACTGCAGTATCAGCCTCAGCTTCTGAGTGAATGGATGCTCTTCACATCCTTGTTTGTTTTTAGGTGATGGCATTACATTTTTTCAATGTATTTTGAAGTATTTACTGATGCCAGAAACCAAAAGTAATAGAAATCCTCACCTGTGAGACCGGAAGGTAGCAAATAACATTGTGGATTCATCAGCTGACTGGTGCTGCTGGGGAAACTGGGAACAACTGCAGTCTGTAGGTGTGAGAGACCAACAGCTGGGAGCTAAAAACTGGGGCTGTGTAATTAGGGATTATTTGGGGGATAGAGAAAGGGAGGTGGGAATGCACTCACACTTAGGAATCACTTAGGGCAGCTCTTTAAATCACTTTTATATATCTCTATGTGTATCATGCACATGTGTATCTTGTGTGTTTATATATATTACAAGAACACTTTTTTCTTTGTTATATATATACTATAATATACATATTACAAGAATAATACATATATGTATATAAAAGAATAATAGATATTATAAGAACACTTTTTTCCTTTGTTATCTGCTTGGTCCAGTACTGTGAGAGTGCATCAAATCTATAAAGTAGAAAAAAGGCATGGGGGAAAAAAAACAAACCACACTGAAACTTCAAGTGTTTATTAATTAATTTATTGAACTTGCATGTGCATTTGTTTCACCAGCAGCTGGTGTTCACAAAAAACCCCTTTGAAATTGATAAAACTCTCAGTAAACTCGATGAACACTGCTTAAAGTATCTAATGATAAGAAAGTTGCAGAAAATTCTTCACTTGTACAGCCTAAAATGTGCTGAATATTGAAGAAAAAACTCCCACCAACCCCCTTTTTATCCAAAGATGGTTACAAAAGGTAATTCTGTAGCTAGTACTAAGTTGTGCCGTTGCCTGGACTGGTGCAGCCTGGTTTCCTGAGTTGTCAAGACTACAAAAGGACCACCCTGGGAGGCTGGGGGTGCTCCCTGCTGGGTGGGCTCTGGGAGCCAAACCTTTTCTTCAGTGTCTTCTTCAAATGTGCAAACAGGGCTAGGGAGAGAGCACGGGGGTAAGACACTGATGTAACAACAGCTCTTCCATGTTCCAGGTCATCCTTATCTCGTTTTTCCTTTCTTATTTTAAACTGCTTCTCTCCTCCAAATATTCTTTAAGGGCAGAACTAAAGGAGCTTCTTTACTATTGGCAACTCTTTTCTCCCAGAGGAAGATCTTTAAGCAACAGCTCCTGCCAGGTTTAGATGTTTGGTTATAATTTACTACAATAAATAACAATTAATTTATTAACTATGAAATTTCATAAAAAGAAAGAAACTGTGTTTTCACAAAGTTGGCTTTGTGGTTCTTAAAGATACCATAAAATGAGGTCAGTAAGAAAAAAAAAACAAACTTGAAAAACATGGCTTTTGTATTATACAGAATTAAAAACAACTCATCGTTAATAAATAAAATTAGTTTCTCATCAAAATAATTATGAAGCACTTCTAAAAATTTTAAAGGCAAATCTATTTAGGCCTACAGTTAACATGCAAAGTCATCCAACAAATAACACAAAATTGTACCGCAGTAGTCAACTGTTGCATCAACATTCAGAAAGGTCTGGACAGCAGCACAACTCCTCTTCTCTGGCAAATGCAAAAGGTGGCTGTGGTTTCTTTTTTTTTTTTTTTTTTTTTTTTCTCCTGTTTTCAAAAGGGTTTAAAAAAGTAGGAAACTTCATCTTCTCAAATTCTCTAAGTTACACTTATTACTTAACTAACACAACAGGTACATGACAAAGTACTGCAAGTTATCAAAACGTACTGTACAGAAAATTACAAACTTCTTGCAAAATACATTGCGCTGCTCTGGCAGAGATAAAAAGTGCTTTGTTTGTCACAAAAGTGTTCTTCTGAGCCAGAAGTGTCTCAGCCCGCGGTGAAGCTCAGCGCTTTGGCTCCGTGCTGCCTCGCCCACGCTGGCATTGGGTGTGCCCTGCCTGGCAGCCGTGGTGCCTGGCCTGCTCCTGTCCCTGGCACAGCGGAGCAGGGAGCACTGCCTGCCCCGGCATCTCTGTACACACGGCAGCGTTTCCTCAGGGCTGCCTTCCTCCTCAAGGCTCTGCTGCTCCTCCTCCTCCCTGCCTGTGATCCCGCGCTGCCCCTCCCCAGCAGCCCTTCAGCGGTGCCTGTGCTGCCTCATGAGGGGCACGATGCACGAGGGGGGCCCGGCCAGCTTCAGGAAGGGGTGTCGGAGCAGCTCCTGGGCTGTGGCTCGCTGCGAGGGCTCCCGCACCAGCATGGAGTCCAGGAAGCCCCGCAGCACCGCCGAGACCTGAAACACACGCGGGCGTTAGGTGGGAAATGCACCCTGCAGCTGTGCTGCTCTGGGCACGCTGCTCTCTTGGGGACAAAAGGGACACTGTGCTGAGCACAAGGGCTGTGGGTCAGTGCTGCTGTTTGGAGTGGTTGGGTGTCCCTGGGGTACACAACAGCATTAAGGTAGGCTGAGGGCTGATGGAAATACCCCCTAACTGGGAGGGGCCCAAAGGCTTTGGTGCCTCACATGGTTGTACCAACCCATCTGCAGCAGGGCAGTGAGCTGGGCTGCTTTGGTCCTCGGGCAGGCTGGGAAGCACAGGGAGCTTGGGGCTGTGCCCAGCTCCCTTTGCCATCTCTGGCTGCAAAAGCAGTGCCAGTGTCAGGCACAAACAAGGCCGTGACCAACAGCTTTGGCCTCTCTTCCCCCCTGCCAGGAGCCCTGTGTGGCACCGCTGCTCCAGTGCCCCTTGGAGGTGACAGTGAGGGTTTGAGCAGGCAGGACGTGCCTGCAGTGGCCCTTGGAGGTGACAGTGAGCGTTTGGGCATGCAGGGTGTCCCTGCAGGGCCCCTGGCAGGGCCAGGGAAGGCTGCTCCAGTGCCCCTTGGAGGTGACAGTGAGGGTTTGGGCGGGCGGGGTGTCCCTGCAGGGCCCCTTGGAGGTGACAGGGAGGGTTTGGGCAGGCAGGGTGTGCCTGCAGGGCCCCTGGCAGGCCGGGGAAGGCTGACCTTGTGTGTGTCCTTGACACGGGGCGGGAGGTTGTCGCGGATGCGGCGCATGGCCTGCAGCGGCGGCTCGTTGAAGTACGGCGGCTCCCCGTCGATCATCTCCATCACCATGATGCCCAGGGACCAGATGTCCACCTGCAACAGCACTGGGCTCAGGGGCACTGCTGGCACTGCACGGGCTCCTGCTGCCTGCCCAGCCAGCACCAGCACCAGCACCATCCGTGTTTCATTTTTACCAGCCAGCCGTGGCTTTCCTTCTAGCAGAGAGGGCCTGACAGACCAGGCCGGCAGGGGCTCACAAACCAGGCTCTGCAGCTGCCCACTGGAAGCTGCACCCTTGGAGAGGCTGTGTCCTGCTGCCCTGCATTCCAGCTGCACTGACATGCACACACTGAGCGCCCCCCAGGCTGGCCCTGCAGCTGCTGGAGAGCAGGGTACACTTCAGCTGCTCTGCAATCACTTCCTCTGTTCCCCTGGAGCTTAAGGACTATGGGAACTCCATTCCAGAGCCCGAGGCAAATGCAAGCACTCACTACAGACAGGCTTGTTTACAGCCAGCACAGGTAGCACATTATGTAACACCTTTGGAAAGTGATTCAGCTCTAGCTCAAAAAAACCTTTTTTTTATTCTTAGTCCTGGCGTGCTGCAGAGCTGCTCCAGAATCCCAGTCCTCTGATGACTGTAATTCCTGTTATTTGCCAACCCAAATACTGCCAGGGCCAGTTCATTCTGCTTTTGCTCTTTTGCCAACACTATCCTCTAGCTTAAATCCTTTATTTTTGCCTTTCCCTTCTGGTGGGGAAACTTAATGCAGCCCTAAGTTCAGCCACTTTATAATCCCCCTAAGCTATTAATGGGCTAATAATAGTTGATGCTATTATCTCTGGAATGTCTTCTCCAACAGCCTGGGTGGAGAGCGGTGCCTGCAGGGTGCTCTCGCTGTGCCGTGCCAGAGCAGTGTGAGGATGGAGCAGCTCCTGCTCAGCTCACTCCCTTCCCTGGGTACATCAGTATTTGTACATGTGCTCAGTGCAGGTACGTGCAGTGAGGCAGTGTGTGACCATCCGTGTGCTGGCTCTGCAGCAGCTGTGTCCCCAGGCAGAGGCACAGAGGCAGGGTGGGTGTGTCACTGTCACCGGGTCCCCTCTGTGACACAGCTGCTCACATGGGCTGTGGCACTGCAGAGCTCCCTCCTTGCTGGGCTCCTCTGCAGGCTCCCAGTGAAACGTGTGCCTTGCCTCTCCCAGGACATCTGGCAGTGCCGAAACAGCTCCCACAGAGGGGCTTTTCCCACCCCCCCGTCCCAGCTGATGGCAGCAGTGACTGAAGGAAGGAGCCCATGGAGGGAGAGCAGTCCTACACAGAGGGTGGCAGTGCAGCCCTCCCAGCCAGCCCCGGGCGCTTCCCTGGCTCTCCCCTGCAGGAGGCAAGGGCAGCATGAGAGCAGAGGGCCCTGGCACACACTGGTGCCACCGGGCGGGGCAGGGCTGTGTGAGGAGCCCGCTGCTTTGGCACAGGCAGCAGTGCCCGCCTGTGAGTGCAGCTCCAGCCCGCAGGCTCGCTGCCAAACAGCAGCACAGGGCCTTCCACAGTGTGCAGTGAGGGCAGCTCCCTTCCCTGCAGCACCCCAGGGCAAAATGTGCAAAGCACTGCACTGCTGGGAGTGCTAAATGGGGTTGTTATTAAATAACTGCATCCTGGGGAAACACTTCCAAACCAGGCATGATGCTGCACTCTGGGGCAGACCCAATCACTGCTATTAACACAGCTGTGCAAATGTTCCTGACCTGCACAGCTCTGACACAGCTCCAGGGGCTGGGATATCCCTCCTGCAGTGCCTGCTGGGCTCACCTGGGATATCCCCTACTGGGAACCCCCTCTCGAGTGTCCTGTGCTCACCTCAGTGCCGTAGGGCAGGCGGGATATCACCTCTGGTGCCATCCAATAGGGTGTCCCAACCAGGGACTTCCTCCTGGGGACCTCCTTTGACACTTGGGCACAGAAGCCAAAGTCAGACAATTTGATCTGTGAAAAGAAGAAGAAAAAGCCCCTCCTGGGTAAGAGGACAAAGCCCCCCCAGGCACAGCTGCAGCCGCAGGCACAGAGCTGGAGCTGCAGTGCTCTCCTGGGGCAGGACAGCAGCCCAGCTCTGCAGGAGGGGCTGGGATGGGAGCCCAGCCTCGGGAACACACTGCACATTAAAGTGAAGGGGAGATGGAGGAGGGTGGCACTGCTGCTCACTCCTGATGTCATCTGTCACAGCCCATTGCCTCTCCGCCAGCAAAGGATGGGGAGGTGATACATGCCTTATAACACTTCAAAATAAAAGGAAAACAAAATATTCCAAACAGAACCCCCATGCTTGTAGTTATATCTATGTGATATCCAGTAGTACACATATTCCAAGTGACACCCACCCCTCCTGTGGCTCACACCAGTTTGTACAATCCCTGGGCTTGCCAGAAAATGTGGGAAACAAGTGACATTCACCCATAGAAGATATAACCCTTCCAAGGGTCTGCCAGGCCCAGGACTGCCCCTGGGCAGTCACTGGAGGAGCTGCCCTCTCTGGGCAGCAGGAGAGCAGAGCTGGAGGAGCAGGGAGGGTACAGGACCCCTTGCCCAAGAGTGAACCTGGTCCCTTTGCTGCCAGCTCAGGAATTGTGCTGTCCTTGAGCAGCTGTGGCAGTGACCTGAAATAGAAATGATGGGATACACAAGCACTCCCGAGAGCAGCTCCTGCTGCATCATGTGCCTGCCTCACACTTTTATGACTGTTTTTTTTTAACAACAAAAATTATGGAAAATTATCACCTCCTCCTCTCTGTCGCTGTACAATGCCAAGGTGAAAGTTGCACAACAAGCTGGTCTGAGGGTTGGTGGCATCACCCCTTCCAGAAACAGCTTCATCCTTCAGGCTGAAATCTTTTTTTTTTACCTCTCCAAGGACTTACTTTGAGGCCTGGAAGCTTTCCAAGGGATATTCCTGGACATTTTCCTACTCTCCATCCCTGCCCATCCAATGGTGACCCACGCCCCAGGTCCCCAGCTGTGTATCCCACCAAGTACTCCATGTCTGGGGATACAGAGGGAGCCCAGACAGCCCCAGGACAGCTGCAGTGGGAAGCTGCATAAATCCCTGCACTGACTTGTTGTCAGCACTCACTTTTGGATTCAGCACAGACATTGCTTTTTTTAAAAGTTATGGATATTATTTTTAACAGAATTACCAAATGATTGTTGGTATTTCTAAAACAAAGCCAATAATAGCCAAGTGCTCCACGCTAAATGTATTTCTCAGTTTACAGGATGAAGAATGGAGGAAATAATGCATATTTTGGAAGCAGAGCCCAATCTTCTTTTGTAGGAGCACAAGAGGTTTTGCATATCTATTGCTCAATGGAGTACATAAAAGACGAGGATTTTCTAAAAAAAGATAATTGCACAACACAGCCATGAAGAAATCTGCAATGCAGATAATGAGGACTGGAGTAATGAGTAAAATGAGGCACTGTATGCAGATCCTGAGCACAGATCAGATGTTATTCCAGCAACATGAACTGAAATCACAACTGAACAACTCCTACACTCGTGGGATTGGCTTTCCTTGACAGGATTAAGAGAAGCAGCCTGTGGCTGCTGCAGGAAGAAAATCCCCCTCCCCTGGTGAGTGGGCATCAAATTGGACAGGCCAGCCTTTGGCTACGACTCAGAGCAGGCCTGGAAGCCAAGAGTTTACCTGGGGAAGGGGAAGGCCTGGATCTGCTGCCAAACCAAAGCTCTTGGGCTCAGTCCAACCCTCAGGTCTTGCCTTAGACAGGTGTGTAAGGCCAGAGGAGCAACCCTAATTTTTTCTGTGTGTAAACCACATTTTGTTTAGTGAGCAAGCCTTGTGCAGCATTCTGTGCCCTTCTCCCCCTGCTCATTAACAACACAAAGGCACAGCAAGTAACACACGTGGAAGTGTGGGACAGCTTTTATCAGCATCTTGGAAGTGTGAAAGCTACTCTTACCATCTGGGGAGGGTTTCAGCAGTACTGCAGATTATTTCCTATTTACATAGATTGATGCTAGCCAGGCAGGCTGGGAAAGCAGAGCACACGGACAGAAACTGCTGAGTAAATGATAACTAAGTGTGGTAAAAAGGAAGTGTTTTTGAAAGGCATCAGGTTGGAGTGGTGCAGTCCAAACAGAGGTCTCCCATCACTGATCATCACCCTTACTGCCTGGTTTCCTCTGCCACTGCCTCTGAGGCTCAGTTCCTCCCCAAGGGCTCTGCCTGCAGCACAATCACCAGTGAGGCCAGGTCTGTGTTTCTAGGATGCAGCTTCTCCCACGAGTGATTCACAGCCTCTGGCAGGTTCCCTGTGCGTGCCCCGCCGTGCCCAGGTTCCCTGTGCCAGTCCCACCCCGCGGTGCCCAGGTTCCCTGTGCCAGTCCCACCCCGCGGTGCCCGCCGGGCTCACCCTGCCATCGCTGGTGAGCAGGATGGAGTCGCTCTTGATGTCGCGGTGGATGACACCCTGGTGGTGCAGGTAGGACAGGGCGCGCAGCACGGACACGCACACCGTGGCGATCTGTTCCTCGTTCATCCTGCAAGGTGGCACACACAGAGCTCAGCCTGGGCAGGGGACAGCTCCACCACAGCCCTGGGCACGAGATCGGCCTGAGCGCCTCTGGGGCCGCTCCTGCTCCTCATGCTGGGAGCTGGGGCTGGGCACCGGCCCTGCAGCGAGCTCTGCATCAGTGCCAAAAGCCCAGTGTGCCACGGGCTGGGGTCCCTGGGAAAGCACAGAAACTTCCCTTTGGGAAATCACAGAAACGCCTTATTTACAGTGAGCTCCCTGCTTGCCAAGCAGGCTTTGCTACTGAGATGGGAACAGGTGTGGAATAAATAAATATGAGGAAAATCACCCTTAATTGTGTAGGCAAAACATCAGGCCCTGGGTTGTAGCTCTTTGAGAGCACTTTCATGCCTTCCTATAAAAATACTCTGGGTATTTCAGCAGAAAAACAAACAAGAGTCCTCATTTCTGTGCACAGCTGAAAAACCCATTGTGGGGTCATTCTCCCAGCTACAGTGCAATGCCAGGGATGGGCTGGGCACCCTGTGCCACTGTCCCATCCCCCATGTCCCCAGCATCTCTTTTACACGAGCAGAAGAACACTGGAGATTTCTGCTTTAATTTGCGCCATTTGCAGTATTTTAGCAGGATCTTTGAGGGAAGGTCATGCAATGTAAAAAAAAAAAAACACCCAGCACATTAAGAAAAGACTGTTTTGAGTTAAAAATAGATGACAGCTCTTAAGAAGAGGTGTCTTGGGAGCATCTGTTTGCTGTCAAACTTCTGTCAGAAACATGTGAGATAGAGCTTTTAACAGTTTGGCAAATACTTGCCATATTGTGATTTATTTCAGCACATAAGCTAAGGTAACACTCAAAACACCTGTGTTCTAACTCTTGGTAGGATCTAAGAGCACCATTTAACTAGAAGAGAACACAAATTTTCTCATTTATAATTCCTTGCTTTTGTTCTTGCTCCCCTAAATATTCTCCCACTGGTTTGGTGTGGAAATTCTAATTTTCTTTCATTCAAGAAGAAATTAAATAAAGAATCCCTCTTCCTGTCTCATTTTATCCATCTCATCAGAAGCAGATGAGCAAAGAGCAGATGTAAAGAGGGCTGTAAAATCTAATGTCTGCCCTCAGCAGAGGCAGAGCAGTTCCATACACTGCAGCTCTTGTGCTGGCTAATTTCCTACTTTAAAGGTGGGATATTAAGTGAAATATGGGAATGTGCTCCACCATAAGCACAAAAATTCTGACATAAAAATACTTTTCCCCTTATGTTTTGGACTTGGTTTGCAGATAACCTTTGCGAGGAGAAATCACCCTTAGAGCAGATGTGGTTATGACAGCAAACCCAAAAATACAGATCACCAAACAGGGAGAAGGGAAAATAACTTTTTTTTTTTTTTTTCCATTCTAGGAAGTAATGGATAGGAGTTGTGTTGGTGCTAAACCTCTTCCCAAAGTGTTAGCAGATCCCCATCCCCACCCGGCCCTCTCAGGTGTTTCCTTCCCTTTGGTTCAGCAAGTGCTGCTGCTGCCCGGAGTTCAGCTGCACTCTGGTTACTGATGGTGGCACAGGAGCGTGTCCCAATGGCTCAGTTCTGGTACATATAAAACACACGGATCTGTGCTCTCTGAGTGTCTCTGTGTGTGTTCTGTCCTCTCCGTGCCCAGCCCAGCTCACCTGGTGTGAGTGACGATGTCGGTCAGGGCGCCGCCCTCCAGGAACTCCATCACCACCCAGAGCTCGTCCCCCACCAGGTAACTGTTGTACATGTCCACCACGTTCTCGTGGTGGTAATCCCTCATGATCACCACCTGCAGGGGCACAAAGGGACAGCTGCCAGTGCCACGGGCTCCAGTGACACTTGGGACCTTCTTTGTCACCGGTGCTGAGGGAGGGATCCGCGATGAATCACATCCTCCTCATCCTTACGCCAGCACATAAACACCATCAGAATATTGACATAAAAATATCAGTTCTTGTAAATGCATCAGGGGGAAAAAGAATCTCTGGCTGTTAGAGTATAAACAGTAGATAATTGTTGTACTTCAGCCTGCAGGAACAGACCTGTTTATTTAATTGGTTTTTTATTGCCAATTGCTTTCAGTACAACGGATTCTTTTTTTGACCTGATCAATCCCTCAACACATCAAAGTCATTTTTATCACGTAGTAAATGGTACTTTGCACAGATTTTCAACAGATTGCTGGAGTAAGGGCCCAGAAAACTCAAAGAGACTTTTAAAAGGCTTACTACTGCTTTTTGTGTACTCTGAGTTAGAGACATGGGAGAAATACCAACAAGAAATTCTCAAGAGATCAAACCACAAAAAACTTCACTGGCAGCTTAAGAAAAATCAGAGAACTTTGGTAAAGGGTTTTGTTCAACACACAGTGAGGGCAGCCCAGGCAGGACAGTGCCCATGACCTCAGCAGACTGAGGGGGTCAGAGTGGAGAGAGAGGGCACAGCCAGGCAAGGCTCCATCACAGACAGACACAGGGACTCCACCACGGACACAGGGACTCCATCCCTGCTGCAGGAGACTTTCAGATGACACGGGTGACTGGAGCGTGGCAGGGAAGCAGCTTGGTGCTGCACAGCATGCAGGACCTGCTTCAAGCTGTCACTGCTCAAGAGATGCTCAGTTAGAGCCAGCCCAGCCTCCAGCCGAGGCAAAGCCAAGCCCAAATAACCAGCAGCCAAGCCCAAATTACCAGCACTGTGTAAAGAAAAACTGGTTGAAGTTTGCTGTTTAATATTGTAATTAAAAAATGTGATGTTTTCAAAGGTTTTAAAGAATCCAATCTGTCATGTGCTGAGGGAAGACGCACAGGAAACAAAACATAGAATTAAAAGGTTCATTCTCACAGGAGGCTTCCTTGGGAGTGGTTTTGGTATTGATCAGATATTTACAAGTGATCTCAAAAAGGGAGCAGTGAACACACCCCACCAGACGCTTTAAGGAAGTAAGAAGTTAAAAAAAGGAGAAACTCTGTAAGTTGCAGAAGGTACTGTCAAGCCCCAAACAAACTGGGTGAAAAAATGAAAACCAGTGCTCTGAAATGTAAAATAACATACACAGGTAAAAGACCTGTGGGCTCTGAGATGGCTGCAAGCACTCAGGAGAGGAGATGTGGGAATTAACTCAGATAATTCCACGGAAAAGGACTCACAGCTCTTAGCTTAGTACCATCAACACAGCACAGGGAGTGCTGATGGTGAGGAGAGGAAGGAGGGAGGAAACAAAAAGCACGTGTATGCCAGAAATACAGCACACACACCCTGGAATAGCCTGGGTAGTTTGGATCCTCCCTCCTGGAACAATCAGCTGTGCTGGGAGACACAAAAGGCAGCAGGGCTGACACACTGCATGCACCAGCTGATACATCTCTCAGCTGTTTCCTGGGACAGCACCAGAGGTTTCCAGCCTGGAGGAGAAGTGGCTGAGCTGAAACCGGAGTGGCTATCCAACATTTATACAAGCACAGATGTGTGCGGGACTCCTCACTCCATTTGCAAAGGTATGAATGTGGCTCCTGAGGGTGCCATGTGGCCCACATCCCTGTTGAACCCAAAGACCCCCGAGGCACCCCCAAACCCTGATACCTCATTGAAGAGCAGCTCCCTCCTCTGCTGCTTCCTGAGGTCCATCTTCTTGACGGCCACCTGCTTGCCCGAGTGGCGCTCGGTGGCGATGCACACGATGCCCGTGGAGCCCTCGCCGATCTTGAGGAAGCTGTCCAGGTACTCGCGGGGGTCCCCGGGGCTCACCACCAGCTGCAGGGCGGCACGGAACTGCTCGTGGGACACGCGGGAGGGCGCCTGCTCCGAGCACGAGCCCCAGCTGGGCGGGGGGTACGCGCCGGGCGCCAGGCTGGGCGAGCTGGGGTACGAGCCCGGGGACGCGAACGGGGAGCCGGGCGGCGGCACGTGGGCAGCCTTGTGGTACAGCACGGGGTACTGGTAGCTGCTGCTGCCGGGGTAGCCGCCCTTGCCCTGGCTCTGAGGTAGCTTGGCGGGGCCCCGGGGGTACGTGTCCGAGGCACAGAGCGCCGGGCTGACCACCAGCTGCGCTCGCTCGTAGTCCACCTGAAACACACACACACACACACACACACACACACACACACACACACACACAGTGAGGCTGGGAACAGCTCCTTCCTTCCTTCCTCCCTGCCCTGCCCTGCCCCTCCATCCATCTCAGCCCCCCGGAGGGCCCAGCAGAGCTGGCACAGCGTGCTGCCAGCTGCACCCCCTCTGCTCAGCACAGCACAGCTGCCCCAGGCTGGGCAGGGATTTCCACACCTCGGGGCTGCAGTGCCCGCAGCACACTCGGGACATCTCCTCTGCATCCCAGATCCGTTCTTCTCTCCACGTACCTGTTTGGGCATTCCAGAGCCTTTGCTGAAGCACAGAATGGTCTGCATTGGAAGGGATCTATGCTTAAAAACGTGTGTCTGCTCTGCATCTGCAGTGCCCTGCAGGCTCTCTGGGCCATTTCCTCCAAGATTCCATCCCTGTCACATCCATAAAACTCGCCCTCCAGCAAATTCCAATCTGTATCTTACCAGTACCTGCATTTTGATTCTCAGCTCTTAGCCTTATGTTTTTCTGCAGCAATTCAGGGATAACCCAATCCACTCCTGTGGAGGTGGTGGCACCCTAAAATCCCTGTCATCTCCTGTCTTGCCGTGCTGCCAGCTGTTGTCTGAGGGACTGCTTACGTGAGTTTGATGAGGAGCCTAATTCAATTCACCATTTCTTAAATCATTTTCCACAGCAACACACTACTTAACTGCAGTGTCACAAAACTGCTAATTTTCATCTGAAATCAGAGAAAATCGCAAAGGAAATTATCCCAATGGGAAGCCTGGTTCATTTGTAGGTTCCTTTCTAATTTTTGTATTTTTCAAGCATCTCTAAGCTTCTTACATTGAAGGCTAACGAATACTTCACAATTTCAAACATAATGGTTTGCTTGCTTCCATCCAAACTAAAACCCCCCCCAAAAGATGTAGAACAAAAAAACCCCACCCAAAAATGATATTTTTTTCCTCTGTAAAAGAACATCTTCATATTTATACAATATGTGACTCCTGCCGATGTGTGGAGCATCTCAGGGCAGGGGGGCGGTTTGACACAGGCTCATCATGTAGCACAATTACAAATAATTATGGCAATGAGTTCATTTAATCAATCAATTTCAGTGGCAGCGCACAGGGATGGACAGAGCAGCAAACTCTACACAGCTCACGGTCGCTACTATTACTGCTGGCTGCCAGCCAGGAGTCCCTGATCCATGTTAGTTAAATGCACATTAATCTGAATTTGGCAGTGTAATCAAGGACCCAACTGAACTGTGAAATTGAATTCTGCGGTGGAACATCATTTGACCATTTTATGCTAAGACTGAAAAAAAAAAAAAAGAAAAAAAAAAAAAAGAAAAAAATCTGCCGCAGCATCAATTTATCAGCATGGGCTCTGCACCGTAAGGAGGAGCCTGGGGCTGGAGGCACCTCCAGAGCAATTCTCTGCTGGCCTTTCCCACCTCCCTGTGAGCCACCAGGGCTGCTGGGCCTTCCTTCACTCCACCAGGGCTTTGGGGAAACGGGGAATGTCCCTGCAGAGGGGCTGCTCAGAGGCTCCCAGCACAGCTTTAGTGGGAAATGGGGAATGTCCCTGCAGAGGGGCTGCTCAGAGCCTGCCCTGCA
>JAHXMQ010012337.1:23078012-23109885 GCA_020466415.1 Ammodramus savannarum pratensis | reverse complement strand
AAGGGAATGTCCCTGCAGAGGGGCTGCTCAGAGCCTGCCCTGGGAAGAGCTGGGGTCTGCCCCTGCAGGGCTGAGAGCCCCCCACCCTCCACCAGGAGCCCCCAGCAGCAGCAGCAGGGCTGTGCATTCCCTCCCAGCGTGCTGGGGTGCTGAGGCAGACACCCACACCATTACAGCCATCATTTCCCTTGCTCCAGCAGGCAGGGACAGCCATCAAACAGAAGGGAGTCAGACACATGAATTTCATGAAGGACATTACATCTGCCAAACTAATTAACACAGAGAAGTGCTCAGATGGTTTGGTGGAGGGAGGGGAACTCAATCTAACCCTGTCCTATATATTTGTGTATGTAGGGACAAATAATTTATTGCTTTGGCTGTAAACACACCATTTTCTTTATAACCACTGAGATAGGGAAAACCTGGTCTAGAAATTCAAGCTGGATAAATCCACACTAATGAATTATTTGAGGCTTCACCCGTGTCTGGTATTTCTGAGTATGCACCAGGCTTAACACACTGGCCAAAAAAATGTTCTGCAGTAAAATTTTAGAATGAACATTCAGGGGTTCTGTGTGCTTGCTGAGAGTTCTCAGAGGCTTTCTGAGGTTAGCATTGCTGCACAATGTAAACCCACTTCCTGAATCCCAAGAAATGCTACAAGAAGTCAGGAGCTACAATGAGTAAATCACTGAAGCTCTCCTCCAAGGCTGTCCTGATGCAGTGCTCCACACCACAGCAAAATGAACATACTTTTACTCCACCAATAATTCCATTTCTGCTGCTGAATGCAGCCCCTCCTGAATGGAGATCCTTTCAATGCTACAAAGGAAAGAAGAAAGCAGTCCTGCACTCATTCCAGATGAGGTCCAAGGGGCAGCCAAAGCTCTGGCACGGCATTCATCATGGCACAGCGGCATCCCCCACATCTGCACAGTTGGCTGGGTGGAAGGTGCAGAAGGGATGGTCTGTAACCCACACTGAGAGCACAAAGGCAAAGTCTGGCTCTGCTGCTTCACTGGGGAGAGCCCCAGGACTCTGTTCCACTCACACACAGCTGCTGGCTGGGAATGGGAACATAGGACAAAGGAGGGGGTTTCTGGCAGTGAAGGCTTGGCCCTGCCTTTGCCAGGCTGGAAATGCGCCCGTGGTACAGAGGGGGACCGTGGTGAGACACCTCTGCTGCACTACAGCAGCAAAGGGGGAGCAGACATCATGGAAAGAGGGACAGCAGAGGGTCCCAGAGAGCTGATCCTGGAAAATGACAGGGAAAGGAGCTTTGAAGTAATTTGGCTTGGTGGCAGAAATTGAGGGGTGCCTGTGATGAAGAGGAGGGTAAAAACCCCATGCAGAACAAAGTGGCCAAAGAGCAGCCAAAGGTGAACTTGACATTGTGAGCCAACACTGAGGTGGGACAGCAGCTCTGTGTGGGGAGGGTGACACAGCAGACTCTGCAGCTCCATGCAGGTGTCCTGGAGCCAGCCTGCAGGACAGGAGAGCACGTGGTGACACAGGGGTGGCTCAGAGAGAGGCAAATCTGAGCCTCTGGCTTCCTACACCTGCATGGCTCCACTGCACAGCAGCGGCCAGGCCCAGGGCAGGGCAAGTGCTCTGATGTACCAACTCTGAAACCCCTGATGATGAAACAGGGCACACATTGACTGCTCTGACATCTCTTACCTGCAATTAATGCTGAAGTAAATCTGCTCTTCACTTTTACAGCCAAAATGAACAACCTTGTTAAAGGCACTTTGATGCCACACATTTCTGCCTGCAGACTTTTTCACTTACTTTTTCACCCCTTTTAATTTTACTTTAAACCCAATCTCATTTGTAAAATATCTGATTTGAGATCTGACTCTCATTTAGTAAGCCCATTTGATGAACCATTATTTACTAATGCCTCCTTGAAAAGAAGATTCTTCGGCAATCATCCAAGACAAGAAACTCCTATTCACCTGCAGGAGCTGTGGACAGGTTTGGGAATTGAACTGCTGCATTTACCAGTGAATCATCAAGTTTCAATACACCAAGGTTGTAGGAGTGCTTTTGATGCTCTGAGGAGAGGAACAGCTCACAATGAATCTTGCATAGAGGCATATTTCTTTTTTAAATAAAAGTTGTTATTGCATTTTAATGGAACATTTTTCCAAGTGCTGGAATCCTATAATAAACACCTGCCCTACTGACTAGTCTAAAACTGGCAGAAGCAGCTGCTACAGGGTCTCTGCATTACTGGATTTGCCCTCCTCTTTTCTAAACTCTGACAAAATGACTGCTCTAAGTAAAGGAAATGGCAGCTAACCCAGCCCAGATTTTCCTCTCAGCTTCCAGAATCCACACTGAATGTCTCAGTGGTGTAACCATATCCATACCAATGTCTCAGCAGTGTAACTACCACACACACTCCTCTCGCCACACCCTGAGCTTTGGAAAGGCACCTAAAGAGACCTGGTGACTTTTTATCCAAGCTCCAAAGCCTGGCTCTATGCTCCAGTGCAAAGAGGCACAAAAAGTGCATTGCTCACCCCTTCCCACGGGCACTGCACCACAGTAATGGCAAAGCAGCCAGACCCGAGGAGGCACAAGGCTGGCACAGCTCCAGGCCAGGGACATCAGGGACCTGCAGACCTGGCACTGCAGCAGGACACAGCCATAAGCAGATGCACTGGCCAGCTATCATCAGAGAGAAGAACACACCTCACCACTGACACTCACCCACCGCAGCACAGGAAAAGTCACAGCAACCCCAGGCTGGGAAAAATGATCCTCACAGTGCCCGTTGCTAGGGGAACTCAGTGATGTTCAGAGCAAACTACACTGAAAAGGCATCTCTTGCACAGCATTAGATGCTAAGAAGGTCATCATGGTTATGGGACTAGAGGTGTGAGAAAAGCACTCTGAACTGAACAAGTGGTCACAGCACACTGCTGCAAGCAGGGCTGGAGAGCCTGTGCAGGTAACACTCCTCATGTGGCAGAGTAGGGACAGATCTGTGGAGAGGAGCTGCCTCTAGATAACATGGCTGAAGCACATCAACCCTTTTTTAAAACTACATCTAAAATGTCTTGGGTGAGATCAGCTGCTTTGACTTCATTTCAATGCTTAAAAACAATGCAGAAGGAGTAAGCTCCTACTCTCATGAGCAGTGAAGAGCTCATAAACCTTGTAATATAAAAATGGCATAAATACAGTACAAATACTGAAGCATGGAGGTTTCAGCCTTGCACAGTAACAATTCAAACACAGAAGTATCTGATACACAAACCAGGCCAGCATCTTACCTCCTGCTATAGATCTGCTCAGGTGCAGGAACTCCTGAAGCTACAAAAAACCGCTGAAGAGCTTGCACTTACTGGGAATTTCAAATAAAATCCCCAGAAGATGGGCACTCCAAACCTGCCTTTCAATAAGTATCTCAAACCCACTGTCCCTGCCATCTATTTTCATACACCCAAGTGCAGTGGGTGGGTTTGCACAGCTGCCAAGGAGCAGCCCCAGAATGCTGGGGGCTGTTGCCAGCCCGGTTTGGCACGGTGTGCCCAGGCACGGCTCCTTGCCCTCACTGCAGCCCCTGGTTACCTTGGGCACTCCTGCTGTGCTCTCGGACAGCCGGGGATAGGTGTACGAGCTGTAGGGATGTCCCTGCTGGTGAGCTTTGAAGGCGCTGCCTACGTAGGGCATGGCCGGCTCCTGCAGGCCCGAGCCCGACCTGGATCTCTGCCTCATGGCCGGCTGGGGGCTCGCGGGGTCCATGTACGAGGACTTGGGCCTCTTGTCCACGTCCTCCTTGCTGAGGCCGTGTCCCCAGTCAGGGTCCCCGTAGTCCAGCCTGTCCCTGGGGCCCTCGCTCTGCAGCGAGGCCCGGGATGGGGCGTAGGGGAAGGAATCTCGGTAGTCCAGGGAGGAGCCGCTGGGCACGCGCTGGTACTCCAGCCTCAGGCCGCCGTACTCCAGTGCCTTGGGCTTGCTCTCCAGGTGTGCCTGGTAGTCCGGGAGGAACCGGGCCAGCTCCGGCTGCAGGGGGGCCACCTCTGAGTAGTAGAAGTCGCGGGCCGTGACCTTGAGCAGGTGCCCGTTGTGCCTGGCGGCCAGGCTGCCCTGGCAGTAGCGCTCCCACTCGTCCCCGCACAGCGCCCTGTCCCGCAGCCGGTCCCCGCTGCTCTCGGCCGTGCTGTCCGACTCGCTCGAGTACTGCGAGCACATGATGAAGCCATTCTCCTCCCGGGGCCGGGGCGCGTAGTTGGCGCTGCCCTGGTGGTGCCTGGGAGGGCTCTCCTTCCGCAGCGAGTTGGAGCGGGTCACCGAGATGTTGTCAAACTCCTCCAGCAGCCCGTTGATCGAAGTGTCCTTGCGAGGCTTGTTCCCCCGAACAATGGTCTGCCAATACAAAATGGCTTTGCTTAAACACTGGGTTTTGTTCAGTATTTCACCAAAAAAAAACCACCAAAAAGGAAAGAAGTCTGTATTCACCCAGGACAACCCATAGCAAGGTCTTATGCTCTTCATCATATATCTCATTGCTTAAAAAAAAACCCTCAATAAATAATTACAGTAGGACACAAAGAAATGTTTAAATACAGTGCAGATCACAAGCTGGGATTTGGCATGCAACCCCAAGACACTCTCAAAAAGCCGAATTTCAGAGGTGGGTGTTGAGCAGCCAACAATAGAGACATCCAAACTCACTACTTATTTTGCATTTGCTCTTATTCAGTTGTCTGCATCAAGCCACACTGGTGGGCTGAGTCGGATTTTCAGGGCATGAATAAGCTAAATGAGAATCATTCAGTGGTCACTTCCATGTGCTATTTTAGCAAACTGCTGGAATGAAAAGTAGCATACAGTTAATCAGGCACTGAATTTTCCTGGCTTTTTCTTTTTTTACAAAACAGTATGTTCCTGAGTAGCAGAATCCCACTGAGGACTGCCTCTTAGTTAACTCTAGTGTAAAATACACTTGGGAAAGAGGGAAAAACACTTAACTCCATCTCCTTGTAACACACAGCATCCAGCAGGCCATGATGCACAACCGTGGCTCTGGGACACCCCTGTCAGGGATGCCAAGTGCTGGCACGGTTTGTGTCCCACTATTGCCAAGCCTCCCACAGATCCCATCCCACTCCTTTATGCCCAAAGCACTGCTGCTCCTGCTAGGATGGGAGGTGAGCAGTGTATGGTTACAGCTGTCCTTCAGGAAATATTTCATTTTTTAGCCAGTTCCACCTGAGGGCTGTAACATATGCCTGCATCCATTTCTCACCTGACACTGCCATTGAGCACCACTGCACCTCTACAAACACCCAACAGGAATGAGATGTACATATTGGTGGCCAGGGCCATAAATCAGCCAGGCTCCACTGAAAACGTTTGCTTTGTTGATTTATTTTGGCTAAGTATCTCTGGCTGCATCTTACTTAACTCACTGAGCTTTTCAACAGAGTCACGGTGGTCACCCCAAGGAGATTTCCCTCTCTGGAAGTGTTGCACATGGACTGTGGTGTATCAGAACCAAGCAGGCAGGGCAGATGCTGAATGTGGGACACTGGACACCAACCACGGCATTCCAGAGCCAGCCTGGTCACTCTGCACGTGTTCCAAGCATAGTGAGACTGCTCAACTGCTGCCTGACAGCACTCAGGGATTCAAACGTTGTCTAAAAAAGCATTCAATCACTAGTAAGAGCACAAAATTAACAGGAATGCACTGCTTTGTCTCCCAGCAAGAGGCAGCTGAGAAAAGGCAGGTGAAAAGCAAAGCAGTGCTGACCTCACGCTGCCTCTTGCTCTGATTTATGTCCATAATTACTTGCCTAGTTTGCTATTTTGAAGCCAGTGGTACTGAAACAATAGGACAGCAAAAATAAGAGACAGCAAATAGATCACTCCTTTCACCTCCAAAGCCATTCAGCAGGATGAGAGGGATTGCTTTAATTCTGCTCCAGCCTCTTAGTCAGGATGGCTGCACGATCATTCCTATTTAATTATCACACAATAAAGCAGCAACATTCGACAATGAAATGCTTATAATTGAAAACAAGATTGAAACACCCGGCTGTGCAAGGCCTGCCAAGGAGGGAAGTGCCCATTTCACAGCTCCAGGGAACCTGCACAAAGCAGAGCTCCCCTGGGTGTGCCAGAGGGAAGGGGAGCTGCCCCTGCTCCTCCAGGCAAGCTCTGCTCTGTCTGCATTGTCACACACCCTCAGAAGGAAGGGTCAGAAAATGCAGCTGAGTGTTTATGCTGGGGAATTCACTGGTGACAAATCCCTGCAGTTTGGGGATTTTCTGCAGACAGGTGCATGCGTGGGAGGAACCTTTTCCACTATGGGGATTTAAAAATAGCACTAACAGTGAAATGATCTTATAGGAAATTCTGGTTTCAAAAGAAAAAAAAGCATTTGCCACTGAAGCCTCAGCCTGGTGAAGCTGTCCTGGACAGCTCTGGGACCTCAGTGCTGTCTCCTCCTGACTGGTGAAGTGAAGGGGATTAAGAACTAAACCCCATCTCTTTTATCCCAGCATTTTAAGGATGATCACTGGCTAACAGTGACTTGCAAGTGTGATGGCTGAAATTCCTATTGGCTTCAGATTACTTTCCATGAGAAAATGAAAATGGCCAGCACAAAGGGAGGATAAAACTTACCCGTTCCAGAGGCACTCTTTCTGAATAGTCAGTGCTTTGTTACTATGAACAACAATTATTATCAATTATGATACCTAATTATTTCTAACAGCAACAACAATAATATTTCTACTTGCTTTGGCTTGTTTTTAAATTTTGCATTTCCCTTATGTGTAAGGCCAGACTTGGTGAAACGCTTCCAGGCTCAATCAGACAGCCTACACCAGCTTGATCTTCTCCAAGGAAATATCCAGCACCATTCTTATCAAAAAAACTGTACTGTCCATGGAGAAGAAAATTTGGGGCTCTGCAGCGCCTGTGCTGCCCTGATAAGCTGTAATGGATCTGCCTGCCACTGAGGCTGTCCTGCCTTGCTTCCAGCAGCAGATGAGAAACAGCTCCTGTGCTCAAATACTGTATTAACCTTGACAGTAATGAAGTGGGTAATTAACTGTTGTGCCCTAATGCGACCTTGCATTTATTGTCTTTAGAACTACTATACTTTACACACTCGTTGAGAATATATCATCCTTTGTCCTCCTGGAGCTGTGTTTTCTGCAGTCAATGAGGGCTCTAAATCTCTGTGATGTGCAGGGTGAAAAAAAGGGAATTTTAAGGGAAGGTTGCCCTTTTGAACAGCCAGTCTAAACTCTGATTTTTGCCTCTAGCTAGCTTCTCTATGCATTACACATAAACTAAAAGCACAGCATATGCTGAAAATGATTTTTTTTTTGTTCTTAAGAAAAGGTGCATAAAGCACAGATGGTCAGAACAATTCTAATTCTAAGTGATGGATGTATTGGTAATTAATTTTCTTGTGTTGCAAGACATCTCAAAGTATTTGAAGCTGTTCATGACACCACATTTACTCCCAGTGTAAACAAATATGAGGAGCATGTGGAGAGAAAAACTGATCCCTGTCATCAGTCAGAAGGCAAACTCCAGCTTTCCCTGTGAGTAAGAGTTTCACAGCTGCAGCCAAGGTGTCAAAGGCGCTTCAGGCTTTCCTCCATGCAATATTCACTGGGGGGCAAATTCAAACCTCAGAGCTGCTTTCCCAAGGGACAGTGTCAGAATTATCCTCCCAATCCTTCCACATCCCAGTGAATCCTTAATTACACCTGAATGGGCAAGCTGCATCAAAAGGACTGAAAAAGAATTCTACACCTCCATCCCCTCCTTCCCCTCAGTGGGAAGTTCAGGGCACTTGTGGCACACAGATAGCCTGCAAAGAGGCCTTTTGGGCAGGAACTCACCAGATACAGGGTGGGAAATGCTGCTGGGTGGGACAGGAGGTAATTCATCACTGCACCCTCCAGCAGAGTCCTGTGGGAGCTGCCCCAGTTCTGATCCACACCTGCCTACAGAAGCAGCTCTTCCTCAGAGGCAGTCAAGGAACACACACCAGACAGGAAGGTGTGTCAGAGCATTCCTTCCTCAAGCTGTAATTTAGAGCCTGCTGCACACCTGGAGGCCTTGGAGATTATATCATTTCTGTTATGAATTCCTTCCCAATGCTATAAATTCTCATTCTCCCCATAAACACGGTATCAGAAAACAGCAATCATTTTGGTATCCCTCAGCTCCCTCCTTGGGGAAGGCTCTCTGCAGACTGCAGTGGGGTTGGGCCAGGGTTTTGGGTCCCTGCTCCCTGGACCAACCATGCAGCTCACCCCACAGGTCACCTGCCCAAACCAGAGCACGAGATGGTGACACCTGCCCCTGCCATGGAGTGTCCCAGCAGGTGAGCCACGATCCCTCCTCCTGAACTGCTCTGATCCCTTCCCAGGAGATCCATAAATCCCTGCTTGGGACGGCTCTCAAACAGGAGCCAGAGAAATGCAAACCCAGGTAAAGCCCTGCCAAACCAGCCTTGGGAGGGCAGAATTCCCCAGACAGAGCCAGGGTGTGCAGGATGTGCCAGCTCTGGGACGGGCCATGCCCTGAGCTGGCTCCAAATCCTAGCCTGCAAACCAGGGCACAGCCTGAGAGCAGCCTGCCATGCTCAACAGCACCACTGCCAGCTGGTTACATTCTTCAAAAGCAAAATAATGGAAAGCTACAAAAAAGGGCTCACCAAAACAGCACCGTGTAATTTCCACCCTGCACAGCAGTTTAAAAGTTGGTTTCCATAACAATAAGAGCAATGTTTCATTAGAATCACATTCCCTGGTAATTCCTTTGACATCTTAAAATACAGCAACTTTAACACAACACTGAAATATCTACATTCTAGTAATTTTCCTTACTTTTTATTAAATACACAAAAATGCTTGTTATATGCAATTTGAAATGCTATTAGAGAATTTTAAATGTGTAAAATAATTATTCTTGGCCTACGTGAAATGTATCTGATCTGTGCAATTTTATGTGTCATATACATACACAAATCTCTCAGACACACAGCAAATGAGTGAAATGTGACTTAAAAGTTGTAATCTGAAAGAGAAAGTGTCTGTATTACTGATTCAGTGATACAGAAGGTGTCTGTAATACTGATCAGTGTTACTGATGGGTTCAATAACTTCAGGGAGAGGAGTGGAGAAATCTCAAACCAAACAATTTCTGTTTCATAGGACTTAGGACCCTTCAGAGTTTTCTTTTATCCAGAGATGGAAAAGAAAAGAAAAATGTCCCACAAAATTAAATAACTCAAACACATCAGCCACAGGAATTGCAACTGCCCTCTTTGCACTGCTGCATTTCCATGAGGCTGGTGGCAATGGTTCAGCACAGCAGTGCACAGAGGGCACAGGACACAGCAGATGAAGCAAGGGCTGCTGGCAGTCCTGGCGCCTCCTTCAGCTCTGGCTGGGACAGCAAGGGGAGCCTGCAGGAGCCTGGGGCTATCCCAGAGGTGCAGCATCACCAACCCTCATGGGGGTGATGGGGCTCCCACAGGGACAGCAGCCCTGCTGTAGGGAGGGTGGTGTGAAATGCCAGATGTACCCCATGGCACAGGACACTGCACAGGGGAATGCACAGGGGAATGCAGCCTGCTATGCCCCAGCAGCCCCAGTGAGGAGCTGAGCAGAGGCACAGCCTGGGTTCACAAACCTTCTCTGCAGCCAGGATGGAGTTTCCCTGGGTGAGGCTCCCCTCTGCCCTCAACATGCCCATTAACAAATGCAGGGTTGATGGAGCATTAACCCAATTAATGATCCCCGTGCTTTTCTCCCTCAGTGAAAGATTTTTCTGGCTGCAGTCTGATTGAGCTCTCTGAAATATTTAAGTCAATTCCAGTGTGATAACATTTTACACTCAGGAAGTAATTGCCTTTATGTGGCAGCTCTGACAGAGGGGCACTTGCTCAGGAGGGCAGAGGCTCTTGGGTCACTCCACTGGTCAGGGTCATCTCCTGCTTTTAATTAAAATGAGGGTTCTGACAGTCTGTTAATTTAGAACAAACAATTAGAACTGTATTGCCACAGCAAAGGAAGTTTCATATACAGCAGGTGCTTGAAGACAAAGTCCACAGCTCTGTTTCTGGGCCACAATAAACACTCCTGCAAGCCATGGCACAGGGCTGTCAGTGACTGTCCCACCCCATCAATGGCCTCAGCCATGGCAGAGGGCTGTCAGTGACTGTCCCACCCCACAAATGGCCATGGCAGAGGGCTGTCAGTGACTGTCCCACCCCATAAATGGCCGTGGCACAGGGCTGTCAGTGACTGTCCCACCCCATAAATGGCCATGGCAGAGGGCTGTCAGTGACTGTCCCACCCCATCAATGGCCATGGCAGAGGGCTGTCAGTGACTGTCCCACCCCATAAATGGCCATGGCACAGGGCTGTCACTGACTGTCCCACCCCATAAATGGCCATGGCACAGGGCTGTCACTGACTGTTCCACCCCATAAACCATCAGGCAGAGGCAGGGAGGGGAAGAAGGTGCTGGTGAGTGCAGGGTGCCCCAGCCCCAGCCCTGCAGGCGGATGGGGCTCACTGCCCACAGGCCCTGCTCAGGGCTGGGTGAGTCCATGCAATGCCAGCCCTATGAATTTGGGATTGGCACCCCGAGGAAGAGCAGGCTGGTGTGTGCAGAGCTCTGCCCAGGTGCCAGGGAGGGCACTGCCAAGGTGAAACCATCCTGTACCAGCAGTGTGCCAAAACATGCCTCAATCCCACGGCCTTAAAACAGCCAGAAAGTTTCCAGGTTCTTCCTAGCACACTAAAATTGTGCATTCCTGCCCATACACATGCTAGGAGCACCTTTTAATGTGATTGATGTCTCTGACTACTTTGGACTCCTTCATCCTCTCCTGAAAGCTCATTCCTTGATTTCAGGGAATCCAGGAATTTGTATTGGCAAAATAAAAGCACAAACCAATTTCATCTGCATTGAAAATTGCAGCATTCATTCTTCCAAAGAAATATATTATTTTTCCTTTTCAAGGACACTATCAAATGGGAAATGCAGCCACAGGAATGTCCTAGGGAAGCAGGACTGACTCCCACAGAGTGGTTTTCATCTGCAAACATGGTCATGAAGCAAAAAGTGCTCCTGTGCACAAATCTGATGCTTGGGTCAAATTTACAAGGCAGGTGAGATGAAAGACACGAGGAGCTCCCTCAGCTGCTATTTGAACTATTCCCTGTTTAAAGGAGAAGTGCAAATCAAACACCTTGATGGGAAGCAGGTGAGGCAGGAGATTCAGAGCAGCAAGGTGGGGCCAGCCCAGCACGAGGATCTCAGGTGCACAAGGAACTGCTCCAGCCCTTCAGGCTGATCCCGACGTGCTTGCATTTGCTGGGCTGTGTCGCCCCCAAGTGCACGCAGGGCTGGGCACGGATCGGAGCTGCCAGGCTCAGTGACTGCCCTGCCTGGCACAGAGCTGATCCTGCCCCTGCCCTGTCTGGCATGGAGCAGCTCCTGCCCTGCCCGGCAGCTGCCCAAGGCAGGGAGAAGGACAAGGGTGAAATGGGGCTGCTTCCCCCATGGGCTGTGCCATGGCAGCCAGACCTCCCCTCCTGCTCCAGAGCGTTTCCCAGGCTGGTTCATGCACACCCCTGTGCTTAAAGCAGATTTCTACACCTGTCCATCCCATGCTCCTGGAAAGGGCTGCTTCTCAGGGAAGGGTAAGCCTTAGCAATAAGGATCTTCATGTGCACTATGCTTATGAGAATCATTAACTACAAAGTAGGACACAGATACCAATTACTGGTCTGCTCAGACTACAAAACTGTGAAATTCAGTAAAATTCACAATCTTATGCTGTCCTTTTAACTGTGTGATCCTGATAGCTAACTACTAATGCCTGCGGGATCGCAGCAATTACAAAGCAGAAATGCTCACCCTAAATACTTCCCTTTCATTCACTTTTCTCTCTCCAAAGATCTGTATCTGAAATGCCCTTTCTTTCCTGGTGCACACACACATGGCTCATCCCACAGACCACAGAAAAAGCATTTAAAAGTCTCTGCAGGTAAGTCAGTGTTGTTCCCTGGTAATACACAGCACTTGTCTGGTGTAATTGGATCCTGCACGAAGGGGAAGACAAGAAAGAACGCTCAGCAAAGCACTTTCAAATTCCTAGAGAGCCACCAAAGCCCAGATCTAATCATGTCAGAGCAGGAGACAGAAAGGAGCACATTTACACCTGCAGCTCTGGCTCCACAGGTGTCAGCTGCTTGGCAACATTTCTTCCCCTCTGATCCTGTGACTCCATTGAACCAAACTCTGCTGGGATTGAATAAATGTGGCTGTTTGGTTATAATTATGGAACCACAGAAAGGTCTGGATTGGAGGGACAATGAAGATTTCCATTCCACGGAGCATGGTTCAGTGGGACTGTAACCTGTCTGGTTTCTGTTCTGGACTCCAAGGGCTCGCACCAAGCTCCTCAGCAGAGCCAGGGACAAGTGAGGGACTGCAGAACGTGCAGGGACTGAACTGCAGGGAGGGGTGACAGGCAAGGAGCACTGCAGATGCTGCAGGACCCATTTTCTGTGGAAATGCCCTCTAGAACCCTTTGCTGGGGGCTGAAGCACGTGCTCTGAGCAAAGCCATCAGGATGCCCCAGCAGGTGCCTGTCACCTCGGCTCTCAGGACACAGCCACACGGACAGGAGCTGGGCACTGCCTGCTGCCCCTAGTGCTGCCCATGCCGGGCAGGAGCAGAGCCTGCCTGAGCTCAGCTCTGAGCGAGGGACCCAGCGGCAGCCAGGGGCCCAGCCAGCCCCTCAAACAGTCACTCCCAGCCCATGGCAGCCCAGCTGAGCCAGGGCCATGAGCCTGGGCCTGGTGGAACACAGCCAGCCCTGCCACACACCCCTGGGGCAGCATTCACTGCTCACACCTCACTGCCTCTTCTCCACGCTCCACTCTGGGCACCATGGCCACAGAACAGGTCCCAGGAGCACCCCAAAGTGCCACCTCCACCTGCCTGCCCCTTCCCAGGCCCCAGGACAGTATGAACAGTACAGAGAAGGCTTTGGGGTAAAAAGCTGGGCTCAACAAACGAGAAGGAGCTGCAAACAACAACAGGTACATGGAGCAGTGATGGAGCCTCCACCTCAGGCAGCAGCTGGCAGTGTGGCTCATTTTCCAGGACAGCCAAGCCAGCCAGGAGTTACTGGAACAGTGTGCCATGGATTTGTCTTGAGGGACCAGCTTCCAGGTTAAAAAAGGAACCTGATTATGAGTGTCCTCGGTCAGGATCTAATTCCTGGCTTGTTTCAGGTTATAAAGTGCTACCTGGAGAGTATTCCCAGCCTGGTACTCCCAGAGGAGACCAGACTCAGTGTCTGAAATGCTGGCACCAGGGTCTGGCCCTTCATGTGCAGACCTGTAGGTTACCATGGGTTTGAGCTCTAAAGGAGGCTGGTGTGCCTCAGCAGCTGCAGGCTGTGAGCTCCAAGTTCACTTTCAGTCTTTGTGAACTGCAAAGTTCTGCTCACCCATGTGGGCTTCACTAACAGGATTAGAGCTCCCCTTGCAAGGTTCCTCCAACACTAGTATCACACTTACAGCATTTACTCTGTGCTCCAGGAGAGGGATTTTTACTGGCAGCCTCAGTGATTCTCTAGCATGGCCAGGTCCTGCTTGTACACCCTGGTGCTGGTGTGCACAGTCCAGACAAATGTACCTGCCTGAACGTGGGGGCTGCCATCAAGGACAACGTCTTGGCCAAAAAAGGGATGTGAATAATTCACTTTCTGGCACATTAGCTGAACTGAAACACTGAGGAATATCCTGTGTTTTGGGTCAGTCTGAAATGATAATGATGCTGCTTTTGATTCTCCAATTGAGGCTCTAGAAAAATAATGTCTGAACCAGGCTGGATGAAATGTTTCAACAGCAAGGAAGACAACTGTGAGAAAATGAAAGAGCTGCTGATCAGGAACTCTGCTGTTCAGAGAGCCAGAAACTCAAAACTGTAAGGAAGAACTGAGAATAGATCAGCTAAAGCATCCCAGGGAGAGGTGTTCCCTTTGGGATGGGATGGGATGGAATGGGATGGGATGGGATGGGATGGACTGTTTCAGCTGGAAGGGAGCTACAACAATCACTCAGTCCAGCCTCCTGACCAATTTAAAGCCTACTATTGAGGGTATTTTCTAGATGACTTTTAAATACTGACTCTATTGTTGAAATCAACTCCACAGGCAGCAGAAGTGTTATTCTAAAGGACCTACATAAAACATATAATTTTCTGAAATTAGACAATCAGAAATAAACCCAAAAGTTTCCTCTGTACAATGTAGAACACATGAGAACATATTAAGCCAGTGATAAAATTCTTAAGAACTTCTGAGCTGTGTGCTTGCACTGATTCATACCTGTGGCTCATTTCTATTTGTGCAGTGATTAAATTCCTGCAAGATTGCACAAAGATGTCAGCCATGGACACTAGATGGCACATTCGCATTGTATCAGGGGGGAACAGGGATGACTGGAGCAGCACTGTCACTTACAGACACAGTAAAACAAATGGCACTCCCGGGTGAGGCACGATCCCTTTGGCAGAAAAGCTTCCACTTAAATGTGTGGCAGCATTTCCTTCCAGGAGCACACAGCAGCAAATGCATTCCTGTTCAGTGACCAAAATAAATAGGAACTGGGGCTGTCTTACAGGCCAATTGCAAATCTGACAGCAACCACTTGCAGATAGAGATAACAGAGAAGAGCTGTGGCTGGAAAGGACTCCTGCCTCCAGAGCAGGGCTAATTTGCTCTCTCTTTTCCAAAAGCTGAGATCCCACAGTCTCCCCTGGCCGCTGCTCCTGCCCTGCTCAGCCCTGCTCCATGGCAGAACATGCTCCCTGTACCCAAAACATGTTCCTTGCCCTGCTGTGGACAGCCCCTCACCCGTCCCAGGTGGGGCAGACTGAGCTGCCACTGCAGAACCTGCATTAACCAGCCAGGGACTTTCAGCTGTGGTTACAGGGAAGGCCCACGAGATGTCAGCAGCCCTCCAGGTCCTGTCCCGGCAGGAGCTGACAGGGAGAAATCAGAATTTGGGAGGCTGAGAAGAGAGGTCAGGACAATGCTGCTTTGCCCATCTCCTGCCATGCCCCTGAACAGCTCTGTATTCCTAAATCCCCCTTCTCCTGGCCAGGCATTTCCCCTGTGCAGTTCCACATGGGGGCTTCTAATGAAATCTGGATGTTTCTGGCTGCTCAAGCCCACACAAGGACCCTCACTCATCTCCTCTCTGAGGTCCTTGGTCACTCAGCACCACTGTGCACGCTATCCTCCATCTAAGCAAGGACATGTAAGTGTAGGACAAAAATGGCACCTTAAACGAGGCTTGAACGTCAGTGTTGGGAAAATGTGAGAGGCCAAACAGGATGGGGAAGAGAAGTAATTGCCTTTTTTCCTTCTATCTTCATGCAGAGTGAACAAAAGCTTTGATTTTCATGTCAGAGCTATTGGAAGGGCCACAACCAATTACTCATTTTCTTATTTTTCTTTCTCTTTGCAGGAGAGAGGCTGAAATGCACCAGTAGAAACTTTGAAAAGTTTTAAAAATTAAAGCTGACTCACCAGGATTGGGGTCAAGGATTGAGGCAAAAGTGAGAAAAGCTAAAGTTTCAAGACAAACCCTCTAGAGCAGAGCTGTGAGATATGAGGATGGAAGGCTGGGAGAGAAGCTGGCAGCCCTGAGGTCAGTCCCCCACTGCAGATTTGCTGCAGAGGAAGGAGAAGGTCATGAGGAGATCCCACAGGCAGAATTCAGTTTTATGGAAGTCCCTACATGTTTAGCCAGCCAAACACTGACAGCTGCCTCCCTCCCTTCTCAAGGACAAACTCAGCACTGTCACTCTCAGGTTGGGAACCCTGGTCTTGTTGTGGATGGATGAAACTACCCAAGGCATCAACAAAAACAGCACTGGAGGCCTGACACATGGAGCAGCACAGAGAACTGAAGGATAACCCCAGTATGGTATTTCTTCAGGAACAAATGGCATTTTTCCCTGCAGTAACTTGACAGAAGTGAGATGCTCAGCTGTTCCCTGCACCAGGAAAGATGGGAAGGGATTTTAACAAGTCTTCAGTGCCTCTCTGTTCCCACTGACAGCAGCAGGCATTGAAGAGTGTTAATGGAGCATCTTTACACAGGCAATGATGAGCTCTCCTGGCAGAAATCCCCAGAATAAAGGTTCTGATGTCTGTTTTCCTGGTATTTTGGATGGAGTGGAGATGCATTTGCTTGGTTATTGATTCTGAAGTTTCCAAAAATCAAAGGTTGGTTCCAGACTGGAGCTTCTGTGCAGCACAAAGGCAAAGATAAGGCAAGCATATTGTGTGCTGAGAACAAACAGTTTAGCAACATTAAATATTCTTAATTTTAAAGTGACTGCAACTCAGCTTCTAAGTTAAGCTGTATCAAAACAAAGCATGCTAACTCTTAACAAATATACATTAAGCTGGTATCCTGCAATAGAGTTAAAAGCCAATGCTCAGGTGATATTCAATGCCTCAGCTGCTATTAAAACTTGGTAGCTCTGTTATGGAGGCCCATTTCAATCAGTCATATGCAGAGCCTGCCACACAGGCAGAAAAGGTTTCTTGGAAAGAACCAACAGTGATTTTCTGTACTTCCAAATGTGTCAATTTCCCATCTGGGGCTTGGTCCCTCACATGTGTTATTTCAGTGGGACATGAACCAGCTCTGCACTCACCCTTTGCAGGCCAAGGCCCAGAGTCATATGATCTTTATAATGCTTAGAAAAGTAATGCAATTTTATACTTTTTAAGCTTAGGGATTTATAGCTCCAGAACTGTAGGAAAGAGAGGGTATTTCTGGAAGATAATAAACTTCTTTTTTTCTCCCCCCCATTTTAAAACATCTTCATGTATTCATTCAAAACATCCAGAGATATTTCTGGTGTTAAGAAGGGCTGTGGAACAAAGTTGCTCTCCTCCAGCAGCAGGAAGAAGATTACCTACCTTTTCCCTCATTATTCTGGGCCACTATTATCAGCAAGATATTTTATTACAGCAAAAAGAAAAAGAGAGAAGAACTTGATTTTATCCCCATTGTCCTGCAGCAGCAGCCAGCAGCCCTGATCAGCAGGTGATGAGTGCCCTTCCTGAGCAGGCAGTGAATGCAAATTTAGCAAAGAGCACTTAGCAAATGTAACTACAGGGTCCATGCTCTCAGGATTATCTGATTTTCCCTTGCTGCAGGAAAATCCTCATGACAATGAAATCCTACATTGATTCTGCAGCTGCATGGCAGGGAAAGGTGCATGGCTGGCAGGGTCTGGGATCAGCATCACACAGGTGTGATTCACCTGCATGTCAGGATGTGCAGTCCCAGAGACACTGCACAATCAGGGGCAATTAGTCAGAATCCTGAGCCTGGAATCCTGCTGGTTCCCTGCCCAATGCTGCTGTACCCTCTAAGCCAAGTGTTCCTCCCAGTCGTGCAGCCTGAGCCCCAGGCCATGACCTGGGCTGTGTCACTGTCCCATGCCCACCATGTCCCACCCCAGCGCTGGATGCACTCAGTCCCTCCCTGAGCTCCTTGCCCAGCTGAACAGGCAATTTGATTTCCCTCCTTTGGTGTACATTTCCCTCTCTTCCTGGCTCCAGCCTGCCTTTGCCTGAAGCACAGTTGCTGAATTAATTACCAAGGAGCTGCAGAGGAGCATTTGGGCCTCCCTGGGACCTGGGGCTGTTTCCTCTGCAGGCGGCAGTGCCAAGGCTCAGCCCTGCCAGGCCTGTGAGTCAGGCTCTTCAGAGACACCCCCACCACTTTTACACACACAATTCATTTTTGCTGATAGATGTTTGCATGTGCAGCTCCCTCCCAGCCATGCTGGCCCCCTGGACAGTGCCATGCTGAGCCCACTTGTACTGGCACTGCTTCCTTAGGGTGCATCAGGGCAGTACCAGACAGGCCGAGGGCTGCAGTACCTTCATAGGAGCCAGCTGGATGGGGGTGATGCATGAGGGATCCACCATGGGCTTGGGCCTGTTGGCTGTGTCTGCCAGCAGGCTGTGCCACTGCTGGGGCAGCCCCGTGAACTTCTGCTCCCGATGGTCGAAGCCCGTGTGCACCCGGTGCTCGAAGTTGGAGGGGCCGGAGATTTCCAGCCTCTTCTTCTTTTTCCCAAACATGGTGGAAAGATCTGCAGAAAGGAAAAGAAGCCACATGTTTACACTCTGCTGTACCCCTCAGCCACTGTCTCTGCTTCACAGGGAACGTCAGTAGATGCCATTAGCCAGCTAATCCATGAACTTCCCTGCACACACTGAGATCCGTGCGAGGCAAGTGCTCCCCTGACCTCTTTCTGGGAGAAGATTTTAACAAATGAACCTGTTCATCATGAAACAAGGGAATTCCCAGGAAAGCAAGACCCAGGTGCCCCTTTGTGCTGCAGGCTGCAGCCCATGGAAGCTCCAGGCTGGGAGCAGTGCCAGCAGCAGGGATGGCTCTGCTCCAGGGACAGCCCTTGCTAAGGGGTGAACTGTGCCCCGAGACAAGGGGCAGCAAATGCAGGCACAGCTCTGCAGCCCTGACAGGGATAAGGCACTTGCCCACCCCACTGGCACAGGAGATAGCCCATGCCCTCCCCAGCTGCAGTGACACTTGGGCTGGTGGGTCCCACCCTGAAATGCAGTGCAGCCCCACAGCACTACTGAGGCAAGCTCAGAGCTGACTGTCTGGAGGGCTCCAGAAATCTGCTGTGCAAGGCAGGGATAAATTCCTGCTCCCAGGGAACAGACAGGGGTCCTGTGGCCTGTCAGTGACACACTGTCCTGTGCTGGGAAAGCTCTCTGCCTGCTTTCTCCTCCACCCTGCTCTCTGGCCATTTCCAGCAGGGCTGGCCCAGCACTCGAGCAGCATCTGTGTGAAGCAGCAGCAGGGTGAGGAGGCTGGCAGTGCCCTTCTATCACAGCTCTAAAGGTGCTTCCCTGACTTTGTTCAGGAGGTGAAGAGGGGAAGCAAGGAGAGGAAAATACGGTTGTGTTGCTGCTGCAGCTAAGGAAAGATGCAGCGATAAATCAGGCATTTATTCCACCCTCACTGCCTTTTACTAGTTTATCTAAAGATCAAGTCCATTATTTGAAAATTGATTGCTGGCTGCATTCTAAGTCCCCCCTGTGTATTTGTAGGTGACTTTCTCCTTTGAGCATATTTCTTTTAGACAGAGCAGACTTGGCCTCTCTTCACAGGTCTGATCTTCCACACTCTTCTCTCTGGCTTTCTGCCCTACTCTGAACTTCCCAAAGTCTCCTGCTCTTGTGACAGTCTCTCTCCAGCTCTGTCCACTTGGGTATCTTCCTCACCTTCCTCTCCCAGAACCTCCAAAAAGACACATATCAAAGTGATGACATTGTAATACAATCACTTTGAGATGTGCCTTTTTTGCTTTCCCAGCATCACAATTGTTTTGTTTCCCTTTGGTGCACGTGGGTACCTTGTGGCACTCGCAGCCACACTTCCAAAGCCAGGGTGGCTGCTCTCTGCCCAGAGATTGCCCATGTGAGCCCTTTCCAGCTCAGGCAGCAGCAGGGCCAGGCCAGGCAGAGCCCCAGCAGTGCAGCCAGTGCAGATCCATGGCCCTGCATCGACCCCATGTGCCCCAGGGACAGGAATCCATGACACCATTGGAGGAACATTTTACACCATCAGCTCTAGACATGTGTTCTTTCCTCTGATCAATGCCAGCGTTTCCCACAGGACTTGCATCCCAAGGCAGCTGCTTCAAGTCCTCCTGAGCTCCAAACACCACTGGGTAACTAAAAGCCCATCAGTGGCACAGTGCACACTGCTTTTTAAAATGAACAGCACTTTCACTCACCAAGACAGCAGGCAGCAAGTCACCTCCACTCCACTGCAAAGCCAAGCCAGCCTCCCTCAGCACAGTCCCCCCAAAGAACTGGAACATACACAGCAATCACAAGGGAGCCTCATTTCCCCATTGGTCCCAAAGAATGGAAATGGTGCTGCCTGTTCCAAACATCCCTGGTAAGTGACTCCATGCTCTCCAAGACATCTAAAGCCATTTTAGGAATAACCCAAGTGCTTTGAAGAGGAATGACAGAGCTTTCCGGGATGCTGGATAATGCGCGTGTGGCAGAAAACTTGTGAAATGTGTATCAAGAGCACAAAATGCATGACATTCATTCAGGCACCCTCCCATTCACACAAACCAGCAATCCTCTCACAGTTACTAAGAACCCCTAATTTCCTAATGGGATTACTTGGGAAGACACCCCCAGAGAGGAGGGCAGCCTTGCAGAGAGGCCCAGGGAGGGGGGAGGCTGCAGGACAGCTCTGAGAGCTGCCCCTGAGCCACCCCCACGCAGAGCACTCACCCTGCACTTAATTCCTCCTGACAGCTTCCAACGAGGCCCTGCCTATGCCAGGGCCCCAGCAAGTGCCAGCTCTCTGTGAGCTCCTCCCGTGCCCACCCACAGAGGAGAGGAAATGACAGGCACTGTACCTGCCATGTGGGATATTTTGGTGGCATGAGCACAAGCAGCATGTCTGTGCTCTCCTTGCCAAGGGACAGCCTGGCTGCTCCAGTGGCACGAGGTGACACTAGGGGGCACTGCTGATGGCACTGGGCTTGGCTCTGGGGGGAAGCAAGACCCACCCCTGCAGTGCTTCCCTGGGGCAGCTCTACAGGAATCCTGCACTCACTGTGCTGCTGAACGGATGCAGCACATGGATTCTGTGTCTGTCCCCTCTCACTCACCCTAGTGCTGAACTGATGCAGCACATGGATTCTGTGTTTGTCCCCTGTCAGCCTCCCTAGTGCTGAACTGATGCAGCACATGGATGCTGTGTTTGTCCCCTCTCACTCACCCTGGTGCTGAACGATGCAGCACATGGATTCTGTGCTTGTACCTGTGGGGCCTGCAGGAGGCAGCCCTTCAGTGCATCAGTGAGCTCAGGAGCAGGACAGCAGGACACCTCACCAGTCTGCTGAGCCTGCTCTGTTCCAGGCCGCCATGCCCAGGGTTCCTCAGCCCACAGCCCAGCCGTGGGCCAAGATTTAGGGATGGCAGAGCTTCTGAAGCACAGCCACGATGGGAAAACAGGGACAGAACACCTACCAGAGAAAAACACAGTACTGGGTGGTCACAATGAGGCTTCTTTGTGACTGCCCAAAATGAGACTACTGAAGCACCTGATGAGCACCCAGAACCTCTCCTGGGTCACCCAGAGCAGGGCTGGTCCCAGATACAGCACCAGGGGATGGGGAAGAACAGGGGCAGCAGGAGACACGTGTGAGCTGTGCTCTGGGCACTGTTACCCAAAGCCTTCCATGACTGCAGTACCTGTATCACCGTGTCTGTGCCCAGGCAGGAGCAGTGCCAGCCCTGCTGAGCAGCTGTGCCACAGCTCCATGGGCTGCTGCAGGCACCAGGGGCTCAGAGGGGGCTCAGGAGCCATCACTGCCATTGCCCTCAGTGCTGTTTCCTGTGGTGCCCAACAAACCCAACTCCATGCCCACCAGCACAGCCAGACTGGCTCCTCTCACTGCCCTGCTCTCTGTGCACAGCAATAATTCACTGACACCGCAGAGCCAGGGGCTCCCAGGCTGCTCCCCACCTCACCCACAGACCAGAGCCCCACTTCCTAAGATGATGCCCGTGCAAGGTGTGCGATGTGCACCCCCAATGAAAAACAAATCCCTGTGTCAGCTCCTGCACTCACTGTGCTGCCCCCAGGCCCAGCTGAAGGCTGTTCCCAGCCAGGAGCCCCTCCAGCCCCACAGTGGAGCAGGAGGGGGGCAGTGCTGCTCTGGGTACCCATCCAGGCTCTGCCAGGGTGGGCTGGGCTCAGCACAGCATTTCCCACAAAGGGAAAAGAGCTCACAGGTTTCTTCACATTCAGAATTTTGCCCCATCCTGGGGTTTCCAGGAGCTGTCCCTCTCCTGTATGTGAGACCAGAGCACACTCCAAGACTGATGAGCTGAAAAGCTCAAAGTCCAGATCTGTGTTACTGCCCTCAAAGAACAAATGTTTGCATTTGCAGCAAGTTAGACCCAAGGCAGTAGGAATAAAATGAAAAAAAGAATTACTTCATTCTAATGTTAATGGTATTCTGTATCTTTTATCATATCCTAAGAGTAACTCAGTCAGCTACAAAGTAAGAGAGAACTCTGTTTAGCTCTGCCTCATTTTCTGTTCCCAATAAAAAAGTCAGAGCCAATTTTTGCTCCCCCTCCAAATAGCTGCTCTTTTAAAAAAGATTACAGAAGTTGGAAATACCTTTCATGTCTTGTAATCTTGAAAACTGCCAGTGTTCCAAGGGCATCCCTTAAGCAGTGGCAACAGCCCTTGCCATCCCCCATGTCCCCAGATAACCCTGAGCAAAGGTCTGTGATGTTCTGCCACACATAAAACCACAAAGTCAGTACCTGGAATAAGGGAGTGAGACGGGAATTTTCACTGTGCAATGGCAGTTTCAATGACTCTGCACTCCAGCTGGGTAAGCTCCGTGTCCCACTGACCCCAAGAGCCCTGAGTGCTCCCTGTGACCCTGAGGCACCCCGGCAAGGCTGCAGGGATTTCCTGCACACACCTCCCTGCTCTGCAGCACAATCCCCTCAGGAGGGGCTCTGTGCTCCTGCCCAGCCCAGCCATGTGCTTGCCCTCAAAAGCAGCAATTAAGCTCATTTCCAATTAGGCAGTGCACACTGCATTGAGCCTGGTAGCCTGCACTTCCTGCAGGGATTCCCTGTGGTTCCTCAGCTGAGCAAGCAGCAGCAGAGCCCTTCTCCCTCCTGGATGGCCATGTTACTAACACACAAAAATTGCCTCCATGCATGCTGAGTATCCTCTGTGAGCCCAAAGGGGGGAGCAGCCAGGGCTGTGAAAAGGCCCTGTGCAAAGGCACAGCCAAAAAACCTGGGTACAGGCAGGAGCATTAATAAAATGCTTCATTTTTAGGAAACCTGACAGAGACACAGATTGCAAAATTGTGCATGGGGAGATAGGTGCAGGTTGCTTTCTTTTGATACTTTTTACTTACTAATAATAGTTTTCTGCGCCACAAGGACCCCAATTATTCCCCTCCAGAGCAGTAACACATCATTAGCTCTGGTGGCTCTGTTCCCCACTGATTAATTGTAACCTTTCCCCACACTTGATCCTAAATGAGGGAGCATGAATGGAGAGGCACAAATTAAATTAGCGTGTCAAGGCAGCCTGCAGAGCCAGGGCCATGGACAATGTGAGCTGGGCTGAATCTCCATCTCCAGGAGAGAGGCAGGGTGAGGGATGGGCTGAAGGCAGCACAACCCCTGAGAGATGTCTGAGTGAGGGAGAGGTGGAAATGGTGCTGCCTCTGCTTTGCTCACACTGCTGGGAGCTCCTGCTCCTCAGGCAAGTGCAAGGAGACCAGCACACATCTGTGTATCTGTACACCTAATGTACATTTCATATATTTACTGTATTTAACAAAACTGTTACAAATGAGGAAAATTGCTTGGGTTCTTTTTCTTTAATAAGGAGCAATAGTTATGTGTTTCCTTTCTGTCTAAGGATGGTTCTGAGCTTCTTGGTAGGGACCCTCTGCTGCTGGCTGCAATCAGAGCATGAGTTTCTTTTGCAAAAAAAAAAAAAGAAGCATGCCCCTGACTGCAGGCTTAGGTTTTTAAGAAGAATTTATCTCTGTTTTTAACTGAAAATACAGAGAGCACTGCCCTATTTTTCAGGAGATAAAACCAGAAGCTACACCTGGAAAAGCAGAGTGAACTGAATAAGAAGACAATAAAGTTCATGGAAAGACTCTTAAAAACCACACTGGTTTCGGGTCATGTTTGACTCACTACTGTGACAAACGGAGAAATCCGTTTGACATTCCACATTTAATATTCCTAAATACTTTCCTATCTCCCAGAGCATCACTCTGGATGGACAGGATGGAAACAAATGGGATTCACCCCAGAAGCAGGGAGCAGAGGCAGGTGGGCCCTGTGGTCATGTCTGGTATTTATTCATGAAGTTGCTGCGAGAGGCAGAGCTCATTACTGCCTCAGACACAAGGTTTTCCTCTTTTGCCACAGAAATGGGCAATGTGCAGGTGAATGCTGGGTTGTTCACCTGCCTAATGAGGGACCCCATCTGCCATGATCCCTGCTCATCCCTCTGCTCCTCATTATGATTTGAGCATCTCAGTTCAGGAACAATACAATAACACCTTGGAAGGTGTTCCCACACACTCTGCTAATGATGATTTAAACACTGCCCCTCTGGCAGCAACAAAAAGGGACCTACAAATCCTGAGCAAACCAAGTCAGCTCCCATTTGGAGTCTTTTGCCATTCTGCTAAGCTTTTCTGCACACAAATCATGTACTGACAGAAATTAACCACTGTGACCACATCGTTTTTCCAGACTATTCTTTCAGTCCAATGAAAGTACAGAAGTATCATTTTCAGTGCATGCCCTGTGAGTTTCAGAATTAAAAGCTTGATGATCAATAGGATTCAACTTTCTATCATGGATTTTCAAGATGTCTGGTATTTTTTGGAGATGAGACAGACCTCTAAGTTGTTTAAGCACTATTAAAATACGTGCCTCAACCATGGAAAGAGATGTACTGATGGACCAGACCAACAGAAATGCCTCTTTGCCAAAGCCCCTCATTTACCCTGAGGCATTCTGCTCATTTCTGCCTCAGGTCAAACCAGCCAGCTTCTCAGAGTTTCTGTGTCACTGCTCAATACAATAAAGCACATTTAAACAATTACAGAGTCCGGAGCTGTCACTGTCCATGGCTACTTTTCAATCCACAATACCTTGTTCATGGCTGGAAATGCCTTCATTTGGCAGAGCACAGCAGTGTGTCCCTTGATAGCTGGCCCACGAGACACAGCTAATAGAAATGCACAGTGGAACAAAAGCCAGGGAAAAATAATAACAAAAGCCCATGTATGCTTGCAGAGAAATTGTAAAAGCTGGTACAGAGTGGCCAAACTGGGATTGATGCACTCCAGGGAACAATGCTCATTCTTCTTACTGATAGCTACTCTTGTAGGAGACTCATTTCCACACACTGACTGACATGTGCTCTCCTAATTTAGCACTCCTGTGATTCCCAGGGGATTTTAATGCTCAGTAATTTTCAGCTGAGTAGCTTAAATGCATATATTGTAGTCAGTCACTCTCTATTATCTCATACACATGCACACATAAATAGCAACGTGGAGACAGGGTTTGTGCTGGGAATGAGTCTGCAACAGCTCTGGGCAGATTAAAGAGGAAACCCCCCCTCAAACCCCTGGAGGTAACTCAAACAACTTCTATCCCTAGCAAGTGAAAATATTCAGATTTGCAGAAGCAAACAGTCCTCTGGGTGCTCAGCTTGAGATAATTAATGGTATTAACTTTGTAGAAATGCTGGACATCCACAGGGAGAGGGGATTAAATAAGGCACCCATTAAACAAGGCGCCCTGAGTCTCAAGTTACTGCTGGAACTTCAGCTGTAAAATATTTTTTCTGAGCTGATATTAGCACTATTTTAAGACAGTTCTATACTGCTCTATATTAAAGGATGCAGGTACTCTATTTGTATGTTTTCAATTAGAAAAAAATACTCAGTGAAGGAAATACCGTCAAGAATGAAAGGATGAAATATGAGCAGAGAAGAGTGAGCAGAGGGCTGCACAAACCTGCAGGAAATATCAGAACAAGGACAGTGAAACTGGAATCCTGAGCATCAGTAAATATGGACATTCCTAGGCTGGGGTAACTGTAGGAGAAGGACTGCAAGGATATGAAATTCTGTATCTATCAAAAGAAGAAGACAAGCTTTTGCTTGGGAAAAAAGGAGGCAAAATGGTCTCTGGGTTTAGAAACCAGCTGACCTTGAGCTGTTGGATCCAGAGCTGGATGCATCCATGAATAGAGATGATTTTACAGCCCCCAGAGGTGTCACAGGCACAGGGGAGATGGGACAGGAGGGGACAATGCCTGTGACAGCACCACACACCACTGGAGCAAGGCAATGACACTGGGGCTCTGGATTTCACCCTCTGCCACAGCTCCTCACTGCTATGTTTGCATTCACTTCATTTTCCTACAAAATCACTCACTGCATTTCTTACTTTACTCCTAAAACAGTACAGGCTGTGCTGGCTCTGAGGAACTGCTCTATTACCAAAACATTTGTAGAAAAGGTTGCTTTCCAATGAATGATCAACAGCAACAGATGCTTCATTATTCATTCATCATTAATGGCAAGCCTCTCTTAAGAATATCTTTAGGATGAAACACAGGATCTGACCTGTGTTGCCAAGAAATGGTGCAAAGTCAGTTTTATTTGGTATGTCAAAAGATCTTTAAAATGCAAACAAACAGATCTATAGATAAAGGTATCCACAGTGAGTGCCTGCAGGATGGAAATCATGCCTGTTGTCATCACTGCAGGTTCCCTACCCTTCTATCTGGTTTTACTCTGCATTGTTGTAACTGAAGGGAAAATATTTCCACAGTCTACAATACATCACAAATGTGGAGAGTCTATCTCAAATTTTTATTCCTTACATATTTCCTTGTATTTTTTTTTTTTTTTTTGTTCCACTCTGCATTGTGATGCAAAGCTGGTCTGAAAGTCAATTCTTATCCTATTACCTATTGAGCTGCTGTCAGGCCATACTCTGTCTCCACATTAAAAATGAGAACTGATCCCTTGAAGGGTTTCCAGAGCTCACTGTTTACTGCCTTCTTCAGAAAGGTTACCATAAGCTCTTTACACAGAACATGGCATGTTCATAAAGCTCTGTCCTCCTCCCCCTGGATAATCCCCAGTGATCAATAATTGCATCTGAGGAATTCCTCAACACTGATTTTATTTCAGAGCCAAGCAACCTAGGCGTGCAGAGTTTGTGTTCTGCCACCTGCAGACAGCAGTTTGGAAATGCTGGGTCTGCCCTTCCCTCCATACCTTCTCTCTGAAGCTGACAGCAAAGTTTTCCCACCAGACACAGAGAAGCAAACAAAAACTACAGTGAACTGAAAGAAAGAACCCACATGTTTTTATTTCAGTGCAAATCCAGCAAGAAGAATGCTACTGCAGGTTTTTATTGTTTCTCACCTTTTCAATACCAACAATAGAAATGGTTTTTGACTGCAGAAGGTTTTGAGCAGCTGGAGAGGTACAACATCTCAGACGGCCACCAGTGCCACCCTCCCAGAGGTGGTGCTACTGCAGGAGATGGCTCCCACCCCTTCCTTCTGAGCAAGGATGCACACACGTGAATCACTGCATTTTTCTGGGCCCATCCACCCTCTCCAGGATGAGAGGTTCCATCTGAAATGGTCCAAAAGGACCCTTCCAGCCTCTCAGAAGAAAACCAGCAAGGGAAATGTTTTGCCAGGTAAGTGAGCAGCTAGGATGACTCCCAGGAATCTTGCTCTGGCAGCACCAGGAGAAGCTGCCCTGTGATTGTGTGGATGAGCTGATGCAGCTCCCAAACTTGCAGACAATTATGTTAAAAAGCCACTTGTCTCCCAGAAGAAACACTTCTGTGAAACAGCATGGCATCACCCTTCCCCAGCCTGCACTGAAAGATTTCACAGAGCTCTCCAGGGTCTGGCTGGGAAAGCACCATCCTGACAAGGAGCCTGGGAGAGAAGGAGGCATCCTCCATCCTCCATCCTCCATCCTCCATCCTCCCCAAGCACTCCCTGATACATCTCATTTACCAGGCAGGGGGAGATACTGAGGCCATGCAGAGTGGAGAACTTGGCCACCATCTCAGCAATCAGTGGCTCACAGAGCCCCCAGGCTCCCATCCTGCCTGGTGAAATGGTGCCAGGGACCCATCAGACCCCAACCCTCTGTTTATACTTAAATACATGTGTCTGTGTTTAAATTTAGCATATTTACATCTGAGATTGCAGGTCCTTCCTCAGGGCTCAGCATCAAAAACTCACCATCAATTAGAAGATAATAATTACCAGAGAAGGACATCTCTGCATGCTGACTCTGACTGCATTCACTGCTGTTTCCAGAGGCAGGGAGAGTCATTCATTCATTCATTCATTCCCCACTTCGTTAGGGAATGACTCCAACAAAGCTGCTGATACAACTGGGAAATCAAAAGATGAGCCAGGAAAGTGACTGCAAAAAATGCATTAAGGGAACATGTGTGGGTATGTCAAAGTGACAGGGCCAGAGTCAGCACCTGGGGAAAAGGGCCTGCAGAGTCACCGGCTGAGAGGGAAATTACATGTGCAGAAGGAGCTCGGGTCCTAAAGGAAATATTTTCTTAGGAGAAAAAAAGAGATAGTTTCTGTTCTAATGAAATATGCTGTCCTACAACATCTCTCATTTAATTCTCACAGTTTACCTCTTGTACTTAAGCAGGGAATCACACGAAACTCCAAAGCTATTAGAGATATAGTTAACCCCTCAAAATGTCCATTTTCTCAAGTTCTGAACACAAGACTCAATAAATACCCTGGAATTTTCTGTTTCAGCTGACCTGAAAACTGTGTGTGCATCTGAAGTGACTGTTTGCTTCATGAGGCAGCAGGAAGGTTTCAGGAAGGTGACTTTAGGACAGGCACAAGACTCAAATTGTCCGAGACACCACAACAGGGTGACCAGAGCATCTTTCTGTGCTCTACTCCTGTAACTCAGTCTCTGCACCCTGTGCCCCAGCCTGGAGCTCAGCCACACTGACAGCCCTGGCTCTCTCAATTATCCTGCCTTCTCCAGGATAAAGGCAGGAAGATGTCCTGAACTGCTTCTAAAATGATTATGCAAACCATAGTGGGCTGTATAATGCCTTTTCCAATAAAACTCCCTTTCAGTACTCTGACAGCAATCAGCTGTGTTATTACAACCATTTTTTCTCCTCCTATCACTCAGGCTGAATGTTTTAAATGGGAATAACATCTTGTCCCCCTGTGTTTCTTACCTGTGGCATGTCCTTGCAAGTAACCAAGCTCAGGATGCCAGAAGCTGAAGGCTCAGCTCACCCACATAAGAGATGTGATGAGAATAAATCAGTGCCAGGGCCATGTGAGCTCCTTCTCCCTCCCTAGCAGGGAAAAGCTGATCTGCACTGGAGCCACCATGCATTACACTGACCATGGTACCCCTTCAAACATCAGCTCATCCAGGATATGGATTCAATTGGCAGAATACCAAATCTGCAGCTGGCTATCTACAGGGAAATGAAAAACCCCACGTATATTTACTAGGGTGGTGTGACACCTCTTTCACAGGGTTTGACTTACTGCAAAGGAGTTTCAAACCTCAGAGGGAATTCAGAATTCTGAGAGCTCTGTCCGAAGTGTCGCTCTCAGCACGGTGAGGGCAGACCTCACTCCTGAGCACCTGGGTCCCAAATGCACAGCTGGGTACCTGTGTGTTTCATACCTCCCCAAAATTCACAGCTCATCTCTCTTTTCCCCACTGCAGAGCTGGGTCATCTCAGCCTTGGGCTTTCTGGAGCATCATGTGGGTCCTGGTGCAACTGCTGCTGGCTTCAGGGGAGAACTCTGACCCAAGGAACAGCCACCAGAGGACATGCCACTTCTCTCCCCCTCCTTTGCTGCCACCATCTCCCATTCCCAGTGCAAACCAAAGTTTCCCTTCATCAATATTTTCTAAGCCAAGATTTTGTAAAGCTGGAAAGTGACTGAGCTTCACATTCTCTGGTCTGAATCCAGCAAGGCTTATGCTCATCAGAAAAGGAAAAGAAATCAAAGTTTCCGACTTGGAAACCCTCTGAGCCAATATTTGTAAATAAAGTCTAATTGAATTAGCAATATATGTATTTTTCAGCTGTCCAACTCTGAGAGAGCACAATCCCAATGGGATGAGGCAATCACACTGCTTAACATGCAAAATCACTGCTCGCCTACCAGCCTATTAATAGGTGGTTTTGTAACGCACAGGAAAAGGCAAAGGAGAAGGACAACAATCTGAGCATGAGCATCTGAAATGCTCCACTGAGCTCTGCTCCAGCAAACATAGGGACAGACTTTTTTCTCTTTTCCCCCTCCAACGACAGTTTCCAGTGCTGCTGGCATCCATCACATGTGCAGAGGCAATGCTTCCACACTTGGCAATAATCAGAGCAAGGCAATGATGGACGGGGAGGAGGAACTGCAGGGTTTTTCCTCCTGGCTAAAGGCATGCCTCAATCTGAACAGCTCCAAGGGAACTCAGGAGTAGCTTCCTCCTCCATTTCCCCTGCCCAAGCAGAGCCAGGACTCCCTGCAGACCTTCCATATCTTCCATTTTTCTTGGGCTCTGTTCAGCTGTGCCTCTGCTCCCTGGGCTCCCCAAGGACTCATTCCATCAGCTCCCACCTGTCCTTCCACACCACTCCTTCCTTACCTTATGCAAAATAACCTTCCACTCTTCATCTCAAACCCATCTCCACTGCCAACTCTGCCCTGCCTACACTGCCACCTCGGCTCATCAAACCCAATGTCTCCCACTCTCCTTTCTGACTCACTTACTGCACAATAACACAGGACACAGGAACTGTCCTCAACAGGAAACTCCTCATGGGGGCAGATAAAAGGATTTTCCTTAATGTAATCATGAACTGAAATCAATAAATACATAGCAAGGCAGTACGGAGGCAAACCTGGGCATTGCAAGGATTAGGCAGGAAATTTATATAAACTACAGTTGCAAGGACAGAGTAAAAAGCAAATACAAACATAAAAGACACAACCAGAACAGAATATTAATAAATTATTAACATGGCAGGTTTTAGGACAAGTGTTACACATTCTGTATCTCTATAAAATCAGCTTTTGAAAGTCTAAGACATTAAGGCTTAACCAGAGTACATTGTTTTACAGATGAGATATCACCAGTCAGTTAAATTGCAGGAATGAAAGTGGGGGTTTAATTCAAGCTTCTCTAGGGAGGAGATTTGTTTGAAAGAGGTCAATTAAGCCTTCCACTCCAGTTAATCCCTTCTGTTTATTTTAAAAAATCTGGAATAAGGAAAAAAATTACAATAGGCCAGCAAAGCAAAATTTTCCTATAGATGCACCAAAACAAAAACCTGCTGGTCAGCTTGCTTTTAGCTGGGAGAAACACAGGCAGAAATTGCAATCAGTCTGCATTTCATATGGATGCATCACATGGAGATGATTCAGACCAAATTATTCTCCCAATTAGCTTTATGAAACACTCTCCTCCAAGGAAGGCAGCAGTGCCTGGATTGGTTTTGGTAGAAGTTAGTATTTTAACTTACAAGTCTCGTTTGCAATGAGTCTCTGTGGGGAAGAACAGAAGGCAGAAGAGAGTGGACCCTCAAAGAAACCATTTCCATTATTTTGCATTTTCCTTCAGAAGTCAGCAGCTGCCCCCAGCCCCTTTTCCCCCCGGCCCTCAAGCTGCTAATGGCACTATTTACATGTATTTCCCATATATTTCCATTCCCCTCTATTTACATCTATTTCCCTCAAGCTTCTGAGTCACCACTGGTCATTTAGGTCAACACATTTGTTTCTTCTGCTCTTGTGAATATTGATGGGTTTCAATCATTTCCCCTCTTTCTTTGCTCCTACTGCAAGTCCTTTCTGAGCTTCCCACAGCAAAGCAGCAAAGGCCAGGCAAGCCCCACGCTGTGCTGCCCATCTGCTTCCCTCCCTCCCTCCTCCTCCTCGGTGCTGCATCAGCTGTGCGTGCTTGCCCTTTGTGAGAGCCCTTCTGATGTCCAACAGCCATCCTGCTGAGCCAGGGCACCGGGCACGGGGTACCAGGCACAGGGCACAGGGTACCAGGCACAGGGCACGTGGCACAGGGCACAAGGCACAGGGCACAGGGCACGGGGCACAGGGCACGGGGCACAG
>JAHXMQ010012337.1:22941536-23077912 GCA_020466415.1 Ammodramus savannarum pratensis | reverse complement strand
CAGGGCACGGGGCACAGGACACAGGGCACAGGGCACAGGGCAGGCAGCACCACCCCTTGCAGAGCCAGTCCTAGAGCTGCGGTCAGTGCTCCCCCAGCTCCTTGCACTGGGCAGCGAGGAGCTCCAGGGCGCTGGGACATCCCCAGCAGCCAAAGCACCACGGCCATGTCCCTGCACCCAGGGTGCTCCCAGCCCTGGGACATCGCCAGCATCCAAAGCACCACAGCCATGTCTCTGCCAGGGAAGGGGGAAGTGCAGCAGCAGTGAGGGCAGGGCAGGAGGCACAAACACAGGGGTCATGCTGGGTTTCTCTGGGAAGACAAGAGCAGCACAAGAAGTCCATGTTAGTGGCTCCTAGAGGAGGGGAGGCTGAGCCAGAGGGGACAGATGCAATGGAGAACTGAGCAGGTGAGGAGAAGCAGGTGAGGAGCAGCTCAGTCAGGGAGTAGCTTTGACTTGATTCAGTACTGGAGAGGAAAGGCAGCCCAGCAGCTCCTGGAGGGCAGGGAGGAGGATCTTGTCAGCCATGAAGTGAAGGAAGGTAGTACAACTACTGTGGCAGCTGCTGCTGCCTGCTCTCCTGGCTCTGCCCTCTGTGCTTCTCCCAGCACCCTGATCACTCACAATTGGGTTAATTAGACACAGACCCATCAGATCCCTTCACAAATTCATAAAACTCCTTTGGGCTCAGCTCTTAACCGCCTCTCTCTTCTCATGGAAGCAAGACTTCATGAGATCAGTAACACCCCATCTCCATCCACAGCCTCAGGAACATCTCATTTATGCAGGAGCCATAAAAGGGGTTCACTTTCTGGTAAAGAACTTCACCACATTAGAGTACATGTGCTTTGTCCCATGCTCTGCCTTCCCTTAACAGGAAAAATCTGCTTTCCCAGCTGCCTCCATGGAAACAGCAACTCTGTGGTGCTGGCAACGCTCCAGGCTCGATGGGCTTGGTTCAGATGTGGAAATCTGCATCTCCTCACTGCAGAGCCCGGGTCTCCTCTGGCTGGTTGGACAGCACCAGTGAAGGTCCTGTGGGTTGGATCTCACACCCAGGAACATCAGAGCAAGCCTAGTGCTAGGGAATGCTTGGAGAGAGGAGGAGCAGACAATGCTTTCAGCTCAGTCACTCATCACCTCTGGCAGTGCTGCTGTGGCTCCTGGACTACCACAGCAGCTCATGGAGATGGAGCTAAGTGCTCAGCCTCCCAAACACCCAGGAATGTACATGAAAATGAAATTCCTCCAATTTGCTTGCCCTTGTGCTCTGCTGGGCAGGGCCCCCTCATAGCTGGTGCATCCCCCAGCGAGGTCACAGCCAGCAGCAGAGCACAGCAACACCACTGCACTCCTGGGCTCCAAAGGAGGATAAATGACTCCTCTGGCCCCCTGAATCCTCTTACCTGAAGCTCTCAGACTATCAAAGAGGATGTGCAGCAGCTGCACAACCAGAGCACAGGTAAAGAAGGGAGGATTTGCCCTCTGGCTTGGGAAAATTAGTCCCTGTGCAATAAAACACACAGCTCTTCTACAATCATTAGTTCAGCTCCATCAGTTCCAGGGCATAAATCAGGCTGTGAGGAAGAGCAGCTCTGCAGGAATCTGTGCAGAAGGAAAAGCCCCAGCCCTCTGTGGGCCTGTGGCCAGGGAGCTGTGCTGGGGCCATGTCCCTCTGCTACCTCTGCCTTCAAAGGAGCTGCTCAGTCTCAGCTGACAAACACCAGCAGAATGGGGCTTAGGGACAGCTTGGGGTGAGTATTAGGGAAATGCAAAATCCAACAATCCCTAACTGCCCTCTGGTCAGCAGCACCTGTTTAAATTACTGTTGTTATGGCAAAGACACTGAAATTGCAAACATAAACACAACTGAGAGCTGCAGATGCTGTAGCTCTCCACCAGCAAACACTTTACTTGCTGCTAAACATTATTCCTCTCAACACAGGAACAACACCCATGGTGGCCAATACCCAGTGATCAGGGGGTTTCCAGGAGGGTGCCCTGCAGGCAAGGACAGGGCTGATGAAGAAGAAATACTGGTGACAAAGGCCCCTGGGAGCTCAGGAAGGAAAGGCTGAGAAGGGAACTCACCACTCTGCTAGGAATGATTAGAAACAGTTATGGAGAGATGTGAAGGGAGACCTAAAGAAACGTCCAACCATGTGTCAGATGAAAACTGAAATATGTCTTTTTAACAAAAAGGACATGGCATATTTGTCAAAAATACTGTTTCGGAGAACATGAGAAACAGCTGGGGCGGAAGAAGCAGGCCCAGATGTTTGCAAGGTCTCATTGCAGGCAGGATTTAACAGAGCACCTTTAGGAATCTGCTCAGCTCCCCCTCCAAACACTGCAGTATCAGTGTCCCCCAGTGCCCCTCCAAACACTGAGATGTGCACACAGGCCTGGGCCAGCACAGCTCAGGTCTGCCTGTCCTTCTCTTCCATCCTGCCCAGGTTTGTGGCTCAGGATCCCAGAGCCAGGAACGTGATGAATGCCAGCAGAAAGAGGAGGTATCTCCAGCAGGACCAGACCCAGCGGACCCCAAGGGGTCCAACAGGAGTCCAAGACCCATCCCCATCCCCAGTGACCTATGCTGGGTGTCAGGAGCCCACTGTATCCCGCAGGATGAGGCGCCATAGATTGCTCCTTGGCATCCTGCCCTGGGGAGTTATGCAGATGATTCAGTCCCATCAGCAACAATAAATTCAATGAGCAATGGTATTTCCACACACAGGGAAAAGCTCTGCACACGTGGTAAAAACACCACTTGTGCAGGCAGAGGAAAGATCTGGAGTCAACACAGCGCTTTACACATCACTGAAGCTCAAGGAACTGCAAAATCTGGCCCGGAATAGCTTTCACTTGGTTGTGTGCTGGTATTGCAGAGGATTGTTAAAACACTCCACTGAAGGAACGATGCTGATTTAACTCTTTGAGGGGCTCTGGCTGAATGCCATGTGCTGGATGCCCGAGAGCCCAAGGGATGCCATTCCTGCCCAGAGTGCAGGTGCTGCTGCTGGCAGAGCTGCACATCCCACTCACTGCCTGTGCTGTTGGAGCAGGGCACCCCAAGTGCCACCAGCCCCCTCAGCTGCAGGGCCGGGCCAGGGATTTGTCCCCTCCACCCCAGGGCCTGGCCTTGGCTGCACAGCCCTGCCCTCCCCAGTGACCATCACCAGGGGAAATCACAAACCCAGAGGTCTGTGGAGGCACAGATCCTCTCTGATGCTCAGGGGGTTAAGCTCTGATCCTACACACACACAGGCATAACTTTATTCCAGCTGTTTGATCTCACAAGGGTTAATGAAGCCATTCCTGTGCTCAGACCAAAGCAAGGAGCAAAGTTAGCAGGACCAAGGTCTGGTTTTCTCCCCTGAGGTAAGAAGTTGCTTGTTTTGCCATCGGTTTTCCTGCAAAAATAATAATTTTTTTGGAGCTTTCCTTTGCTGCAGGTTCTCACTATTTTGAACCTTTTCAAAATGCCACTGCTAGAGCCACTTTATAAAGCACCAATAAAATTAATATTAAAAATGACTTTGTGCATAATTGATGGCCTCTAGAAACCATTTCTTATTCCGCTGGCAAAGCAGCCAGTAATGAATTTTCCATTGCTTTCTCATTTTCGCAGCTGTGTGCAGTGCTTTGGGAGCAGCAGAGCTGTGCTGCACGTGTCAGTCAGACAGCACCCATCCAGGGGCATGGATAGGACATCCAGCTGGGACAGCCCTTTGCTATTGGGGCAAATCAGGGACTTACAACAGGTTTACAATCAGGCTGAACCAGCTCAGGGGACTGCCTCTGTCAGATCTGTCCAGGTACAAAATGTTCTGCTTAATCTTCCTATTTGTTTCCTCTGGATACATTAGCCTGAGAATTTATGGCAGCAATGTTTCAAAAGTGAATTTTATGCAAGTATTAGAGAAAACCCCTGGGAAACATTTAGCAGAATAAACTCCAGAAGTGGTACCAGAAACATAGCTTGTGCTATGTACAGCTGTGGTATGAGCATTCACTTAAAGCAATTACATTAAAGAGCTGAAATATCTCATAAGAACTGTCTACAATATGCCACAGAGGAAGATACATAAATCAAATAAAAAAACCCAGATGAACATCTAAGTCTCATAACTGTTCAATCCTTTCAAAATAAATCCAGGTTAACATTAAATTTTGTACCCAATTAAATACGTTCAAGTTGATATTTAGTAACAGTCAGCTCTGAAGCCCCTGGTTAAAATAAGGACTGTAATTTTAAAATATTGGTTCAGACAGACGATACTACCTAATCTGTGATTTATACCACATTGTGGACAAGATCTCACACAGAGAGAATCCAAACAAGATATAAAGAGACTCCTGAAACCTTGAAGCTTGAAGGCCATTCTTAAAAACAGGGAAAAAAGAAAAAAAAAGAGAAATTAGCTCTACTTAGAAGTTGTTATTATGGTAAAGCAGTGTGCAGTGTCTCCATCACCTCAAACCTGAACATCAGGCCTTGACAACACTCCCCTGAAGAAACCAATAAGCTCTACCCCTCCTATTCAGCTTTAAAAAGTCTAGCCAATGCTCCTAATGTAGGCTACACCAGAAAGGGAATATTGTAATTCCTTCTCAAGAGATTTGAAGAATGGAAACACAGAGTGGTTTAATTAACGTTAAATAATCAAATTCAACTTCATATAATTAAATGTAATCACCTATCAGAGTTAATAGGCCAAAAACAAGAAATGGCATGAGAAGAATGAGAACTCCAGTTTAAAAGGTCCCAGAGTCAATAACACGCTTATTAAAGCACTGAAGTTTGGCATATGTGCCAGTAGGAAAATGCAGTATTGAGGACCCACACCCTTCTCAGCAAAAGGCTGCCAGGAGCACAGCAGAGAAGGCAAGATCGTGGAAATTCAAGCTTCAAAGACTTTCCAGGCAGAAAAACATCTAACTTTGGAAATTTCATGAAGAGTGAAGGCTGAAAGCAAGATTCCCGCAGCAGGAAGAGAAGACTTTGGAAGCCAAGGATACAGTGTGATGTGCACATGACAAAAGGCAAAAGTGCTGATGAAGATTTTGCTGAAGCCATGCAATGCATCCCTGGTGACTCCTGCAATGAGAGTCATCACAAAGAGGCTGGTGGAACATATCACAGAGGCACATGTAGGGAACCTCAACTCTTAGCTCAAAGACCCCAAAAGAGACAAGAGGCTAAAAAGAACAGAGAAGAAGAATGGAGGCACTGGACAGTTTTGCGTGCTGCCTTTTTGCTGATGTTACATGCCATTTCTTTTAGGGTATTTATTCTAATTCTTCTTGAGTAAAGCAGTGATTTAAATTGCCAGCATGTATTGCTTACAGTAGGCTCAGAACCATGACCTAGAAATTAGAAACAAAACGTGGTAGTCTTGCTTGTTAAAGGTTAATTTGTCATCTTTTCTACAGTGCTTTTACAATTATACACTGACATCAGACAACCTCTGTCATGTCAAACACTGACTTGAACCAGCAGAACTTATTCCCACTGAAACTATAAGACATAGGTATAAACTTCAAATTTAAGACAAAAGGAAAGAAAAAGCTATTTGAGTCTGGCAAATAACCATTTCCAATTCCACCTTCCAGTCTCCAATGCAATCATTTTTGAGAAGGGATGGATTTAGCACCCTAAGCACCTTTAGCACATCCTCCTCCCCTAAATAACCGTGCGTGCCCCAAAGCGAGCCCGGGCAGCAGTGGCGGCAAAGGGACAGCCCCTGGCGCGGTTCATTTTTTTAGAGTGCAAAAATGAAAACGCAAGCCTTGCTCTGTTCCTCCCCATTACTGCCAAATGCTGCACTACTGCAGAAAAGCCCCTTTGCTGTGGGGTCCCCTTCAGCACAGCAGGTATTTACAGCCAAACCACCTCCCATGTGGCTGATCTCCACAGAAATAGGAAAGGGGGAGCCCTGTGAGCCCCAGCACTGCCAAGGCACCCCTGCAGCAGCAGCTGCTCCAGCAATTCCCACACTGCTGTGTGCTGCAAGCCCCTCCATGGAATTCCTGCCTCATCAGCCCAGAGCTGACACACAAGTGCTTTCCTTCAGTGTCACCACTTTATCTAGCTCCAAAAAAACCTCACAGCCTCACTACCATCAACACCTTCAGCTGATAAATTTGGCTGATCTGGGCCCACGGGTTCAAAAGTTCTCCAGGGGAGGGATGAGGATATAAACAGAGCATGAGCACTTAAGCCTCCTTAGCAAGTGGAGCTAAAAAGAGATTTGACTTTCTAAAGTGCCATGATACAGTCTGGTGAGATGGTTCCAGCCACGGGTGCAGGGCAGGCGAGGGGATCACGGCCTGTGTCTGAGCAGAGTGCACGAGCCCTTGGCACCACACTGCTTGCAGGCAGCTCGCAGGGGAGGGCAAATACAGCACCTGAAGATGTGGGGAAAGGTGTCAGGCTGGGCTGGGGGCATCTCCACAACTCTAAACCAAGCAGGTTTAATCAGATCAAAAGGCTGAAGACATGTGTGTGAGGTTCAACAAGGCCCAGTGCCACCTGGGTCACACAAGCCCGCGTGGCACCAGGGGCTGGGGGGAATGGCTCGAGCTGCTCAGCACATGGGGAGCTGGGGGTGCTGCCTGAAGGCAGCTGGGTGTGAGCCCTCGTGGCCGGGAGGGCCAAGGCAATACTGGCCTCTCTCAGGAACAGCGTGGCAGCAGCACTGCGAGTGACTGTCCCCCGTACTCACTACTGGCAGGGCACATTCTGAGTGCCGTGTTCAGTTTTGGGTCCCTCTTTCAAAAAGGGACATTGAGGTGCTGGAGTGAGTGCAGAGACAGGAAACCCTGATAAGGGGCTGGAGAATGTGTGCTGTGAGGAGAGGTTCAGGTAAGTGGGCTAGCTCAGTCTGGGGAAGAGGATGCTCTGAGGGACACTCACTGCTCTCACAGCCAGCTGAGCAGAGGCTGCAGTGAGGTGGGACCAGCCTCTCCTGCATGTCTGAACAGAAAGGATGGGAACAAATGGCCCTAAATTGCACCAGGGGAGATTATTCACATTAGACATCAGACAAAACATTTTCCCTTGAACAGTGGTCAGGCTTTGGAAGAAGCTGCCCAGGGATGTGGCAGAGTCCGTGGAAGTGTTCACAAAGCATCGGAGTATGTGGGTGGGTCTTCCTCAAAGCCTTCAGTGCTTCCCTGGACAATTGGGACAGGCAATAAACTCCAGATTTCCACTGGGAAGATGAGGACCACTGCAATATGTGATGGCATTATCCAATGCCCAACTGTACTGGCTCCAGGATGCAGCACCACTGGCATCTCATCTCTTTGCTTATAGAAGCAAGTTTGCACTCCCTGGTGCTATTTCTGTGCTAGGACTCTTTCCCACCCAGTTATTCACATAATTACAGGCACCCCAAGATCATGTTAAAGGTCTGAGTACCACATTTGAACACAGGGAAAAGAAACTGGAAGCTGAGGACAGAGAATTGCCTTTTCTCTCCAAATTAGAGAACAATTCTCTACAATTATGATGTCCCCATCCCTGTTGTAATTAACACAGTGCAGTCAAAACCAGTTAATACAAATGGTGTTAAAAAGGTCTAATTTGTCTAAATAAGAGAGTCTGTTAATGAACAAATTACATATTGCCCCTAGGAAACAAGACAACACAGGGAAAGTTGACATAAAAGCATTTATTTTCTGAAGATTTCAGATGTTACTAGCGCCAGTGTCAGCTCCCAAGTGGAGATTGAGGATGGATCTGTACATCCACAAATAATGTTGCACTCCAACTCTACCTGGGTTTCTACCTGTCTCCCTTGCACTCCTATGGAAACAGAAACTTTTTCTTGAAATACTGACAGAAATAATGAAATACTGCCAGAAACAAAGCAAATTTTGCAAAAAGTTTGTTTTGGACTTTTCCTCTGGGGAAAAAACCAAAACAAGCCAAGGCAAAGCCAAACCAAACCAAAGCCGTTCAGCTGGGAAGAAGTCTGGGAGGTGCCAGGGAAAGCGACTGCTCACATGGAGTGTTGTGTCCACAGGCTGCCAATGAAGAGACAGCTAAGCAGTATTTGCAGAATCTTCCTTTTTTGGGGACAGCTGGATTCCAAGCAAGTCCCTTTTTCCTGTAGGTACATCCTTAAAATGGGGCTAACCTTCCAGTGCCTCCCATTAAGGAAAACACAGGACCATCCCAGTGGAGTGGATTTTTTTATCAGCCAAGTCAGTGAAGCCGTAATTATAGCAGCCCTCCTGGGCTGATAGCCACCAGCCATTTACAGGGCAGCAAGGAGATAAAAACAGCATTTACACATCCACATAATCCCTTTTTCCCCTATTAAATATTCATTTCCACAGGATTTGCAGAGTTCCCCTGTAGCAGCCACTCCCAGCGCCCGCTGTGCCTCTGGCAGCTCCCACAGGTGCCGTGGGCTCCACCCAGCACCCAGCAATGCTGCTGCTGCTGCTGCCGCCTCCCTGGGCCCCTAAAACACCTGGTGATTGTTATCAGCCTGCACAGGGAGCCCCCGTGCCACTACTCTGCATTGCTTTACCTGAGTGTCACACAGCTGTAACGCTGTCCTGGCTGTTCCTCAGTTGGGGTGCTCCCACCCCACATTTCTGGCTGCTGCCTTCCCAAGGCCTCTCAGGATCAGTGACAAATGCCCAAAGGCCAGCTGCCACTCACTGGAATCACCACATTGGTGCTTTTATGGAGGATGCAGGGCACGGCATCACATCCATGCCACTGGGAAAACCCCTCTAATTTCTAGGATGCCACCAGATATCTTAGCAGATGATATCTCACAAATCACAATTTTCCTCCCAAATTGCTCTGATTCCTTTTTGTTTTTCAGAGAACAAACACAGGCTTGCAGCTTTGGCCTAAATTAACTAAGTGGGATTTATACACAAGCTCAAGAACAAATACTGATTTGCAGAATGCTGCTAAGCCAAACAGAGGAACATTATTCTCATTATAACAACAAGCTTCTCCAAGGCACAGGAGTCACAGCAACCCTCGCCCCAGCACTTTGCAGCAGCTGGCTTTGCAGGGATAAATACAGCCTCGTGGGCAGTTCCATCTGCTGGCCCACCAGAAATGGCAACACTGGGAAAAAAAAAAAACCATGAAAACTCCCTAAATCTATGTTTTACTCCAGAGATGACACATTCAGCTTCCCAGCTGGCTTCTAAGTCGCTCAGCCTCCAAGATTTATGTGAAACAGTACTTAAAATACTTTTTACCATTAACTGGAGGGAGGGAGGGGACAAGACAGCAAAAGAAAGAGCACCTGCTCTGAGACTACTGAAAAGCCCAAAGTTTATGGCAAAGGGCTGCAAAGCAAGCTAACCAGGTTATCCAGCAGAATATCCTGCCAGCCTGAGACCAGTATTTCACAGCAGCAGCCTCCTGCTCTAACTGCAGGCACTGGACATGCAGCAGCTCAACACAAATGCCCCAGCCCCTGGCCAGGAGGTGGCTTCAGAGCAACTGCAGCTTGTTTTTGCACCACTGGCTGGCAGAGCCCATGAGAGCACAGCCTCACACTTCCACAGCACGCCCAGTCTTTACATATGACATCCTCTGATGCACAACAAGCCCTTCTCCCCCTTCCCCAAACATGGGAAATAAGCAGAAGTGAGATTTTGAAGGAAAGAAGTGATGTTTCTGGGATGCAGTGCAATTAAAAGAAAACCAACCAAAAAAGCCCTACATATGTGTCTGGGCTCCCTGGAAAAATCACTTTTGATTTCAGCAGTTTTGGGGCAAGGTGCAGCCTGTGCAAACAAAGCTCTCTGCAAACAAGCTCAGAGCACTGGTGCAGGGTGAATGTTGCTGAGCTCTGCCCTCTGTGGTTGCAGCTTGGCTGCAAAGCATGCACATTACATGCACATTAAACAGCCCAAAAGTCAAGATAAGCAAATACTTATTTGCCACAACTCTGAAGTTACTGCCAAAAGCTCTGAAGATGGCTCTGCTGAAAGCAGGAAATCCCTCCACAGATCCTGGAACAGCTCAGGTCCTTGAGCTTTCTATAGCTGCTGCTCTTTTCCTATGAAAGCAGAAATTCTCCCTTAACTGAATTTGACAATTGAAAAGTAAAGAGATTTAAAATAACAAATGGTTCCCCAGCTCTCCCTGCAGCAAGGTTAGAGACACTTAATTGAACTTTAGCTTAGCTGCCAAACCAGAAAACCAACAAATAAGAAAGCCCAGGGAATACCTGTGTTTATTAAGTTCGTAACTCATCTTTCTCCAGGAACAGCTCTGCACCATCAAACTCCTTTCCTCTTTTAATTGCAAAAAAAAGCAAAGAAAACACAAACCTCTTTGGCACCACAAGGACTGCAGAGGTACCTACAGAACTGACCATGGCAGGCAGCAACAAAATGCCTCTGTAAAATTATCCAGGACAGCAGAGCACAACCCCCCCGTGTGACAGGGCATGTTCCACTGGGGCCACATCCATGTAAACTGGAAATGCAACATGTGCAGGCCAGGAGGACACTTCACCCCCACACATCAGAGCTCATGGAATGGATCCTGCTGCTGCCCAGGGTGTATCCTTCAAGGCATTTAATACATACCTACTTCATTCTTTTGGCTCTGCCTGCTCTGCTCCAGGCCAGCCTCTCAAGGCATCACTGGAACAGCACTGGGGTCAGCCTTGGCATAACAATGTTAAAAACTGAATAGGATGTAGTAAAAATTACTGATGGCAGAAAAATGTCCTTTAATGAGAAACGTGGAGCTCAATCTGTTCAGCTTGTCTGAGAGGTAACTTGATTATAGCGTAAAACCCCTTCACAAAGAAAAACACAGCGCCAGAAAAAGGCTTTGTTATCTCTGCAGTAACAAAGAAAAGAAATCACTGGCTGGAAGCTGAAGACAGGGAAAAGCCAACAAGGAAAGTATTTTTACAGCATGAATCATTAAACTCTCCAACAAGCTCTGAAATAGAGCAGAAAACGCCTGAATTCTGGGAGATGCCATGGGAAGAAGGCTGCGTCTCCTCCTGCTGAGGGAAGGGCAGTCAGACACAGCCTGCCCTGTGCTGGAACACCAGGGTGAGGAGCAGCAGGACAGGGTGCCCTGTGCTGGAACAGCTCATGGAACCCCAGGGTGAGGAGCAGCAGGACAGGGTGCCCTGTGCTGGAGCAGCTCACAGAACCCCAGGGCAGCACCAGCAGGACTCCACGGTCCCTTCTGGCCTGGCTGGCTGTGGAGCCACCAATTCAGCAGCTCACGTGCACTTGGAGCAGCACCCATGTACTGGCACTTGCTCAGCCACAAGGAAATGGAGCAATTCTTGACTTTGAAAGCCAGTTTTCCAAGCCATTTGGAGATATAAGTGCCACCATGACGTTCTGATTTTACATGAGGCTTTCAGGCCACCTGAAGTTATGAGAGATAATAAAGAAGAGTGTGCAGACCCAGGTGCCCTCACAAACCTCTCCTCACTCTCTCTGTTGGCCCAGTCAGGCTTTTGTCAAGGCAATGTTAAGGGCAGCAAGTTGATGGCAGCAATTTCCCTTCTTTGCTTTCCCACTTGCAAAGTAATTGCTGAGGGACATTAAAACACACGAGGGAAAAAACATTTGCGCTGAATTTTTTCTCCTGCAGAAATCAGATGATGTTTTCCCAGACAGCATCAAAAAGAGCATCTCTTAAGCTACTTATTAATGTTTAAACATGTTTATTTCAAGTGATAGCGGTGCTCTTTGATAAGTAATGATCCAGGTAAAATAAAAATAGCTAACAAAGGAAAACAAGATTGCTTGGCTGCTCTTCTGTCAAGCTGTTGTGACAAGTCCAGCAATTAAAGGGGAACGTATCCTTGCTGGAGAGGCTCAGTGGAGCACCAGGAATGACAGTTCTGAGTTAAGAAACCCTCGGAGCTCTGTCCTCCCCCTGGCCTTGGCACAGCTTTTGCTTGGTAATTTGGACAGCAGGATTGCCCCAACGCCTGCCTGAGAAGGAACAGGGATCCAATGAGCCCTTCTTGGGAACAGCAGGGCCACACTTTGTGCTCAGCCCAGCATCTGTGTTTAAAGACTCCCTTTAAGAGCTCATTTTGCAAAACACTTGCTCATTATTGCAAACTAACCAGTGATTAAATAATCATACACTTCCATCTCAGGCCCAAGACCGCCTCCTTTGCCTGGTCCCTGAATTAAAGGGAGGTGTTCTCCTACATTGGGCAGCAGCTTTATGGGACCAAGAAATCCCATCAGTCACTCTGAGCTCTCACCATGCACTGAAATCTATTTCCATCTTCCCCCAGCAAGCCTCAGCTTAGAAGGTAGGTGGCTATCAGGTAACAGCAGAACAGTTTACCCAGTGTAGTTCATCCAAATTTCATGAGGGATGCAAAGCTCTGCGGAGGTGGCTTAAAGCTATGGATGCTTGTACTGAGCTCCTGCACTGTTTGCAATGATTCAAAAGGATTTAATGACACATCTGCTTCGGGTTTCTGCTGTTCTGAGCAGCAGGACGTTGGAGAAGTGAGTGTATCACATTCCTCCTGCACTCAGAGCCCCACTTGACAATTCCCATGCCCAGGGCAGACTGTACCCTACAGAGGCACAGGAGGGATGGATGGAAGCTCTCCAACCCACCCACTGGCCCAGCACAACAGGTTTGGTGGGAACTCAAACAGCATGGACTGCTGATGACAACAGTAAGGAGGCAAATATATTCACATATTACAGTGGGGATTTCCTGAGAGCCCTACAGGAACCAGACCAACCTGACCTGAATTTCAGCAGAAGCTGGAAGTGCTCCTAAAGAAGGATCCTGCTGGTTCTGCCAGCACCCCATTGCTCCCTTGGAGCCCTGTAGCAGGGACCTTGCCCCTATCCCAGCAAAGACCAGGATTCCAGCAGCAGGACAAATGCTTTAGGAACAGGGCTGGGTGAAGATTGTGTCTGTAGGCACTAACTCCAGCACCAAGTGATGCAGGAAGGTTTTGTGGAGCACTGTGTCTCCTCCCTGGCCATGAAGGGAACCCATGTCCTGATCCAGCCCCTCTGACACATTTAAACTGGCTGCCCAAAGTTAGTTCTGTCTAACTATTGCAGACGCCTGTGCTTTGCCTAAGGCTGATTTAAGCCACTAAAGCCCTCAAACAAGGCTTGAAATACCATTGCTGCAGCACACAGGATTAATGCTGGCCCTGCTGCAGAGGGGTGAATGTCATTTGCAGAACTGTGTTAATTCCTGATTTGAATTTAGATGATGTTTTTAAATAAGAAACAAGCTCAGAACATCCACTGGGAATCTGTGACTTGAATAAACCTTAATAAGTCACTAAATACAAGTTACTATTGGAAAAGTGCTCAGTGCTGGATGTATAAAATTAATAATAATATTAACAATAATAAAGGAAGATAGGAAGATCACTTCTAGAGAATAATGGCTTCAGACTGAGTATTATGGGCCCAGCTGATGTATTCAGAATGGTACAACAGCATTAATGAGCTCTAGATCAGCATGCTCAATGCACAAAATACACTCCCTTTCTTCAGGAGAAGAGGAACAGGAAAGGAGGAGGCTCTACCTGGAGACAGGAGAGGGAAGTCCCTGGGGCAGCCTGCATCAGGACAAGGGCAGTGAGACAGCAAAATGCTGCTGCTGCTTCAGCCCGGGTCTTCCAGAGCTGGCACTTGGTGTGGTGTGCCCTCAGCAACTCCTCCTGCAGCCCATGGGGGGTAAGAGAGCTCAGAAACACCAGATTAACCAGAACTCTGGCACCCCTAACTCACCAGCCTCTCCAGACTGAGGCATTCCCTGTGCAGGTGATGCTGCAGCCCCAGGTGAGCGGGGACTGCAGCAGTGACCCCAACAGCAGCCAGCAGTGATGAGCAGTACCAGGAGCATCATCCTGCCCCCACAGCACCCTCTCACAGCTCCTGGGTTCTTCAGGCTCATTTGCTTAAATGTAGGCAGCACTACATATTTATACTGCGGGGAAAAGAGAAACCAGCTGATTTCATACCATCTTACATTGATTTATCTATTCCAAAATAACATGAAACCTTCACAATCATACTTGTCCTTGCGCTGAGTTGATGAATCTCCAACAAATCTCCCTAAACCAGTCCCCTGTTAAAATAAAAGACAGTTCTACATTTATCTAGAAGGTGGTGATGGGAAAATCTCCGAAGAGTGGAAAGGAAGTTTGGAATCTTAAACTGGATTAGCACCCAGCCCACATCTTTACATTGCTCAAAGCAAAAGGAAGACTTTCCAGAGAGAGAAAGCAGCAGCTGCGCCAAAGAATTAAATTTAAAATACATTTACTTTCAAAGTGGGCGAAAAATGTCTCTTAACTCCTAATCTTTCATACTGAAGACTTGAGTCAAATGGATGTTCTTTTCTTTCAAAAAGTCATGCAATTCAATGTGATCCTTCCCAGCAGGCTGCATCTGTTTTAAATGTTTGCTTTCAAAATGCGAAACCACTCCCTCCTCCCTCTTAATTTTATCTAGAATCATGAATACTCCATTTGCTTAAACATATTTGAACAGATGAGCCTCAGAAAACCACAATGTTAATCTGGGACAGTCTTGTGCATCCCTGGGGATCCGATATTTGGGAAATGCCACGGAGGGCCTCGGTAGCTGCAGTCCACCCAGGCAGCAGCAGAGTAAGGAGGGAGAGGAGCCTGCAGGCACAATTTAGGGCTGATGTGAGATTTGGGCTGTTCTCTCTGTTTCTTACTCATCCTCCACAGTAACATCCTCTGACATGCTCAAACGCAGATGAGTGAAGGGAAAAGGGACTCACAGCAAAAGGGACTGAAGCAGCCTCCTGGAGCAGATCAAGCCTTGCCAAGGAAGGGCAGCATTCCCTAAGGAAACCAGGGCCAAGCGTCTGCCTTGGAAAATGCAAATTAATACAGGGAAGTGCTAGGAGCAGGAAAGAAGGAAAATCAGATAGCAGATCTCAGGGCAGTGTTACTTCTGGGGGTGGAAGCTGCAAAATTCTGCAATTTCAAAGACAAGAATTTAGCAAGATTTATAAAAAGAGACAGTCCTTGGCAAATTCCACTGAAGAGCACAGGAAAATGTGTTTAATTAAGAAATGTTATTTATTATTATTTATTAGTATTTATTGTTATTTCATTTACATGAAAATAGCACAGCAGACAAAGGTTGAAGAGATACATACTTTTGGACAAATGGTAGACCACCCAAAACCCCAGTGATGATCAGGAATGTTGAAAGAAGCTTGTTGCTATAACTGGCTACAGATGAAGAGCTAGCACACAACTTTTTAGGGAAAAGATTAACAACCCTTGATCATCCAGAACAGGGAGCAGGGGCAGAGCAGGCTGTCAAAGACAAGAGAGCTGCAGAGGTCAGTGGGCTCATGGCAGCAGCAGGGCCCCAGTGAGCTGCAGTGCCATCCCCACTGCAGGCAGCAGGGCAGGCGTGCCAGTGCCAGCTCAGCTGTGGTCCCTGCACAGGCAGAGGGGACACAAACCCAGCCACTGGGCACTCATCCTGATGGCTCTGCTGCCTGACCTTTCTGACACTGCCAGTGACTGCTGCTCACACCAAACTGCCTTTAAGATGTCCATGTAAATTCAGTGCTGGCAAACGCAAAGCCTCTCCCAGGGCAGGGACAGCAGCCTGGGCTTTGCAAACACAACAATCCTTCGAGTAACTTGGGAGCAGGAAAGAAGTCTTGAAAGCCTCATGAATCGGTCCCTGTAAACATCAACCTTATGTTCTGCAATAATTGAGATGAAAATATAAAATTAAGGAATGTTATGAGATAGAAAGGAACAAAACCAGCCAATTGCCAGATGATTCAGATGCACTGAAGCTCTGCCGAGGGTCAGGCTCCGGCTGTGGCTCCCTGGGGCTTTGCTGCAGCTTGTTTAGCTGTAGCAGCAATTTCTCTATTGACCAGGTGGCTGACCCCTGTACATGGCTGTAATGCTTGTACAGACAGTAACAGCAGGCAGGTATTCCCAGGAGAATGAAACATGGGGAGCGGGCAGCGTGGCGGAGCAGGGCACTCCCAAGCAGGGCACAGATGGCACACAGAGGTGCAGGTGTGGGAATACAGCACAGGGGCACAGGATGGTCCTGGAAACCCCCAAAAGTGTCTCACCAACAGCCCAGAACTGCAGATATTGACCAAACCAGTTTAGGGCCGACAGAATTAGGAGCAAGTATTGAAGACACTCCACCTACCGCAAAGACAGCCGCAAATATGCAGATACTGACTTCAAGAAAAAATACCTAAAAGCATGCTGGAAAGCATAAATAGATTTATTATCCCAAGTGGATCCTGGAGCAGAATGGAAGAAACTACCAACCTCCACCTCCTGCTTCTACCAGCAGGAAAAATAAAAGCCACCCATCAGCATCATGCTCCTCCTGAAGACAGCACAGGACACTGATGACTCACTGACTTTTTTCTGTAGATGTTTTTAACATTAAGAGCAATCAGCAATTAGAAATGCTTTCTTGCAGAAGAGGCATTTCTGAATTTCTAGAAGGGTCAGTAAGGCTGAAGAGGGCTTTGAGTGGACAGTGAGGTGGACTGAGAACTGAGAAGAGAAAGGCACAGGTATCAGGACTTGAGATGTTTAACAGCAACTCATTATTAGAAGTTCTTCTGCAAGCAGGGCTTTTTCTTTTCCTTTTATTTTTCTATAAGAAGTAGAGTTAGGCTAATAAGAACCACCTCAAGTGCACTAGTTAATGACTTACAAAACATTTACATTCCTCCACAACCTCAGAAGGTCTCAAGGGTGATGGCCAGAGCAGCAGAAGAGCAGCAAGTCTGGAGATTTCCTTATTTTTCTAAGCGGGACACAAACTTCATTCCCTGAGCTTCGCTTTCACTGGTCACAAGGAAAAAAATTGCACAGGGTGCAAGAAGAGATAGAGAAATAAAAGAGAAGGATTTCTTAACCCCCAAAGCATGACTGACTACACAGGGAGCCATCAGGGACAGAGGCAGACTGCCAATGTGCCAAGAATGAGGCTCTCTTTCAGGAGGGTATTTGCAATAGCACTCAAGGACTGAGGCTGGGAGATTAGCTGGCTATTTTATGTAAGAAAGACTGCTTGAATAATCAGTTTTTCTGATGTTGCCATGTCTTTTCATTTGTTAGTGTGGAGCATAATTACTTCTTGTAAAGCTGAATGACTTTAAATTAGATGGAAAGATGGTCACTGCAAAGATAATTTTGAACATTCCCTTTCAAAGTTGTAGGTTTAAAAATATGAGTTGAGATATAACAGAATAATTAATCTGGCAGGAGTAACTTAATTTGTCCCCTTTTTCTTGTTTCTTCCTTGCTACATGCTTTTAAGTACCTGGTATGTTCATCCCTGGAAATTGAATAGCAGGATAATAAATACATTTATCCAACCAACCCCTTACCAGAGCTGAAAGCCTCCAGTACAGTCTAAACCAGTGATTAAGCCCAGATTAAATTAAAACAAATTCACCATGTCACTCCTAATACTTCCCCTTGGCAATGACCCAAGCATTTTTGTTTGTTTTGCTCCTTTCTCCAAACACAGGGCAGGGTCAGGCTCCCCCTGGCTGGGGGTCTCTGTGCTCAGGGGCTGCAGCAGGACAGGGCAGGCTGTTCAGGGCTTTGCCCAGCTGCAGAACCTCCAAAGGCAGGGACACATCTGCTCCTCACCCAGCTACACAAGCTCTCTCCATGTAAATGCTGCTCACAACACTCTCACAGCCATGGTTTGATGACTGCAGCAGCCAGAATGGCTTTTTCTCACCAGCTGATTCAGTTGAGCATTGTCATCGGGCACTTGTCCTCCCGCTGTTTCACCCCTCTTTCCAAAATTCCTCACTCTCCCTGCCAAAGGGGTTCCCATCTTCTGGAAAGCAGCTACCCCTGTGACTGCAGGAATTGTGCAGCTGGGATTTACACACCAGGCTACTCAGGAGGGAAATGCAGAGCCTCTCTCACTCTGGCAGGGCCCTGCAGAGCCCGAGGGGTGAGCCCTGCCAGCCAGAACAGGAGAGAGCTGCCACACAGAGGATGGAGGGGGCAAAGAGAAGAGACTCCTGTGCGCCACCTTTGATCAGCAAACAACTTCCAACACTTCAAAACCTAAGGGGGGGCCCCAGGATCATTTCTCCTTCCCTCAGTGTGCGCTGCTCTGCTTGCAGCCTGCAGATGAAGAGCTCTGCTGACGGTGGTGAAGCACCAGGGAGAGATTTCAGTAACTGGGGCGGAGGAGAAGAAGCAGCAAGTGGTGAGAGGGGGAGGAAAAGGAGCCTATATAAAGCTGTAAAATTCAAAGACATTAGAAGAGAGAAATGTAAGAGGGAGAGAGCAATGTTCAGGAAATTTTGGAACTGCCAGGTACGTTATAGAAGTGAACTGATACCCAGCCAGACATTGAATAAACACCCATCCATGGATCAAACTCAAAACCATCCAAGATGTGTCCATCCCATCACCTTTCCCAAATGTACAAGGGAATTTTCAGGCCCCCATGGCATAATCCAGCAGTCTCCTGAGGTCTGAAATTCAAGGAAAGTGTTTGGAGAACTGGGGTCAATACAGAATTACAAGATAATGCACTGGGTGTCCCCAGCAAAGTACCAAGCTCTATCACAGCTTCTGCTTCTCAAACTGCACCAAAAGAACTAAAACTTCACCACATCTTCCAAGAGGGCTTTCAGAAACACAAAACTGGGCAAAGACTTAACTGTGGGAGCTGACAGATCAAGGAGCCCCTCCTGTAAGAACACTCCATGGTTCTGGGGACTCCTGCCAGGCTCAGTCGAGGCTCTCCCAGTCTGCACCAGCAGCTACTGAGACATAATCAATGCACAAACAACTGCTGCTCAACCACGTGTATCAAACAGCACACATAATTAGGGTTGCCTGTGCATGCAAAGGCTCAAAATTAAAAGTCAGCAACTTCTAGTGCTACTTTGTGATTTTGGCAGGTTTCACTTTCCCACTTGGCATCCATTCAGCATCTTTGGTGAAAGCTAAGATAACAGTCTCGATCATCGAGCACTTGTTTTTTGTAAACACCCCTGTGTGTGCAGCAGATAAATAATTCAGTACCTGCTGAACATTTAATCTCTCCATGACTGTGCAGAGAATGTGCCCAAGCCTGCAGGGCCCTCAGTGCCTGCATCCCACCCTCCCCAGAGCTGCTACATGCTGGCTCATCCTCCGTGCTAGCGGCTTGTTGCCTCAGCCATCCCCACACTGTTTGCTTCCAAGGCTGGCTCTCACTGGCACAGATCCCCAAAATGTCTTCCCAAACACAGGCACTGCTGCTAGGAAAGCCATCACGACAGAGAACAGCACTCATGCCAAGTACAAATCATCTCTAACTCCTAGTTTGTTTTCTGCAGTTCTGAAACGTATCTAAGCACAGGTTCCTGATGCTGCCTTTGGGAGGGAAAGGCGTGGGGGAAACCTCTCCTGCATTCATTAAGGCACAAATGTACACACCCTGCTTAAATCAATTGGACTATTTATGCTGAGCTAGACAGGCTCTCCTTTGATGGCTTACACTCTCACTTGTCCCACAGTCAAATCTACATCAGCTTTCTGTTTTCACAGTCAGCACTCTGCAGCAAATTCTCCCAGAAGCTATGCCACCCATCCCAAACTTCAATCTGACTCAGGTCAGTCTGGGCACAACTGACTTTGCAAATGATTTCCCAAGAATCCCCTTCTCTGGAGCAGTACAGCACTGATGAGAATCAATACCCTACAACCCTTCAGGAAAAGTACAAGCTACTTGGAACTCTTAATTAACCCGAAAGACTCCCAGCCCAGATCCCTTCTCCCCAGCTCCCTCACTGAGGGATGTGCTCCCCATCACACACCAAAACCTGCTGCTCACTTGTACATTCAGAGCTATCAACTTCTACAGGAGCCTGACCTGATCCAAAGTCTCCCCTGAATAAGAGATGGAGAGCAATTTTAAAACACATGTGATTACAAATGCCAGTAAAAGCTGAATGCCCATTTCCACACGGGCAGTAGAACACCCATTTCACATAAAATAACTGGGGAAAAAGGCATGGCCTTTACATGGCCTCACCACAGTGAGCTGGCAGCACAGATTTACTAGCAAAGGACACCAGTGAAGTCTCCTCCTTCCAGAATGTTATTGCTCTTATATAATATGCTAGCATGCATTTACCAGCACGCTGTGAAGCGCTGTCATAAATATTTAACTGGTGATGACAAAGTAACAGAGGTGTTGGTGCCTTCAGTGTCTCTGGTTTGTGCTGCTGGCTCCCTTGGGCTCACGGTGAGGGCAGAACTATGAGCAGAAAACAAAAGTGCTGCAAGTGAACCAAACCAGATGCACGGACCTAGTGTCCAGTACAGCAGCAGGACCTCAGCTGGTTACTGAAGCTGTTCCTGCCCCAGGGCTGTTCTGCCAGGATGGCCATCCTGTCCCCAGCGAGGCTGCCCTGGCTGCATTAGTTATTACATTTGATAGCTTTATAGCATTACTTGAAGCTTGCTATTTACCCAGTTACACAAGGCCCAGTGGCTTAGAGCCCGCTCTCTGCCTGGGCTGCAAATCTCTGCAACTACCTCCAAAATAGCCCAGATTTTACAATCCATTAGGCTTAATGATAAACCCTTGGATTTATATTCCAGGCTAGTGAGCGATGAGAGATCAAGGGCTAAGCTTTGATTTATCTGCAGGCCAAGGGAGATGGTTATTTCTATAATTTTATTTTTCTCATTATTTCCCCTAATGACTGCAATGCTTTGCTCTGACATCATGGCCATTTTTACTGTTATCTATGCCAGAATCAATACTGTACTTGGTCCTTTCACTTGTATTTCCCCTCAGCAGCACGGGAACACTGCTGGAGCAGTTTTCCATGCCCTGCCCAGCCTGAGCAGCAAAGCCTGCTACAGATGCTAACTCCAGAACCTCCTGGTGCATGACAGGCAACGGTATCCAACATGTAAATACTGCTGGAGGTGGGGCAATGGTCTGGGAATGCTGACTGCTCTGCTTTGAACCAGTTTTGTACATTTGAGGTGCTTTACATGCAATGCCAGTGGTGACTGGAGTTGAGATAAATTTTGCTTCATAGTGCTTTAAATCCAGAACCATGAAAGAGCAGCCAACACTTTGGAGAGATGCTACTCTTAGCAGGTCAAGTATCTGCATTGATTATAACTCTTCCTGTTTTAACAGTTTCTCTGAAAACCCCAGGCCTTTGGAACCTGAGAGATACAAGAAAACATCCAATTTTCTCTCCAAATCTACTTTAAAAGAAATAAGGAGAAAATTAAATGCTCTGTGTTATAGGCAAAAGTCTTGAACAATGGCCTATAAGGACCACAAATGTTCATGCAACTCAGAGTTTCACACTTGCCTGGCTTTAGTGTCTCATCACACAGGCAGGCACTGCCTTTTAGAGCTGGTTCCAGCAAGGACAGGTGGGTGCATCATGGAATGACAGGGTGAGACTGTTAAAAGGTTCAGGAATACCGTGATACTACAAAGCTAATCACACCTCCAAGTTCCTTTCTTCAAAGATTATTACATCCATTTGACCATGCTGTACAGGCACTCGAGGACTACTTGAGTAATACTGAGAAAGGACAGGAAAAGTAAATATTAAAGGGCAAATTCTGAGCAGCTCAAATTCTGAGTAGCTCAATATAATAATGGGAACTAGTCAGGAGAATGGAGTATTATCCAATATCTGTCTTAATTGACAGCCTGACAATCTTTCAGCCATTAAAAAAACATCTTTAAAAAGCATTAGTTAGCAATTATCATCAATTTTCCTATTAAGGAAATTTTCCATGCAAAAATAGTTGCAGTTTAATTTCTAGCTAAATCAGGACAGTTGACTATTTTTCTTCCTCACATGGAACTGGAAATTGCAGGAAAATAGCAAGATGCTCTCAGATCAATACGAGAGCAAAGTAAACAGGAGAGGAACAAAAATGGCAAAAGCTATGGAACAAAACCACACAAAACCCCTTTAATCCTCAGCTGAAGATCTCTCTTCAGAAGCAGCATCAGGTTGTTGTGTAAAAATTAAATGCAGTACCAACATACTGTAGACCGAGTCCTACCAGATGCTGAGGAAGAAGTCAAAATGCTTCTACAAACAGAAGTCTATAATACATGTGAGCCACAGAGGTACCAGGTTTTTCCCATTACACACACAATGCCAGGGATCCATTGCACTGATGAGGTACAAATTCAGACTGGATTCCGGGGAGGAAAAAAGCCCTGGACTTGAGTTCATGAGAAGAGAAGGCACCAGGGTGACCTAACTGGACCTTCCAGTACCTGATGGGGGCCTATGAAAAAGATGAAAAGAGACTGTTTGCAAGGGCATGGAGTGAGAGGACAAGGGGAATGGCTTCAAACTGAGTAGGTTTATATTAACTGCTTAGGAAGAAATTGTTCCCTATGAGGGTGTTGAGGAGAAGTTATGGATGCCCCAGCCCTGGAGGTGTCCAAGGCCAGGCTGGATAGGGCTCTGAGCAAGCTGGGACAGTGGAAGGTGCTCCTGCCCACAGCAGGGGAGCTGGAACAAGATGATCTTTAAAGTCCTTTCCAATCCAGGTCATTCCATGATTCACTACAGCAAACATTTCTCTTGGAAGGAAGCAGCCCTGCTGATGGGCAACACATTCCATACTCCTGTCCCCAAACAGAAGAAAAACCATCCATTTATTGTTAGCCTGTGAAGAGACTGTAAGTCACTTTTCAGCTAGCAATGCTCTGAACCAGTGTTTGAATTATTTACCTCACACCTTGTACTTCTCAAGTACTTGAAAAAGCCCTCCGTAGTGTCCCTGTGCATCTGACAGTGCCAAGAGCTGGTCCTCAAAGAGACTGGGTACAGAAAGCACTGATGTGGAATGGATGCTGCATTTCAGTAGTTTCTGTGCTGCATCTCTAATACCAGAAAATGAGAGATATGCCTGAGTCCCTGATAAAAGCCCTGCCCCAGTAAAGCACTTTCCCTGCTCTCCAGACCCAAGGCTCAGCTCTCATCTCCATCCAAGGGAAGGCTCCTCCTGCCTCACCCCTCGGAGTAAATCCTCCATGGCACTCAGGCACATGGTTTTGCACGTGTTTCCCCAGGCAGTCTTTAGGGTATGGATTACACCATCTGCTTTACACTGAGCCCTGTCATCAATAGTTGGTTTTGGCAGGGGACCTACTGGCAATAACCCCTCTCCTTCGCTGCCAGCCCTCCCTGACTCCGGCAGGACAGCCCTGTCTCCATCCAGCCACACGATAAGAACAGACATCCCCACACTGCATTGTTCTCATTTGTTTGTGTTTCTACTTCCCATCCTTCATTTACTGCCCTAAAAACATCACAACAGAGAGCAGAACTTAAAAGGCAATCGCCACCTGCAACTTCTGGAGCAGCACTGAGCTATTTTGGCAGCCAGGCCTTTCCCCAAACACGCTGACAGGGCCCACGTCCCTGGTGCTGGGAAGATGCAGCACAGCCCCCGCTTTGGGCTGTTTCATTTCAATCTCCTGCACAAAAACAGGAGCACCTTTTAATCTCCTGGGTTCCTCAGCAGCCAGTGGCTTTGATAGCAGCCCCTGCCTGGGCACGGGAGCACTTTGATAACACCATAAACGCTGGCAATGCTGCCCAGGCCCTGTGCACACCGTGACAGGGACAGTGCCACCCCACCAACAGCCCCATGCTCACACACTGCTGCTGCAGCACGCTGCTCTCAGCTGCAGCTCAGCCGTGCAATTCTCTGCCCTTTGATTATCATTTCCCTGTGACACAAAGCTTCAATAGGAACAAGTTCTGCTCTTTGGGAAGGAGGAGTTCAGAGTGTGCAACAGAGACAAATTTATATACCATTATTCTTTCCAGCATGCTTCAAAATCTGGGATAGAGGCACAGCTCAGGGCACATTTACTTTGTTCTCATCTCACTCTCAGGGAAACCTTCCTACTTGTTCAGCCTAGAAAATCACCCTTTGCTGTAAAACACAAAACCAAATACCCTCCAAATCCAAGTGAGCAATGCTACAAATCTGTTGCCTTTGGGCTCTTTACACCCAAGTGAGAGAAGTTTAATACATGCAAACCCAGCTTTCTGTGGCCTTGGCAGGATTTGGTTGAATAAGGAAACAATTTAAACATTCTGCCAGTTTACCTGCATTTCACAAAGTGTCCTGTAACAATCCTTTTGAACTATACCTCATTTCTATGTCCTTTGGTTGTATCTTAAGAGCCCTTCTGTGAGTGGTGTGCAAAAAATGCATCAAAAATCTATTAAGTTTCTTTATTTACATGGCCCAAACAAACAATATGGCATTAAGAATTGTTTTCACAATCCTGTGAAAAGCCTTCTGGGATGGATCAAGCTTCTCCAGCTCAGAACTGGAGAGTTCTGCACCTTTGGAAAAAAAAATAAAACTAAACACCTAAGGTGCTTTTCAGAAGCAATTATCATAATCCCTGCTGTTACCCCGAGGGAAGCAGAGGCACGCAGAGATTAAATAACTTCTTGGAGGTGGCTCAGTGAGCAGCAGAGGCAGGATTAGAGCCATGGTGGCTCCTGACTCCCAGCTCCAGGCTCAACCCCTTAAATAGCTGCAGTGCAAGCCATCAGCTCAGCCTCAGAGCACGCCTCCAGCCTGGGGAACGGGGCAGCTGGAGTTTAACTCCATCACACAAAACTTCCTATGGACAACCCCCAGAAAGAAGCCTTAAATTTTGACAGCTTTAACCTGCCCAGCCTTTATGAAAAGCGCTGGGTGGATTTTACTGCCACCAGTTTGAGACGAGTGAATTATTCACATGCAGCAGAGCGTGTCGGAATAAAAGGTTTATAGGGCTATCACCAGGATCATTCCTGTGGCATTTATTCATTCCAGTTTCTGTTTGCTGGCATTTCTTTTGTCCTCCCCTTTGTCACCAGGATTCTCTCCACCCTTCCCTTTGTGGGGTACCTTAACCTCTAAAAAAAACAACATTTCTGCTAAGAGAGCGGTTTAGTGACACGGCACATGTTTGTTTACATTGTCAGTTTTGTGTATTTCTACAGGGATAGCTGACACATGTAGTTTTCCCCCATCAGAGGGGACTGTGTATGTCTATTTCCACTATTCCCTCGCCTACAGCATCTCTTTTATTTCTTTAGCTGCCTCCAGCAGGGAACAATAAATTTAAAACACAGTCAAAAAAAGGACAGTCAGAAAATGGAAAAAATATCTCGTGCTATTTTTGGCATCTAAGTTCTTTGGCTTAACCTATTTTTGGCAGATCTTTGTTCAGCAGAATGAGAAGCCCGGCGCTGACACCGGGGCAGCGCGTCCCGCGGCAGGCAGAGCCCTGTGCCGGCAGCAGCCTCCAGCAGGGAGCAAAGCCAGGAGAGCCCAGGAGGAGAATGGTGGGAGACAGGCCTTCACTTCCACTCTGCATCACCCTGTGCCCCGCAGCGAGCCACGCCGCCCTGCCCGGCCGTGCCCACGCCATCTGCACAGACAGGGTGGGGGCACCCGGCCCTGAGCTCACGGGGAAAGCAGGGCAGCCTCCAGCCCTCACCGTCATGGTGGCTCATGACGTGCAAATATTAACTGCTATCTACAGCTCCTGGTTAAATAATAGCTTTGCTTAGGAGAGAAGGAAGGTTGCAAATGGCAAACGGCAGCCCTGAGGAGCTAAACTTGATTCATGTATTTCTGCTTTGCTGGCTGGATTTCAAAAGATAGTCAAGCTCTGTATCTGAAACAGTTATTAGCTTTGCACTTCCACCAGATGCACCTTCCAAAAGTGGCAGCATTCTCACACGGCACAGAAAGGGAAAAGTTGGAAAAGATGCAAACTAGCTGACTTGGTGTGTTGTGGCTGGCTCTGTGTGACGCAATGGGAGCACACACCTCTCACATCGCTGCACTCACAGGCAGCGCTCAGAAAGGGATATCTTTGAACCCTCCAAGGCACAAAACTTGCTTTAAAGCTGGAATTTCATGCCAGGGCTTTCAACAGGCACAGCTGAAACACGAGAGAACCAAATACTGTGGCTGGTCTTAGACCAGAAGCCTTGGCCGCAGTCCTGACCCCTGAGTTGTTTTCTCTACAGAAAAAAAACCAAAACAAGCAAAATTCAACATGTAATTGCAGAGGAAATACTTTGTTTTCTTTGTCACAAATGCAACATTGAGTCCTCCTGGGCTCGGTGACATGCAGGCTGAAGCACCCGCACTAACAGCCAAGTCCCCAGTGAATCTCTGTGGCCTAATGGATTAAAGGCTTAATTAGAGTTACCTGAACATTAAACACCACTAAAGTGCTCTGAAATTTGCTCTGAAGGGAGCTGGGGGGAGCTCTCTTTTGAACGGGCAGAACTAACTGGGGTTTTGTTCACAGCTGTTAATGGTTTTGAATCATTCCCCCTTTCAGCTTGTTCCCTGATAATAAAGTGAATGCAGCTGTGCATCAGGGAGTGCTCTGGCACACCTCACCACCCATCACAGCTGAATGCAATTGGGGGAAATTGTCATAAATACATCAAGCTTTGTATCTAGAAAGAAGGAAGGTACACTATGAAGCTCCTACTGAGCAACCCATAAACCTGTATCAGACACTGGATAAGCTACAAGAGAAGGCGCCATCAAAACCAAGGCTCTGTTGGTCATGCCATCCATTTTTTAAGCCAACAGTTGTTTAAAACACATTTCTGGCTTCAAATTGCTACTGAGAGTAGCAAGACAAGTATGTTCAAGAGATTAGAATTAATGGTAAAAATAAAGAGTATAACTGAAGGATGGTAGAAAGTGTAGGCCCTAGAGGTGTGAGGCTATCAAGCACCTGAAATCTCCATCATCACTTGTCTGGTTTCACCTGGCTGCAATCACACACCACTCCATCCTGACAACAGAGGTTTTGCTCAGCTTTCATCAAAACCTGGGGAGATCTGGCCAAACTCTGCAGCAGATGCAACAAACAAACTGCTCAGAGCTCTCTCTGCTTTGCACGGAGCAAAGCAGAGAGAGTCCCAAAAACGCCTCCAGGACAGTCAAACAGCACCATGAGTCAGCAATGCTAATGCCAGGAGCAGGATATCCCAAGGAGGTATTTAAAAGAGAGGTTTTGTTTGGGATTTATGGTTCTGTTGTACCCACACACACCTGCTGGCAGTTTTGGCACATGCTACTCGTGTTTGGAGCTTTTGCAGAGTAAACCGGTAAAACCAGAGCCAGTTTTATGTTTTTGAACAAGTAGATGCCAAACACTTCAGATTCCTAACTGGAGCAGCTTCAAAGCAGGAGGAGGATTTAGATGTCAGATGTGAGGGTGATCAGAGAGGAGAAGCAGAGATGCAGGTGCTCTTCTGCTCTGTCTTTCCAGCTCTTTTTTCCATCTATCCCTGAAGCAGCTGCCACCTGTGCCCCTGCCAGATCTGTGCCAGCATCACCTCCTGGGCTCCTGCCGCACGAGCTGGAGCTCTCCTAGAACTCAGCTCTAAACCCCAGCTGCATGCCCCAGCTGATGTCAATGAGAACAGTTTGTCTCCCCCATGTCAGCAGCAAATCTGGGGTCAGAAGTGACACTGACAAGGTAAAGCCAAACTAAGAGTTGTCATTAACTACCACGAGATGTTTGTTCTCAGCTGACTGACAGCAGGAGCTGACACTGGGGAGCAAATCTCTTACATTGCATTGTACTTCCCAAATATTAGTTTCCAGAGTAAGAGTTGCCAAAATCTGTTACACTGGCAAATAATAATGGGGAAGTAAAATGTTTTGCAGGAATTTTGTTTGTTACACGCTTCCATTTTAGAATCAGCCATTGGGATACTGAGAACTCACTGAAAATCAAACACTGACTTACTGTGACTATTCATGATGGATGAAGATGTCCAGAAAAAAAACCCCAAACAAACAGAAAAGCCACTGGGAGGCAAACAGAGGTGCCAAAGAAATAAGGGAGTCAAAGGAGCGATGGGATTGACTGGATCTGGCTCCACAGGGGATTTGCTGATGACTCCTACCAGGGCTCTCCACAACAGGCCTGCCAGGGTTTCTCTGTGGCACTGCCTGCCAGTGTGGAATGGCTCCTGGGCTGCCCAGTGAAGCCTGGTCCAGCAGTCCCTCCAGCTGAGGACACGCACACCGCTGTGACCCATGAGCTCTCGCTTCCTCAGAGCGAGGGTGAAACAGAGGTGAGCAACAGCACCCCGAGCTCCTGCTCAACAGGGATGTGGGACTATGGCAGGCTGGACTCAGATCACCTGTGAAAACTCATCTCAGCTAGACATCGTGGTCTCACTGGGATACAAACCATGTTTGAAGCAGGAGAAAGGAAAAAGTTTAACTTCGGCACTCTCAACATGAGACATGTGAGTCTTTCCCTTGATTAAAACAATGCTTTTACTCAATTTATCTCCAATTAATACATTTGATAGCATAAATACACAATTCCACATTGAGCAAAGACCTTTCATCAACCTAAAATGACCTACAGCCAAAGAAAAGTGACTAAGCCACAGCAATAGGCAGTAAGGTGAACCACAAGGAGTAACTCCCAAAGCTTTAGCTGGCACAGCCAGCTCTGAAACCAGCGCCCTGCCCCACACAGCCAGGTCCCTCACTGCCACCTGAAACCCAGCAGAGCAGTGCTCACCACGGGCAATCCACACACAGCAGACACAGCAACGCACGGGCAGGAAAAAAGAGCAAGGCAAAGGGCCATTTTGTGCAGCTCAACGTGAACCAGAGGAGCTTCCCCAGCTTCCCGCGCAGCTCCTGGGGGAGCAGAGGGCCAGGAGCCCCAGGAGCGGCACTACCTCCACTGGCACCTCCGCAGCACCTGCTCAGGCACAGCCAGAGCCACCCCAGCAGCCCGGCGTGCCCAGAGCTCTGTCCCCAGCAGCAGCAGCGATGCTCCGTGCTGGCAGCCCCAGGGCAGCACGGCTGCTCCCTGCTGCACCCCAGCAGCGCAGTGCAAGTTTCACCGCACAATAAAGGCGACACACTCGGAGCAAGGATTCCTTTGGTGCTGTCTGGGCAGCAGGGACCACCGACATCATTCTCAACACAGACACTGACTCATTTCCTTCCTTTCACAAATGCTAAAGCACATAAAAAAATCTAAAAGGAACGGGAAAGGCTACTAGCAGAGTAGTGTCACTGCTGGCCCCTCTCAAGTTCTTGGCAATTGTATCCTTACTGGCAATGATTACAGCCCATTAGATATAACACTGAATAAATTGGGGGGGAAAAAATTCCATTGTTTCTTCCTGTTAGCAGAGGGCTGGTATGTAACAAAGAGGAAGAAAGGCAGCCTGCGTGCTGCTGGTGGGTTGGTAAAAAATTCTCAAGGTCTGATCGATACCATGAAAAAACCACCTCTCCTGGCCTGAGGCTGGAGTGTTATTCGAGCACGGCAGTCACTATGCAGCTCATTTTCTTCAGCTGCGATGATCCGAGGCTCATGAACACTGAAAGAAGAGCAGAGTCGATCGCAGGCATTTCTAACCCTTTACATGAAAGAAAAAAAAAGAAAAAAGAGGGAGCAGAGGTATAGAGGCTCATGTAGGAGCACCACCAGGAGCGGCTGCACGGCTCTCTGGGCACCTGCTCCCTGGGGGAAACCCAAAAGCACATCATATTCGGGGAAAGTTGAGAGCAACTTCTGGGGGGTAAATGGCAAAAATCAAAATGGCTTAAAAAGAGAAAAGAAAAGAAAAGCCATTGTTGTAGGAAACCTCGGCGAGCTGTCAAAAGCAACAGCAGCTCCGGCGATCCCCGGAGAGGAGCCGGGATGCCCTGGCACGCCCGCGGCTGTGCCGCTCCGCACAGGTGCGGCCGGGATGCCCGGGCCGTGCCTTTGTCTGCGGGCACCGGCGCTGCCAGGAGCGCACAGCGCCGGGCTCCGGGCGGCCCCCCGGCTCCCGCGGCCCCCGGGCAGGGGCGGCAGCCGCCGCCCGCGCCCCGGGCAGCCCCGCGCCCCGGCCCCGCCGCCCTCTCTCCCTGCCTGCCTGCCTGCCTGCCTACCTCGGCCGCCGCCGTCACGCCGCCCCCAGCGCCATGTTCCGGCTACATCCGGGCCCGGCTCCGCTCGCTCCGCACGGCGCGGCCGCAGGTGCCGCCACCGCCCCCGTGCCAGCCCAGCCGAGCCCCGCCGAGCCGAGCCGGGCGGGCGCAGCGCCGCCCCCGCAGCGGGCCCACAGCCCCGCCCCGCCCGGAGCGCCGGGGCCGCGCTGCCACGGCCGGCGGCAGCTGCGCACCTGCCCGCACCGGCACGGCACGGCGCGGCGCGGCACGGCGCAGCACGGGGCTTTGTCCCGCTGTCCGGCTGGCCGCCCCAACGGGCGCACACCGCGTCCGCACCGACCCCGGCGTGCCCGCACAGCCCTGTGCGCACCGAGCTGTGCACGCACCGAGCTGTGAGCTCGTACATCACCCACCCATCCCTGCATCACCCGTGCACTGCCCGCCCAAGCGCCGCTCCTGCACCAGCCGAGGCACCTGCCCCCAAACAGCCGTGCCTGCCCCCGCCAGTGCACCCCTCCGTCCATGTGGGCACCGGCTTGTGCGCCCACCCGTGCGTGCATGTACCCCTGTATCACCCACCTATTCCTGCATCGACCCGTGCACTTGGGCACCACACACCCATTCCCGCATCTGCCCGGTCATGCACCAACCAATCCATCCACGCAGGCACCCACCCACCTGTGCGCTCCTCCACAGCCAATTCATGCACCCCTCCACCAATGCACGCACCTGCCCATGTACCAATCCACACTCCTACCCACATCCATTCGTCTGCACCCCAACTCTGCAGCCATTCACCCACATGCCCCTACATCCGCTCACTCACTGCTTTTTGCACTTGGACCTCAGTTATTACATTTTTTTTAATATAAAAACAACCGTGCCAGCGTGTTTTGTTACCTGTAAGCTCTCCCCAGACAATGGTCAGGTGCTAAGGGACAAATCCGGTTAAGGCAAGTGATGGAAGGAAGCAATCAGAGGATAACAACAGACAAACCCCATCTAGCCCATCTAATTTTGGTGTATTACTGCTGGCAATTTGTGGCTGCCTCTGAAAGCTGCTCTAAGCCTACATTTTTATGAAATGTTCCATAAGAAAGATTAAGATTGCCTTTAATAAAGGTTTGTACCCATCCTTCCACATGCTAAATCAGTAGGAAGATGATGGTGTGTGCTCATGGATGACCACAAGCCTCCCTGTCGGGAAACACAGAGCACAAACAGCAAAGTGTTTTTCAGAAGCACCTGCAGCAGAGGCTTCCTGGGAAGAAAAGACCCAAAGCTGACATAATTGATACAGCCCTGCATGGGAGAGGAGTGATTTCGTAGTTAATGATGTTGAATTGCACATCATTTCAGGTTTCTTTGATGCCTGTTTGCATTAACATGCGCTCTGTGTGGCAGGAGCAGAGAGGACTCGACAGGAACAGCTTGAAGACAAAGGTGCATTGGAGCTGTGTGGGGTGGATGTGCTGGGCCAGGCAGAGGGATTTGCAGAGGCTGAGGCTCTCACAGCACTAAGGCATCCGAGGCCCAAAGAGGTTTTTGCACATGTGAAAAACCCTATAACAACAACAAATCCATCAGAAATGTGCTCATCCATTACCCATTACAGCAGCGCTTGCTTCTACTGCTTTTATGTCCTGCTCCATCACTGCCCTGCATAATGCTGTGAGACAAAAGGAGCTCCCTTGGCTCTCCCCAGCACATGGTGTCAGTGTTTGCTGGGATGGCCGAGCTCCTGCTCCAGCCTCTACCCCTGCCCACAGCACTGCTGGGCCACTCTGCTTTCTGGGAGGGACCTGGGGCACAGACCAGCACAGCCCAAAATATAGCATAAAGTTATTCAAAACCCTGGGCCATAATTTTCACCTCCTAGATGTGGAATTCAGAGACAGGCTGGCTGGTGTCACCCTGAGTGGGTGCCATTGTTGAAGTCATTCTGCTGCTCCTGGTTTCAATTTCTTTGCAGTGGATTTTGCAGCCAGAAGCATCATTTGGAATCAGCAGGTACCAAAGAACATTCAGGCTCTGGTAAAACCTCTAAACAACCCAACCTCTCCCCAGAAAACCCCAAGCCAGGCTAAAACTTTAAGGGAAACCCCCAACACCTTGGTTTTAAACCTCACCCCAAAGCTGAAGCCTTTCCCTGGTGCATGAGACCAGCAATAAGGTGGGACAAGGCAGTGAGGGTTTCCCTGCTCTGAGTCAGCATGAGTGGTGTGTGTCTCAATGCAAGGTGCTGCATGTCACATCTTGGCGTGCTACACACAGCTTCTGGCAGGGCAGCAAACAGAAACCAAGCCTTGGCTCTTTTGTCTTTGGAGGAAACTGTCTCAGGAACTGGCAGAATGGGCTGATGGTTGCCAAATTGCAGCACCAGGAGGGAGGCACTGCAGCACCCCAGCAGTGACAGGGCAGGGAGGGAGGGAGCAGAGACCCCTCCATAGCCCAGGGGTGCTGGGAGAACGGCTGGCACGGAGGCTCAGTAACAGGAACCTGCAGAGACTCACGTGGAAGGGAGGCTGACCATCCACCAGCAAAGGAAAATCCATCCCTGTACTCCCAGAGAGCCCTGAACTCTCCGTCTCCATGGCTGAAGCCAACAAGAAACCAGGTCTCTAACTTGGACATTAGTTTCTCCACTGAAGTCAGCTGAATTACCCAAAGGATGAATGTGACTATCTATCTAATACCTTCAATATGAAAAACAGATATACCCCAAAGCTTTTCAAAAAGGTTCATTTTGCTTTTACCTTACACACAATGGTATGAATCAGAAATATGGCTCCTTGAGTCATTGCAACTGCCCTGAGCTAGAGTTGATGCAAATTAAAGGCAGATAAAAATACAACATGTCCCTTTTCCGGAAAAATCAGAGAGTAGGATTTTTTTTTTTTTTGTATTTATCGTTATACATTTAAAATTTGATAATTTTAATTTAAAACCTGGACCAGTGGCACTAAACATTATGGCCTAAATTTCATTGTAATACTAAAAGAAATAGCAGTTCACCTCTACAAGTTTTAGATTAAGTGAAGCCACTGCAGTGTCTGAAGCATTTGCTGAACCAACTGGATCAGGGGATTCTTGAGACTCTAAGACCATTTCCTACAGACCCATTTCCTCTCAGGATGCACAAAAAGACATTCTTCCTTTCAGTTCACTCCAATTTGAGAAAATCATTGAGGGTTGAAAACAAAGAGGGAACAGGAGATTGTACCTTCTCCCATATGAGTCTTGATAAGGATTTGGTGATTAGAAACATCCCAGCCTGCTGTCAAAGAGATTATATTTCCTGTGATGTCCATTTCAAATGCAGAATCTGTTTTGATACCTGTGTTCTTCCCCTTGCCCCATCCCTCCATCATATTTAGGATTAGTATGTGATTTACTGAGCACAGTAACTAATGTATGTTACTTTTTTCTGCAGTGCACCTTAACATGAACATTAAAATAAGCCATGGAGTAGAGGCATCAGTCATCGGTTTGTCACATAAATGAAAATTGTTAAGTAACTTTAGACTTAATATGCAGATTCTTAAATAAATATGGTAATAGCATATCCTGATCACAAGTGAAAAAAGAGTACCAGGCTCCGGTGAGGAAGTATCAGTTGTTCCTTAGGAAAATAATTAAAAACTACAAATGAAGAACAAGATTAATTTAAATAATCAATTTTGTGTTTCCTGCTAGCTGATTTAAATCATGATGAAAATTGTTGATTAAAGCCCGTTATTTAAATGTGTGCCTCTTAATGAGAGTGCAAGCCTATGAACATAGGCCCATAATAGTAATAAAAGACTGTAGATAAAAAGTAACTTTCACAAGAATACTTCCAGGGCTGGAAGAGCATCATCCATCCTTTGCAAAAAGGAATGCATCTTACCCAGCCAAGCAATTCTTCACCCCTAAGCTCTTAACCCTGTGAAAAGATCAGGGATAGGGCAATAAGTCATAGGATGTTCACAGCCACATAATGTAAGTACAGCTGAACTGGTGATCCTTTTTGCTAACCATTGGAGAGGAAGATGAAGTATTGCTGGAATAATTAAAAAGACAGGTTTGAATTCCTCAAGCAATGCAGATGAACGCCCTGTCCAGCTCTTGGTGTTGGTGGCAGCAGCCTTTGAAGGTGCTGGGCTGCTGCAGCGGGAGGAAGGCTGAAGGATGCTGGGCAGGGTGGGCCTGGGCCAAGCCAGCACCTGTGCTCCTGTGCAGCCCCTGGCCTCTGTCCAAAATGCTCTTTGAGGGCCACTCCTCTGGTAGCAGAACAATGACCCTCATAACTGCACTTCAGATCCCCTCCAAACCTAAGGTGCCTTTGCTTTCCCTGTCAGTCTAAGTCCAAGCCCAACAGCATTCACTACGAATGTATAGAGAATGGAGACAGCTGCATTTCACCGAGGGCTGTGTGAGTATCACCAGCCTGTACAGGAACTTTACATGTCCAACATGCACTGAAACAGGCTCTTCCCCACGGCCCTATCATCCACATTGCTTTTTACTCCTCTCCAAGTACTCTGGAGAGCATTGGTGCAGCCCCATGGCCTGTCTCTCTATCAGCAGGGGTGACAGTCCCCTCTATTCCCGTGCTGCTTGCTCCTCCCTCCTGCACTGCCCACTCCTGGGCTCAAGTGGTATCTCCCACAGAGATTTCTGCCCTTTTGGGAAGCGTACCACGGGATGAAAGCCTGAAGGCATGACCTTCACTGTAACTGAGATCAGTCACCAGAGGACAGACAAAGAGAACAGATACATTTCATAAAGGGGGTTTTAAAGTGAGTGTATATTTTTGAGCCATGATTTCTGGTACGCCTGGTATTGTTACTGCCAACATTCTCATTGCTGAATGATCAAAAGATACACAAAGATCTATAACTAGGGATATTTACACAGACTTATCCTCACACACCTGTGATTCCTGCCCTTCAACTCATATTTCTGAGGGCAGCAATGGGCCCAGCCATGCAAGGCAGAGCACAAGATGCTCTGTGGTTTGCATCTTCCCAGGACGTGGCTGCTCCAACTCCAGAGACAGCTCTGGGACCATGCAGGAGCTTCAGTGCTGTGATGTGCCCTGAGCATAGTCCTGTCCTGCCTGAGAGGACAGCAGTGTGGGACTGTATCAGGCTCAGATGGCTGAGATGGTCCTGTCCTGTCCTGTCTTGTCCTGTCCTGTCCTGTCCTGTCTTGTCCTGTCCTGTCCTGTCCTGTCCTGTCCTGTCCTGTCCTGCCTGAGAGGACAGCAGTGGGACTGTATCAGGCTCACATGGCTGAGATGGTCCTGTCCTGTCCTGTCCTGTCTTGTCCTGTTTTGTCCAGTCCTGCCTGAGAGGACAGCAGTGGGACTGTATCAGGCTCAGATGGCTGTCCCAGCTGCCAGAGCCCTGCTGTGTCTCAGCAGTAGGGGCTGAGCAGGGAGTCCCTGGTTCAGGGACTTCTCAGCCTCTGCACTAAAGTTTGGGATCCATGAACAAAGGGATTCGCTCCTTTTCCTCCCCCCAGCATTTTGCAAAAGCACTATTGCACCCTTGTGTCACACTGCCCTGCAAATGTGCTTCCAAAAGCTGCCTTCTTTCCTCAAAGATCATTTCCAGTACTGAGCAAGATCTCTCAGAGCCCTTGACTTTGCAGCTGGCAAAGTTTACAACATGTTTATAATACCCTGCATAATTTGGCTATGAGATAATGTATAGTATAGTCCTTCAGTGGTGCACAGTGGGAAAAGAACAAGTGGAAAAAAATAAGGTAATGCAAAGCCAAGAAAAACAGATGGTAGCGAGCTCTCCAAGGGGCAAGAATGAATAAATAACTGCAGAATTTTTTTGTTTGAGGAAAAATATATTGTCAAATCAATAACACAGTTTTTAGGAAATGCAGACTAGATCAAATGTGCATTTTTGCAGTATTAAACAATGGCACTTCATCAGGACTGATGGTCTGTGCTGCACGTGTTTGCCTCCATGAAACAGAGAGAAGTAAAAATAGCATTGCTCCAAAAAGTTCTTGTTTGACCTCAAAGTTACATTTCATACTTTCTGGGAAGTTCCACAGTAGGTAACAAGCCAAAAGTTCAGGTGGAAATCAGAGTGCCCCAGCACTTACTGTGCCCTTTAGCAGCATTGTATCTTTGATGATCTTAGTCAAATCTGCAATTCTGAGAGAAAAGAACTTCTTGACAATTTTGGGAACATTCCTGTGCCTGCTGTTAGGGCCACAGGAAACTATACTATTTAATACAGCTTTAGGTTATCAAGTCCCATCCTTGTTTTTCTCTCTCCAGCCCAAGGTGTTTGTGCTCTTGGGCCTGAGATTTGCCTCACTTTTCCTTGGCCCCCAGTTAGACAAGGAATTGTTTTGTCTCCCTACTCTGTGAAGAGAGCTTACATCCCTTAATATGAAGCTCAGAACTACACACCAAAACAGCCCAAAATGTGAAAAATACAAGAACTCAAACTTAAGGCATGATAAGAACAATGGTTGCAGTGTCCCCAGTGCTCACTGGGCCACGGTGATGTGCTGGGCTGTGGAGCAGAGAGAATCACAGGCTGGAAGGAGCTCTGACAGTGGTACGTGAGCTCCTGACACTGTGAAAGACCTGTGTGCTCCATCTGCCAGGCTGGGTCCCTGGTCCACGCTGGGGACTTGCACAGACCAAACCCTGCACATCTCCTGGGGAAGCTCCCCAAGGAGCCACGTCTAGGGAGTGCAGCCAGGGCCCAAAGCAGAGAATGAGCAACCCCCAGGGCTGAGGTGCCAGTGCACCATCTCACAGCACTGCTTTGAAACGTCAGCCTTTCCCTTCCTCATAGCGCACGGGAGGTGGGGATAATCCATCTCCATTTCTGCTCCAGAAGATCTGAACTCACAGTGCTGCCTGATCTTGAAAACTAACTGCATGTCAATAAATCAAAGTGATGGGGTATGTCTTGGAAGCCAGTAGCTGGCAGAAGCCATAGGAAGGGTCACCTCTTCATCTTACTGCTTTTTGGGAGGTGGTGAAGGCTCCATTATCATGCCCACAACATCACTGATTATATTTTCATTGAAGCTCCATTCCCTGTTCTGCCCATGCAAATACGAAGAGCAAAGTCACTGTTACTGCTGGGAGCAGAACCTGAGCTCCTTAAAACCACGTACTCCTAAGGTCTGGAAGCAATCACTTTTCCTATGCAAAGGGAACCCTCCCTCTAAAAATCCAAGTCTTTCTGGGGAAGCAATAAGCCCACAGATGAGCCTCCCAGCTGCTAAAGCCCCTGCTGCCCCCTCTGCAGGTGCCAAGCACTCCTCCCTCTAACAGCAGCCCCAGGGATGTGCAGGGGGCACCCCAGAACGTCCATGGGCCTGTGGGAGCTGCTGGGAATTGCTCAGAGGTGGCTCCTTTTGAGACGGGACAGGTTCCAAAGGACACGAGCTCTCAGAAGAGGCAATCACTGGAACGTCTCCAGCTCCAGCCCCAAACTGCAAACTAAAGTACTTGCTTTTGTTAGAACATATGGCAAAACCCTGCATCCTACACGTGCTTTAATGCCAAGAGTGACTCTTAGTTTGGCATCCTGCATGGCAAAGAAGCCAGCAGGGGTTTTGTCCAAGAGAGAAGAGGGATGAAAGCAGGCATTTATCTCACTGCTATTTCAGCTTCTCTTCATTTCCTGGTCTGCACCACATCCCTGGATCAGTCCAGCTCTGGCCATTCTTGGCTGTCCTCAGCCCTCTCACCTGAGTGTTTTTATACCTGACCCTTACATTGCAGGCTACAAAGGACTGCATTGGAAGGACTTTGTAACCCAAGGTGTTCTTCTATTACAAACAATCCTTTGCACCAAATTCCAGGTAGGCTGATATTGCAGAGTAATGTCATTCCAATCACCTGGTGGAATACTTGTCTGTTTCCCCTTTACAAGTATCAGTACCCAGCCTAGATTATCTCTCTCATACTTAAGCCTCCAAAATTACACTGATCAAAGCAACCTGCATTTATAAACTGATGTGCTCTTGCATTCGAGAGATTTGCCAAGTGCTAAATATAAGGTTTCCCACTCTACTCAAATCAAATTCAAATTCCAGCTGCCTCTCAGCTAATATGCAGCAAAGGTTTAGCAGTACAAAGCCATGTTTGTAGAATCAGACACCAAAGATGATTAAATTAAACTGAAAGGGGAATCAGTACAAGCCTGAAATTAGTTTGCTGAAGATGCCAGAGTTCATTTCCTTGCACTGACAGACGGAGCCACCTCGTGACCTTTAGTGATCAGAGCAAACAGGATCATGCTTTGCCAAGTCTGCCCCCCTCCATCCCCAGCAGTGCCCTGACTGAAAAACCAGCTCCAGCCTCTGCTGGCAGGGCAGGGGGCCTGCAGGATGCTCAAACCAGGGCAGCAGTTCAGACACTGCCCTCTCCCCCACGGCTGGGACCCATCTGCTCCCCCTCAGCACATGCTCTCCAGCACTCCAGGTGTGCACTGAGATTGGAATAACAGCTCCTGGGTTTATCTTGGTGCTCTCTGCTCTGAGAAAAGGAGTCTTCATTCTTTGATTTGACCACGATGGTGAAACCAGGAAGGTGCCTCAAGTTGGCAGGGTGAGTTGATGAGAGGATGAGAGCAGGCAGGAGCAGGAAGGCATCCCAGGGGTGGCCAGGCAGTTACTTCCTTGGTTTTGCTTTGCTAATCTGGCTCTTTTGAAACAGCATAAAAATTGCCAATAGGGAAAAAAAAATCCTAACTTTGGCTATAGGAAGAGAGCTGCAGGAATTTAAAACATATGGTACCAATAAAAAGTTGTTCACCTTCTCTCTCCCACCCTGCCCCATTAGCTGTTATTCTTGGGCATTGTCTCTGAGCACTCTGGATGATGGTTCCATGGGAGCCATGGAAAACCCCCTGCTGAAAACAAAAGCTTCTCTTGACTATCACATACACACCAGTTTGCCAAGGCACCCTGTTCTCTCCCTGCAGCCCTTGTGCTGGTGCCATTCTGGGTCTCCTCCGAGCACAGACGGGAGAACAGCACCAGGCTGTTTGCTGTTCCTGCCTTGCTAATGTCACTGACCTGATTTACAGACTAGACTCAGAGCACTGCTCCTGTTTGATGACTGGTACAAACTGGTGCTGGTCCTCAGAGGCTTGCACGCAGTCAATTTTCAACAACAGAAAGGATTTTCTCCCTGTAAGAGGCAAGGGCTAGCACAGCTCCTTGGCAACATTTAAATTGAAAGGATAAATTGTAGGAGCGGTTATTCCAGTGCAGTGGCACAGCCACTTAACAAAAACCCCTACGATCCAAATTCAATCAGACATAGCCCAGGAGGGAAAGAAAAAAGGCAGCAAACTCTGCTGATGGAGCTTCCTCTGGCAGCAGTACCTGGGTGTTCCTGTGCCATGCTCCAGGGGTGGCTGTGCCCTCTCCTGGGCAGAGCAGAGTCTCCCATTGGGCACTGCTGGCAGGAGAACAAAAAGCCCCCTCTCCATCAGGGCAGTGGCAGGAGAGCAGAGAGCAGCCACCCTCAGCAGGGCCAGGAGTGAGAAGGGAGATGATCACACTGTGCTGGAAGCCAAGCTGGCTGGAGGGCTGCATTGCAGGAGGTAACCAGGAGTGCCCAAAGGGAATCTCTCAGGAATGCAGCCAAGCAGGAGCCGTGCAGCAGCACCTGCAGCTCCAGCTGCCCTGCCCAGGGGGGCTCCTGGCTCTTGCCTGGCTGCTCCACCCAGCCCAGCTGAGCCTGGGCACTGCCAAGCAGCACGGCCATGCTCTGGGCACCATCACACTGAGCTCCAGCCTTCCTCTTCACTACGGAGGATGCAAAAAAGGATGCGACATTTGCTGCCAGAAAATCCTGTCTGAATAAATAATGCAGCTCTAAACTTGAATTGGTGGAGCTCTTGGGGAGCACATCCTCACTGTGTTTGAGGCAACTGCCTCCTGCCAGACAAACACACATACCACTGAGCTCATGTGCTGCTGCAGCAGTACCTGAGGCCAGTTGGAAAAGCCAATATGGTCCATTTCTCCTGCAAGATCTCCCAGGGGAAATATGCCTCAGCCAGGCTAAGTACTTCCTTTGTGCTATATCTGTATGGAAATTGCATGCTTTAAGGTTTAGTTTTGAATGGCAAAGAAGTCAGACCTTGCTGAAAAGCCTGGGCTGGGCATTCTCAGAGGAAAGCAGTGCATGGTCCTGCTCCCTGACAGCTGAGCCACACTAAGTAACAGATGAGGGCCATACTGCCACAAACTGTTTTCCAGGCTTCCCCACACAAACAAGGCACTAACCACAGCTTTTCTTCCATGGCTGGAGGCCAACACGCCTCTGGGCAGCATGAGGATGGCCCTACACCAGCTAGTTTCTGTTGACTGACAAGCATCTCCTCCTTCTCTTCTTCTGGCTGAAGGCTGGCTCAGTTTGTGATGGCAGAAGCCTTGCAAGAGCAATTTTAAAGGTGCTTACAAAAACAAACAAACACACCACACCCCTGCCATCATTTGTCACCTGCCCCAGACCTGTTTTACACACTTCTCACTTGCAGGAAATCATCCATGACTTGAGGAAATGCTCTTTTTGGCATCTTCCTTTCTGTGAACTTTGTGTTTCCAAGTGAACATGTTTGAGACACGGGCCTGGGCAAAGAGCTGCAAACAAGGGTGAGGACCAGCCCTGGGGCTGGCAGTGCCACGCTGCCCTCTCCTGCCAGGCTCCCCAACAGATGCTAATCCACTGTCCGTGATTACTCTCTCTAGGATCTTTAAATCCAGGCTTTGGGGATTAAGGAGCCACCCCCCCTTTCCCAAATGAGGGAATCCTCCCTTAATCCATTCCTGCAGGCACAACACCACCAGGAAAACCCCAGCATTTTCTGGGGAGTGTGGTCCTCACTCTTTTGTGAGGCTGTACAGAACACCACACCCAAACGCCCGTGCTTGAGAGCCATTCAGCATCACAGCTCTGGTCACAGATCACACCTCATAACCCAAACCCCTTTCACTGCCCCTTTCTGGCGTTGTTTGGGTGTTACCTGGGGTCTCCCTCCATGGTACAGGCACTGAAAGCCCCTCCCAGCCCCACTGCCCCCGGTGCTCTGGAGACAGCCCCTCCACAAAGGATGCAGCCTTGGGGCTGCTTATCACTGCTCAGCACCCAGCGGCTGGAGCAAATAAAAACAAGAACGGAGGAAAAGTGCCAAAACACCGTCAATCTTTAACCAGCTCAGGGAAGATATGGTCTCAATTGTCCTTATTCAGCGTTCACCTCTGGGTGCCTTTCACCAGTTTTAACCCACATTTCAAGGCTGCAAAGCCTGCACAAACCAAGCAGGTTTGTTTCATTGTAGTCTTCCCCCAAGTCCTCCCATGCCCAGCTGCTTTTCCACCCATGCTTGCAAGAAGCCCTTTCTCTCTTTTGCCAGGTGACCTGTGGACACTGACACCAGCCACACTGAGCCCAACCCGCAGCAAGGAGCACATCCCAGTTCCCACTTTGGCTCACCCATAGGGCTGTGCTCACTTATCTCAACTTTTCACTCTATTTTGAGTTGTCAGGGCTGGCTGAACATCCCCCTCCCATCCTGTACTGTGCCAGTGCCAGTCCTGGTTTATGGGACAGATTTTGGGGGAAAGGATAATTCACAGTGTAATGCTGTATCACTTTCAACCTGAAAATCCATTCCTCCAGCTCCCAGAGTCACGTGGCTCCAAGAAAGACAGATTTTGTAAAAATCTTAAAAAACTTTCAAGACATATATAGGCTGTTTACAACCTACATAAGATTAATTTACACAGAGTGAAAACACAACTCTTCATAGATCCAGACAGAAACAACCCATGTGCCAACACCAGCGGCTGAAAGCATCCTGAAGGCCAGCCTGATGCCGTGGCTCTGCGCTCTGCCGGGGCAGGGCTGGCACGGCTCTCTGCCGTCCCAGGAGCTCCCTCCAGCGAGGCCAGCCCGGGCTGAGCCCTGCCGGACCGAGCCGGGGCTGCTCAGGCCGCTGCCCCTCTGGGCACACCCCAAACCCCCGAGCAGCTCAGGAGGGCTCGGCACACCCAAACCCCGAGCAGCTCAGGAGGGCAGCCCTGGCTGGCAGCGGGAGCCCTGTGGCAGCTCCGGAGCGCACAGGAGGGCTCGGTGCACCCCAAACCCCGAGCGGCTCTGACTGGGAGCCCAGGCCGGGCAGAGCACCCTCCATGGCGCTCATTTATTTATGCTCTCTCTCTCGCTGCAGCAAGGATGGCTCTCCCTTCTAATCCCTTTCCGCCGTGGTGTGCTCCAGCTTAGCAGGGCTGTGCTGGGGGAAGGGAGGCTGGGCTGGATCCGTGCCGGGAACAAAGAGGCAGAAGCGCCCGGCACCGCTCGCAGCCCGAGCGGGGAAGCGGCCGCGGCAGCAGCAGCAGCTCCCCCTGCCCCTTCATTCCCCCAGGCTTTGCCCAGCTCTGCTCACGCTGGCACCAATAATCTCCGGGAGGCACGGCACTGCTCTAGGCTCTGAATCCTGCTCGCACGAAGGAACGCTCATCCCGACAGGCTCATTGTCATGGCAACAGGAGATGCCTTCCCCTCCTGTAAGGTTGCCGCTGTGCCGGGGCATGCAGCCCTGCTGAGGGCAGGTCTGCTAGGAGCTGCCCTGGAGGCCATGGAGCAAAGGAGAGGCACGATCCCCAAGGAGCAGCGCTTGGGCAGGCCATGGAGAGGCAGGATCCCCAAGGAGCAGTGTTCCCCAAGGAGCAGTCCCAGGGCAGGCCATGGAGAGGCAGGAGAGGCAGGATCCCCAAGGAGCAGTGTTCCCCAAGGAGCAATCCCAGGGCAGGCCATCTCCAGCACACCACAGACCCACAGGACAGACAGGGACAGCAGGAGTTTAGGTGGCTCTGACATCAGCAGGTAGCAAAGGGGGGATGATGGCAGTAGGACCTTTGGATAATCCCAAGTCATACCTGCTCCCTTTAATGAGTTACTTGGATGGATACTATTCTTCTGTGAATCACATTTTCGGCACAGGATGAACCTTGTGCCAGGAGATCCTAGCAGTGAAATAAAATTAACCCATTTTCTCTTCTAGTCATACAGAGAATGCACAGCCAGCATCCCTGCTCTTGGGAGCATCCAGCTCAAACCCTGATCTTTTTCACGAGGAAGACAGACAAAAACCTAGAAACAAGCTGGGAACGAATGCTACAGCAATGTTCTGCCTGGAAACACACAAATACTCCTGACAGTGCCAAGCCTTGAACGGAATCAGTTGCAATTTAAAGTCTGCCATCATCATCTCTAAATGGGCACCATGGAGAACACAAAGCAAGAGGAATATACTTCCCCCAAACCGGGAATGGCACTTGGTTTTCCCTGTCCCCCAGCTTTCAGCTGCAGCAGGAGCCCCCATTCCCAGCACTGCCTCAGCCTGGCAGTGAGCAGGTAAGAGCCAAATTCTGAGTGAATTAGAGAAAAGCCATCATTTGCCATAAATGCTGCATTGATTTTGGACGGCAGAAGCTCAGCTGACCCATATAGACCCAAGAGGTCCCTTCCTTCAGGAAAACCACTGAGAATGAAGCTGTACTTTTCTTTAGCGGGCTTTTGTGGAGACCTTTGCAATGCCACCTCTAGGCCAGTGGTGGGAAAGCAAGAGCCACGTGTTCCGCTCCTGGCTTTTTCTTCTGTCACAACGTGTATCATCAAACGAGTGCTGAAATGCTGCCCATTTCACACAGAATTGCTGCCTGTAGTAAGATTTCATTATTGCAAATGAGAGCGGGACTTGGCCCACACAGTGGAAGTAATAGATGGTCCCTATAATTAAACATTAAGTGTACGTCCATTGATTTACCCGCAGTATTTCAAAATAAGTAGGCTGGCACAATAGATCTTAGTCTCTGTGAATTTAATATCCCAGAAATCATTTACAGTTTTTCTGAGTCTACCTGCTTTGTGAAATGCTGTATTTCTCCTGCGAGTCAGTGCTAAAGCAAGGGCAATTTAGTGAAATCCAGTGAGGCATGCATTGCATGCTAAAGTACCATTTCCTTTTCTGTTTCCCAGGTGAACAGTTTACAGTTTAACACCAGCACTTTTTCTATATGTTTCCTTAGATTTACCTTCCTAAAGAATTTGAATTTTAATTCATCCTTTGAAAATCCTTAGGATGCTGCAAACAATAAAGGAAAGTTTTAGGAAGACCAGAGAGAAAGTTTTCAAGAACATTTAAAGCACCCCAGAAAGGTGCTTTAAATTTCCTTAGTCTCCATTCCCAGGCTTCTAACTACAGTGCCACTGTGAATGATTAACCTTTTCTCAATGTATCTGACTTCTGCCTTTATAAAACCAGCCTTTCAGAGTCCTGTCTCAAGGAGGAAAAGACAAAGGGGCATCTGATAAGCCTTTGGGTCTGGAGCTTGGTGAAGTGCAAGGGACCTGCAGCAGGTACAGCATCTCCTCACTTTGCTGGTTTAGCTTGGAATGAACAAGTAAATCTGGAGCTGGAAAAACAAGACACTTATTTCCAGTAACTGAAATGAGGGACAAGGCAGAACATGGAGACCATAAACCACTTCAATTTGCTGGCTGTGGGTAGCATCACCCTTACCTGCTAACACAGCTCTGAATGCAAAACATGTTTGATAAGCCTGGGATTTGTTTATGCATCCAACACACTTGATAGTATTTCATACACCTGAAGTCCACTTATTTGCATGTTTAATTGCATTCTACTTTCTACCCAAGAGCTATTGACTCAAGTTGCCAGGAAAAAAAAGTAAAAACAGAACACAAACCCCAAGTAAATGATAAAGTGAGAGCATTAGGCACTGTAAAGCCAACACAAATACCATACATACTCAGCTCCAATTTTTAACCTGCATGTGAGGTATCCTTTTATTCGGTGGAGGGGCTGTATTTAATTACAGATGGACACATTTGAAAGGTTAGCAAATTACAACCAGTTTTCTTTAGATGAATGGCAAACTCAGCCAAAGAATCTTAGCTTAATATCACTGAAAACCGAGTTACACCTCCCCTGCCCCCCTAGGGTCCACTAGCTTACAAATGAAGCGCTCCCAGCCCAGCTGTGTCAGTCCTCTCTAATATTCCCACAGTGTCCAGTCACTGGGGTGCCTCAAAACCCCTTTGCTGGGCTGTGAAGTGGCTGGTGCTTTCTCTGAAGTCCTTGATGTAGGCTGGGTTTAACATCTGTTGATATCAACAGAAGCCTACCCACTGAGTTGTACATACTTTGAATGAAGCCCTGTGTACATAGATTTTCCAGTTAGGGCAATGAAGGGCTTGGTTATTCTGTCCTCATTAACACTGATGGGATCTGGGCATGCTGATTGATTGCAGCTTTAGAAATGGCAGCCATAAAGCACAATTGCACTCATGTACAGCCTACATGTCCTCTTTGCTGGGATTCAGCAGGAGCTGTTTCTGGTTATAAAACACAGTTATTGGTGAAAACAGCCTGCACCCAGAGCTATGATGAGACAGTGGAATTTATTCCATCACACAGACCTGTTGATTAAAACCATCATTCATATCACTGAGAAATGAACAGCCACAGAGACAAACTACCCTGGAGCTTGCTCTTTCATTCTCTAGTAATCATTTCACACAACATAATTATCTTGAAAAGTTGCTGATGACAAGGCTAAAATACAAAAATATTCACGAGTATCTCCACGAACAGTTTATTGATGTGCTTGCTAAATTTTCAGCACACACAGAGGTTGGCAGAGGTCTTTGCTTGTCTGCATTAACATTTGCATTTGCTGTTCATATGAAAATACAGGCTTGATGATGTTAATTGCAGCTCTTTCATCTTTCTGCTTCAAGCTGTGTTATAACTGACCTAGCTCAAATCTGCAGAGCTAAAGGGATCCAGAACCAGAGGGATACATCCTGTCTGCTATCTTCTGTGGCATTCCACAACACACCCTCCAATCTGATCCTCCAGGCAGCCAAGACATCACTGCCCAAGCTCTCCTGTCTAAAGGCACTGCTGGGGTAGCTCTGGTAATCTGGGCAGAAAAAGGATGCACAGACCTATTTTATTATATTCTCCTGTGAATGGCACAGTCTTACATGAAGACAAAGCTTGTGTGAGGTTCCAGGGGTGTGAAGGTTCCCACGTGGGCTGTACCACAGCTGTGGGCAGCAGTTCAGGCCTGAATAACGAGGCACAGAGGCAGCTTCTGTGGTTACAGTGATCAGCATGATGGTGTGGCACAACACCATGAACTGCCTCAACAGGCAGGGGAAGGTTTGCTTGGAAGGGAAGCCATGCAACAGAGAAGTTGTGCTACTCCTCTTGGGTGCAGTGCAATCAGTGAAAGCCACTCTGAGAAATGCCCAGATCAGCTTCCCTCGGGCACAAGGCATCAAAGGCCAGATCTGGGGCAGCTCAGAGTGAGCTGAACCTTGGGCGCAGATGGAAGGAGTGCCTGTGTGCTGCACTTCCCAGCAGCACTGCCACCTCCTGCCACGCTGCAGGAGGAGCAGCACAGAATGCAAAGGGCTGAGGAGAGCTGCTGCATGCTTACAGCAGTGGGAAGGACAGGCAGACATGGCTTCAGCTTTTCCTGGGAACAGACCCAGCGAGCAGTGAGGGATCAAAGCCTCTCCTGTGCTCTGCTGTACACCTCCCCCTGCTCTCGGGTGGGGACTGGAGGCACAGGAAGGGAGATAGAGAGGCCTTGTTCCTGACAGCAGCCCTGGAGAGCTGGGCTTTGCAGCTGGCTAGGAGCTGCACACGGGCTTGCAGGAGGGGATTGGACTCCCTGCAACAAGGAGGCAGTGGAGCATATGTTTTTAGACAGAAAGTACAAAACCAAAATGAAAATACATAAGTGTTTGTTATCTGAGGCTATGAGCTGTATCTTGCAGATTCGGGGAGGCAGCTTGGCTGAATCCCTCTGGGGGCACCAAAGCCTGACTGGGAGCAGGGCCAGAAAAATCAGTGCTTGGAAAAACACCGCTGAAAGATTACAGTTCATCCATAGAGGAGCAAGTAGGATTTTGCCAGTGAAATGATTAAGTGCAGGCAAGTACGTTTGGAGAAGACACAGGATGCCCTCCGGAGGAGAGGGAGGCTGAGCAGCTGGAGCCATGCCACTGCAGGGCCACCAGGCTGGCTGTGGGCACTCGCTGCCTGCTGCAGGGCTCCAGATCCCAGGGGAGAGGCACACTCCATCCTTGGGTAGGGAGAAAGAGGATTGGAGCCACAACCAAAGCCTTACCAACACCACCTTCACCAGACCCAATCCATTGCTGTCAGGCCTCTGACAGTGACACTTCTGGGGCTTGCCCACAATGCTTCGGAAAGAGAGACCAGAAATGAAGGTAATTCTGGTGAAACACTGGATCATTGCAGGTGAAAAGGACACCTGACACACTTGCAACTGGTTGATGTTATTGAAAAGGTATTTTGTAGGGGAGACTCCTCTGCAACAGCTTACCCAAAGCAAGGTGTTTGTTTTACCTGCTCAGTTCCCTGCAGGGAGTTTCCTTTGCTTTTCCAGAGACAAACCTCTAACAGAGACCACTAAGTATTTCTGATCTATGCTGGTACACAGAACTAGAGAATGCATTGACAGGCAAAAGCAATTTAATTGCAGTCAGGCTCCATTTTCAAATCCTCAGCCTCTGACCTTCAAGAAAAGTCTGACTATGGTGAGCATAGAGAGCACATCCATCACTGTGCTGGGGAAGAAGAATGGGAAGCCAAAAGCCAGAGTGTGTCCATTTTGAAAATTAGCAGTTCATACTTGTGCTCTGCATTTAACAAGCTTCTGAATAAAGAAGATTTTCAGGGTTTCCCAAATATGGTTTCTTCTCTGGCTTAAGTCAATTTGGTATCTGTACACTCAAGAAAAGCCCATGTGTTTAAGTCAGAAAATCTGCATTAATATTAATGTTGAGCAGGAAAGCAATTTGGGAGTTGGACTATTTGGCAGTTCTAAGAAATGTACTCAAAGGTATGTTTAACCCAAGACATGAGCCATTCTTGTCACCACCCAGCAGTTTCAAAGGACAAGAAGAAGTGATGTCAGTGGCTTTTTCCAGCATGGGAAGGATGCAGCAAACATCAGGACCCGACTGATTATCCCAGGGCACCTCCACCCTAACTGTCACTGCAACACAGAGCTCCCTGGTGGCTTCCATCAAGTCATTTCTCCTGTCTGACCTAATTTTCTCAGCTGCAGAAGCAGGATAATACTGACTCATACAGGATTTGTGATGGGAAAAGGATTTATTTTATCTTATAAACCACAACTGAGAGATGGCAGGAGTTAAAGGCCCAGTGTGGCAGCAGCAGAGAAATGCAGGATCTCTCACATGAGGAATGGGGTGTTTCATCAGCTGGGGCTGACCCAGGGACAGGAGGCAGCACTGGCATTTCTAAATGGGCAACAGTCATTCTGATGGATTATTCTGTAATTTATCTATATATTTATTTTTCCATTCATCCAACTTAGAGACCATTGAATAATCTGTGATTTTGTTAAATGAATGTATCATGAACATATAATTTTGTCCTTTTTTTCCTTATAAATATTGGCATTTTGTTCCACTCTGTAAACTGGTTATTGCTGACAGGGTAACATAAAACTTTGAGAACGTTTATTGCAGGGACTCAGGTCTCCCAAACAAGACAGACAGGCCAGGTACATAAGATCACCCTGAAAATGTGGCAGACCTCCTGCCTGTAGCGTTTCTGCTGCTCTCCAGACCTGTGCTGAGTCTCCTGGTTCTCTGGAGAGAATCATTCATGTTCTCCTGTCGAGTGAAACCTGACAAATCTCCACTGGGGGTCTCTGTTCTTCAGTTTCCAGGTTCAGTGCCCGCTCAATGCCCTGACACTGACTCGAGGTTCTCTAAGGAAAGACCTGAGAGGCTCCAGGAAGGGCAGGAGGGGTGTGGGTGAAACTGTGCTGGCTTCCCAAAGGGAGCTGCTGACCCCCACCCAGGCAGGTGCTTTACAGACAGCACTGGAAACCCCATTTCCCTGCACTATTGCCTTTTCTCAACTGGGCCCCCTTTGGACTATTACCCACTCACCTGCAGGCCGTACTTGATAGCCATGAAAGCTCCTAAGGAATTACAGCACAGCTGAGGTTGAAAAGGACCTCATTTCCCTGTCTAACTCCCCTGGTCAGCACAGCCAGCCAGAGCAGGATGTCCAGCTCTGTATCCAGCTGCGTTTTCACTGTCTCTACACATGGAGAGCTTCCAAGACTCACAGCACTGCTCCTGTAGTGAGTTATCACACAACTCCTGAGAACCAAACCAGCTCTGAGAAGGAGACTGAACTCAGATGCGCACAAAGGCTCCTCCTTTGAACCCAGCTCATTTTACAAGCCCATGAGAACCAGGACCAGAGTTGTGGCAAGATGCGCTGCTGGGTTCCAAAGGAGCTTTCCCAGCTGTAAGGAGCCCCTGGAACACTGGGGCTGGGGTTCACACAAAGGACGCCTCCACAAGCCTTCGGGGGGCTGCAGAGGAGGCCCCAGGGCACACCAGGGCTGGGTGCCAGAGCTCTGGGGCAGACGGAGCCCTGGCTGCAGCCAGGCTCAGCCCACGGCCCTCTCCTGGGGAACACTTCATCAGGGCTGCCCTGGCAGGCTGCGTGCTGACGGCACAGTGCAGCCCAGGGCTCGGGCTGGAACAAGAGACAGAGGTACCACTGGGTTTGCAGAACACCAGGATCCAAAGGAAGCTGCTTCTGCAAGGAATGTGCTTCAGGAATAGCTGACCTTTTCAAGGATTTGAGATGCAGAACAGAAACATTCAAATAATGTGCATATATACCATTAAAACATTACTGCAAGTCCCCAGTGGCTACAAAACTCACTGCCAAAATCTGAGAGAAGACAAAAGATTCTATTTCTAGCAATGTATTAGTCAAATTAATTAACACAGGACTTTGTTGTAACTCAAGGGTCTCAAACTGACTGATAATATTTGTGAAGGTTTCAAAAATTTCTGTAGACCATAACTCTTTCTTTAACCCTAAGAGATTCTATGGAGGACATAAAAAGAGATTTTAACTGAAAAGGTCACTGCTTTCAAGCCAAGACATGAATAATTTAGAGGTGTCTGTGGGCTGTAAGTTTGACCCTGTGCCATGATGTGTCACCTCACTCAGGGAGGGGTTCCCCAGGCCTGTGCCAAAGCCATGCTGTGCACACATCCTGCACCTCTCACAGCAGCTGCCTTTTGCACTGTCTCCTCTGTGCTCCTGCTCCATTCATTAGCACCCTGTTTAACAGTGATCGAGGAAATTTGCCTTCAGAAAAGAAAAATGGGAAGAGTACCAGAGCATCTAATGAGATATATACAGTATACATAAATAGGTCAGTATTTTATTGAATCACAAAGGAATACCCTTTGTAAAAGATTTTAAAAAAAGAAAACTGGGAGTTTTCTTCTTTAGATTCATGACCAGAATAGTAAAGTAGTGTCAAACATCACAGAACATTTGGATGCATCCATGAATAAGCAACAGGGACTTTTATTTGTAGGAGCCAGGTAGGACTAAGCTACCAGGTAATTAGTGAAAGAACTCCTTTATTGCCATCAACTACTGCTTCTGGTACCAAACTGAAAATTAAAAAAGCATTAGCTAGTCACTGTTTTCATTTCACCTCAGGAAGTCTGCAAGAGATAGAATATTCCTTATTCAATGTATATAATCCCCAGACTTACTGAATGGGGATCAAACCAGCATGTCAACTTTCCTAATTAAAAAAATGTTCAAGAAAGGAAGTGAAAAAAATAGCAACTTTTATTCTCCCCCACTCCCCCTGTCAACTTTTTTCCCTTTTTAAATCTAATTTTACCTCTTTTCATGTTGCTACTGAAAAAGAGAGAAAGGTAAACAAACACAAAGGGCACAGAGCAAAATTTAAACTCTGTTTCTGCTCTTGGGAACCAAACAATGCTCCGTGGCTTTAAACAAGAGTTTGCATTCAGTGGGGAACTGGGTGATCCTCCATGCAGGTATAACCCCGCGGAGCTGGGATTGCAATCAAACAGAAGGGAAGGAGAAGCAGCTGTTTAGTGAGAGTCCCAGAGGCTGCTGGGGGGCTGCAGAGAGCTGCTGACCACCCAAGAGCCCTGCAGGCTCTCACTGCACTCACCCTCGAGCTCTGCAATCCCTACAACTCTCCCGAGCACACTCCCTATTACAAATCAATTTGTACCTCCCCTTCCTCTGCAGAATAACCCCAGAGTGCAGGGAAGCCATTGTACAGCCAACACCAAATTTAACAGTATTGAAATTATTGCATTCATAAACATTACTGAAATAACTTCATTCACAAACTCAAAATGCCCATGGAAGGCCAAATGACAACTGCACCAAGCTCACACCTGGATCCTCAGCCAGTGCCTCAAAGCCCTGTGGTGCCCCTGTAAAGCCTCTAAGGCTCCTGGAGGTTTGACTCCAAGGATGTGGCTTCTATGAAAAGCATTGCTTTGTATTGCTCCTTTAGGAGCACCAGGAACATAGAGAGTGAACAGAGCTTCAGGACCTGATTGAAAGAGGTTTGAGGTAAGGCTCTAATTGTACACAGCCCTAACAGCACTGACAAGACATAAAAATGCACAGCTCCCTGTAACAGGCATTTTGAACCCTGTCGTCAAGCCAGTGTTGGCACCAAGCCTCCAACAAAGGTGCTGTCCCCTGGTGGCCAGCAGTTCTGGCAAGCCTAAATAGAGGCTGATGTAGCTATTCTAACAGATCACAGTTTGTGTGCCTAAACAAGGCTCAAGCCCAGGAGCAAAGGCAGATAGCTCCTTGCTCTCCCACCACAACAACTCTCAGCCATCCTGCAAGCAGAGTGAGCCCAACAGAGGAGTGCTGCAGCAGCATTGGCATCCCAAATCTCTGCCCCCCTTTCCCTCTCCCAAAGCAGCTCTTGAACTCAGCTGACACAGAGACAGGAGATTTGGGTTCTTTCTGCCTCTTTAGCACATCCATTTGTGGAGAGAGCTGTAACCAGGGGGACTCACGCCAGCTCACACCTCCAGTGAAAGCCCCAAATCACTGCTGAAGGCAGGCAGACAGCTCCTGAGGGGGACCAGGAGACACAAGGGATCACTCGATAACCCAGCTCACAGGGCACACCTGTGCACTCAGCTTCCCACTCAGCATGAGAAACAGCAAACCCCATGCAGAAGTGGAGCATGAATCAGACATTTCTTGGGCAGGCTTGAAAAGAACAACCTACTCCACTGAAATGGCCCAGCAGCCCGAGGGTTAATGCTGGCTAGGAAAGGATTCGGTAGAAACCCTTGGCAGAGCTGGGCTGGGAACTGTAGTGCAAACCACAAACTGGTGGCAGCCAGGAGTGGAGACAGCTGATGTGTCACTGCTGCCCCATGGGTCACCAGCTGGCAAAACAGATTTATGCTTGTGAATATGGTAATACAAAACCCAGGGCAAGCCTGAGCTCTTTACTGTCCCCAGATATTACAGCAGTGGTGACAGAAATTTAAAAAAAATTAAAAATCACTGCTTTTGAAGTGTTTTCTTGACCTGCACTAGCACCTCTCACTTTAATATTTATTTGTTGACTAAGAAGAATCACTGAAGAAAGAAATAATTTCTTGGGGGAAAAAATTTACAAATAAAATAATTTTCTCAGTGGTTCTGGGTAGCTGGTCGTTCACCTCTTAAAACCAGAGGATTTCTGGGGAAGAGCAGAAGGGTCAGCCTAGAAGAAGGGTGACAATACTGACACCCCCTGTCTCAAGATGTCAGTGTGGGGGGAAGCAGCTGCTGTGAGCCTCCCAGAACGAGGGGAGGTGTCCCCCAGGGCTGTTTTAACCTCCCCAGAACGAGGGGAGCTGTCCCCCAGGGCCGTGAGCCCCCCAAAACCAGGAGGAGGAGCTCCGCCAGCCGCCGCTGCTGCAGCCCCTCTGGCGGCCCACAGGTGGCGCCACTGCACTCACGATAAACGGCATTTACTAGAAAAAGGTAAGTTTTGTAAAATATCCCTTTCTTTCTAAGCCAAAAGCCCAAGGACGCCAACGATTTCTGTTTTCCTAGAAAAGTGACCCTGGATCTGAGGTGAAACGTCGGCCTTCCGTGCACCCCACACAGAAACACACTACCCCAAGTGCATCACCACGGGAGCACAGTGAGGAAATAACGCTTCCAACTGGCCTCACCGACAGGCAAAAGCCCAAACAACCGGGGGAAGACTGGGGCCAGTGCCTCCACTCCCCTTCTCCTGCCTTTTGGGCTGACCTTTAGTCTCCAGTGTTTAGAGAGCATGGAGATTTTCATGCTCCGTCAGCACACTTAACAAGCAGCGTGTACAAACTCATTGTTTGCAGAGGCAGTGCCTTGAGTTTTCCTTTCTGGCAGCAAAAAGGACCTTTTCTGGCCAGGACTGCAAGGATGCAGGAGGCTCAGGCTGCCCACCAAACCTGGCAGGTATGGCCTGATCAGCTTGCAGACAGCAGCTGACGCTGGTGAGACACAGCAGGGCCAGGGGTCACCCACTGCTGCAGCTCCATGGCTGGCATCCCTCCGTGGCTGGGATCCATTGGCAGTGCCACCCTCAGGCACGGCACCCACAACCACTCAGTTTGCCAAGCGTGGCAGCAGGGCCAGGGCTGTGCTGTCCTCCCCAGCGGGAGGGACTCGTGTGCTCTCGGGCCCAGTCAGCACTGAGCACAGGCATTTGCAGTCATGGCTCCTGGGCCAGGAATGGCAATGATGCCTCTTTATGCTAAATAAGCAGTGCAGGTAGTCCTTTTCCCCCACAGAGTCTTTCAGGCCATGTCCTGCCCCAATCTTCCAGCAAGAAGGGCTGAAATACTTGTAAAAGCTCGAGGTGAGTAAAATAAGCCCCTCAAACACACAGCCCTGCTGCCTCTCGCTGCTGCTGAGCCACTGGAAAGCAAACTGGATGCTACATCCCCACTCCAAAGAATGAGCTGCATGTTTGTACACATGCTGGGTGGGGTGCACAGAGTAGGTTTGGGGTGCAGCTGATAGCAACACCACCCCAAAAGCACCTGGAGCTGGATGGCTGTGAGACACAACCCCATTGATCCCCAAGATGGGATCTGCACGGAGGACGAGCGAGAAGGACGAGTAAAACGTGTGGGTCGTGCTGACAGCCTGTCCCATGCTCCCAGAGCCTTTCCAGCTGCAACAGGGAATGAACACAACTCCCACCTGCAATACAACCACACCTTCTTAGGGGGCCCTTCACATGGGCCCACAGCAACAATAAATAATAAAAACACCGGTGTTTAAAGAGCAGGTTCTGATGCCAGGGGTTGAGTGGTGACCAGCGGCACTTCCCCCATGACCAAGAAGGGACAGAAAGGCTGGCCTCCAGCCTCAGTGAGAAAGCACAAGAAGAGCTGGCAGCATCCCTCCTGACTCTCTTCTGGAGGCCAGCTGAGTCTCAGTGATGCAGCACTCACCTTTGCTGGGCTCTCCCAGTTCTGCAGAGGCTACAGCTGCAGCAGGGAGCCCTGCTCTGAGCCCTGCAGTCAGAGGTAACTATGGCCCCTGCCATGGCACAGCTCTGCCTGCCTGGGGAACAGCAGAACCCTCCCTTCAATCTCTGCTGCCATTTAGAAAAGCTGTTTCTGCAGCACCCAGCTTGTTTCCTGTCTCTGAGGTGAGTGACCCCTGGCCTGGCACAGTCCCCAGCCCAGCAGCACAGGGCTCCCAGGGTGGTTTGTTTTACAGCACAGCAGGAGCTGCTTACACAGGGCAGGGCTCCGGCTCCTGTGCCCGCCTGGATCCCTGCCCAGACTCACCGAAACCACCTGTGTTACAGCAGTAGGAGAGTGGCAAATTCAAGAGCCTCAGAGTGCCGAGCAGATATGGGGGAATATTGCAGCTTCATGGTTTCTCAGTGCTACACACACACTCCTTGAAGAAATCCCTTCAAACTGTCTGCTCCCAAACAACCTATATACATCACTGGCCCCAAAGCCGACACATGATGAAAGGGCCTTACAAAAGAAATCCTCACATTTCAGCCAGCAGAGCATCCAAGCCAAACAGAGCACTGCTTTGGCCTGGCAGTGTGTGTACGTGGCCTGCAATGCCCATTGTTGCTCCATCCCAGAGAATGAGTCACCTCCCCAGGGCTGTGCCGTGCCCCCGCACGTTTCGCAAGGCTCCTGCCTTTATAGCAGCGTGGTGCTGCTCCTGGCAGATCGCTGGGCTGCCTGCAGAGCGACGGGCAGCAGCCAATCCTCCTCACCATGATTCTCCTCCTGCAGTATTTCTTCATGCTGGCCACAGACCTGGTGCTGGCCATGACCCTGTCGTGCCTCTTCTACGCCTTCGCGTGCGCTTCCATCGCGTTGCTGACCTGCTGCGCCATCGTCTTCTCCTTTGGCAGCACCGAGAGGAGCGCCAACGTCAAAGGGAGAGCCATCGTCATCCTTGTGTCCAACAGCTCCATCGGCAGGATGTTTGCCAGGAACCTGGACAAAGCAGGCTTCGGGGTGTCTGCTGCTCAGTGGTCTGCCCGGGAGGAGAGGACAGAGACACAAGAGTGCCCATCCAACAAGGGGGTAGCCCAGCTGCACCTGACCGAAGATGAGTATCAGAAGACAGTGAAAACCTTCATAGAAAGCCACTTATCCCTGAAAGGTAACCAACCTCTAGGGCAAACTTGTGGGTTGTGCCTACTGTAGAAATTAAAATGCACAGGATTGTGAGGTCGTAGTTCAGCAAATGAGGAAGGCAGGAATGCTTTAGCAAATGGTAATAACACTCTAACTGCAATGCATTTTGTTGTGGAAAACAAAAATTTTGCTTTTTCCAGGGAAAAGAGCCTGCTTTGGTGGCTGTGAAAGGCCCCAGCAGACCCCAGTCCCTGAAGGAAGGCAAGGTAGGCCAAGGAAGGAGGGGGAGAAGGTCCTATCAAGGCACAGAGGGCTGGACTTGCTCTGAGAAGAAAACACAGAAACGAACAATGGGGAGCAAAGCCTAGACAGTGACCTGAGGTGAAGGAACGTGTGTCTGATCTTTAACCTCCTCTGGATTAAAAAGGAACCCAACTGAGCTCCCTCTTGGCTTCCTGGCTGCTGTGGGATTCCTAAGAGTCAGGTCAGAGCTTTGTGTGGCAGGCTGGGACAGTGTCCCTGAGGCACGCTGCCATTGTTTCTGTGGGAACACAGGAGCAAGGGCAGCCGGCAGAGCTCACCTGGGACAGCGCGGGGCAAGTGTCCCGCTGAGGGCACGCTGTGGGCACTGCTGGGCAATCTGCCCAGCCCTGTCCAGGGGCAGGGGCCACTAGGAAGGCCACCTCATGCCCTGCTGAGGCACCCCTGGCATCCAGGAGTCCCTGTCCCCACAGCCATCATTTTACACCTCTTGGGAGTGCAGAGAACTCAGCCTCAGCCAGCAGGGCTGTACCCTCACTGCCCTCAGGGCTACGGGGTTACAAGGGAAGAGGCCAACCTCTCTCCTGCTCTGTGAGCCCACCTAAGGGCCCTGTGAGCTGCAAAGCTCTCTCCTTCCCCATCCTGCCTCCCTCCTTGTCCCTCCCTCTGCTCCTTGCTCTCTCTCTGTGGTCTCTGCAAGGCTCCCTTTGGGCTCTCCCCGGGGCAGCCTGCTGGGATCTCAGAGAGCACCCCCGTGTCCCCAGGACAAGTAAGAGCCTTGGTGCTGCTGCCCAGCACTGAAAGCTATCTCTGTGCTCCCAGGCCCTGCAGAGGAAGGACATGTTGGAGGTCAGAGCACACCCAGGAAGGCTCCAGCACTGCAGACGCCCTTGGAGGGGCAGTAGGGACCCCTGGCAGCCCCTGCAGCTGCTCAGGACACAGCTCCCTCCAGTGCCCTTCTCCTCAGCAGCCCAGCACACCAGCAGTGCCTCTGCAGCTCTGCACGGCCCAGGATGCACCCCCAGCTCACTGATGGCTCCCTGCACACCAGCAGTGGGCTCCACACCGAGTGCTCGGCTGCCTGCACGAGCATTTGGGCTCTTTGCCGCAGGAAAATTACTCTGCTAAAACCTTCTTGTGTGGACAGGGCCTAGAAGCTCCCCAAGCTGAGCATCAGCATAATCCTGCTCTGGAAATGAACAACAGAGGCTTTCTTAACCAGTAATGATCTGTGGGAGCTGGTGATTTCTGTGGCCCTGTGCTGTTCTAATGAAATGAGGCTCCAGCACAGCGATACCTGTCTTCTTTTACTCTTGACTAGTTTGGTCCCCCTGCTAGTTAAAGGCTTTTGCTGGTGTCACGTTGTTTTGACAGGGGGATCTGTCGTAGGATCCATGAGGTTTTACATTTAGGATCTCCTGCATAATATTCACATCACAGATGTGGATGTTGAAATGTATTTCCCAAGTGCTGACCCAATTGCATGGCAGATCAAAGCAGTAAGTTGGGAGGGAAAAAAAAAAAGAAAAATAAGAGAAAAATAAAAAGAGAAAGAAAACCTCACTGTTTTCTTGGGTTTCTTTGTTAACAGTTTTGAGTGAGTGCTGATATTCATTTTGCAAAATTTACCATGGTATTTTTGGCATGGGTTAGATGAACACGAACACTCACCACCAATAATAATGAAAGAATTTAAACCAAATGTAAAGCCTACATTGGTGGGTCCCCACATGCAGTTTGGTGAGCAGGATCTGGACAAGGGCAGGAGAAGAGTTAGTGCTGTAGGGCAGAACCATTACACAATCTTCGCTATTTAGAAACTTCTCTTATGCACTTTGTGTGTGCAATTTTTAGTTCCTAAAGAAAGGAACCTTTGCTAGTTTTTTATGGGTTTTGGTCTTTTTTTTTTAATTACTTATCCCTATAGGACAATTTTACCATTGTATCTTTGCTATTGTAAATAAAAATATACTTGTTCTATATAATCAAATCTTTTTAAATTCATCCTAAATGCTTTTCAAGGTAACACAGTGAAGACAGAATCCCCCAGTCATGGTTCCTTCTAGAATTAAAATACTTTTGACAGCTAAGATAATCTACTTTTCATTCTAGTACAGGCCCAGCAACCCAAATTTTCAGGAAGGCTAGCACCTTTATTTTGCAGTGACTGTACAAGTTAATAAGATGCTACCAGGCCTAAGGAGAATGTAACAAAGACACAGAGAAATGCAAGCCAGCCCCCTTCCAAATTCTTCCTTTGCTGTGTGATAGCTTAGCTCGGTTCATAAAAAGCCTTTGGTGCCTTTAGATCAGATATTCAAACTTTCTCTGTGACCAAGAGGTCAAAGAGACAGAGGGAAGAAGAGGAGAGAAGGAGCTGGATTGCTCACCTCCAGCAGCTGAGCCTGCACTGTCAGATATTGCAAGAGCCCCTGGCACGGTGATCTGCTGCTGGTAAAACTGCTGTGCTGCTCTGGGCAGGGTGCCTGGAAATGCTGGCAGTACCAACCTCGGGAGGGACTGCAGCGAGGGTGGGGCAGGGCACGGAGGAGAAGAGCAGGGATGGGCAGAGCCAAGAGACAGCACCCTGACCTGACTCACAGAGTTCAGAGAAGCAGAGCGCTCCCCTGTTACCTGTTGGAGTCCCTGCTGTCACACACAACAGCCACAGGCCGGCCAAAACCAGCACTGCCTGTGCACAGCTGGCTGTTGGGAGGGCCTTAAAGGCCATCTAGGGCCAGCCCCAAAGGGCAGGGATACCTTCCACTAGACCTGGCCCTGAACACTACCAGGGATGGGGCTTCCTCTGTAATTGCCCAGGTTCCCACAGGAGAGATGATCCTTGATGTGAGCAATGCCTCACACTGCACAGCCTTCCTTGGTTCGTTCAGATCTCTGCTATGCTGCAGCTGCTTACACAGTTCTGTTGGTTTTCGCTGGGTCAGGATTTCATGTCTTGTACCTGGATCTCAGATAACACCTGACAACTGCTAGGTTCTTTGGTGCTTACCACCTTCCCTCTCTGTCCCTGTCTCTCAAACAGGAAGGACAATAACTTCTACACAAGCAGAGAAATAACTGATGCAAATTAATAACATTAATTCCTAAATAAACACTCTCTCACCACCACACTGCACCATGGTTTCCAGACCAGTAGCAAATGCATGTTCCAAGCCTTGAAACAGGAAAGAGCTGCCTGTGCAGACAGCCAGGCCAGTGGGAGATATTGGACTGTCATCCTTGGCCATCTGTCCCCATCTCCATGTTGCTGTTGGCAAAGCAGCTCTCATGACCTCTCCCTGAGTGAGTGCAGATCACCTTATCATGGGATCAGTTTAAATAGGTGTGCTAAGCCCTGTTAATGCAGCTCATTACTTTCCTCTGTGTGCCGGGACACTGATGCAATCTCTGAGCAGGGCTGGGAGGGCAGGCAGGCTAGCCTGGGCAGGCACAGCTGGTCCTGGTCAGGAGGGTGGCACAGCTCAGGGACATGGTGACACAGCTGATCTGGTCAGGAGGGTCAGGGACACTCTGGCACAGCCGATCCTGGTCAGGAGGGTGGCACAGCTCAGGGACAGTGTAGTGTTCACACTGCAGGAGCTCTTCTGCTTCCTAAGGATGCCAGGGTGGTTGATGAGGTTATTTTATCAGAAGGTAACCCTTACTCACTGTCCATGCTGTGCTTTCCTTAGGATAAAGGCAAGGCCAGCCAGCCATTCCTACACTCAGAGCAGACAGAAAGCCCAGCTTTCTTGTGGAACAGCCTAGCTTAGTGCGTGGCACGAGCAGCCGTTCCCACAGCCTCAGAGATGGATTGAACAGATGCAATCATCATTGACTGCAATAAACTACAAGGGAGCAGGAATGAATAAAGCAAACAAAATCATATACTCATGCAATTTTAAAGAGTACTGCATTATTTAACTTCACTCAGCTACAACCACTGCAGGCCACCTTGGATGAATCAGCCCATTTTCCAAGCTGTAAATGACCACGTTTGGACTTAGGAATGAAATGAATAATTTTTGCAGCTATGCTTTTGTGCCTTTAATGGGGGTTATCCAGAAGTTTTTGAAAAACTGGCTTGCAATTATATTGCCTTCCTGTCTCTTGGGGATTTGTCAAAAACAGAGAAGCACTTTGATACAGCAGCATCAGAGTATGAAACAACCCAGAGAGAGAAAACAGATCTCATTCTGAAACTATAGGCTGGGAGGAGTTATTTTAAGATGAAGGGGAGTTCCCCAGTCAAAGCATCTTTTTAAAAATAGGAATCTGTGCATCATCTAGAGTCAAGGTGCCTTTTTCTTTTTTTCCAAAGGAAGCCCTGCACTTTATGGGAAGCAATTCCCACTTCCTTAAAGTGGTTTTGTATTCTGCTGTTTCAACAGACAAGTTTTCCACCAAGCACTGAGCACCCCAGCCATGCACATAGACCCTCCTGATTAAAGTATTGCACAGGCCAGGAAAGCTGCAGCAACACTTCCCCCTCCATCCACTCATTGCCAGTGCGCAGAGCCCGTTTGTGTTCAAAACCTCCATCCCAAATCTTTGCTTTTTTGCTCGTTGGTGGCCAGAGGACCCTGCTTGCAAACCAAGACCTTTAAGCAACAATGACAAGTGCCTGTTGGCCTGCCCTGCGTTACAAAGAGGGTTATTTATCTGGGTACATTCAAAACACATTGCCATGCTCACCACTAACACCAGCCATGAGGACAAGATGGAAAGAGGAGGAGGTGAAAGAGGAGGAGGTGAAAGAGCCACGCACTGCCAAGGCCTTTTTCATCATCCTTCTAAATTTGCTGTTTGCAGACAGGAACAGAAGTGGAGCATTTCCCAAAAAGAAACCAAACAAAGCCCAGGCAGTTGGATATTTATGTTAGACTGGCTCCTAAATTCTGCCAGAAGCCATTTTTAGCATTCTAAAACAGTACCCTCCTCACACTGCCCCCACTTAGCTCATATGAATTTTCGTCCTAAACCACAAGTTTATCTTACAACAGGATTGCAACAAGACAAGAGTTTGATTTCCAAGCTGCATCAATCATTACACCACACAAGACTGAAGAGAATCTTTAGAGACTGCCAAAAAGATATCTATATTTATGATATGTCATTCTTTAAACAAGTGATCAACTCCTTTTCATGCCACTGCAGTGGCAGGATTGGAGATCCTGCAAAGGAAAATAAACCCAGAGTATCTGGGAAGCTATTTATTTATCACTTATGCACAATGCTAAACTAATCTCTGATTCTGGAAGCCACTGGAAATAATCACAGGTGTACATAACCTTTACACTAATTTAAGAACTTCCCAGACAAGAGCTTAGCTTTGCAGTTTAGAGATGTTTTCTTTCATTAACCAGAGCTGGGCAGCTTCTGATCAGAAAATGTTTTTGAAAAATACGAGGAGTGAAGCCCAAAGAGTTCTACAGATCTGTGTCTTTTCCAAATAATGCAGTTTGCCAAAGTGTGCATGTGCACCTGGATGCTTTTACTCTACTCCTTACCTCAGTCCTTCAGAAAAGCTTTCTAGAGGTCAGTTTTAACAGGGAAAGGGAATCAAGTGAGAGAAAATATTTCTGCAGCTCTGCTTTCCCATATTACAGTGTTTGGAGACAGAAACCTGCTGCACAGTTCTAACACATATGCTCAGAGACTTAATTTGAATTATGTGGTAAAACTGAATGTGCATAAAAATGGAACATTCTGTATATGATAATTGGAACACTTCTGTATATGATAATTAAATACTTCCCTAATACAAATAAATTATCTTTGTGGTTACACAACGTCTGAGTAGATTATTTATTTTAAATCTACTCTTTTCATATTGCCCATTTAACAGACTGTTTTCCCAACACTTGTGCTGCAGCCTCCAAGGTAACACAGAAGGATTGTGTGGCATTTTTAGTAGGAGAAGAGGGACCAGAGCAAACTCTTGTGTGGAGTTCTGCTTGCAGCAGGACAGAGCACTTGGCCAGGTCCATGGTCCCTGAGCTTTGCTTTGGCACTGCACAGATTCTCTGCTTTCCTGAGGGGGTCCTGAGGGGAAAAGTCTGCCAGGTACAGCCAATGGCACTAAAGCTCTTAATTATCCCAACACAGAGCTGAATTTATCCCTTGGTAGGCCGACTTACAAATACTGACTTCAAAAAGTGGCATCAGTTTAGGCCAGGCAACCATCTGCCACCAGAGGGTTAAAAATCAACCTGTTTTACACATTATTGAATTTTAAATGCAGGTGGTGAAAACATTTTAGACCTGATGCTTCATTATCATTAGTCAAATAATTTGTTCTGACTATGTCATCAAAAAAAAACATTTAAAAAAGGAGTACCTCCCTTCTGTTCTTAGGTGCCTTCTCCTGGTCTCTAGAACTACATTTATTCTTAAGCATTCACTCCTCTGGTTTGGTCAGATAGCATGAAATCTATGAGCTGTCTGATAAGGAATTACACTGCCAGGCAGCATTAATTTCTAACTCCTGACTGGATGTAACTTTCTAAACCAACAGACTGAGGCACAACAAATAGTTATTTTCAATAACTACTGTTATTGAACAGTATTCCTATTTCCTCCCACAAAAACATTTCTCACCACAGAACCATTCCCAGTGGTTAATCCAGACATTTACACCTGTATGTGTCTGTCTGGCACAACACCTGGCTGCCTCTCTCATTCCCTTTTCCCTCTGGATCTCATTTAAATCCCATTCTGCCTGGTCCTCAATGTAGACACCCAACAAACACCACAGAAGTCCATTTAAACCTTAGAGCAGAGCCAAAATACAGTAGCCCAGAAAGTTTTTGATTTTTCTAATCCTGTTCTGGATCTGAACTGCACTTTTCCTGTAGGAGTCCAGGTGCCTTTCATTACAGCCTTGTTTTCCCCACTCCCATTTTAAGTGGCCATTATTAAATTAACTGAGGTGTCTCCAATCTAAAGCTGAAATTCCTTTCAGATCTCTTACCTTCCTTTCCTTCCCTGTGGCCACCTTTGTGGTTTCATATTAAATATACTAAAAATCCATTTTCTCTCTTTTGTTGCTACCCAAGACTTGCACAAAATCAGGAAAGCTTTTAGTCCTCATCAGAGATTTGAATTTCCGTCTTGTTTTAAATTATGGAGGGCGCATTTTCCAATGAATAAACACACTGAAGGAAAATTCCCAAGCATTCCACATAACCATACAGCCAGCATTAACTAATTTACCAGGTATCAAACTGCAAAGGGAGGGACCAGGTCCTTCTTATCCATCCATTCAAGAGCAGCAGAATCCAGCGTTATATAAATAAGGTCCAGAAAATAAAAAGATCGCTGCCTCCTCCCGCAGCACCCAGCCTTCCCCTCTGCCATGGATGCACTGGAGCAGCCACCAGGCCTACAGAAACATGGCTCCTAGGCACACACTGCATTTCTGTGGGTCAGAGCCCCTTGGCTTCCCTTTTGAAGTTACACAAGCAAATAGAAAAAAATCAAAGATATTCACTACAGCACAGACAGAAGTGCCCCAGCTCTGATTCATTTTTTTCTACAGAGTAAAAAACTTTTGTACCTGAATATGCCCCCATGTGATATTTGGATGTAATAGCTTGGCATTACAAATGGAATAAGTGCCTTAAAGAGAACAGGTCTCATTCAGGGATGGTTTCTAATAAGTGTAATTTGATTTTTTCTCAAGCAAATTTCTTGGAAAATACTTCCCTTGTTTTGCTTCTAAGAAAAGCAATTTGCTGACATTTGTCTGATCATAACATTGATTTGACCTTTTGCAAATAATCTGACTTCCCAGTAGGCTGCTGAACTTTCTGAAGTGCAATAGGTTGTTCATAGAACACAGCTTTCTCTTGTTTATTCTGGATAGCCTCTTTGTATAACTGATGGAAACATTGTCAAAGCTTTTGCAAAAATAACTTCAAGGAACTGGTAAAAAATAAAGATTTGAAATGGGATAACACATTTTAGTGGACACTAAAGGGAGAATGGCTACCTTTGAACCAGCTCTGTTCCGGATGCTGGGAGTGTTGCACAGCAGGGACTGCTGCTATTGAGCTCGTTCCCCTCAGGTTTGTAATTGGAGTGAGTTACAAGCGGCAGGATTTCATCAGTGGCTGTTGTGTCTCCGGAGCAGCGTGCCCAGGTGCTGAGGAGAGCTCTGAGCCTGTTGCTGTGCTTTGGTTGGCAGGCATGTACGGGCAGATGAGGAAGCCGTCCATCCTGATCTGGGACGAGGGCGCTGTGGACACACCACCCTCCTGGGAGGGCAGCAGGGCTCCCAAGGCTCCCCGCAGGAACTGCCTCCTGCACACAGGTACAGCTCACACACCGCCCTGCGCTGCAGGGGCTGCACCAGGGCAAGGCTTCGTAACACTGCAGCCAGCACAGGGCTCTTTGCTCAATGTTCTCCCCAAATTTCAAAACAAAGCCCTTGTTTGGAGCCACTTCTCACCAGACAGCTTAAAGTGGGGGTTTAAAGGTTTTAGCTAATATTCTGGAAAAGTGCTGCTCTCTCAGACTGGACTTTTAGAACAGACTACCTGGGTAGGACAGAGCCAACATGTACAAAATCAGCTCTGCAGAGCTCCCACTCTCCCAGGGACCAGCTGAGTTCCCTCCTCCTGACACAGCAAATAAAACCCCATGGCTCCCATCAGCAAAATGCAGTTCAGTAACTGGCAGCACCAGGCTGTTATCAGATGGCAGAAATTCTCCTCTAGTTTGCTCTTCCTGTGGAAAATACTGCTGCTTTAGCATCCACTTGGAAGAGCTGTGTTGTCAGTTGTTTCTAGGAAGGAAGACTTCCTGATTAGAAATAACCCTCTAATTAAAGCATGGCTTTATTTATGTCACATTCATTTGTAGTAACGTATTCATTTATAAATGACAAGCAATAATATTTAATTTTAGCTGTGTGTGGAACCTCCTCTGTGAGGCTGCCACCATTAGAAGGTGTTCCCTGGGCTTGTACAAGCCTCCACAACACAATCAGGTTCTGGCCCTGAGAAAGGGATGGCTCTGGCTGTGTGTCCCAGTGCACCCCATAAAAGAGCAGTAACAAAAATAAAACTGCAAGAGCAAGCACCTAAATACTCCTTCATGAAATAGCAGGAAAAAGTAGGCATCTCCTCCTTTCCCAAGTGATAAGATGTGGAATATGTGCCAGAAAGATGAGGTAAACAATCAAGAAATACCCAAGAACCTCCAGGGTGGTCACTGGGAATCCAAAGCCCATAGAGGCTGTGCTAAAAAAGCTTTTTTTTGATGCATTAATGTTACCTTTAGCTATTGAGTTAGTGACTGAAACAGTGTCATTTTTCTATTAGCAACTCTGTGCATCTCAGTCCTGTGTCACCCAGTGACCTGTGTCCTGACTCTCCTGAAGAGAAGCCCACAGCTGCTCGTGCCTCTGCTGAAGCCCAGAAAGTGACAGGTGAGGCAGCACCTCCCAGCTCAGTTACCTGCCAGAGGTGACCTGCACCTCCTGCTCCTCTGCTGGGGCAGGGGAGGGGTCCCAGTGGTGGCAGAGGGCGGGGAGGACAGCACGGTGACACCCAGGGACACTGCTCTCTGCCCCAGTGTGGCCCTGAGGAGTCCAGCCCTGGGCACAGCAGTGCACTCACATCAGCAGCAGACACAAAACCAGCCAGCTCAGCCTCCAGCACTGAGGCAGACCATTTACTGCTCTCCAGCACCTCACTGGATTTTAAGATGCACAACAGTCACCCTTGAAGGGCAACCCCCAAATATCTGTATCTGTTCACTGCTGGACCATCTCTCCCCAGCTCCTGTATTCTCACTGCTGCAGGCTCCAAAGGCCCTTGAATTCCCTTTCATCCAGCACATGGCTGGGAGAGCAATCAAAATGGTCCCCAACATCCCTGCTTGAAAGGAAGCGCCCAGAGCACTCTGTGATTCTCTGGTCCAGGCTTTAGGACAGGAGAGAAAACAGAAAACAAATTAAAACCAGAAAATAGAAAGCCAGTCAGCTGATGATGTGACCTGCCAGGGTCCCCAGTGGGCAGTCTGATCTGTTCTGGCTGGAGGGGAGAGGGTCCCTGGCTCTCCCTGTAGCACTCCTGCAGCACCTTTAACCTGCTGAGTGCTGGGTCTGGCCACAGAGCAGGCTCTGATGCTGCATGGGGCACAGAGCTGGCTGCAGCCTGTGTCACCAGTGCCCGCTGCAGCAGCTGGGCTGGGGCTCCCTGGGCAGCAGCAGGAGAGAACCTAGGGAAATGAGAAAACAGCTCCAAAGAGCTAAAACCCTCCTGCTGTCTTCCAGGCAGCAAGGCAACCCACGGAGCACTGCACACTGGCACTGTCACACCAACGGAACAGGGAGCGTAGCTGGGATCACAAGTGACAAACTCCTTGCAGCAGGGGATTATGAACAGTGACTTCAACTGCAAGCCAACAAAAAACCGTGGATGAAGACAGAAAACACCTTCAGAACCGTGACACAGGTCTGCAGCTCCCTTGCAAGTCTAATCTGTAAGGAGGAGAACCCCAAGACATTGAAATTTTGGGTTGTTCATTACAGTGCTGTACTGTGCACACTGGGATATGCACAGAGGAAAAAACATCTGAGGTGAAAGGAAATAAAGGAAGAACTCTGCTGGGAAGCAAAATGCTAGGGCTTGGTTTTCATTATCTAAAGGCACAACTCAGAAGTGCCTGACTGATGATAAGAGATGTCACCCTCCCAGGGAGCTGGATCCAGGGAGGAAAAGGAAAGCTTTCAAAACAGCTCCTGTAAGACATTAAACCAGCTTAATATCAAATCATACTGGAAACAAACATTTTAATTCTGTAACATCAAAGCACTGAGAGAGAACATGCTAAAGCAGAAAATTCCTGAATTATAAGCTTGAGGTTTTAGTCTTTACACATTTGGCAAATAACCAGTTACATGAATAATGCCTGGGATATTCTGCAGAACATCCCAGGAAATGTTTCCTTTAGTCAGAACCCTGCTCTGAGCCAGTGCTGTCAGCTCACTCAGTGCAAAATCCCATCCTGTGCACATAACCCTGTACAATTTCAGCTGATAACCATTATTTTTCTCCTCCAAAGTACGGCAGGGGACATGTGTGGGCTGCTGCATGGCTCCTGCTTCTCTCCCAAAGCAACCTTCAAGCAAAGGATGGCGCCTGGTTGTGCACCCTGCAGTACTCATGGTCTGAAATCAGAGACATTATGTGAGCAAAGCTCCTGAAGGCCTCAGTGGAAGCTTTGCTGGCCCGAGCACTTGGGAATGGCCAACGTCTGTTTATAAAGCTTTCCAGTCCACTGGGATACAGGGAGCCCCTGTGTGCAAGCATAAATTATCACAGTGAGGCAACAGCATCATCAGATAAATCATAACATAACTGCACTGAAAAGTATGTTTAACACAAATTAGTGGTATCAAACTAACACCGAAGTTACAGACTGCTGAAGCTGACTAAGGGATCTGAGTGCCCAGATGCTTTTAATTTGAGTGGCAATGAAGGATTTGAACTCCTTCAATAGTGTTGAATGTTTCATTACTAACATGTAAACAAAAACATGATAGCACCTGGCTTTTCAAGCTCACAAACCTGGCCAAAAGATTCTGGCAACATCTTTTTAGACACATCTCCCTAAGCATACAGCCATTAAAATTAGAGATTCAGAAAATCGTGAAAGTATTCCAAGCCTTAATAAATGCTTTCAGGAAAAAATCCAACATTTCCAACATGTTTTTCAATAGATCAGTTTGATCCATTTAATAAAAATGTAATTGGGCTATAAGAGTCTGCTAAAAGAAAAATAGCTTTAGCACCAAATCCCATGTCCTGCAACTTAGCACAGAAACAATGGATCACCCAAGACCTGTCCTTTTGCCTCAATCTCAACTGCAACACTTCCATTTTTTGCACCTTTTTAAGAAAGCACAGAATTGGACTTTAAATAGAACAGATTTTCCTGGGCAACACTGTAAAATTATTTCCCAACAGAGCCTAAATGTTAGTGGTGATGGAGAACCAGAGGGAAGCTGGTTACACAAACACATCCTTTTACCACTTTAAATTATGTTAAGAACTAATCTACAGGCCAGTTTTATTCCTTTATAGATGTCTGCATGCCTGTCAAAAGATACTAAGACAGCATCCCCTTGGGTTGAATCCTCTGCAGCACTGTCATTCCCCTCGTAGCACTCTCTCTCTGTTTGTGAGGACACTTTTCTCCTGGCTTTCCTCTCCTGAGCAGGGGTCTGACACAGTAACAGCTCCACTGAAGCCAGAGCAGGTAGTGCCCACCTCCACACTGGATATTGGGAGCTGTTTCAGACAGCCTGAGGTGAGAAATTTCCCTCCATGTGTTTATTGTATCCAGAGGAGGACAAAGAGGGAGGAGAAGGAAGGGAAGGAAAATAATGATTAGTGTAATGGGATTTGCTATTCTTGTTAATAGTTTAATCAATAGAAACATATACAGAACCCTCTGCCATGCTTGCCATGCTCAAGTGTCTCTACAATTAGCTCAACACCCTTAAGCCATTGTTAGTATCACCCGAATCTCTACGACTCACTTTGGCAACAACAAAAAGAGGCAGGAGTGGGATTTCCTGTGCCTAAACTCAGCCCTGCCCAAGTGACCCTGTCTGGCATGTCCTGGCTGTGCTGGGTGCTCCAGACACACAGTGTGGGAGGGACAGGTCCCAGGACAGGTGGGAATTGCCCAGTGTGAGCAGGATAATCTCATGGTGCTGTGCCCAAGGTTCTGTGTGCCCCAGATGTGCAGGTGCAGCCCCACATGCCTCTGCCCTGCCCTGCAGCCAGCCCAGCACTGCCAGGGCTCTGCAGATCACCCACACCTGGCTCTGTGCCTGTCACACTGTGCCCCCCCTGCAGGAACACCTGGGCAGCAGCCCCGACCAGAGAGCTCACCAGGGAGGGCTGAGGAGGTGCAAAGGGCAGGGAAGCAGAGGCAGAGCAGGATGAGGCACAACTGTCCCAGGCTGGCACAGCACCCGCCCCATGGAGGTGCCACACAGGCTGTGCTGAGCTCTGCCCTAAGGAAGCTGTATTTGCAATTGGCAACATGTCAGTTATGGAATGTCACTGCTGTCATACCACAGGACACAGCATGTGCTCTAGGGAGCCACAGGCCTTCCTTACAATCCTTTACCTTGATTTTAGGCAGGGAGAGAGAAAGTTTGTGTTAACTTTTGCTGTCATCTCTCTAAATAGATAGTGCCAAAAGCAGATATAAACACCCTATTGGTGTATCAGTATAAAGCTCATGTAAAAGGCTTAAAACTGATTTTGAAATAAGCTGAGACAATCTCCAAACTGACAACTGCAAGGCAGGGGGGATTAATCTCTACAAGCAGCAGATTTCCCTGAGGAGCAGCTGTCCCCACTGCCAGGCTGGAGGGGGGGCACCCCTCCATCCCAATACCTGTCCTCACAGCTTCACGAGAGGGAACCTGGCCCATTTACAGCTGCTCATCTGTGAGCAAACAGCACTGCAACAGTGACTGCCACAGGCAGCATCTGTGCAGAGAGCCTGGATTCCACTTCCACAGCACAGGAATTCCGAAATAAGTCACAAGATTAGTTTGCTATAATGTGTCTCATTTATTTTGGCATTCCCTGGGGATGAAAAAAAAAACCCAAAAAATAACTATGGGCAATGCTGTTGTATCAGCTCTCAGAAGCATGAAAAACCACAATTGCAAGCAGCAATGTCTTATGGGTAGGTAAGTTATTTTGGCCTTTTAAATATCTTTTTTAATAAGGAACAACTGACAAGTTTCCCCTGTGCCACTTGGATGCACTTTGCACTGCAATGTGTCACAGGTCAGCCCAAGGCACAGCCTGAAATACCATTCCCCACTGATAAGCTCCAAGGAAACACTGAGTAACAACTCTCTCTTGCCTAGGGCCAGCAGGTCAAACCTCAAACACCGACCAAAACCTCAAGTACCCACTGCTGGGGCTGAATCCTCTTCCAGAAGAGGGCTCCCACTCCTCTGCCTCTTTTCCAGTGGATGGTGAACCTTTCTCCCTGCACAGACAGGGCAGTGGAACTGATAAGAGCATTACAGAGTATGACCTGGAGAAAAGAGAAAGCCACGGGCTCTGGAGCCCTAATCCAGTGTGCCAGGAGCCATTGACGTGCCAGACAGGCTTTGGATAATGCTGCTGACTGATCATCCCACAACATGTGAACTTGAACATTTCTGTCAAAGAAACCTTAACATTTTTGAGAGCTTAGGTTTAGGAAACTGAGATCAAGCCCATTAGACATTGGTTGCTCCCCAGTTAGCCAGTTCTCCTAATGAGGAGAATTCAGTGAAACCGCTTTCTTGGCAGCTTGTTTATGAAGCAAAGCAAAAAATCCAGCTACCTTGGTTATTCCCTATTTGTAGCACTACTTCTGCTGCTTGGAGAGCTGTCAGAAACCTGCTCTACATTACTGCTCTCTCTCAGCCTCCAAAACCATCATTGAGGGCTGAGGCAGAGTGCAACAAAATAAACGACTGGGACTTCACACACTAATTATCAAGTGAGTTTCAGGTTAGATATTGTGATTTCCTTGTAGCTGCATGCATCCTCCTACCCTGTTCTTCTCTGCACTCACACATTTAATACTTGTTACTCAAGTGAGTTACACTTACACGTTCGATACTCCCAGAATGGAAAACCTTGGGCAACTAAAGCTGTATTGCTGAGAAGACAAGGTTCCTTTTCTGTTGGGATGGGATTACTGGCTCTGATTTAGTTAAGTCAACCTCAATTCATGCTGGTAGATTGGTGTAAATCAGCCCTAGAAGAACCAGAGGTCTAGAATGAATTTCCAGAGAGTATTTAGTCCACTGGCCTGGCTAGGGGAGGACATGCATAGGCCATTCCTGACAGGGGGGGTCCAGCTTATTTTGAAGGAGTCACAGATCTCTCCCAGGAAATCTGCTCCAGACCTTCATACTCCCTTAGTACCAGATTAGTTACTAAATCAAAGTGCCCTGATTTTCCCTGGAAGCAATTTATCCCAAAGATTCTTGTCTTAACTGCCAGGGCCACGAATACCAAATTATTGCCTGACAGTGTTTTGGGGAGAAACAGTCTTGCCCTCAGCCTCCCTCTCCTGAGGATGAGACCCCTGCACCTTCCCTAGCAAATCAAGCCTTTGGGACCTTGGATGAGTCTTCCTGCCTTCCTTTTCCCACTCAACCCAGTCCGGCTCAGCTTGGAAGTACCCTGGGCAAAAGCAAATGCTCCTGCTTGCTGCATTATTGCCCTTGCCACAGGGGGAGCAGTCCTGCTCACCCTTAATGTGCCTCTTCTGTAACAGCATGCTGTTCTTTATTGATGATCAGTTGGTGAGCCACCAACAGCTTTCATCCTCATTGATAAGTTAACTACACGTGTAGCTGTTGGTCCCAACCCTGTCATAACTAGAGATTAACCTACTTAAAGAGTTTATTGCAACACACAAATCTGTATCAGCAGAGGGACAAAGCACTGTCCCAGCCGCATGGCAAGCTGATTTGGGTGGGGTTCTTAGCACCTCTGCTCTTGCAAGCACCACACTGAATTCTAACCCTGCCCAGTGTGCTCACAGCCTTTCCAAAGTGTTGCCAGCTGCAAGTTTAAATTGCATGCTCTCTTGCCTCAGCCATTCCACAGGTGTAAACAAAAGATAGATCCCTATCAATTTTCCAACCAGTTTTGCATTCAGATATTTTCAGCCATGTAATCATTATAAAGACACATGTGAAGCAGCTTCAGAACTCAAACCTTTGAGCACGTGTCTCAAAAAAAATTATGCTGCCTGTTACTCATCCCTTCAATTTCTTCTAGGTGCTCTCCAATAGTTTGGTGATTTGTTCCACTGTTTTCCCAGGAACCACAGCTAAGCTGACAGGTCTATAATTCTAGATCTGCTTGTCAGCAGCACTTTTGGACCTGCAGCTCAAACCTGCACTACGGGGCTTTGCTCCAACAGACCTTTTTAGCGCACATTTAATTAGGAGGGAGAGACATCTGGCTGTAGAGAGTTGAGTCACATGCTTATTGCCACACACGTGCTTGGATGTTCATCTAATTCCTAAGAATAGATACATATAAAAAATCCAAACAAACAAAACCCAACACACCAAACCCAAGCAAAACGGAGATGTATTTTCATTCAATGCTTATGACTTTAAGAATGGAAATAGCAACAAATACTAAACATTGACTTTTCATTCATCCTAGGAGATCATTCTCCAATCCCCTGTGGTGACTTCTTTTACTACTGTGCTGCTTCACTCTCTTATTTGGTTAGATTTATCTCAGATCTCCCATAATACCTCCTACATTATGCCTCCAGCACATTCTTCAGCCTCATTAGTCCTTCCTTTAAGGGAGATAATGCATTGATTAGATGTCACTTAGTCTGTCCTGCACTATTGACACCTCTTGCAGCAGCTTTCTGTGCACTCCAAGGGTGTTTTTGTGCTTCTGAAAGACGGAGCACTGACAGCTCTGGAGAGCCAGACTGATCTCCCTCCCAGCTCTGCCCAGCCCAGCTCAAAGCCACAGAGCAATTACAGCTGCTATGGCAATAGAAGGAAACAGCCACAGGTGCTACAGTGGTGGCACTCACCCCACTCGCCTCTCTCTGCTGCTCCCCACCGTCCCCTCCAAGCTTAGGACACCTGTCCCAAAGACACTTTGCTTAAATACAGCCCCTGCTCTGCTGCTGCTGCTCAGCAAACAAAGCCCTTACAGCTGAGGGGTGGGCTGGACTCCCCCCGGTCACCCCTCAGCCCTGCCAGCCCAGTGGGCAATTGTCACAGAGCCACCTGCAGCATCACCAGGGGCTGAGCCACAGCTCCCACCAGTTCTGCTCTCTGGGCCTTCCCTGTTTCTGCTGCTGCTTGCTCCTGGCTTCCAAGCCAGGATGGATGTGGTCAGTCAGGTTTTCTCCCACACCTCTTCTATCTAATCCCTTCATTCTCTCCACATGAATCATTTCCCCAGATCAGCAAGGAGACCTCAAACACACTGCTTATTCCAGACTAAATTTATCTTATGCATACAGAATTGGGGAGGAATTCCAGCTACCAGAGCTCTCTTGCAAGCTAATTATTCTTCAAAGAAGTTTTAGGCAGTCCCAGGGAGCATCTAACTATTGATTTTCTACTCCGTATAATTTCCCTGAAAAATGTAATCATTCTCCTCCTGTCTCACACTGTCACTTGCCTCTCAGAACAACCTGGGAACAATAAAATAGTGAGATAGAGGGCACCAAGAAGGGCACCATCAAAAATATATCTCTGTACAAGCAGAGTCTGTAAAAGCAAACCCAAGAAATATCTGTAGACCTTGTTTAATATTCATCAGCCAGTGTAGGGTATAACTGAAACCCAAATGCAACTGTTATGAAAATTCAGGCTAGAAGGAAATCAAACAGAGACAGCTCTCTCACTATGCTGCCATTTCAGAGTTTCTCATTTCTGCATTTCTAGCGTAAATGTACCACAGAGAGAAATGTTATCGAATACACTGGTTGCTTACAAATGGGTCATTTCTATAGAAATTCACTTGTGGAGGGAAAAAAAAAAAAAAAAAGAGAAAAGGATTTGGCAATCAGAGACTCCAAGGAACTGGCCTAGTATAAATCTATTCCTAACACACACTTTTATGGAACAACAACATAACAATGGAATTGAGATCAGCATATGTTAAAAAACCTGTTGTGCAATATTAAGCTGGGGTTTTTCCTCCATGTCCTTGCACAAGAAAGCCCTTGACCCGAATAACTTAATGAACATTAGGAATGCCTTTTGGCTTCAGAAGTATAGCACCTTCAAAATACACCTGTAATGGGAATATTGAAGCAGGTACTGAGCTCCCTGCTGCTGCTCTATTGCTGTGTGTGTGCTATGAGCCCCAGCCTACTCAAGGAACCATGGAATCACCCCTTGGCACTGCCAGTGAGGTGCCTGCTGAGGGACAGGCGGGCTCTGGAGAGGCCACCTTTATCACAACCAGCCAACAGGGGCAGGAAGATAAGGGCTTGTGAGAGGGAACAGGGAGAACAGGGCAGAGCAGCCCAAAACTCTGTGCTGTAATGCTGAGCACTCCTGAGTGTTTGATCAGGACAGGGCTGCACAAGGCCAGCTCCATCAGCTGCCTGTGGCTCTCTGCTCACCTTTGTCAGGGATTTGCTCTTCCCTCCTGCCATGGCCACAGGAACTGATTTTGATTTCTTCCACCCTGGGATTAAAACCTTGCAGGACCTGGAACCAATGTTGGCTCTGAGGCTGTGCTGTCCAAACTCGAGCCTGGTTTAATCCACCCCCTTTCCTCTAAATGTCAAATCACAATTCAGGAGGGGAAATGAAATGCTTTGGAAAGTAGAACACACAATTACCATTAGAGATAGGCTTTTTTTACTAATTTTATTCACAGATTTCCAAGTCTTTCCTGTTTCCCTTGGGAAAATAAATTCTTATCAGAAGCTATTTAATGACAGAAAAGGAAAAGCTATTATCAACTTAAAGGAAAAAAAAACAACAAAACAGCTGAGCAAATGTAGGTAAACTGTGTCCTGCTGCTGCCAGGCAGAGAGGTTGGTGCTCAGAGCCAACACTCAGCTGTGCACCCTGACATTCATTATTTACCAGCCCCTATGTCACACAGGGCTTTCAGAAACAGGATATTCTTTAGCAACCCAGATAAGAACTCAGCCTCCAAATGTTCCCAGTGCTCCAGGAATGGCTTTGATTCTCAGCAGTCTGGAACACAGCTGTGGCCATCCCTGTCCACTGCCACAGCAACACCATGGGCTCTGCTCGAAAGGCAGCTGCTTTGAGGGGGCAGCACCATCACAGAGCTGGGCTGCTCTGGCCACATTGTCTGAATCTAAGCCAATTCCTGGCCCCTGATTGTCTGGCACCCTTGGAAATCTGCCAAAATCAAAAAGGAAGTGGGAATGGCCAAAACTCACATGCAATTTTATCATTAAAACCTTAAATCCAAAGTTCCAAATGTAGAGGCTTAAAGCTATGCTTTGAGCCCCCTGTGAGACATTAAAAATGACCCAGTTTAGAGTGCTGTCAGGGGGCCTTGAACGTGCCCTGTGCTGCTCCAAAGCACCTCCCTTGCATTTGGGGGTCATTCAAAAAGTGGCCATTTGCACGATGGCAAGATGCACCCTGGCAAGAGCCCTTCAGGATTTAAAATACATCTATTTTCACTTTCCAGCATTAACACTGTCTTCTACACCTTCAGGCATCTGCATGCCAAGAAACGAGGGCAAGATGCACAGATGCTGCAAGCCAAAGGAGGAGACAAGCTGGGAAGAAGCCTAGCTTCGCCCAGGAGCAGAGTGACATTTCAGAACATTATGCTTGGGAAGGTGCCAGTCCAAGTGATCTGCACACTGCCTGGGCTGGAAAAGTGAGCCCCCATATTGCTGCAGTGGGGCAGCTGCAATTTCTTACCAGTGAGGCAAGTGTCAGGGGAGGCAAGAATCCCAAGCCAGGGAAACTGCTCAGCTCAGGTGTACAAGAAAACAGGATATACGGGTGCTGTGTGTTCTCCTAAAAGTGGGCCTGTATGAGGGGGCACTGAACAGTCCCATTTCCATCCTGGTATCCTCACAGAGGATCCCTGCCGCCATGCACTCTCCCTCTGAGCCCAGAACCTGGCTGTCTGTGCCGTCCCAGCGCAGGGACAAGGAGGTAAATCCCTGCAGAAGTTCAGAGATGTCAGGCTGGACAGTGCTTCTGGCAGCTGGAGGTGGAACTGTGTCAGAAAAGCCCAGCCTTCTTTTCTGTGGGCTTTCCAGGAAGAAACCAGACCTATTGATTAACTCCTGTTGCATAATGCAAGGGAGGTTTGGGATCAGAGGCAGGTGGGTGAGTGTTAGCTGCTCTCTTGAGTCACTCTCAGATTGCATCAGTGAGCTCAGCAGCAAATTCCAGTATCTGTTTCTTCAATTCAAATCCTCTCTGCTGTCTATGGTATAGCTCCTCTGCACCCCTCAGCTCTAAAATGGAGTTGGCTTTTGACTTCTATTTTTAAAAGGTCTACTTCTATTTTTTAAAATGCAAATCTTCACATATTTTCATCCTTTGGGCACTTACTTTTCTTTTTGAGAGGGCATCAGGGTCTGCAGGTATTATTCTTGTCCTACACACAGGGCAACTCAGACTTGTAAATAAGGAAACCATATTCTCTGTCATTCTCTGTCACATTTGTTTCTGATTTGATCTGTTCTCTCAGACCACTTCTCCTGCACTTCCCTACCCATCCTCGTGCCCTCACCACCAGCTGATACACTGCTAAGAAAAGGCAAATGATACTCTACAAAATTGCAGAGTAATTTCCAGTAGAAATGGGTGCCCTGGCTCCTCCAGCCTGGACCAACTGGCAAATGATGTGCCATCTTCTGGGCTGTCCTTGAACAGCTGCACACAAGGGCAGCAGGAATGTCAGCCACCTCTGGTTTGTACCCTTAGCTGGAGGGGGATGGCAGTGACATCACCCACACCTTGCCCTGTGCCAGCACTCTGCAGGATGACAGACCTGGCTGCTTTTCCAGCAGCCTGCTGGCTGTGCTGCTTGTCACCTCAAAGCACAACCTGTCCTTCATCTGAATGTCACTTGACTCTAGAAACAGGCAGAGATCTGGGTTATTCAGCAGCTGGATCATCACGGGCTCTGGCCAGGATGAACACACACAAGCCCTTCTGAGGCCTGTGAGCTGATGGCACCGCGGAGCAGGGAAGGGAATGCTGCCTTGTGCTAAGAGAAGGAGCAGCACCCTCCTGTGCCCATGAACACTTACTGCACTGCACACTCGCAGCTCTCGCTGCTCATCAGCACCAAGTGCTTTTGGCCACCAGCTCCCGGGTGCCTTTCAGGGCATGCCCCTGCAGACCGTGCTTGCAGGGATGAACTCTGCTGCTATTCCTCCGGACCATGAGCCTGGCTGCTGCCTCCCGGGTGTTTCCTGGCTGTCCTTGGGCGCTGCGGTGCAGGGCAGGCTGGCACATGCCCGAGCCCCACACCTGGTGCAGAGGGCGCTGCTGCCCCGGGCTGCAGGGCAGGGCAGGGGAAAGGGCTCCGGACCATGCTCGGCTCCTGCAGTTTCCCCGCACAGGCTGCCACCTCGTGGGCAGCCACTGGCACAGGATTTTTCCTGGAAATACCAACTCCCAAGCGCAAAGAGCTCGTTACCGTCAATATTCCGCACCGATGATCCAAGGAAACCGCAGCCCTTCGGGTCCCTGGCTTGGGAAAATGGTACAAGTGCAGAGATGATAAAGTTGTTCAGCCTCTAACGTGGTCAGTGGGACAGATTTTCCATGAAAATAAGAGCTCTGACAGGCAAATCTGCAGATGCCACGGTGGGATGTTAGTCGGAACCAGCAAGATTGGCACACTTTGTACTCAGAGGCTGCACCCCTGCTGGCTAAGTCACTCGTAGGAGCTCCTTGTATGAGTCAGATTTCACATTTCTATCTCTTGCACAGTGAGAATCTGCAGTCAAATCAATGTAAATATGTCCTCTGCTTCTTCAGGCACTTCCTCTACAGCTTTAATCTAAATTACCAAAAGCTAAATCTGGGCAGATCTGGAGTGGGATATTTAAGGCCTGTGTAGACTTCTTTTAAAATCTGCTAATTCTAATGCTGGATCAGTTTATCACCATTGAACTGATTTTGTATCTACTCTGACACCTTTGGAATTTCCCAACAATCTGACAGTGCAAGGACTATTCATCTTCAGATAAATCCTAATTTCATGATGTTGTGCCCGTTTTTCAGTAATCCTCAGGTTCAAAACCATTTACCCGATGAATCTGTATCTGCACTGTGTGCCTAAGGTGACAATATGTGCTGGAGGAGACCATTTGGATTTCAGCACTTTCCAAATCTGGTCACCAGGAAGGAGACTTGACCTGCCCTCATCCTTATCCTCCACCTCCAAAGGAAGTCCTCAGGCTGCTGTGCTGAGGTAATCCTTCCATGACAGGAGTGAGTATTAGTCTGTGTGGAGAAGCAGCCCAAGCATTTTTACTCCCTTGGGATCATTTTGCAGCAGCCTTTGGAAGTCGGAATCATTCCACATTTGTCTTTCGAGTCAGAAATGAGATACAAGAGTGTTTAATTTTCTGTTTGATTTGGATTGTGTTATTTGGAAAGTAGAGGGTGTATTTTCACTTTCCATGCTGCCCCTGCAGAAGGACACTCCAGCTGAAACATCTGTCCCTGGGCCAGGGGTGTTCCAGTGGAAAAAGGATCAGTCACTTCAGGTTACAGAAGATAGTGAATTTTCCTAGAATTTTCTTTCCATCTCTCTCTCGTTTGCTTTGTTGCTACTCCAGTACTGCCAAAAAGGACTTAATCCTAGGGACTTACTAAACTTCTGACAAATGGACAACTTAATCTCTGGAATAGTCTGGACACCGTATGCAGTGACAAGTATTTGAAAATGTTTCATGGATAGAGATATTCCTGCCTTGCTTTTTAAATAGAAGCAGTCTCCCTTTTTTTGACACACTGAGCAATACACATGGCATCCTAAATCTGTTTTGTCAACTGAGTCCAGGCTTTTTAAAAATATGCAGCAAGATTTGAATAGAGCTCATCCCATCATACACAATCAGACATCCTGTGAGTCCTCAAAGGCTGGATATTCCCCATGCACAGCCCACATGCAACTGCTCCTGTCCAATTGCAAGCAATGACAGCCTCCCATGGGCTCCTTTTCTCTGACACCACGGCACAGCCTTCTCTGCCTGCATCCCAAAGGAGGATGTGCAGCTCACCAGCTCTAAAAACTGCAAGCCTTTCTGTTCACGCTCTCTGTGCCTGTCCAGCTGCACCAAAACCCATACTCTGATTTTCTTCCTGGAAAGCAGCTTTTCCCAGTCCTGAAATGCTTGCCTGCAGATGCAAATTCAATGTCAGCTTTTTGGAGGGTAGCAGCAAGCAGTGTCACTTGTGTGTTAGCATTAGAAGTAGGAGCTTAATTTGCTGAACTTCCAGATGGGTGGGCCAAGATTAATTCTGTGGGGTTTTATGGTCAGATAAGCATAATTTTCACCAGCAGCCTGCTATGCTACTTACTGTACCATAGCAAGAGGAATGCTACATGGTCTGGGGGCTGAGCTGACAAGACATAATGGATGGCAAAGAGAACTCACATTTGCTGGGAATTGCGAGGTACAGCCAAAATCCTGATCCTGCACCCTGAAATCATGAAAGCTCCAAAAGCATCAGAATGTTAAAAAGAAGAGTCTGTATTTCTTGTTTGCTGGGCTATTTGGAACTTTTAGGAGGCACTCTGTCACATTCTCAGCATTTTTCTGAAGCTTTGACAAAGTGGTGTCTGCACTGAAAGGGAATAATGTGAGACCAAGGATGGCTCTGCAGTTACCTCAAAGGACATGAGGGTTTCATCTTTGCTTTAGAATGCAAAAATAATCATGGCTTCCCCAGCATGCTGGAGAGTTGGGCCTGTAAGAAGGACATCAAAGACCTTACTGCTCCCACCACTGCTGAGAGTGGGCACCCCTGAGCACAGCAGATGGCAAATGCTGAGACAGCTCCAGTGTGCATGGGGCTGCCAGCAGGGCACAGGGCTGAGGGAACAGCAACAAGAGAATGGGCAAAATAAGCACAGGTCCATCCCAGCTCTCCTTTATCCTGGTCCTTTACAGAAACTTGACAGTCCTTTAGAAAAGCAGTTTGTGTTTTTAGGGTAGGGACAACATAGCAACTCATTAACAAAAAAAGATATTATGATGCCTTCCCAGAGCAACTTGTTATTTCACACTGTAAAATTTACAACAACACAGAATAAAGCTTTAAGGTTTGAAGGAAAAGCTTCAGAGGTTGAGGTTGCTGTTGCCAGGAATGCTCTTAGGAAGAGTTGAAGGTCCCTGAGCATATTCTGGGAGCAGAACTGTCCTGATCCCCATCAGTATCAGTATCTAAGTGTCTTCCATTTCCTCATCTAGTTCCTCAGAATCCAAGCCTTTACTTAGACTTGTTACAGGTAAACCACAACTAACTGGAATTGCATAAGAGGTAGAACAGATTGACATAAAAACTTCATTTTTAAAATTAAGTCCTAAAGATGGGAAAGATGTCAGAAACTAGACAAAGCAGAGACATAAATTCAAAGTACACACTACCATGTGAGCATGTGTATGTGTGTGTACACATATGTGTAAATATTTGAGTTAGAACAGAATACTATAAACCAGAGGAAAATCATTCCAAGAAATAAATAAATTTTACTGCAAATGTGCTGTACTGGAGACCTAAGTGGCCTCATTTCCTGGACTAGGTAGTCATGAAGTTGTTTTTAAGTGTGAAGGACACAGCTATAATCCATAACTTTCAGCCTAAACGATTGCATTGCTCTGACAACATACTGCTTCTGTGCTCAGCTGGAAGTGTGTCACATTTGTGTACCACCTTTTTAACACCTTTTTTTTTTTTTTTTTTGAGCAGAGACAGCATAGAATTCAGAGGTTAGTTGGGTCACCTTTCAGTCTTCAAAAGAATGGCTTTGTCACTGCCTGTGATCCTTATGTTACTAACAGGACACAAAAGCTGAGAGGAGAGGCTGGCAGACGAGGATGAGAGGTGGGTAGAAGGTACGGAGGAGGAGAATTTGGAAATCACTCCCTGTCTTTTTATGCCAGAGGGAACCAGACAGGGAAGCTGGCTGGAGGACAGGCTGTTACCCGCTCTCATCATTTTGAGGGTTGCATAATTATTTTGTTAACATAAAGACAAGACTTTGTGAGTCATGTAGTCCCAGAAGACTGAGTGATCTTTTGAAGGCTAAAAAGGGGCAGCATCTCCCAGTGTGATGGAACATGATCAAATAAATCCTACTGAGGACAAGTATATGGGTATCTTCTTTGGGATTTACCATTCCATGTCCTGCTTTGTCTCCCAGCAGCAAAGCTTTCCCAAGCCACTTGAGGCTTTGAGTCCTATTATGCAATGCCTATGGAGAGCTCAGCAGTGCAGAAGAGAGTACTGAACAATTTAAAGCTGAAATAAACCTAGGCAGAGGTGCAGCCAATGAGAGTAAAAACACAGGAATGCCTTGGGCCCCGAAAAAGCAGATGAAACAATAATTATGCCCTTTCTCCTTCGGATGTCATTAAAAACTCTATGTCAGCGCAAAGGTGTCCCCAGGCAAACACAAAACCCAGCTGATTGTAGGGACCAGGCGATTTCTGGACACTCCTGGACAGCAGGGCAACACAGTTCTGAAACCCATCTGCCACAATCAGATACAGGTTGTTCACTAAGTATAAACAGGGCTGAATGGAGAGCCACAGGGATGTAGTTTAAGCAAATATTTGGAACCATCTCTGTGTGTGTTAAGACCTGCTGTTTTGTCTGCTGCTGTGTAAATATCAATGAATGACTGCCCCCTTTGTACTTTTCACAAGCCAACTTTAACTCACAATTAATAAAGGCATCTGGTTCTTTCAGTCATTTCATTTTACTCAGAGGAGGCAGATACGACATAGTTTTGCTTTCAATAGGTGCCTGGAGAGTTGCTCAGATAAAAGAAAGGGCAGAGAAAACACTGCCTAATCACATTTCTCCTGTAATCATAGCTCTCGGGGATCTTTTTTTCAGCAATGTATAACTGTCACTTTAGCCTACAAGAAACAGACATTTTCCTTCACCATGGGCTAATGTAGGCACCCTTGAGATAACAACAGTCATAGACCTGAGTCATAAAAACCCCACATCAATTTAATGGTGCCACGTAATATGTAACGTAAGATACAGCAACTCTAACATAATAATACGGCTGTTTTAGAAATCCCCACCTGGCCAATCTAGAAACATTCATGGCCGCTCTCATTTGTGCCCTGCGGCCAGTGTGCAGCGGCGGGACGGTGTAAGCTCAGCTGAGCAGGGAAGCGGAACTGTCCATGCCGCTGGATCTCGGCACAGCCCAGCTCCCTTTGGCCGGCGCAGCTCCCAGGCTGCGCTTTCTGTCGGGATGCAGACATGGGGGAGAACTTGGCGGGCAGAGCGCCCTGCCGAGCCCGGGTTTCCGCAGCACGGAGCCCGGAGGGGCCGGGCGGGCCGGGGCGCGGTGCGGCGCTGCCCGTGCGCCACGGGCCGGGCAGGGCGGGGCGCGGTGCGGGGAGGGGATGCCGGGCGGGGAGGCGCTGCTGCCCGCGGCTTCGCCGTCCTCCCTGGCTGCCGGACACGGGGCTGTGGCGGCATGTGGGCCGCGGCCCCTCTCCTGCTCCTGCTGCTGCTGCTCCTGCTGGCGCGGCTGTGGCGGCGCGGGGCGGCGCGGCTGGAGCCGGCCGGGCGGGCCGTGCTCATCACGGGCTGTGACAGCGGCTTCGGGCACCTGCTGGCGCTGCGCCTGCACCGCCTGGGCTTCACCGTGTTCGCGGGCTGCCTGTGCCCCGGCGGGGACGGCGCGCGGCGGCTGCAGCGGGAGGCGGGCGGCGCGGGCCGGCTGCGCGTCCTGCGGCTCGACGTGACCCGCGCCCGCGACGTGCGCGCCGCCAAGGAGCTGGTGCTCAGCCACCTGCCCGAGCGAGGTGAGCCCGGGCCGCGGGCGGGGAGCGCCGCCTCGGGCACCTCGGGCACCGGCGGCGCGGTTCGCCCGGGGCTGCGGGCGGGGAGTTGCCCGAGATGGGCGGCTGGGCTGCACAGCCCGGCGAGGGTAGCGAGCGCCGCCACTGATGGGCTGTGGGCACCCACCGCTATTGGTGAGGACGGCGGGATTTTATCAAAAACCCCTTGGTGCGTACACGGAGCGGGGCCTGTCCGAAGGTGCCGGCAGTGTAAAGCGGGTGCGCTGCTCGGGGAGCTTCACCTTTCCAGCGGGACAGGAACTCCCCGAGTGGGGCGTGCCGGAGCCCCTCTGCGGGTACCCGAAAGCACAAGCGGCAGAGAGAGCGCAGAGCAGCTGTGCAGGCATCGGAGCGATGGCACTGATGCGTTTCTGAGCATGACTTGTCAAAGAGGAAATAGATACAAGAAATGCAGCGAGGGCAGCTGCCGTGCCATACCAAAGCAGCTGTTTCTTGGAACCACTTGGGGTTTGTCAAGCTAGTCCCTGGAGAAGTTACTGCAAGGGAAGCGTGTCAATTATACACCCTACAAGGAGTGTGCACCCAGGGGAATGGATAGACTTAGCTCCAGAATAATTGCAGACAACCTAAATCCCTCCAGCACATGTGACACAGCGCAGGTGATGGGGCCACAGTTACCTCCTTTCCCAGTGGGACTGCAGGGTGGGAATTAGTCAGTGTAATTCTGGGATACACTTGGTGCAGAGCAGATTTCCTCAGACTCAGAAGTGAGATTCCCTCCAAATCACAAACACTTCCTGCTCATGCAGGGAATAAAAGTGGAGAATGGGGCACGCAGAGAGATAAGGAAATGCAAGGCCTCTGCTTGCCTGGCTCATTAGATCATTGGGAAGGGGATGGAATGAGACATGAAAGAAGAAAGAGCCTAGACGTTGCTCATTAAGCACATGTATTTATGGTTGATCTTGACCTTATCTTATTAAGAGGCAGAGCCTGCCCCTCTCAGGCCTTTCCTTAACCTGCAGATAAACACAAATGTTTCCCAAAAGCCCTTAAAGGCTCCCTGGGCACCAGGTCACTTGGAACTCTGGGTTTCACATAATTTATCCAGCAATTCTGACAGCTTATACAGTCCTGCAGTGGTTGTGCAGGGGCTGCCATATAGACGCTGGAGTGCAGGCTCAGTGCTAACCCGTGCTCACACACTGTGCATGTGCCCCCAGAGCAGTTCCAGGCCCGTGCAGACTCTCAGCACGGCTGGGCAGGGATGCAGCAGGCTCACAGCATGGACACAGCGCTGTTCCTGGGCTGGCACTTGGGCCCTCACACCAGCCACAATGGGCTGGGCAAGCACCCACATTTTATGAAACCTTTTTCACGGCTGGGCAGCTCTGCTGCTCCAGGACTTTAAGGGTATTCTGCAAAGGTAGCAAAGAATAAATAATTTCATAGATTCTTTATGATTACTGTATCAACCTTTCCACGGACTATGCATCTCAAACAAGTAGAGCTTTTTGGCAGATATGCTTTCTTTTAAATCACCTTAATCTGCCTTTTTCCTGGGCCCAGGATAAGCAGACTTACAAAAGACTAAAAGAGAGTTTCCAATACAAGTAGACTATTCATTATGAAATGTTCACAAAAATGTGTAGAGTATCAGAAGAAAATCAGAGTATGAGGAATAAAATACAGTTCTCCCTACACCTCCTATATGCTGTAACCATAACTAGCCCAAGCTCCTCATTACCTTCTCTCCCTCTGTTATACAAGAGTACAAATCCAAAGCCAATGAGAAATAGACCAGGACTTCACGGCATGGTGATTTGCAATTCTATTAGGCTCTACATCAAGCCTCAGAATTTTTCTGATTTTCTTCTGTTTCAAATCAGAATGTCTCTTCTTGCCTGCTAAGAGGGATATTAGTTTTAGTCCCACTTCCTACTCAGAGGTTAGTAAGTACTCTCTTAGACATAATTATGATTTTGTATTCATGGAATTCACACGTGGTACAATATTTTAGCCCAGACTTCCTATAGAAATAGGTTATCCTTACAGTGAAGAGAATTTCAGCATAATATTCCAAGCAAAGGATGGTGACTCATGAATGGATGTAAATATAACTCAGGAATCTCATCTGGCCTGCTAGCACCCTGCACTGCTTAGTTTACTTTAGTATTGGTCTGAATCTATCAGGAGAGAGCCTGTCATTTTAATTTGGGCTCAGGCTTAGAGGAGAAACTCCAAAGATCAGTGATCTCAAGAATACCTGTTGGAATTGACGGAGTGTGGTAGAATTCAGGTATCATCTGAGTGTTGGCACCAACACAGAAACAACCTGATTTTCAAAACGTTTTCCAAACCTGCAGCTGCACTAACTTAAATAGGAAAAGGATTTTAAGAGTTTCTGGGAAAAAAAAAAAAACGATGTCTTTTGGGCCTAAATAAGGATTTTGGATATGTCCCTTTTGGGCACCATGTTGTGAAGCAGAAATTACTAGGGAGCTTATGTGAGAGCTACTGTTCTCCAGAAAGCTTCACTAAAGTTCAGTTTCCTGATGTGATTCTTAGCTCTATGGCTGTATGTTTTAATCTTTGTTGTCAGGATCCATGTTCCCAACACAGAGATCAGTGAAAATATCTGTGACATCCAGTCCTGCTTTCCAGTTTATTTTTTCCCTGCCTGCTGTAGCACAGTCTAACACCTCTCTTCATGAGCTGTGTTTGGACTGAGCTCTGTTTTGGCAGTCTGACACACCAAACATCACCTGCTTTTTCCAAATGTGGCTCTGCAGGGACACTGAGGAAATGCAGCATCGCTCTCCTTCAGCTGTTTAGTTCTTGTGCCTTGTCCTTCGGGATTTCCATCTCTATTTTTTAGCCTACCTGAGCTGCATTTGGCAAAGCAGATTTACAATATGTTTTGAATGCACACTTATAGGATTAGTTTTTACCACAAACATTTCAGGAAAGAAAGACCAAAGCACATTCAAGTACTCTGAATACAGAGCTGGGCAGGTTGTTTCTCAGAAAGCAGGAAATATTCTTAGAAAATAGCATGAGGGAATAATGAACTGTTTGCTACTGGGATAGGATTTTGTAAATTGATTTAACTATACAAAGTGGCAGGAAACATTCTGGAAAATATCAGAGCATTTCCCATTTGGGAATGCCAAAATGTTCTAAGAAACAATATGTTTTGCTTGAGGGCAAGCTATGTTTTGAGCTGACCAGGTCAAAAGTGTCTTTTTGTGTTTAACTTAAAAGTTAAACACAAGTCTGTTTTAGTTTAAGTCAGGCCAGTTTTTCTCCTCATGGCTTTTGATTTGGCCACTACACAGAAGGAAGGAGCCATTATTTTGTGAGCTCCCAGAAATACATAGGCTGGCCTCACCAGCAGCCACCCAGAGGCTTTGAAGCACATGAGGCAAATAGCTGGAGAGAAAACTTAAGCCTTGCAAGCTAAATTCTGAATTTCACAGTTTAGAGAAAGTGGAAGAAAATAAATTGTCTAAAGATTAATGGCTGTATTTCTGATGGCCTGATGAAATCAGGGGTATGTGGAACAAGTGTTCTTGCTGTGCTGCACAGGGTGCAGTGGCAGAAGCAAAATTACTTTAATTAGAAAAGGTAAAGCTGAAAATATCAGGAAGCAGCTTTTGCAGTGATGTTGGGCTTTAGTTTGGGTTGTGTTGGAGTTAGGTTATATAAAAATAACTCTGAGTACAGAAACCTCCAGCTTTGAGCAGAAACAGATGGGGTGTGCAGTCACTCAGCCCATCTGCAGAGTAGATCATGTGCAAGTACAAAAATATAATTGATAATTAGCTTCTGCAGAGGGCTCTCTAAGCCATTGATCTGGAAGCATTTTATGGGGAGGTAAGTCCTGTGGGGCTGGGTTCCATTTTAAGATGGAGAAATAAAGCCAGAGAACGATGGAAAGACACAGAAAAGGAGGGCAGTGGCGGGGGGAAGAAGGAGGCCTAGGATGCCCAATTCCATGGCCAGTTTTCAAGCTCATTTCCTCTCCTCTGTCTGCTGACACTTGAGGCCATGGAAAGGACGTGACTGCGGAGGAAGCTGCTGCATTACTGGGGCAGCAGTCTGTCTGTAACTAAAGTTGTAACAGGGGTCCAGGATCGCTGGCTGACAGGCTGCTGAATAGTGATTGATTCTCTTTGGAGGATAGAGTTATCCAAGTTCTGGGTGCCAAATTCCTAATTTTGAGTGTTTTGCCCTGCAAATGAGACATTCACTAAAAGAAATCAGTTTCTTTCTCTGTTTAAAGACCAATTTCATTAGGTAATACAAGTACTATATATATATATATATATATATATATATATATGTTAGAAAAGTTTACAGAGGTCTGCTTTACAAACTAATTTAAAAAATTTTCTGTTTCATCTTTAACTACTGTTCTGAATGAAATCTGATCCTGGCACTTCTTGGTGAGGCTCTGGAAGGACCAATGAGAAATGGGTATTTCAAGATACCATGAAATAATTGCAGTAGTTTTGTTAGAGGAGATTAGAAAGAAAGGGATTCAGCCCAAAGGTTTCTGCAGTGCCTTGACTAAAGTGATCATACTTCCCCTGAGAATAACCCTGCTGCCACAGGTACCTGAGGCTGCAGCTGGGTCAGCATCCCCCCTGCCCCAAACTCATGTGTCCAGAGGAAGAGAGGCACTAAAACCTGTTCTGCCTCCCCAGAAACCCAGGCTTGGACGTCCTGTAGGAGGCATGACATAACAATTATTTGCCCTGGACGCATTCATTCCTTAAAAGAAATGAATGAGCAAAATTGTCAAGGCTGGCAGAAGTAAGCTGTGAATGCAGCTGTTCCAGTGGCAGTCAGGCTGCCCTGGTCACCCTGGAGATGCTGTCAGTGAGGGCTGAGGACAGGAACAGAGGTGTCACTGCTGCTCTGCTGGCCATCCACAGCTAGGGGCTGTGCAGGCAGGCACCAGCCAGCACGGCTCCAGCAGCGCTGGGGCAGGGAGTGAGCTGCTCCTGCCAGTGCTCCCTGCCCCAGCACTGCATTCTGTGCTGAGCCTGTTAGTGCTGGGAGTGCTCCCTGCCCCAGCAGTGCATTCCTCAGCCGGGCACTGGGGGTGCTCCTCACTGCAGCACTGCATTCCATGTGAGCACTGTCAGTGCTGGGGGTGCTCCCTGCCCCAGCAGTGCATTCCTCAGCCGAGCACTGGGGGTGCTCCTCACTGCAGCGCTGCATTCCATGTCAGCACTGTCAGTGCTGCTGTGCCTTTGGGCTGAAGGGCTCCAGCTCCCTGTCACCGAGCTCGAGCACAACAAGCCTCACTGCCAGTACCGTTCTGCTTGTGGGCACTGACATCTCTCTCCTTAGCACCAAAACCTGTCATTACATGGGCAAAAATGTCGTTCAAAACTACAAAATTTTAAATATACTGACACTGCCACTGACCCTGCTTGATTGCTTTACCCAATGTTGCTGCCATGTACCTGATTGTGGCTGATTTCAGAAGAAATGAGAGCTCAAATCTTGGAAGAAGATGCAAAACTTGGGCTCTTAAATTAGTCAGGCACTTTGAAAATAGTACCCCTTAGCCTTTAGACTGCTTAATATAATTTTCACAAAGCTGCTCATAGCACACATTGGGATTAAAGTAATTAAAATATCATGGTACACCACACTGGCAGTAAGATGTAGTCTTCCAGATCATATTAATCATAAATATCTTAAGACAACTGTAGAGGGAGCAATTATTAACTATCACTGAGACTTATAGGAAAGGTGTCCCTGACCATGGCAGGAGGGTAGAACTGGATGGTCTTTAAGGGTTTTTCCAACCCAAACTATTCTGTGATTCCATTTAGCCCAGATATGGGCACAGTGGCATTCCTTCACTAAACAAACCATGCCTGCCCTTTGAAGTGGAAAAGACAAAGATGTTACACAACCATACAGTTCCTCTCAAGGCTCTGAATCAGTGGTGATGCTTTGTTATCTAACAGGCTGCTTTGCAGTTAAAGGTGTTTGCTGAGTCATTTCTCTCCCACAGGTTTCTGGGCCCTTGTCAACAATGCAGGAATATCAACATTTGGTGAGACAGGCTGGCTGCCTATGGAGACATATGAAAAATTTGCAGATGTGAATCTCCTTGGGAGCATCAGGACAACCCTGGCATTTCTTCCCCTTCTAAGGAAATACAAGGGTAATGCTAATCCACTGTTATTTAGAGTTGTAGAATAATTAGCTTACTATAATCAGGGTAATGTAACATCTATAAAAGAGGCTTTAATTGTCTTTCATTGAACTGAAATGACAGCCTCCTTCTGTGTGGCCTGAAAGAGCAACTTGATCCTGAAAAGAGGCTGAAGCCATAAAGGGAAAAAAGATCCTTAAAGATTTTGTCTTTGCGGTACTTAGGAAAAAAGTATTTATAAATAAGGATTTCTCTCAGTGTTTGACTCAAAAAAGAGGAAGAATGTTTACCATAGATTATTAAGCCCAGGCAAGGCTTTTTAAACACTGGCCATCAGAAAACACAAAGTTCCATAAGCTGCCTAATTTTATTATTTAGGCTTTACAATTTTATTGTTTGGCAATTAGGAGAGCAGAAATGACCCTACAGAGGTGAACTAGAGACACCCAGCTTCCAGTTCCAGCTCTGTGGAGCCTCTGTGACCTTGGGCAGGAAACTTCAAGTATGTAGAGGTGCATGGGTATCCAGTGGGATAAATGTACTTGCATGAACCTCCCTACATGTGGGCTTTATCCTTCTTTCTGAGAAGGAAATGTTTAATAGCCCTCTGCAGCATGGCAGCATGCCTTGGGTGCTTTGCATTTGTGCCCTCCCTGTCTCCATCTGTGTTTGGGGAGGAAGATTCCCCTCTTCCTTGTCTGTTCTGGCTCTTTAGGGTGAGGATTTGTGCTCTGAGTGCAGCACCAAGCACAGGAAGGGGCAGGTTTCACCTGGAAACTCCAGGTGTCACTGCTACACAAACTGCTGGTGAGATAAAAACATCCCTTTTTTGGGCTATTCTGCTTCTTTCTGCTTGGCTGCCTTTGGTAGATGATGTTCTGACAGAAGAAGAAAGAAACCTTTAAATACTGCAGGCTGGATGTGTTTTTGTAGCAGAATGTGCTATTGTGTGTACCCAGTGAGTGTGTTATGTGGCCCATTACACAGGGAGACATCTCTTTTCCCTGTCATGTCCTGCTTACTGCTGGAACTCTGTGATGCTGATCCACCGGAGGCATTCTCTGAGCCCATGAACTGCACAGGGTACTTTGAAGCAAAGGGGACCAACAGTGCATGCAATATTAAGCACATGCATAAACCTTCAGAAGGTTTGGGTCTGGATGGCTGCACACACACCTTGGCTCAAAGGAGCATTCTGTATCTGCCAGGGCTGTCAGTGTTTCCATGGTTAACTCCTGCACTCCATTCTCAAGTACCATCTATGTAGGAGAAGAGGCCAAGGCATTCTAGGAAGAATCCTGGATTTGCTGTTGCCTTCCTTGCAGGAACAGCCAGGACAGCTAAAGCTTATGTGTTTGGGGGCAGCAAGTGACCTCTCCAAATGAAAAGCTTGACCTACAGACATTGGAGCATAATCCTGGGGAACCTGAGTCTCAGTTCCCTTAGGCACTCCAAAGAGAAGTGAAACCAAGTGTCCCACATTCTGGGTGTGAGCCCCATCCACTCAGCTACTGGACAAAGGAGGCAGAGGTCATCCCACCCATTGCTTGCTGCCATGGATGTGCACCTATTCCAAGAAACACTTCAAAATTACTCATACAAGTACTCATACTTGTAAAGGGAGGTCGTGCCCTCCAGCCTAGGACTTAAACATTCTGCCCTGAGAGGAGCAACATTTCCCCATATCTTTTCCAGCTGGCCAGGCCAGCTGACAGAGCATTTTGATCAGCAAGCTGGAGGTTAGTTTCCTCTTCCTGTAGATAAGATTTATTTGGGATGCTGTATAGGAAGGCAGAGAACCCAATTCAGAATGACAGATTTCACTGCATTGCCGTGACACCCTTTGATATCCCCCAAGCCTGTTCCATTTGGTGAGATCTGGGGCCCAGCTGTGATCTGCATCTGTGGCAGCAGCAGGGGTGCAGCTGTGTTCTCTGCATTGTCAGTGACAACACCACCCTTCTCACCCCTGGTATTTGTGTATCCACGCCCAGACATTCCTTACCCCATGTGGGACTGTGTGACAGAAGTTCACAAGGAAGCAATGGAAATGAACCACAGTCCAGTGCCTCACATGAGGAATCTCTGCTATTTATGGCATGCCTGCACTCAGCAGGAGTTAGAAAGGAGGGAAAGCAGCACAGATCAGGGAAATCATTGTGAGGTATTATAAACCTGCACATATTTGGCAAATCACATTTCCTTGGTAAAGCTTATCACTGTACACTGGAATTTATATGCACAGTTACAGAACCTGGTCTCAGTGCAGAGACATGATTAGCACAGGAAAAACTGATATTAGTAACCATATAATGCACCTCAGGGAAAATCACCTCCCCTCTCCTCTGCAGTCCTTTTCTTTCTAGCACAGTCTCATTACTATTTTTCAGTCTTTAGGGCACTGCTTTGTTTCCATCTTTTCCATCCCCTCTCAGGCTCAGAAGGAATAAGCAGCACACTGGGAATGTGTTCCACTTGTCTAGTCCAACATCTGTCACTAGGTGGAAGATTTTTGTGAGAAGTTTTCTGCTCAGCAGAGCTGAATGCCTGTCTGTGCTGGGACTGCACACTGACACTGCCCAGTTGTGGCACAGTGTGCAGGAAAACTGCCTCCTGCTAAACACAACATTCTCAGCAGCTCAAGACTGAGGCAAATCAATTCCATGCTAAAGTCTGAGAGTGAAGTTTTGTTATTTGCACTGTTTTCTCTCCAGGACGTATTGTTTTCATGTCCAGCATCATTGCCTATTTTACTCTGGGAAATGGCATTTATTCTATGACCAAGGCAGCTATTGAAAAATTTTGTGATGCTTTAAGACTTGAAATGAAGAAGTTTGGTGTCCAGGTGAGTGATGTAACAAGAACCTGGAAACCAGGTAAGTGATGTAATGAGTTATGTGAAACAAAGTTACAAAGATAAAAGCTCAGAACTGCATTCATGGGTGCAGCTTCCTTTTGGAAAGAGGTGGTTTCTCTGTGGCTAATCAGTCAGCTGGAAATCACTGGGAACAGCAGTCCTGGGGGATGCTTTTGGTTCTGAGAAGCTGCTGGGTAATAGTCTGTGTGTCAGCACTGAAACTTCCACATCTCTGCAGTGGAGAAGGTTCCTGACACAGGCCTGCCCGAGCTCCCACAGCAGTGAGGAGCCCGGATGTTCCCTGGTGGCTGCAAAGAGCCAGACACTGAGTGCTGTGCAGCCAGAACTTGTCACTGGCCTGAAGGGTTCTTTCTCTCTTCCCTTACAACACCAACTCCTCGCTTCTTGTGAGAACAGCTACGCTGCAAGAGGCAGCATTGTGCAGAGCAGTTATGTTTTATTCTCCTAACCTAAGAGGCTCTAAGAGTGCTCTTAGTACCCTAAGCAACTCTAATAATCAAACCTGAAGCTTAGATCCCTAAGTAGCTTCACTGGGCTTTTTCCTTGGAGTCACTCTACTGCTGAAACACTTTTCTCAAACACTCAAAGTCTTCCCTGCCAGGTCTGCATTGGGGTACTGTTTGTGTACACAGACTTACAGCATTGTTCATAAGCTTTGTGTTGGAAAATATTACAGCTATGCATCTATTAGCTACCCCTGTCAGATAAATATGAGGGCTGTAAAACACAAGTGACTTTACACATCCTAATACCACACAGCATGATGAGGATTTCTGCTGATTAGCTGAGGATAATCTCAAATGCATGGGAGGGCTTAGTTTAACAGGTTAGCTACTCTGGTTGTTTTGGGACTTTTCCTGTTCCACCTCTGCAGTAGTCCCAGCACATAAGTGAGTGAGCCAGGCTGACAAGCATTTCTGGAGTATCTTTGAGAGGTGTTTTTCTGTTTCTCACTGAATGGAAGATGCTGGCTGGCACTTGCCTGAGAACCTGCCCTGTGCAGAGCCTACAAAACACACAGTCCCTTTTTGCTGTGCTCTGTTGTCCTGTCTGTCCTTTCAAGAGAAAGCTGCACAGAGGTGCAAGGAGCAGATGGAGCTATGGCTCTGTCCCACTGAACTCTGCCCAGACAAGCCGACAGCCTACAGGAAACAAAGTGGGTGCCTGCCAGTAGAAAGGCCACAGAAAGTGTGGAAAGGGCAAAAACCAAGCCATCCCTCCTTCCCTCCAAGCCAACTCCAAAAAAGGAAGCTTCCAAACCCCCTTTGTTAACAATAAATGTGGCAAGTTGGCTATTTAGCTGATACCAAGCACACTTCTAAACAGCACCAGAAGGGAGGGCTCCCGAGGATGCTGTGTGACTAACGTGCTTGAGGCAGCACCAAGCTGTTCCAGCTGTGCACACCATGCCTCTGCTGGGGTTTGTCTGCATCCCTTCCTCCTCCCTGTGCACAGGGCCTGCAGCCCAGTCCTCCTGAGAGCAGGGAATCCATCACATGCAGGCCAGCAGGCAGGGACTGACACAGCTGGGCTGGTGGCTGAGTGGAGACATCAGGGTTTTACATCACCACAGACTTCCCAGAGAATGCCTGTCAGATCCCCAAGTCTCTGACACAGCTCAGCATGGGTTTTCCCCACCTTGTGTTGCAGCCTGTAGAAATCAGGTCAGTCAAATGCCACGGAGCTTTTAATGTTGCATATCTACAAATAGTTTGAACAAGGCTGCTGCTAACTGAGAACAGCATGTGTGCTGCGAGTGCTCAGCCCGCTCCAAAACTCCCTGTAATACTCAGAAGGAGCAGAACAGCAGCAATACACAAAGAAAACGTGGAGCAGCAAAGGACTTGTGTGCTTTTCATTTAAATCTATGTGCACAAATCTACAGAAATCTCCTCATGGCTTCAGCAAGAGGCAGAGCAGGACCTTTGGTCCCCCTGCTCTTTGCTGACAATACCTAGTTTACTTTTTATTACACCTTCTCGGGGAAAACAGCACTTCTTTCCCCAGGACCTGATAATTTTCTTTGATACCTCCTTTTGTCCCAAATTGGGTCAAAAATTATCAATTGCAAGGTTCTCCACTGAGTGAAAAAATCCAAACTATTCCACTTTGGAGACATCAAAGTCACACTGAAATGCTTTGTCTCAGTATTGTCAAAACATTTATACAGTTAAGCATTGTACAGCAATCAAAGATGCTCGATTGCATTCTGTGAGAGTGTGCTGAGTAGTCAAAACAAGAAATTAACATCAGAGCGAAATGAGGAAGTCAGAATAAAGCACCTCTGCAATCTTAAATATTTTACAGGAATACATTTGATTTCAGTCAAGTTTCTAGGGTTAAAATTTCAACAAAGCAGCGTTTTCTGGCTGCCTGTAGAGAGCTTTTGGTCTGTGTTACTGACTATAGTATTTAATTGAATTCACAATGACTGATTGCACCTTGGTAAGTTTTGTATTTCGCTCTCAGGTGTCTATTATCCAGCCAGGAAATTATGCACGCTCTACAAAAATTCAGCCACCGCTCAGTGCCGAAGAGATCTGGAGTGAGCTGAGTGAAGAGGAAAAGGCTGTTTACAACAAGGAGTACGTTCAAGAGCGGGCAAACTTTTTCAACAGCATCCTCAGTGAGGGAAGCACTAATGGCAATGAGGTGGTCGATGCCATGGTGGATGCTCTGACATCTCCTGCGCCCAAGGCACGGTACATGGTGGCGAAGCTGAAGGAGAAGGCCCTGGTGTTGGTGTGTGCTTTGTTCCCGACTGCTGTGATGGATTCTGTTCTGTCTTATGCTCTGAGCAAGGTAAAGCTTGCATAGCCTGCAGTGGTGCTATTCCCTGACTCAGGTGAGGCAGTTTATCAAATGTGAAAGGCAGAGCTGAACTGAATGCTCCCGTGTGTCAGTACAGTGACACTGATTGACCACTACAAACTCTGGGGAGTCTCCCTAGTCAGAACTGTCACTGACTGCTACAGAAAAACATACAGGACCCCATGTAAAATTAAATCATTTGTTTAAGTAACTTTATCTCTTCCCTGTGGAAAAACCCCACCCACATAAGCCACTTCAGTTATTGCCTGGAAAATTTAATACATCATTTTCTAAAGCAATAGCAGGTTATTGTGTTACAGCCATGATGCAGACAAAATGGAGTGCATCCACAGGGCAGCTGTACACCTGAAGTCATTACAGCAGAGAGCAAAAGCCCTTGCTTGTAGAAACCTGAGTAGCCATATATTCAGGGTGATAGGAAGAGGTTAATGGAAAAGTCATAGAAATGAGCATTGGACCTCAAATACTTTGAATGGAGTTAAATGGCTATAGCAAGTTAGGAAGTCTTGAAGCTCTGAGCAACCTGGTTTAGTGAAAGGTGTTCCTGCCCACAACAGGGGAGTTGGAATTTCATGATCTCTAAGATCCCTTCCAACCCAAACCATTCTGTGATTCTATGAACAATAAAGTTGTAATATGAAAACACTGTCCTGGCTAACTACAGTTCAGTCCTTTTTCAGGTGTTCTGGATAAATCTAACAAAGCAGATACATCACAGACTTCAGAAAACAAGTTACATATTCCATTTATTAATGAGTATTTAATCCTAAATAATCTCTATCCTTTAATGTCTGGATTAATCAGTGTGTTGACCTGAAGTGTAGTGAGAGAGCTAAACACCAAGGAGCCACATCAGTGTGCTTGGAGCTCAGAAAGAACAGACTCAGGTTTGGCTGCTAGTGCAAGGAATAAGGTCTGAAGACAAGAATACCTGCTAACAGGAGAGGGAAACATTAGTAACATTTTCTGTGAGAGTAATTGATCACAGTGGCTCCATTTACACTCTTCTACTAATTGTCATGGCAAAGACTGGTGGTTTACACATACAGCTTTAAATTTGACTTGGTTGTGGTATGGCACAAAATGCAAGAACTCTAGGACCAAAAGAACCCAGAAAAGCTGGGATAAACTGTGGTGGCAATGCTCTATCCAGGGCAGCAGCACTGAGCATTAGCTTCCCCTATGCCAGGTCTCCCTTATCAAATCTAAGCTCTAAGTTGACACAGTTAACTTTTTCATCTGAGGCAGAAATTTCACCCTGTACCTGGGAAATCTTTCCTAACATATTTAATTAACTGCTGAGAAAGTTTATGTTCTCTCCTGGTTGGTAATTTGGGCAGTGTGAATCAGAAAACAGAGTGACAATTCTAGGCTCTCTCCTGGTACACTCAGCAGTGGAACAGCCTCTGCACCTGTCAGAGATTGTGGAACATGTTATTTCTCTTTCCAAATGTTGAACCCATCCCTGGAGCTGGCATTGGCAAGAGGACAAGCCTGGGCTCCCAACTGTTCCCCAGACTGTCCGTAGCAGGATAATCAGATGATTATCATCCCTCTCCTCATTTAACCACAACTGAGCAAGGCCAAGCAAGGGAACAGGAATGAGGCTTATTCCAACTGAACCAATCAATTTCTTGTCTAGGAGTTCCCCCTGCATGACCTCAGGGATTTCAGCAGGCCTGCACTGCTTTGGAGCGCTGCTTTCGTGCCCTCAGCTGTTCTTTGTGCAGATTGCCCTCCCTCCCTCACAGTAAGCAGCACTGCCCTCCACAAGCAGCTCTGAAGCCCAGAGGTTTCTCCATCAGGCGCAGGGTACAAGTGCTGATCTGCCCCATTACACTGTCTCCCTTCTCTTGGCATTTCTAAAAGCTACTGCACTAAGTTGCTGAGAGCCAGCACCATCAGATCTGCCTCACAGACACTAAATAGCTTCCAACTGGAAGTTCTTTATTTGCTGGCTATGGGGTGAAGCATGTGATCAATATTTCAATAGCCTCATGTAACATAAGATGAGAAAGACTCCTGAACATTTATTCCCTCACCTTGAAAACTGAGAACTTGCAGTGCACAGGATTTTAAACAGGACATAGTGACAGGGTGAGAGCCCATGGGACAAATAAGGCAGTTTGTATTTTCATTGCCACCTAACCATTGGCTTGGAAGCTAACTGAAAACCAGCCACAAAATTATCATCTTTATTCCTTCCATAATTTAGCATTATGATCTGCAGATAAAGAACTAATAAAGAGAGTCAGAGTTTGTTATTAACAGAACATCCCACTGAAGTCATCTGGAATCCTCCCACTGAGTTCTATGTGTTCCAAGCCACAGTGTTAGACAAGTAAACATGAAGATAAGTAGCAGAAATAATTTCAGAATGATTGGGCTGAGCAGCAAAGAGACCCTCATAGGAAGTGGTGATGGAAGGGGCACAGCATTCCCTTCTCCACAAGGGCCACAGGGTACAGAAGCTGCAGGATCAGTAACTGAAGGTTTTAGTGAACAAACCTCGCTAAGCAAGCCAGTGCTGAACTCTGAGGACTCCCAGAGCTGTCAGCTCTGCAGTGAACTCCTTCCCCGCTCTGGGGATCCCAGCTGTCACCCTAGGGAGCACATGCTGGGAGCGCAGAGCTGCTGGACTGCCCCTCCATCCCTTCTTACTGTGCCACATCCCTGCCTGAGGAGTGCCTCCCTCTTCCTCAGTAACTCTGAAATCACCTTTACCTCAAGTCAAGTTGAATTGCAGGGGCATACAAGAAATCTGTACTTACAACATCCAAAAATTAAACAGTTTTAGGAAAAATTTAGGACAAAGATAAAAGAAAAAAACCAAACAAAACCCCCCCAAACCCCACAACCAAACTTCTATTGACATTACTCTCATACCTGAAACACCCCTCTCCCAAAACCCAGCTAACCTGCTGTAGATCCTTTCCTGAGACTGTTTCTCTATGTAGCATTGATCTGAGCTGCATTCAACAGAGAACTTCTTGGCAAAACACTTCAGCTTTTGTCACTATTTGTCTTTATAAGCCTTGCTGACAGTTTGGGATTTTTTTTCCCTTGAAAACAACCACACCAAAAGAGACTCAGCTTTCCTCCCAAGTCTCTTCTCCAAGGACACAGTATCAAGGACCTAACAGTTATTTCATGGATTTTCTCCTTGATGAAAAGGCCTATTCCTAAGAGTGCATATTAATTGGTAGAAAGAGTCAGTGTTGGTTTTGACAAAGCACTTATAGAAAGAGTATAAAGAAGAGTGAAAAAACCTAAACGAGTTCAGTAAGCTGTACATTGATCTGAGTGACACCAACAGCTTCATACAGCAGCATCAAAACCAGAAATAGAGCAGATGCCAGGAAATTCAGGAGGAGGAGCTGGGTGGTACCTGCCAGCACAGTCCTGAGGAGGCTGTGCTGCTGTGAGACACAAAGGCTGTCTCAAGGAGCAGACTACTTCCCTTCCCTGAGAGGGCATGGCTGGAGCAATGCCCCCACAGCAGCTCCCAAGAGACCTTCAGAATTCGCCAAATGTGTACATTTGTGTCATTCTCCCAAGCTGGCAGGTCTGAATAAGGAGATTTTGGGTGGAATGCACCACACAGCAGATTTTTTGCAGTAGCACCAGAATCCAGAGAGATGAATAGCAGTGATAATTACTTCCCCAGTACAAAGGCATAAGTAAAAGCCAGGCAATCCTCAAGCACACCTTGCAGCTGAAGCCAGCGCAGCTCCCCCTGATGCCATCAGGACTCCAGGGCCATGCAGCCCCTGTGGTGCACAGCCTCCCTCCAGAGGTCAGCTGTGGGACAGCTGCGGCATCCACAGAGGAAACCAGCACAACGCAGAGACAGCCAGTGGAACAGAGGAGGGCAGAGGATGGTCCCACATGTCCCAGGAGCGACTGAGCAGTGCTCTCAGCCTGGCACCTTCTGCTAGCACCAAACAAAACTTCACAGCCTTTGTATTTTGAATATTTGGAAGCAACCGTTCAGCAGTGAAACATTTTCATGTGCAATTAGATGATTTTGGAGCTGCAAAGTGAGCATGTCAGTAATGGGGACTTTACCTATCACGGGGAAGAATGTATGTTGCAGGAACAATTGAGGTTAATGCTTAAGAGTACATAAAACAAGGGGGAAACAGTAATAAATGTCAGTAATGAATGTTCTTTGGAATAATCTTGATTTGGACGTGATTTAGCAGTGATCTCATTGTCAGACATAGTGGGCCAAACCTCTGTGCCGTGGGCTCCACAGATTGCGTTGGTGCAGGGCACCATGAAGGCAGTGGAGCTCCCTGCTGGCTGTGAGGGATGTCCCCGCTGAAGGGAGGGAGGGAGGGGATGTGCTTTCAGCACCCAGGACAGAGCAGCCCCAAGGCCGCCCTCACTCGCGGCACACCGGAGCTGTGGCAGCGCTGCCCTCCCGTGAGCGCCCGGCACCGGCACACCTGGGGCCCTGCCAGGGCACAGGGACACGGTGCCCACCTTCGGGCTCTGCTGTGACTCCCACCTTTGCCTCTGGGAGCTCCAGGGCACGCTTAAAGCTCGGGGCACCTCACACCTCTCCTCCTCAGGGCAGGCAGTTACCGCTGCCTTACTGCAGTCAGTTCCTACCAGCACCATCCCACTGGCACTCCTGCAGTACCTCACCACTTCTCCAAAACTGAGCTCTCAGCCAGAAAGAGCCCAGCAGCTTGAGGCTTCAGACCTTGGAACAATTTTCTCTGGTGAGCTTTATTTATCTCTATAGGCAGGGAATACTCTGAATTTCTCTAAGAGAATTTTAATCCTATTTATTTTGGAGACGTTGCAGTACCCTAACTCGAGAGCAACACCTCTGCTCTTGAAACCGCATTGCTTTGAACCATCCAATATGATGCTGAGCTGCTTCTTGCATCCCGAATCCTCATTATCACTCTCAAAAAGCTCATGGAAAGCTGGTCACCATGAGAAAATAAATCAAGCATAAGAATCTAAACATATCCACATGCAGTTACATGCACATTCACATTTGGGGTGGAATACCAAGTACCCAGAGTAGTTATAGTCTGGTTACGGTGTTTCCACAACTTCCAGAGAAAAGGCATGCAGATGTTTCAGACAGGATATTCAGTTACTTCCACATTGAACTAAATTTCAAAATACATGTGCTAACTTTTCCAATGGGAATTTAATGTGTGCTGCTCAACAAAGTGAAAAAGGAGAATTTACCCCAGGCCTTTGGCCAAGACATGTGTCTACTTATTTGTGGCAACAACAACAGCAAAAATCTAACAAAGAACAGACTGGGAAACATCTTCTACTGTGCCATGTCTGCATCAACCATTTAGAGCAGCCAAGGAGAAAGAGAAGGGCCTATGTTTTTGCTATGCTATATTTTCCAAAAAGGAAAGCAATACACCAAGGCACAACAGGGCATCACTACCAGTCCAGCCAATTTGCACCACAGAGTGCTAACACCAAATAGCTGCTGTACGAATGGCACTCATTGCAGGGTAAATAATGAAACTTTATGCTAAAACAATGTTTTCTCTTGTCGTGACTCACCACACAGTCCCATGGCTTTCGTCAAACGCCTTTCCATGCTGTTGGACATGCATCCAGCTGTGTCACCACTTTCCTGGCAGAAGAAATTTCACATCAAAAAACAATTTATTTTTTTTAAATTTATTTCCTAATGCTAGAGGTGATTTGCAAACAATTCAGCTGCCAGGCTTGGCCAGGAACAAGACAGGCAGCAGCACTGAGGGCTGGGCTGTGGCATTTGGGAATTCGTCACTAAAGGAAGAGAATGGAAAGGAGATACAGAGCTCGGGCAGTCCCAGGGTTACTGCTGCTGCCTTTTAGGCTTTGCTTGACAAGCTCTGAGGGTTTTTCCCCATTCACTGGCATTTTTCTCCTGTTAATACAGGTTTTTCTGTCCAACTGACTGTGAACGATCCCATTTCCACCCAAGCTCATTTCCATTATCGTGCTACACAGACCCTATGGGAATGGCCGGGCCGTTGGGGGACACGCGCACCTCGCCACTCCATTTTCTGGCAACTCCAGAAAAGCCTGGAGGCGGAACAACCGCACAGCGTTGCTTCCTCCCACGGGGGAGGAAAAGGAGGCTTGGCGAGTAAGCCAGCTTCAAGGAGAGAGAGCCCTCGACACCAAGTCCTTCCCGAGCGCCCGCCTCACCCCCGGCGGGGTGCTGGTCCGTACCGAGCTGAGGGGAGCCGGGGGCACCGAGGGGATCCGGTGGCACTGACGGGATCCGGTGGCACTGAGGGCACCGAGAGGACGCGGCGCCACCGCGGGGAGCCGGTGGCACCGCGGGGAGCCGGTACCGCCTCACGGCTCTCAACCGCCCGACGCCGTTGCCAAGGAGACGGCCACAACGGCGATGGCGGCCGCTGAAGCGGGCGACGGTCCGGCTGCGGCCGCTGAGGAAGGCGAGGGTCCGGCTGCGGCCGCTGAGAGCCCGGCGGCGGCCGCTGAGAGCCCGGCGGCGGCCGCTGAGGCGGGCGAGGGTCCTGCTGAGGCCGCCGAGGGTCCGGCGGCGGCCGCTGAGGCGGGCGAGGGTCCGGATGCTGCCGCTGAGGGTCCGGCAGCGACCGCTGAGGCGGGCGAGGGTCCGGAAGCTGCCGCTGAGGGACCGGCAGCGGCCACCGAGGGTCTGGCTGCAGCCGCTAAGGCGGGCGAGGGTCCGGAGGCTGCCGCTGAGGGCCCGGCTGCAGCCGCTAAGGCGGGCGAGGGTCCGGATGCTGAGGGTCCGGATGCTGCCGCTGAGGCGGGCGAGGGTCCGGCGGCGGCCCCCGAGCCCTCAGCGCCCTCCCCCTCAGGTGAGTGCCCCAGGCTGCCGAGGGTCGCTGTCGCCGCCGCTGGGCATGGAGGCGAGAGGGCGGCGGGGCTGAGGCGGCGGCTCCCGGCGCTGCGGAGGGCCGGGGCACAGCGGGCGCGCTGTGAGGGCTGAGCGCAGCCTCGCCGGACACGGGCGCGCTGTGCATGGGCCCCCTCACGGCCCGCGCCTCTCGCCGCTGGCATTTACCTCCATTGGGGTGTCCGCACGGCCAGAGCGGCGTGTCCTTGGCAGGGAACACCGTTTGGGTCATCACCGGCTCTCCAGCATCCTCCCCTTCCAGCAGCTTCTCTCCCGTTAAAGCCAGTCTCCTCTATAGGCCGCCCGCTCCCCTGAGTCGCAGTCCAGGGAAAATAAACCAAGCGCTGCCGCTCACCTTGTTCCTGAGCGCAGCAGCACCTCACCCCCGACTCCACAGCCTTCCAGAAGCTTCCCTGGGGCCCAGCTGGGCTCCTGGCTGAGGAGCCACTCCCCAGCCCCTGTCCCGCAGGTGTTGCTCGTTAAGCTGATTGCCCGGAGCAGGCAGTCAGGGCTCCATCCAGGTCCGGGCAATCAGGGCTCCATCCATGTGTGGGCAGTCAGGGCTCTAGGTGCTGGCAGTCAGGGCTCCATCACATCCCAGTTTCAATGGATTCTGGGGTGACTGGAAGTTGCAAAGCAAGCTGAAGACAAAAGGATGCACATCTTTTGATCCAACCCAGCCATAACCTGGGAACTGCCTTTACAGCACTCAGGACTGGATCTGGGCTGAGATCTCCACAAGACATTGAAACCTGCTCAGTTCAAACCTAAGTGCCCATCACTGTGCTCAGCCGTGCCTCAGCCCAAGGCAAGGCATCATTGGAGAATTAACACCGAAAAACCACAGCACTATAGGCTATTCATGAGACTGGAATTCAGTTTTGGGGAGATTTTGCTGCATCACTCCTATTAAACCTTAGTTGCAGCTAAAAATCCAGTGCAATTATTCACATAAAGCTGTAAATATAGCATGGCACTGTTACCATATTGGTTCCTTTTATGCTGACATATAGGGCTCGTGCTTATCTCTGTGCCCAGCATGCAAAGGGATTAAATTTAGAAAGCGCTCAGCTATTTTCTCCCACTAAAGATAAAACACATGAAAATTTTGTTTACTGGTTTGTGAATAGAGATAATTAAAGGGATGTTTTCAACTGGAAATGTTGAAACTGACAAAACTTCTGCAAGTTTTTAAGGCAGAGTCACAAGTGCTTCCAGCAGCAGTCAGGCAGCAGGCTTTGACTGGGAAACAGGGAATGAGATCAGTGGCCATCAGAAGTTCTCTCTATCAATCTATCTCCATCACAGCTTGGAAAGCTTTGTGGGAAAACAGGAATCCAACTAAAATTATTTTCTTAATGCCAGGTGTACTGAGAAAAGGATTAATCTGGATTTGAAATGAGTTCATGCTCTCCATCCATCAGAACAATGACACAAGCTGGCAGAATGAAGGTAGCGAGTCTGTTGATGTTTGTCAACAGATAAAATTGCTGCTAAGCAAACACTACAGGCTTGGCATTTGTGGTTACAGCTTCATGAAGCCCTCCCAGAGCCCGGCTGTCTCAAAGCCACAAAAACAATCCCTCATTTTCCATTAAACCACCTATTTTAGGTGAAGTGATAAAAAAATATATGAAATACACAGCGTTGGTAGCATTTACTTCTAGTAAATTTACTAGTATTTACTACTAGTCAATTTACTCATTTACAATGAAAATTGACAAGATGTTGCAGTTTTCATTTTAGAAGCTTTTTTCCCTTGCTTATAACTTCACATGACCCTGGGTAGGATTTCTTATCCCACCTGTGTTTCTTTGATGCTGCTACTTTAGAAGCTTCTAATAAAACTTGATCCAGTCACTTTCAAAAAATGCTGCAAAGAAATATTAACTGTAACAGTTAAAATGTTTTGGTTGTTTTCATGTAAATTGTTGGTTCTTAATGCTTTGAAGCAAAGACTTTAAACTGGGTAAGGACTCAGTGGTGGCTGAATTGTGATAACAGACTTGACTACTGCGATAAAAATAATTTCACTTCTGCTCATGGAAATAATTTTATTGCTGCATGTGAAATATTAAAAGAATACTGTGATAAGCAGCTCAAAAGCACCAGAAAAAATCTGATCAGAACTAAAATGGTACTCAATTGTACATTCCACTGTAAGCAAAAATGAAAGTGTGCAGTAAGTGTAAGGTGTGCCATCAGTCTCATGTCCAGCATGGGGCAGAGGTTATAGGGAGCAAGTATCTCAGGGAACCTCCAAGAAAATCCATGAAATAAATCCAAATCCATACGTATTGAATGTTATATCCATTTGTTCACATTTGTTCATCAAAGATTAGTTACTAACAGGTTTTTACCAAGTGCACTTCTGCTCATGTTCTGTGGCATTACTAACCTATGTCCAAGGAGAATGTCACTTCAGTGTTCGCTGCTTCAGAGGGAGAAAGAAAGGAAGAAAAAGCAAGTTTTCATCCAAAATAAGTTCTGGAAAAAAATCCAGATGCACATCATGAATAGCAGTGGGAAGAAAGTTTTATGGAAGTAAACCCAAGTTCCTTACTGCTGCAGGACGGGGGGAAGTGGAACAAAAGCATAAAAGATCATTTAAGCTTGTCAGTTCCATCTAAGTATCTTTAAAAACATTTAAGCTTGTCAGTTCCATCTGAGTATCTTTCTTTTGCTGAATTTCAGTGGTATAAGTCCTGTAAGAGCCTTCCCTGCAGAACATTCCTGCTGCTCCTCCTCACAGCCCCTGCAGAGTTTGCATCACAACTTTTCCCTGTGCTCAGTAGCCAGAAAAAAACCTTCCTGTATTGAGGATTTGCTCAGAAATTTCTTCAGGCTCTAAAAGGCAGGCTCTGTGGGGACTCCAGTGATCACTTCTAGCAGGGCATTACTCTGAAGTACCCTGATTTCTCACCTCTGGGCTTCAGGACTACCGGGTTGCTATAGGTGTAATTCCCATCAGCAGGATAAAAATCTCTGCATTTTTTCCTTCTCACTGGACAAAATGTCACAGGAAGAACAACATGGTAGGGATGAGAGTGAACAAGCCACAGGTGACAGATTTAAGTTATTGCTACCTGAAGATTTAATTGTTTGATGTAAGAACATACCTGTTTATGATCAGAATGAGGGTTATGTAAGGCCTAAACAGAAAAGGATTTAAGTAATTCCATGTTTAAATGGAGAACATCTGAGAGCAGCTGATCTATTCAGAGCAGGTTTCATTGCAGAGAGAGTCTTTGCATTTTAGTGCTCACTTAAACACTTCTGCAAGGGAGCAGCTTCTAATAACAGCACCTTCACCCAGCACAGTGGGGTGCACAGGGAGGGAGCTGAGGGCCTTGTCTGGCAGGGAAAACAAGAGACACACTGCTCAGAAATCTGCCAGCAGTTGACCCAATCTCTGTTCCAAAACTAGGCTGGACACAGAACTTCCAAAGAAATGAGAGGCAATAGCTACAGAAACTACAACTGGCAAGTTGTACCTGTGGTACAAGAATTACCTCTCTGTCCATTCCCAACATGATTCACCTTCAGTCAACTTTTTCTACTTTTCCTGCAGTTTTCCCTCAGGCTTCCTTCCCAGAATGGGAGGTCCTGCCTGTTGGAATCGTGCATCCTTCTGCATCTCTCTGCAATCTCCCCTTGTCACAGACATCCACAAAGCACCCAGAGTAGCCAGGCAGATGCTGAGTGGTCCCATTTACAGACTACATTGCAGTGAGTAAGAAACCCAAACAAACCAAACCCCAAGTGTTCTCTAACAGATGTTCCTTCACATTTTTGTGTTGCATGTCCTGTAAGAGTTCTCGAGGACGGGCTGACCAAAGGTTTGCTGAAGCTGCTAGGAAGCCTCCTGTCCACTTAGGAAAGCTTCAGAAATGGTCCCTACAATGTCTGACCCTTCCTAACCCTCCAGCCATGAGAGCTGAGACTAGCTAAAAGAGGCTAAAAAACCTAAAAGAAAAAAATTGGAAAACATCCAGAATTGAGGCAAGTGCAAAGTCCTGCACTGAATTTTTTTCAAGAAGCTTGTGATGCATGACATGGAAGAACCTTTTCCCAGACCAGTGCCCTGCAGTCTGTATTTTTTTTCCTCTAAGGGTTTTGCAGCAGAGAAATTTGACTTACTCTTTTATCTACATAACCTAGCAGGAAGTTCATGCATCAGCTACCAGAAAAAAAAAAAAAAAGCAAAAAATGGGGAACATGCTCAGTCACTGGTGAGGTGATGTTAATAAAATTTTAGTATTAATTTTATGTTTCAGGAAGTGAAGAGGACACAGTGTCTTGTGACTTTTTCCCCCATTGAAAACAACAGATGAACAGCCTCCCCTTAGGCTTCCAAGTAATTGTAGATTATAACAGTTCCTTGAATGGAGAGCAGTTACCCTACAGCTTCTTAACTTAATTTTCTCCTTGAATGACACCTCTTCAGAACAGTTGGATGACTAGAAAGAAAAATTTTGTAAGGTACTACTTGGGTTTATATAGCCTCTATATGTGCTGCCCACAGTAAAAGATAAATTAGTTCAAAACCTAATGTTTTGTCCAGGTAAAGTGGATATTTTCATGCTGTGAACATGGTCTGCTTCCTGATTTTACTGGCAGGTCATTATAATGTCCTCTGTGAGATTACATGTTTTCTTTTTTGTCCATGCAGAAAGTATTTCCTTGAAAGAAGAAAATCGTCCCTGTCCTGGGATACTACCAGTAGATAAAAGGCTTCTAAACTTACAGATCTACAAACTTATTCAGTGTGTTCACGAGAAAGACAAGAAGCAAATAGAAAACCTGATCCAGAAGGGATTCCCAGATCTGATTAATTACACAGAGCCCAAGGAAGGATACAGTGCCTTGCACGTGGCCACCATGAAGAACGACATTGAGATGTGCCGCTTCCTGCTGGAGCACGGCGCGTCCCCCAACGTCCACGACAACATGGGGTGCACGCCAGCCATGAAGGCAGCTGAGCAGGGGTTTGAGGCCGTTCTGGAACTACTAGCAACAGCTAAAGCAGACATGACTGCTGGGGATAATGAAGGGAAAGGTGAGTGAGAAGGAGGTACCATAAAGCAATCCCTTAACTGTGTGGCACACTTATTACATGTGATGTGTGTGTCTGTGGAGAGGAGCTGTGCTTGAGGGTTATCCTTACAGCCCAACAGAAGCTGTTGGCCACTACAGCTTGGATGAAAATGAAAATAATTCCTCCTGAAGAGTCGAGGCCTTTAAATCATGTCTCCCCAGCAGAGAGCTGAGAGGTAACTTATAATTGAGACTCACATTCCTCCCATGGCCTGTGACATACTGAGCTCTGGCTTTCTCCTCAGGTAAAGTCTCTGAATTAGAAATCTTTTCTTGCAGGGCTTCACCCTCAGTGAAGGGGTCTCTGTTGCAGACTGGTCAGCTGTGAAGCTCACAGCCTCACAACCCTTCTGGTAATTTCCTTTTGCACCCTAACCCCCACTGGTTTCCTTTGCAGGTGTTTTGTTTTACTGCCTTGTACCTACAGTTCGCCACACCCACTGCCTGGAGATTGCCTTGGATTATGGTGCAGATGTCAACAGCTGTACCACGACTGGGAGGTCTCTGCTTCTAGAAGCCTGTGAGAATGCTCATGAGGTTAAAGATATGTGCCTCATTTTCTTGGAGAAAGGAGCAGATCCCCATGCAAGAGACCCGGTATGAGCCTTTCTGTAACTAAGAACAGATACAGGAGTATAGAGCAGAGTACATGACCTTAAATCCTCACATTAAAATAATAAAGCAGTGAAAATTGCTTAACTAGGTGGCCATACCTCTTCCCCTCTTCTGTACCACCCTTTTTTGGAGGAGACAGATTGAAATCTTTTTCTTTCGATTTTTGTAGGTTTAGAGTACAAATATTTCCCCAAACTTTCATGTAACTGGATCAGCTGTTAGGAGCTGCAGTTCACTGTACTTCAGTGGAGCACTGCTGATTGGTATTTGCCTTGATGTGTCCTTAGATTTTCAGAGTTGAAATAGTATTCATTAAAAGGTAAGTTATTTTAGTGAATATTCGCTAAAAAGTAGGGAAAATCTGATGAGCAATCAAGGCAGGAACAAGGCATGAGAAACTTTCTTCTCTTTTGTATATCCTAATCATTTATTTGTTTGCTCCCTAATTTAACAAAGACCTGAAAGACTGAAGCTCTGTGCTGTTGATAAATCAAGAAGCTCAGGCTTTCCCTTGGAGTTATCCAAAGCAAACATCCATTATTATCTAGGAAAAGACAATATTAATGTAATCGAGTGAACTTTTCCTCACAGAACCATAGTGAAATTCACTGGTTGATTTGCCTTCCCCAGCCATAGCTCCTCGTGCTCCTGCTTTTGTAATCTGAGGTGGTATTTTGAGTTAGATGTTGTAAATATGCATGAGAAGATACCCACAGAATCCAGGATTCCTTAACTAAGCAATTGATTGGGCATTATTGAAGGGACTCAAGCCTTCAATGTACTTGAGTTGCTGGCATCTGCCTGCTCTCTGCTGGCAGCCCTATCATGAGTAGGCTCTGAAGGCTCACCTGCAGGTGCCTTGGGGCTGTGAGGCAGTGTTTTGGGGGCTCCCAGTGTGAGTGCTGTGTGCTGCTGCAGGCCACGGGGCGCACGGCGGTGATGGAGGCGGCTCGGGAGGGCGTGGCAGAGGTGGTGCTGGCTCTGCTGCAGAGGGGAGCCAACGTGAACCTCTTCGACTTTGACAGACACAGCGCTGCGCACTTTGCGGCCAAAGGAGGCTTCCTTGAGGTATTCACATTTCTGCTCTGAAAGCATTGCTGCAAAGCCAAACCTGGCTGGGTTTTTTGTTGTTACAGGGCTTTGCTTTGGGTTTTTGGAGTGTGCTTTTGTTGGGGCTTTTTTGAGTCCGTTATCTCAGCTGATCAAAGCATAATGATCAGTAATCAAAGGCAGATTCTTTGTAAGCATCAGAGGGATTCCAGCAGTGATAGGCCAGACAGGGGTTCACAGTGAGCTGGCAAGAAGATTGTCCTTGGTGTCTACAATTACACAAGGTTTCTGTTTCATCAGTTAAATAAGCATAATGCTATAGAAAACATTAATGTTATATGTGCATTGACCAGCTGGACATGGGAGAGAACTTCATTATTAGAATGGGAATGTCAGATATTGCATTTATTTATAAATCAATCTTACATTTTCACATGTTAAGAACAGACAAGATTTTTGGTGGGACTCTGTTTGTTTTTCTAGATTCTGGCGATTATTTCAGGTTATGGTGCAGACTTGAAACTGGTTGCTATGAATGGTAACACACCACTTCATTATGCTGCAGAGGGAGGATTTACAGACTGCTGCAAGTATATAGGACAAAGAGGTACATGAAAACTAAATTACTTCACAACTATTATCTGTATTCTATTTCTGTGCTAAAGGAAAGATTTCATTTGGGTATCTCTGAAGGATTTGGGTATCCTGTGGCGGAAATCTTATTCAGAAGGGCCTAACAGAGGCTCTTACCTCATGTGGATGAGAAAACATTTCTCAAAGAAAGCAGCAGAAACATCAGGAGGTTGTATAACTTAGTGTTGGACAGTATTAGGTGGTTCTGGGTTTAGTTGGGTTTAGATGTATTGTATTGAAACTTCCAATAGAAAATACATTTTTGATTTGATGATTTATTTAAAAAAAAATCTCTGTGCAGTCATGAGGAAAACTTCATACCCATGGGTATTGAAACATGCCCTGAAGCAGCTGTGATCCTTTCCTGACTTGATCAGATGATCATCGCACTTCAAGCTTTGATCCAAGAGCACCATGCAAAATCCCACATCCTGTTCTTGTGATCCATTGCCAAATTGTAATGTTGGGATATAGAAATAAACGACACCTTAATCTTAGTTTGCTTCTTAACCTTGCTCACCACTTCAAGTAAAAATGTAAAGTTTCCACTGAACTTCTCTTTATACATATTCATGGGTGGATAAATAAATACAGGCTGCTCAATGCTTCTCCCTTTGGAAAAAAATATGGACATGTGGCTGACCTTCCAGCCTGGGATCAGTGATGTGGTTCCACCTACCACTGCTACTTATATAAAATTGTAGGCCATCGCCACGAGTTGCCTGTGTATTACAAGTTTCTTATATTATAAAAGTAGGAATTCCACTGCACTATTAGCCATACTGTGTCCATATTTCTAGGCTGTGATCCCACATGGACCAACTTGCTAAAGCTGACCGCAAGGGATGTTGCCAAGGGCGGTGGGTTCAAAGCAGCAGTAACAGTGCTGCGCAAAGCTGAAAAAGCTGCAAGGAAGCCAGATAAGACCCTTGAGTGGTACCTGAAGGTGTACGACTGGTCCCTGCAGCACGAGGAAGCCATCCGCAAGGAGTTTGAGATTGATGAGGAAGACGAGGGGGTAGTATCCAAAAGTGATTTCATAGCAGTCATTCGGAAGCACTGGGGCACCGTGGATCAGGACCAAATAGAAATTCTTGCTAAAAAGCATGAAGTATCTTCTGACAAGATCAGCCTGGATGATTTTTTTAAAGGCTCAAGATACCTGCAGAAAGCCTTTCTGCTCTCATCCTTTGGGCCCAAACCCAAGAAGAAGAAGAAGCCACCGAGAAGGAGAGGCAAGAAAGGCCTCCCTGTGCCAGTGTGTGTAGTGCCCCAGAGTGAACGCCCCCTCAGGGAAGATGGCCTCCCTACCTGCATGGTGGAGGCTGTCCCCACCATCCCCGAGGAGCAGCGATTCAAACGCGCCCTCCACGCCGCCCACCCCGTGTTCGATGACCGTGCCTGGTACATGGAGGAGCCCAGTAAAACCCTCATGGACATCAACTACCTGGTCAGAGAAGGAGACTTTGTGTCTCTGCAGAGAGCCTTCGACCAGGGCGTGCCAGTAGACATGAAAGATAAATATTACAAAACACCTTTGATGGTTGCATGTGCAAGTGGCAACATAGTTCTTGTGGAGTTTCTTCTGGAAAAGGGGTAAGATAATTTCAATTTAAATGCTATTTTGGCAAGGCTTTGAAAAGCATAAATGTCCACTGAATATTTGGATGCAAAAGGCTACGGTTTGTTTTTTGCTTACATAACATTTAAGTTACTGCCCTAAGGTCTCAAGTCACAGGGGTAAGTTTATTATTTTTCATATTTTAGTAGCATGGAAATGAAAACAACCAAGAGACAAGTTCCCCAGGACTGCAATTGTTAGTGTCTGGGCTGTTGATATTTGGTCAGCAGCAGGGGTTCGTACCCAAGTAGTAGTGCATCAAATAGTACATCCTCACAAGCAAACTCTCAAAACTGGGAAATGATTTTGGGGAAATCTGACTTGAAGGACTTGACTGAAATCATTGAGGTAATCCTGGACTTTCCTGTTCCACATGCCTGGTTTAAATCTCCACTTTCCTCTGCAGCTGAGGCAGGCTGAAACAGCAGGATTTACATCAGAAGCCCCTGCTACTAATTAGCCTGCTCCTCATTTTAGAAGTGCTTCAGCAATTCTGTAGCCCGCAGACACACTTGTGAAAATCTCAATGACACCTTAAAAATGAAAGCAATTTCAAAAAGATTCAGTCATACTTGTGTAATAGCATAATCTCTTATTGTCACACTGCTGTGGTCCTACAGTCCTTCACATAATTGCTTAAATGAACATTTTCCAAAGATATTTACGTTAACTCTGTTCTCTCTCTACTATGCATAGATAGAATTCATATTAATATTAATATATCAGGGAAAGGGGCTGTAGTCATTGCTCTGGTTCCTGCAAAGACTAACAGCAAAGGGATCATTCCACACGCTGGTAATTACACTGACATTCCTAGACCATATGGAAAATTGGGTAATGTGTATATTCAGGTTTTCTGAAGATAAAGGTGTAAGAGCTACCAAATTAATCCACCTGATTAATTTCTACTCCTTTTCCCAAGCCTCAGCAGACAGCACTGGAGTCACATCCTATTTAACAATAAGACCTAGAAACACAGTAACTTAGCTTGAATAAATAGTACCAGTTTTGAGATTTTTTTCAATAGACAGAAATGAAAATGGAAAGTTATCAGTAGCATTTAGGTTTGCATCTCTCAGCATCATGGGCTTGCAGTTTAGCACAGGCATTCAAATACCTTTTATAATATAACCTTTTCAGTACAGAACCACAAATCCATATTGAATACAAAACAAAATATTTATCCAGATAAATGGTTAACATTTATTATGTTTAAAATTAAATTGGTGGTATCTACTTTCTATCTTCCTTCAGAAAGAATTAGAAGTAAATGAAATTCGGTCTGATGGGAAATTCTGTGCTTGATGGGCAGAAAATGCCAAGGAATTTTTAAATCAGTGCTGCATTGTCCCTGTTCCCACTGACTGGTTTCTTTCTGATAGGATGAAGTTATGAAAAAGGGTTCAGGGGCAGACAGAGTCTGAGTGCAGGCAAAGAGGTTGCGTTGAGAGAGAAAGTGAAATAACTGAAGGAGCTCATTTTAATGAGAATTAAAACAAATGGAAACTGCCAACAAATAAACTATAACACTTAGTGACTGAAAGATAAGAGAGATAAACGTGGTAAGTCAGGGAATTTACTGTGCTAAGATCTCATCAAATATAGAATTCTGAAAAAGATTAAAAATTTAAACAAGGGAAGAAGAACAGATGAATCTGTGCTTTTATTTAGACAATCATCTGACCTGAAGAGCAAACAGTTATCCCTGGAAGCAGCTTCCTTCACAATTTTTCTTCTTTCTTCCTTCCTTCTTCTTTTTTGGGAAGACAGCAGCTTTTTGTCCACCAAGTAAGTGGGACAGTGTCCCTAACTCCCTTCAGGACCTCTAGGGCTGGTAATGCTTTTCCTCCCAGTTTGATCCAGGGACCTCCCGTGAACTAGCCCTTGATTTCTGCAGAGCATCGCAGGTTTAATTTGGGAGCAGAAGCAGGTCCTAACCCAGCAGCACAGTGGCTGAATGGCTTTTCAGTGCTCAGACTCCCAAGGCAGACCTTGTGTAACTCGTTTGTCAAAGGGAGGAGGCAGTGCAGAGGAATGGAGCAGGCAGAGGGCAGCAGCACCAAAAGGACAGGTGAACACTTCCCTCTCGTGCAGGCGAGCTCTGCAGTGTTGTCACATGTCCTGTAGCACTTGTTCTTGGCCCAGAAGGGAACTTTTTGAGTTCCTGAATCTGCTTTCTGCCATTCTCGGTGAAGCTGGAGCACAATCAGCCTTTTACAGGACTAAGGTGTTTGAATGCCTGTGTTTTTTGCTGTACCCATGAAAAGCTCCATGTGAAGGACACTGATGGCTTACGGGGAGACACGAGCAGCACCCAGGCACACTTACAATTACTATTCCATGCCAAGTTCAGGGACTGCTGAAAATGAAAATATAAAATATTATATGAAAATAGCTATTTACACTGAATATGCCGCTGCAGTGGGCAGCTCCAGCTGATTGCCCGGGGAGCTGGGGCTGTTCCTGCAGGCACCTGACAGCTTCAGCTGCCACAGCCGCTCTTACCCTGTGCAGGGCTGATGTGAATGCAACAGACAACTTCCTGTGGACCCCTCTGCACCATGCCTGCTACAACGGACACCTGGACATCGCTGAGGTGCTGGTGAAGGCTGGAGCAGCCGTCAATGCCCCTTCCGTAGGCGAGGCCACCCCGCTGATGAGAGCCGTGGAGGCCTGCAGGCTGGACATGGTCTATTTCTTAATCACTGCAGGTGCTGACGTCCAGGCTTTGAACAGCAATGGTAAATAGCAATGTCTCCAAAACAGGCTGATTCTCTATTAAAAACACCTGGAATACTGGGAGAACTGCTCTGTGTTTAGGGTTGCTGTCAGGATTGGGATGAAGGAATAGGTTCAGTTAGTTTTCTCCAGTCTGGAATAATTATTGAAAAAAGGCTTTCTTGGGCTTTTCATATCTAGAAAATGAAGTAACATGAATAATTACTCAATTCAGGAGACTGTTACTCCTCACAAGATACATACAGAGTTATAAGTGGCTTTAATGAAAACATTCTATCTAGTTATTATTTGAGGGAAAATTGGATTTCAGCTGTGGCTCAGAGTATAGTCTGCCACTCATTTAAGTGATTTATTTTGAGGCACAGGCAGCGCTGGTTAAAAGACCTCCTTGCTGCTCTACATGTAGATATTACTCCTGAGAAAAAAAAATATTTAACAGAAAACCAAATCTGAGCTGACACTGAAGAGTTACCTCCTCACAGCAGATCCCTCCTTCAGAGTTATTTCCACTGTCTCCAGAGTAATTGAAAAGTTCACATGCATCATCTTTCAAGCTCTTGCTCTAACATAGGAAGCAGCATTGCTACGCAATGAGACTTTCTTTGCCAAAATGCCCAGAGGTAAAACCCTGCTTGTAGAAGGGATGTGTATTCCTTATTCCTTATATCATGTGGAGTTGTGATTCACACAGCAGTCCAGCCTCACAGATACTTTACAGCCAGAGTCTCATAAGAACCAGGACAGATTTTTTTCCTTCATTAAGCACTGAAGCTGTTCATTTCCATCAGGGGGCTTTCCCTTGCCAGCCACAGAGCAAGCAGAGGCAGAAGGAGACAGCCAGCACAGCACAAGGTCAGGAATGCAGACCATCTCCTAGTGCTAAATGCTCTCAGCTCCCAGAGATCAAAATGACAACCTGCGGACCAGTGTGTTAAGCTGCAAATGGCAGAACATTAAGAGCAAAGCAAGCAATATAAGAATTCCTGCAATATTCCTGTAAAATGAGTTTTAGGGCTGGTGTCTGCCAGGCCTTATTTCTGCAAGCAGTGCTGATGACCACTGGTCCTCACACCAATGTCAGGCACGCTGCTGGCATATGGGATGGGTAATAAAATACTGGCCATATTAAATTCAGTTGATTGTCCAGCTGCAAAAAACCAGTGCCAAAGTTAATTTTCATGGTTTACACAGATATTTATTTTTTTAAATACAGGAAGGAGTGCTCTTGATCTTGCTGAAATATTTGAAGATGCTGCAATTATTGAACTGCTTGAAAATCAACTGAAAATTTTGGCAGAAGAACGAGAAAAAGAAGAAGCAAAGCAAGCAAAGCAAAGCAAAGGTGGGAAGCCAAAACCACCAGAGCCACCGAAATCTGTGAAAACAGAGGTATGAGAGATGGTAACAAAGGACTGATTTGCTAATAGTTAGCAGGGAGTTGCTTTCATTCATTCTTTGCTACCCATTCCTCTCTAATGCTGTAACTTGGGCAGCTTTGTTAAAGTGAGGATTTTCAGATGCTCATACTGTTCTTGTGAGCATTAGAACTTGTTCATTGGTTGAAATTTGTCTTGCTAATTAGACAAACTTCATGTCTTCCACAGACAAACATCAGAATGATGTCCTGTATCACTAACGGACATAGACAAAAATTTCCTTTTCTTTTTCCCTCCTCCTGAAGGATGTGCTCATCCAGCTCTGTTGTGGTAAACACTGAACAACTGGTAACCATAATTTCTTAACAGGAGAACCTCTTTTTTCATAAGATAAGAGGAATACCCTTCAAACTGGTTAAAAGGTTTTTTATTCTCCTAGTTGAACTCACTGAGACAATACCAGGCTTGCTAACTTCCTATTTTCCATTTTATGCCATATCTTTCCTCTTCCACTATTTACCTAAGTGTTGTTTCTCAAATCCCACACTGATGTTTGCCTGTTTTATTTCTTCATGTTTTTCCTGCACCCTCTGGGAGTCTTGAGCAGCTCAGCATTGCCCTATTCCCAAGCCTCCGTGCCCACATCTGGGTTCTCCTCCTGTGGATGAGACCTTCCTGATTCACCAGTGGCACTTTTAGTCACATCCAGCTTGCTATTTAGGGAGAAGTTGAAATTGTATCTGTGTGGCTGGAGGTGTCCTTCAGCTGCCCTGGACAGTGCAGTAAATATGTCTCAGTAGCTAAATGCTGGCATCCCCTTGCACAAAGGTTTTGAATGTCAGGGACAGCACAGGACTTTCAGAGGCAGGAGGAAGGCAACCTTAGGTGCCTGTTCATTCCTCACTTGGAAAAGGATGGGATCACCAGTGGTACAAGGTGACTGTCTTGGGAGTCACAAAGAGCAGTTAATGTTTTAGTGCCCAAGGAAGAGAGGCGCCTTTTACCTTTCAAAAGGGTGGCCCTTGCAATTTTTGATTTTAAAAAATCAGCTTTGACAGAAACAAGTTCTTAAGAGATTAAGAAAAATACCCTCCCAGTAAGCATTGTAGCAGAGCATCAGAAGATGCAGGATGCATGCCTTGCTTGTGAACATGATGTATTGGTAAAATTGGTACCTTCTTCCCCTTCAGTCTCCAGATGGATCTCCGCCACCTGAGGAAGAAGCTGTTCCTGAAAAGCCAAAGAGTTCCCGTAAGGACAGTTCTGCTTATTGGGAATCCTTGGCACCGAGAGAAGACAAAAATGATATCTCCTTCAGACCCAGGAAAGTACGTACAGCAGCAAAACAGGGGTGCAGTTCCATGGTGACTTTTGATCTCTTGCTGAGATCAAAACCCAGAACAATCCAAGCATTCATCTAGCTTAGAGATGATGTGACACAACGTAGAGAGGTTGCCACCAAGCAAGAGAAAATTAATGAGTTTGTGGATGTATAATTTATAATGACACAAATATATATATATATATATATATATATATGACATATATTTGTGGAAATCAAATATTTGTTTTATATATCAAAATCTCTTATCAAAATCAAAATCTGTTATCAGATTTTTAAATTGGATTAAAGTGAACCACACTTTAAAATAAAAATGAAACTACATTTATGACACGTATTTTTATACTCCTGCTTTTAAAAGATAGGAGTCTATTTGCATAGCATGGGCGCCAACTTCTAACTTGCCCTGTTGATTAGTTATCACATGATGACTGTTGGCAGTGACAGTTACTGAACTAGATGGATCACAGCACACTAAATATTTGCTACCTAGAGTTGGAATAGTGGAAATACAACTTTTCTGTCCAGGTCTTGTCATACACGCTTAGAAATAACTGAGAAACAGAACAACATAATCACAGTGAGGTAATTTTTTGTATTTTTTTTCCTCCTTGAAAAGGAAAAGAACACCACTGCTGGCTGAGCAGTTGTGTTTGGAGTTTGTTTATCATTTCCCTAACCCTGATATATGCTAGTTTCTACAATGGTCTCAGAGGACTGAGGCTACATAGCTGTTGACTCTACAGCTAATTACTATTTTCCACTCTGAGGATCGTGAGCCCGAGTCAGTAATTTTAAATAATTACCTTAAGATCTTCTTTCCCACATTATTTGTAATCGGAGTCCATGACATGATACAGATTGGAAGTGACAACAAGAGAATGCTCTGTTTGTACACACACGCATTGTTGACCTCTCTTCTGCTGAGTGGCCACACTGCTGCTTTTCTATGTCTCACAGTGGAAAGGAGTGCTAGAACATGCCTCTCTTTGGCTAACAGTATCTTCCTAGTGCCTCTGTTGCAAAAGGCCCATCCACATTAACTACACAAACCTTTATTTTGTAGATATGGAGCCCTGATGCCACAGCAATGCAGCTTGCAGAACAGCGAGTATTGCTCAGTGAACGCGCTGCTCTTTGTGGTCACATGGCAGATTTTGCAACCCTCTTCAATAGAAAATTTGAGAAATAAGCACAGCATCTGGAAAAAGCTACTTCAGCACCTGTTTTGAGGAGACAAAGATGTAAAAGGCTACTCCTTTGCAAGGAAGGAATCGTGCAGTGCTCAGTAAACAAATCTCAGCTACCATAAAAGAAAATCATATCAAGTTTTTCCTCCATAGATTATGTTGCTTACACACAATCTTTTGTTGAGGGCTTAGTCTGGAAAAAGATTTATCCTCATGTGATTCCAAGTCTTGGAGCTGGCTCAGTATACTTCATGGAATAGCCACTGTTGTGAGACACACATCTTTTGCAAAGGTGTGGCTTTCTAAGGCTTTCTTCACCCCAACTCAAAACTTCTTCCTGGAAGACACATTCCCCTTCTACTCTAGATATGTAGATATGAAGATGGCATTCAGTAATTAGCTAAGATAGCAATGTTCTGAGTTGTCTGTAGAGGCCACAGAGAGTTTACAGCCAGAACTATCACAGTGCCTCATGTACTTCCTGATCATGTTCTCCCATTCATTTTCTAAAGTGCGTGTGAGACCTGAAGCTGCTTCCACCCCAACAGGTGCATCTTGTTTTCCTTCTGACTTCTTGAAAGGATAATAATCTCTGTATAATAATCTGTAATCCATTTTTCTCCATTCTCCTGGAGAAAAACACTCCAGCAGGTCTGGAGCCCCCCAGTCCCTGCACCTCAGCCAAGGGGCCTGTCTGTGATGCCAGTTTAACATTGTGACCCACCTCTGCAGCCAGTTAGCTGAGGTTCTTGGTAACACATCCGTCGGGGGCAATCACAGTGAAACAACACTGAGTGACCAGTGTGTGATTTTTATCTGCCAGCATAAAACTGCTGCTGGCTGCAGATGATTGTAAATAATAAAACTAGTAGAGCTTCAGTTAAGTCATAGAAGGTAGTGTGGGCAAGGAGCCTGTGAACAATTGTAAATGAAACGGCATCTCTGAAAGAAGGAGAAGCAAAGGGGCAATTTGCTGAACAGCAGTCATCAAAATAAAATCAAACAGCAGTCAGAAATTATACTGTAAGGTAAAACTGTGTTTCTGGCAGAGCTCTGTCATGGATGTTACCTAGGACAGTTCACCACCTTCACATGTCCAACGAGGCTTTTCCTGGTTCTTAGTGTAAGGTTGAGCAGCACACCATTCCTAGTGGGATCCTCACTACCTGTGTCAGGAAGGGATCATCAAAGCTTTCCAGGAACCTCCTGGACTGTCTGTACTTTGCTGCGTCACCTCTCCAGCTGTCAGGGTGGTTAAAGTCCCTCACAAGAGGGGAGAACCAGGACCTGTGTATTGAGGCTGCTTTGAGCACCCTGCATTGTGGCATCACGGTGGCTATGGAATAAGGAAGCTGTGTCCTGTGCAGGACACCCACTGCAGTCTCTAAGGGATGGGGGAATAGGACAACCTGCTTGGCCTGGAGGAGGCAGAGCCACCCACAGCTCCCCTCGCCATCAGGCTGGCCCAGGACAGTGTGACAGAGCAGCCCTGCAGGCACACAGCCCCTCAGCCAGGGACAGTACCTGAGCAGCTGACACCTCAGCTGCCCCTGGCCCAGCAGGCCAAGGACAAGGGAACAGCGCAGCGTCCCGAGGCTCTGGAGTGCAGCTGGGATGCTGGCAGAAGGCTTGGCACGTCCAGAAATGCCATGGCAGGATCCCCAGACGTGGTGAGGCAGAGGCAGACAGGTCAGCATGTTCCCCCGCTCCCTGCCCACCCGTGGGGCTGGGGACACGGGGACAGCAGCTCAGGCAGGGCTGTCCTCACAGGGCAGGTTGCAGCTGCCACCATCGGCTACCATGATGGCCAGCAGTACGCGGCTGAGTCGGAGCGGCTCAGGAAGGCCAGGCTGCGTGTGGAGAAGGCCATTAAGGTGAGGGGTTCGGTTCCACAGTGCCCCGAGATGGCACATGCTGGCATTTGTGCCCCTGTGGCTCAGCAGAGCCGGCTAGGAGCACAGGGAGTGCAGGCTGAGCCAGTGCTGTCCCGCAGGAGAAGAAGATCTTCACTGTACATGGCCCCTACCCTGTCATCCGCCAGCTGCTGCGCGCCCGGGGCTGGGTGGAGAGGAAGCTGCCCCTCAATCACAAGCAGCTGAAGCAGCAGCCTGCCGACCAAAGACAACAGCAGCTGGACACGGGGGCAAGCGGTGGCAGTGATGAGCAGGGGGAGGCAGTGCTGAACCCGCCCAGAGGGGCACAGCTTTCCCTGGGCACCGCAGAGCCCCTGCAGCACCCGTGGTGCACAGCACATGATAAGGAGAACGAGGGGGAAAGGGAAGATGAAGACGAGAACGAAGATAAGGAGCAGTGCAGTGAGGACTCTGAAGACATCCATGACCTCATGGTTAGCTAAGAGGGCTAGGGCTGAGCTCTGCCACAACTCCCCACGTCATCCTGGCACCCTCAGAGGCAGGGCTCAGCCTGGGGCTCGGGGCTGGGGCAGGATGGGGGCTCCCTGGCTCACCCCAGCCCGCTCTCTCCCGCAGTCCTTCCTGGTGCAGGACCAGGTGCCAAACTTCCTCTGGACCATTCGCCTGAGCAGCGTTGACCGGGAGCTGCTGGCGAGGATTGAGGTGGTGAACCGCTATCCCCGGCTGGCCGCGCTTTGCACCAAGGTGGGAGCACGGGGGCCTCAGGGAGGGCACACAAGGGGTGAGGGTGTCCAGAACGAAACGACCAGCTTCTCCAAACAGGAGGGGCTGTGCCAAAGCCTGCAAAACTTGTCCTGGTTCGAGCAAGTCGACTTCAACACCTTTTTCCCCCGGTGCTACCGGCTGGGGTTCAAGGACGAGAAGGAAGCCTTCATTGGTGAGCCTGAGGCTGCTGCCCTCCTGCCACCCCTCATGCTCCAGTCTTCCCTTGTCCTGTACAGGACTGGCTAGGGATGATGCTTCCCTCTTGCAGATGATTTTTGCCTGACAGCAGCTCGCAGCCTTCTCAAACTGGCCCTGCAGGAGGTCGGAGACAGGCCAGTAGGGACAGAGCAGCCCTCAAAACCCGAGGAGGTGCCGGGTGAGTGCATGGAGCTGGCTGAGCGGGGTGGAGGCGAGGGATGAAACGGAGAGTTCAGGGCTGAGCTTGGAGGCTGAGCATCTGCTCATGTCTGTGGCTTGCGGTCCCTTACTCCATCCCCTGCCCTAGCTCCAAAGGCATCCGTCCCACAGGAAGGCTCAGTGCTTCGGCCCCAAGGCTGGCGTAGGAGTCATGAATCTCACCCCATGCTGTCCACAGCAGGGCCGTGCTCGCCCCTGTATCCCGAGCTGCTGGAGGAGGCCCTGGAAGTCTGTGAGCAGCACCTGGGAGTTCTGGGGCACCAGGACATCGACAGGAGCACCCCGTCGCCCTGCCGGACATGCATCGACTGGGACCGCTTCCTGCCGGAATACTACCGTGTGGCACAGTGGGTGCTGAGCGGGACGGGGCAGGGGGGACAGTGGTGGGGCCGCTGCTGACCCCCCGTGTCCCCACAGCGAGGGGGCCAGGCTGGAGCTGGACATGGAGCAGCGGGAGCGGTGCCAGGAGCTGCTGCAGCGCCTGGAGGAGAAGCTGCCACAGCTCGGCATAGAGGGCAGCCTCAACGTGTGGATCGTCAAGCCCAGCGCCAAATCCCGCGGCAGGGGTAAGGCTGGGGGAGGCGTGGGGCACACACATCCTGCGGAGAAGGGGTGCCACCGTCCCTGTGTTGCCCAGGCATCGTGTGCGCGACGCGGCTGGAGGAGGTGCTGGAGCTGGCGCAGAGCTGCGTGGGCACCCCGGCGGGCGTGTGCGAGTGGGTGGTGCAGAAGTACGTGGAGCGGCCGCTCACCATCTTCAACACCAAATTCGACATCCGGCAGTGGTTCGTGGTGACCGACTGGAAGCCGCTGACCGTCTGGTTCTACCGAGACTGCTACCTGCGCTTCTGCTCCCGGCCCTTCTCCCTGTGCCACCTGGAGCCGTGAGTGTCCCCCCCGAGCCCCGGCTGGCACCGCCCAGCCCCCCGGCACCCCCTGACCCAGCCCCGCTCTCCCTGCCCCAGCGCCAGGCACCTCTGCAACGTCTCCATCCAGAAGCGGTACAAAACGTGGCAGCCGGACCCCCGCGTGCCCCCCGACAAGATCTGGTCCAACAAGCAGTTCCAGGCCCACCTGGCGTGGCTGGGGCGGGCGAACGCTTGGCAGCGGGTGATGGTGCCCGGCATGAAGGCGGCGATCCTGAACGCCCTGCGCTGCGCCCGGGACCAGGTGGGCTCCCGCAAGGGCAGCTTTGAGCTCTTCGGGGCCGACTTCCTCATCGGGGAGGACCTCCAGCCCTGGCTGCTGGAGATCAACTCCTGCCCCACCATGAGCCCCTCGTCGGCGGTGACGCGCCAGCTGTGCGCCAACGTCCAGCGGGACACGCTGCGCCTCGTGCTCGACCGCAAGGACAACCCCACCTGCTCCATTGGTGCCTTTGAGCTCCTCTACAAGGAGGTAGGCTGGGGCCCGGGGACAGCCACCCCCCAGGCACCCTGAACCCCCACTGCCCCTTGTGTCCCCCTGCAGGCAGCCGTGTCCTCGTGTCTGACCGTAGGGCTGAGGCTGATGGTCACGGGCTGTTCCCTGAAGAAGCCCCAGTCGGCGAAGCATCGATCCCAGGACAGGCTCCCCAGGTCTGCACCCTCAGGGAACAGAGCCGCCAAGGTGCACAGATCGAGGGCGTCACGGGAAAAGCTGCCTCCTATGATGCTGCAGGGCAGCTGCTGCCTGCCCAAATCTGACCCTCCAGCACTGCCACGGGCCCCACACTGCTCTGCTGGGAGCCAGGAGTTGCCATGGCTCCTTCACCTCGATGGGCAGTCTGAGGAGGCTCAGCCCCTGCGCAGTAGCTGTTCCATGGATAGAGTGCCAGGACCACACAGCCAGGGAGCCACCAGGAGCCCCCAGCGACCCCCCGGCTACTCTGCTGGAGACCAGGAGTTGCCGTGGCTCCTTCACGTGGTGGTCGGGCAGCCCCAGGAAGCTCAAGCCCAGCCGGCTTTGCAGCCGACCGCCAGCAGCTGTCCTCTGCACAGGGGGCCTGTGCCACCGCCCCGGGGAGCGACCAGGAGCCCCTGGCTGCCTCCGGGCGGTTCTGCCAAGAGCCAGGAGCTCCTCCACCAGGCTGGGCAAGCCGAGGATGCTGAGGCTCAGTTAGCGCACCCCCAGGAAGCTCAGCCCCCCGCCAATAGCTGTCCCCGGGACAGGTTGTCACCACGCCAGGAAGCGCCCCGGAGGCCCAGGCGAGCCCTGGGGCGCCAGGGATTGCCCCGGCCCAGTCAGCCGGGTGGGCAGCCCCAGGCTGGCCGGCCCCACAGAGCTCTGCCCCCGATCAGTGCCCGTCCCCCGGTGCGGGGCCCTGTGCCACAGCCCCCGGCAGCGCCCAGCAGACCCTGGCGGCCCCCGGGCTGTGCACCGACCCCCGCAGGGCTTCCTGCCCGGCCGGCGCGCCTGCCCGCGCTGTGACAGCGCCGGGAGCCCAGCCCCTGCCGGGAACAGGAGAACGGCAGCTCCCAGGGCGTGCAGGGGACCTGGGACACAGGGACACCCCGCCCATCCTCGGTGGCGAACACAGCAGCACCCGGCGGGAACAGGAGCCCAGTGCTGTGCTGCGGCAGCCACCTCAACCTGCACGCCTGCTTTAATAGACTTTCGTGAAAAGGAGCCTGGCTGGGACCTTCTGTGTGTGGGAGATGTGACACAGCTGGGGATGATGCTGCAGGCAGGACCTGGGGCTGCCAGGGCAGCTCCTCTGCTGGCTACAGGCACAGGAGGTAGGGAAAGATGCCTGTGGTGGCCCCTGCCAGGCAGGGCTGTGGCAGCAGTAACACTGCTGCAGCCCTGGGAAGTGGCCAGGCACAGAGTGCTGGCAGGGCTGGTGCCCCCTGACACGCCAGGGGCATGGCAGGAGGAATCCCGTGCTGTAGGTGTGCCAAGAAAAGCAGCAGGTGGGGATTAAAGGGCTGGCAAAGGGAAGTCAGGTGTCCTCAGGGGTCCCCTGTGGGCTCCTGAGGCTGCTCAGGTGTACAGGAAAGGAGGTGGGGGGGAGTGCAGGGGGGCCCTGGGCAGTACCAGCTCCTGCAGATTCCTTTTGTGACGAGGTAACCCACCTTGTTACAGAATCCCAGAATGGCTGGGGCTGGAAGGGACCACAGTGGGTCATCTGGTGCCACCTCCCTGCTCCAGCAGGTAATCCCAGAGCACACAGCGCAGGATTGTGTCCAGGCAGTTCTTGAGTGTCTCCAGGGAGGGACATTGCTTAGTGTCTCCGGGGATCTGTTCCAGTGTGTGGAGTGAGTTCCTACTGACAGCTGGAACCGGCACTGCCAGGGCAGCTCCTGTGCTGGCAGAGAGCACGCAGGATCTCGTGGCTCCCCAGTGCTTGTGCCCTGTGCCTGCTGCTGTCCCCAAGGATGGCTGGGCCCCTCCTGCCTAGCTCTGGGCTGGGCAGAAGTGACCAGTGCATGGTACATCAGCTGCAGAAAAAGGCTGGTGCTTCTGGAAGAGTTCTGACGTGGAGACTGGAGCTAGGAGAGCCAGCCACTCTGCTGTTAGAGGCAGCTCCTCAGGCCTCCTCTCTGCAAGAGAGTTCTTCCTCACTGGGGAACTCCTGCTGCCTTAGGGTCCAGACAGACCATTTTCTGCTGGCTGCAGTCATCAGGGCCACTGGGAACAAGTGGAAGAGAAGCTGGATGCAAGGGGAGAATCAAACCTGGCCAGCAGCAGGGACCATCTCCTGCATCAGTTTGGATCATGTACCCATGTTGGTGACTAGCCCCTGAAAAAGCTGTTTGGCAGGGCAAGTACTGAGTTTCCTCTGTTCCCCCAGGAAATCCTGACTAGCATCATCTTCATGCCTTCTCATCCCAGCCAGAACGGGCTGCAGACTCTCCCAGTCTTCTTCACATGTTTCTCCACACAAGGAAAGGAGAAGAGCTGACTTAACTGGCATTTAGATATCTACCACTCAGTCAGAAAACGTTTTTGCATGACTGATCAATTCATTCAGATGCCAGTGGCCCAGAGGCAGAAGTGGAACAAACAGAGGGGCTTGGCTGAGTCAGGATGAATCTTTCAAGACTGTCCTCAAGGGTGGCAGTGAGGATGTATTTAGAGACTCCCCTTGTGCATCAGAAGCGCAGTAGGAGAGTCTCGTCCATGAAGCAGTGACAGCAGCACAGGAAGGTTTTATGGATGTGAGAGCAGGTGTCACAAGGAGAGTCAAAGGGTGAAGCTCCAGAACTTAAATGACATCAGCAGAAATAAGGGTGTTGAACACAGAGCTGGAAGTAAGCTGTGGGAGAGGGAAGGAAACTGCCAATTGAGTGGTTATGGGAAGGCTGAGTGATCATTTGGTGGATGGTTTTAAAGGGGGCCAAGGGATAGTCAGACAGAGAGAGACCTTGGTAATGTAATAGAGAGGAAAGCTCTGCTCTCCCAAGTGACAGATCCTTCTGGGAAGCTGAATCAGTTGTGTGCCAGAAAATGTACTGAGAACGAGGAAATTTGCAGGTAGGAGTTCAAACAAATTACTACTGTGACTCAGTCTCTTGAGATGGGTGACACAAGCAAAAAATAAATCAAAGGGGGAAACCAGTGCAGAAGAGTTAAGCAGACAGAGAGCAGCAACAACAAAGGAAAAGAAAGATGAACTCTGCACATGTACACAACCTAAGGCCAGAGGAGTTGAATGCTGGTGCTGGTTCACAGGCAGGCTGTCATGTAACTTCAGCCACACTTTGTGATTTGCCTTTGAGGTTCAAGCACTTGTGAAGCCTCCAAGGATTGTTTCAATCTAACAGAAGCACCTCGGGCTGGCTGCTCTTGCTGCCTGGGAGTGCTTCATGTCCTGCTGGATCCCTGCCCCACCAGGCAGCCCTCACACACCTACCCAAACACAAACATGCACAGTGAGTCCCTTTGTGCAGCTCCTCGCTACCAAGGCTCCCCAAGCCTCCCTGGAGCTTCCCCAGCCTGCCTCTGCCATGGCTGTTCAAGGAGGAAGATGTGAGCACTGTCACCTTGTGCTAGCAAACAGGACATCATGTTATTGCTTTGGTACCACAACAGTTTCAGTAAAAGGCACAAAATAACATTTATGTGATAAAAATCCCTCTCACCTCTGTCCTCACATTAATCTTACAGGCATCCTACATCAGTACATGTATTTTTCCCAATTTATCATATATTTTATTAAGTATGTATTTATGACTGAAATACAAGAACCAGCTTTTTCCTCCCTATTTTCAACACATTCATTTGGGTTTTTCTGAAAGGCAATTTGCAACACAAATATTGTTCTAGTCCCAGTAATCTGTGCTCATACGCTAGTGGAAAACAGACAGAAATTCTACAAAGTGGAATTCCTGGGCTGCTGTAAGCACAGTGGAGCTAATAAATACATTTACAGCTTAGGACTTTTGAATGGCTCCTGAATAACCCAGCTTTATCAATTGTTTGAGACTGAATCCCAGGAAATTAAATTTAGCATTACTACTGCCACAAATCTCTTGCCATAGCTCCAAGGAGCACCTCATTTATAATATCAAATTGGGGAAGACTCTCAGTAAGAGGAATTGCATTGACTTAAATGGGCTGGAGGAAGGAGCATCCCCTCATCCCTCAGTAAGGGCTTCACTTCCTGCTCCCAAAATGAACTTGACTAGGGCAAGGCTAAATCATAGTGTGTTGGCATTATAGGCCATGGAGACCTCCTGGAAGAAGGCAGGGGGGGAAATAAAAAGTGGCAGAGTATTTGCTGTGTGGTATTGCAGAAGGATGGGGTGAATAAATCCTCTCCTACGAGCAGCAGTGCCTGTACAGCCCAACAGCTCTCCTGTGGCACAGGGATTGCAGGGAAATCCAACACTCTGGAGCTGCTACAGCCTGTGGCGTGCTGCTTACAGGGGAAACAGAGCCAGGGACCCCCAAAGGCAGGGGAGCTATAGAAATACAGACAACAGTCTATTAACAGGAATCTGCTAGTTTTGTGCAATGCAGCTCCTAGCTGCTGACTAAGGATGCCAGAAGAAGCCTGGCACATCACAGGGAATGGCTGTTGAGCTGTGCAGCCATTACACAGGACCAACAGAAACATTCACAAGAGCCAGAAGTAGCTTCAAATTGCCTATTAATTCTGGATGCCTGTCAGCAATTGTTATCTGATGGGCCAGAGTGAGCTGGCATCTTCTATGGAGGAAAAAAAGAAATAAAATCTAGCCATTACTTAAAAGAAATAGCTAAAGAATCATTTCATCATGACTTTCATCCCCTTTGCCTTTTAGCCCCCCTTGACAGTGGCTGGTGCCTCCTGGCAGCACTCCCTCTGAGCTTGCTGAGCTCTCAGCCCTGTTCTTCCCCACCGCTCACCCTGTCCCAGCCAGGAGCACCTTCACCCAGGTGAAGGGGGTACCCAGCTGGGGCATCCCCTCCCAGCCTGAGCATTCAGTGCTTGCTCCTGTCACCGTGTGCCTCTGAAAGCTTTAAATCTTTCCTGGGGGAACAGATTTGAATTTATTGGTGAACAAGGAATATCCACCTCTGACAGTCAAACCTGTGTGTGCTGACAGGCACCATCCCCATTTGAAACACCGATTTGCATCTTTTTGTAAATGAGTTTGCTGGGCCAGGCTTGAGCAGCGTGCTTTCAGTGTGGGAGGAAGCTTTACCTGAATGTAAAAATATTCGGTGAAAATGAGTTTCAGACTTGTGTGTTGCTCTGCTTACAAAAACCAATTCTAATGTGACCCTTCAGCAGCCACAGCAGGATCTGAAAACTGCTGAAATATGGTCATTTTAAATAAAATTTTCATGGCGTTTGTAATCAAAACTTTTAAAATGGCCATTTTCTGCCAGGCTCAGGATAGGCTTGTAAATTAAAAAAAAAAAAAACAACCAAACAACCTCAAAAAGAAACAAACAAAAAACCAAAACCAAACTCTTTCATGCTTAATATCTCTGTTCTAACAGACTTTTGAGACTTAGCATCAATAATTTTCACTAGAATGAATAACAGCAAATCTGTGGGCTTTGGGCAGTGCTGTTTCCTTGACTCTATTTGCATGCTTATCCAGTCAGGGAAGACAAACAATTGCTTGTGACAGGTCTGACCCATCAGCCCCAAACATTCAGCTGCAAGGCTGAATGTAAACTACTGCCTGTTTACAGGGAGTGCTGGCAGCAGTCTCAGCAGCTTGGGAGAGGCTGCATCTCTCCAGACAGTGACAGAAAAATGGGTTTGGTGCAAGTCCCCATGGAGGAGCTCAGGAGAGGCTGCATCTCTCCACATGGTGACACAGGAGTGGGTTTGGTGCAAATCCCCACTGAGGACCTCTTTTTGCTTTGGTCCTCTGCTAACTGGGTAGCCTTGGGGTGCCATTGCACACATGCTTTGAGCAGGGTAAAGCAAGATCCTTGCTAGACCCCTAGATTTAAAATCCTGCCTGAACCTTCAGAAGAGTTTTCTGAGATGTCCTAAATACCATTCAACCTCCCACACCTCCCAGTTTGTTTATCTCACACTCTGTGCCTTGGTGCCATGTACAGCACACCTGAGGGACTCTGCACAACCCTATCTTTGGTTTATCCTCAGCCACTGACATTTTCAGTCTCAAACTCAGCTGCAGCAAAAAGCTGTGGTAAAGAGGTCCTGACTCCAGTTCAGGTATGGAGCTCCCGAATCTTGTGTTAAAGGGGCACTAGAATAACAAACAACAACTAGGCAGGTCAAGCTTCAGTACCACACCTCATCTCCTGCCTCTCCTTTGTGCTTTGATCAGGAGCACTGCCAGGGCCTCCTAAGAGTGTGGAAGGAGGAGAAGGAAGGATGGCACTCTGGCAAACAGCATCATGGCACAGCAATGCAAAAAGACCATTCTCCTTGCTTTAGTAGTAAAAAAATGCCTTCTAATTCCAAAAGGCTTACACTACAGCAGCTCTGACATCAGTACTGTTTCGCTGGGTTCTCTGCCCAGGGTCCTGACAACATTCAGAAATTTGCCTAGAAGCAATAAACTAAGCCAAAAAATTACAGCACAAGTGAAAGGCTCAATTGAAAGTCACATCCAAACAGGCAAGACACAGTGCCAAAGCAGTCAGCAGCCTGGTGGATATTTTAGGCTATTTAATCCTTCAAAGATTTGCCAAGTATCTACCTGCAAGTCCTCAGCAGGCAGCTTTGCTTCAGTGAGGGGTTCACTTCAAAGGAAGGTAGATGTTGGTGCCTTCCTTCCACTGGAGCTTCTAATCACATCAAGTTAAATAGCTATTTAATACTAATAAATGCAATACCACAAAAAATTGGATCCCTACCAGTCCTGTTTTGGGGAGGCTCCCCCCTCCATAGAGCTGAATTACTTTCTGGGGACATCACCCATGCTTGGGGTCTGCTCTTGGGACTGGGGCACGGTGGTGGCGATGGCACAGGGGCACAGGGGTGGTTAGCCCACATGCCATGAATAAAAGTCACTGTCAGGGCAAAGATCCCCCCACAAGGCTTTTGCCTCGGCTGAGCAAGAGGGACTCAGCATTTTGCACGCTCTATTTTCTTACCAGCCCGGAGCAGCACTTGGGGCACCGCTGTCAATCTGAGCTGCTTTTCGCCTTCCTTGCGAATATCTGTCCGCTACATTTTCCCCGTGGGAGCAGCTGGCAGGAGACAGGTCCTGGTGCACAGCACAGCCAGAGGACAGAGCTCTGTTTGCGTTCCTCCAAGGGCAGCAGCGGTGCAGGGCCGGCCCGGCAGTGCCCGGCAGGCGGGGACACGCACCAGCCCCGCAGGCTGCTCTGCATTACTGACAGGATCGGGGACACGCACCAGCCCCGCAGGCTGCTCTCCATCACTCCCCCAGCCCCGCAGGCTGCTCTCCATCACTGACAGGAGCAGGGACACGCACCAGCCCCGCAGGCTGCTCTCCATCACTCCCCCAGCCCCGCAGGCTGCTCTCCATCATTGACAGGAGCGGGGACACGCACCAGCCCCGCAGGCTGCTCTCCATCACTGACAGGATCAGGGACACGCACCAGCCCCGCAGGCTGCTCTCCTTTACTCCCCCAGCCCCGCAGGCTGCTCTCCATCACTGACAGGATCGGGGACACGCACCCAGCCCCGCAGGCTGCTCTCCATCACTCCCTGGAGGGGTTTCTCCCCGTCTCGGGCGCTGCTGCGGGGCTTTCGCTGCAGTTTTCTGCCGATCTCTGCTGCCCTCTGCTGATGCGCGGCCGAGGCAGAGAGGAGAGCCCTCCTGGGGAACTAAAGCCTCGGTCCTTTGCAGCAAAATCTCACTCTCAGCCTCATTAAAACCCCAGCGTAGGCACAGCTAGTTGATTCTTCTTTGTCCCCAACACAAACCCTGAAGTCATTCGGTGAAGGATTTCTTGTCTAATAACACCACGGGGAATTCACTGAGAAGCTAATTCATCCTTATTACCTCAGGTAAATACTGGTTTAATCAATTTACAGACTTCAGTATTAATTAAAAAAAAACCAAAACCAACAAAACGACGTAGGATGAGGGTTAAAGACACTTGAATTTCTCTCTGAATCAGGAGCCATTTTGAGAAACTTAGCCCTGCCCCATCCACTGCTGCTTACAACCCCACCTTTAGATCAGGAATCAATTTTCCATCACCAACTCAGGGAAGGGCTACCACTCACAGGGTCTTGCCCAGACCCTGTGCACAGCTCTGGGGAAAAACCCAGGGGAGGATATTCTCTGATCCCTGCCAGATGTAATTTCCAAATAATTTAAGACCAAAGCTGCCTTTCTCATGGAGATAAAAAATGCTGTGGCAAGTGAGCAGGGATGGACCCAGACTGCTGCATATTCCAACAGGCTTCATTTTCTCCCGAGCTCTGCTGTTCCCATCACCTGCTGCAAAACAGATTTTTAAACCACACACAGGCTGCTCTGCCTCTGCTGCATGTGCTGAGACGGGTTGAGAGGAGAGAAATCCCCATTAGGCAGGCTCCTGGCTGAAGAGGCAGCTCTGCTTCAAGCCTGCTCCTCCGCTGCCTCTCAGCATCCTCCTGGACAATCTCCACGGCTCAGTGCTCCGCAGGGCCCAGAGGGAAATGCTTCCCTAAAGCACCTGCCAGAGAGCTGCAAACTGCCAGCAGGCTCTTCCTATGGCACTTCACTCGGCCACGGTAGGGAGGCAATGCAGCCCTGTGGATAGCACACCGACCCAGAAACGCAGCCCCTGCTTCTCTGCTGCATCTCTAGGAACGAGCGCTCCCTTCCTCCATTCTTGAACTGCCGCCTCTGCAAAGAGAGGGCATCCTTTCCCCCGTAAAGCAGCGTGAGAGCTGTTGGTAACAAGATTTACGATTATTGAGCAGTTATTGAGCACAGCTTTTAGATCGTGCTCCATTGATTTTGCCTCACAGACTCGGTGGCTCCTACCGCCATTACCGGTGAACTCGCACCGGCCCTGCGGTACCTCCTGGCCCTGGTGGTTGTGCAGGAGGATCCTGGCACCCAGGGCTGCTCAGAGAGCCGTGGTCACAGGGGATTTGCTGGCCAAATTACAGCTGGGATACCACATTGTTTGTGTCTTGTTGTATCACCCCCTTGGACGGGGTGCTTGCAACAAGCATAAACCACAACCACCAGCATCATGTTTAACTCATGTGATGCTTAAGGGGGTGAAACAGCTTTCTCTGATAAGCCCTGTGAAAAGTGAACAGTGAATGTAGATCTTCAAGTAGGTTACTTCTCACAGCTGCTTCTATGGCTTGTGGCCAGTTCAACAGCCCTTGTGAGCTCTGCTGCCCTGCTCTGCAGTCCCAGGGAAGTGATGGGTTATGCAGTGGAGGGTTGCTCTGAGCTGATGCCTATTTTGATCCATAATGAGTCATTTTAAATAACTGTGCTGCAGAGCAAGGAGAGGTGCTTTGTCCAGGCCATGGTGTTGGAGTGTGGGTGAAGAGCTGGGTTAATAGCAGGTAAATGTACAGTCTGCCTCCAAGACTGTCCTAGGCTGCAGTATTTGAATAGCAACAAGCAATTTTCCCCTTCAGTAAAATTTATACCATTTGGCTCAGTGGGATTAACAACGAATAATTTAAAAAATTAAAAATCAAGCCAACGTGTCAGAAACAGACTGCCTGATCATCCTTTGTGTGTGGATGTGTCTGAGCACACGAGGGACCAAGGGCCTGAGTCACTGAAGGGGAAGGTCTCAGGAAGCCCACGTCAACATCAAACCATTCAGCAGCACTTCTGCTTTGTTTATGCAGTTGTCATTTGGCCACAGTCACAAAACCAAGTCTACCTTCAAGTAGCTAAGCTGCTAGTTTGTGGTTCACTATGAAACAGCACAAACCCAAAGCCTGTGCTTTGCCTCCCTGATCCCCCATATTGAATTAAATCCAGTAGGTTGGGAGGCAAAGCTGCAGGATTTTCCATTTCCTAATCCTAGCAGAAACAGCAAGCCATCCCCAAACAGATCATCCTACCCTACCATTGCTTTGAAACCCAAATCAAAACCCAGGCAGGAGGTCAGTACTCCATTCTAGACCCAAAAACCAGGTTTTCACTCAAACACTTTTGTTTTACTCCAAATCCCATTCAAAAAGCCACACTGGACAGACAGTGTCTGCAGACAGGAGACATGAAAATGCCACGAGGGGAGTTTGTGGCCATTGGAGCCTCTCTACAGCACCTCTGGGCCCTTTGCTGTTCAGGATGCAAACAATCATCACTGTGCTGCACTGACAGATTTGGATTTTCATTTACTTGGAGACAATGACCAGTCCTTAATAAGGTAATTAAAGGTCCTCTTTAATAGCCCAGCAGGAGGCATTTTCTGTCTCCTGGCTGGTGCCCCGTGTGGCCGAAGTTCAGCTAGACACGCTGACAATGAGCATCCATTTTCCCTCACGTTTATTGCCCAGCTTTTTAAACAGTGTGCTGCTGCTGCAGGGATGCTCCCGGGAGCTCAGCGCTGCTGGGGCTGGCTCACAACTCGGCTCGGGGAGCCCTTCCCGCCCGTCCGTCTGTCTGTCTGTCCAGGGGAGATGGAGCTCCCAGCCCGGAGCGAGCCAGCCCGGCCGGACCGCTCTCAAAGGCTGCCCTTTGGCCGCTCCTCGTTAGTGCTGCGCTAATGAATCTATCCCAGGGCTGGCGGAGCGCACGCCCATTGCCCGCCGGCCCGCTGGAGAGGGGCTGGGGCAGCTGGGACGCTGGAGCTGCTTGCTTTATTTAACTCCAGATCCTTTTGCCTCCCTGCGGCAGCAGCTTTCTGCCTCTCTAACGCTCTCTGTCACAGCCCCGGGCATCACAACAACTTTCATTTCTTAAAGACAGACACAAACTGCATTTGTGCTGAATTATTTTTACCCATAGATATCACAGATGTGAAGACAGTACAAGGAGTGAGAGTGTTTTAACAAAACCAACCTGCCACACCTCAGCCCCAGCATTTCAAGATGCCTATGAATAATCTGGAGATTTCAGGTCAGCCAAAAGGCTGTTAAATTGTATCCATGAGCATCTCTTTCTGAATTTCTAGTATAGCCGGATGGCAAAAGCACAGTGGCCTCTCCCCTGCTGTCATTTTTGCTAGAAAACAGTCTCTCAGTTTCTGCTACCTGCTGTCATCCTTCTTTTGGCTTTGCTTTATCCCTCATGCCCTCTGCCTCATAACAACTGAAATCTGTGTGGCCTGCCTTGTTTCACCTCTTTTCTGCATCTCTCCAAGCCTGCCCCTCATCCTGGCTGCCCCTTCCCAAACAGGCACCATGCTGGTTTTCTCCTCTGCTCTAAGTGGTGTTCCCACATCACTTTGTACATCACTTCCAGCTCCGTGTGCTTTTCCCTCTTGCATCTGCCTCCTCCTCCCCACAGTTATCTTCTTTTTTGGCCCTTCCTTCACTAAAACAGGCAATATTCCTGCACTGGATGAAGAGCTCAGCACAGTCCTTGGGCAGGGTTTTGAATTCCCATTGCTCACAGAGTCTCCTTCAGTTACCCAAAAGGGAGCTCAGCAGATAAGTTTTCACCTGCCAGAGAGCAAAAGTCCTCAGGAGGATTCTCTATTTCCGTCGAGAGCTTCTCCACTGTTACAACCACATACCCAGATCATATATCCTAATATTTTTCCATGGGAAAAGACAAGTCAGCCAGAATCTTGTGGCTTTCAAAAAGCAATCACTTATTATCTCACTGTTGCAACCAGGAATGCCTCGAGGAAACTTGTACTGCTGAATGCAGCCAGAGCACCCACAAAGATTTCTTGTTGGCAGGATTGGAATCTGCACTTGTGCTGCCAAAATGCAAATGCCACTGTGAGGCAGCTGAGAGCACACTGCAGTTCCAACCCTTTAAATAATCCAGATGTGTGATTGACTGGGGTAGCCCACTCTGTGCTGGGTTCCCAGCTGCAGGTCAGAGCAGCAGGGCGTGCCTGGAGCATGTGTCAGCACCAACCTGCACACGGGTAGCAGGGGCTGCTGGCACACAGGAGGAGGCAGGTTTGGCAATTGCCACCAGGCTGTGTTTCTGAAAAGCCAAACACCACTTACAGCATTTCCCTGGGGAGTTCAGGAGCTCTGATCCTTACAGCTCCACAAAGCACGGGGAGTAGCAAAGCCAACCATCACTGCTGGTGTGAGGTGCTACAGCCACGGTGACCCACAGCTCTTCTTTCCCAGCCTGGGTTTGACCATGCTCTGCAGACATGAGGGAGCACAGTGCTCCAAGGCCAGAGCATCAGCACACAGTGAAATGATCATGGCTTCCTGCTTCCAAGGAAGATCAAGCCTCCCACCTTAGTAAGGGGGATGGCTCCCAAAGCTCTGTGATCCGCAGGACCAGACCAGCTCCATTCGAGCTGGTTAGGTTTGGCCCCTCCTGCTCTCACTTGCTGCAGTTGCCAAGATCTGTCCCTTTGTGCCCAGCACGAGCGGACAAGGACACAGCTGTGGGAGCTCCAGTCACCCCTGTGGCCAGCACGGTGCAGGTGCCAGGCTGGGGTGGGTGGCAGAGTGTGGCAAACCACACTCAAGGACTTGGCAAGCCATGAGAGCACAGCAGCTTCAGCTGGAAATTGCAACCCTCCCTTGCAGTGGAAGGATATGTGCCATGAGCATTTTCCAGAGCCCTCCTGCACTGACACCCTCTCCAGCACATGCAGTGAAGTGAATGCTACTGCAGGGTAAGGCGCACCTCTGCAGCCACCCCTGTATGCCCCAGCTCCACCTACCTTTGAAGGAGTGATCCCAAGGATGACAAGGATAACACACATCTCCACACTGCCTGGCTTCGATCAGGCTCTGTTTGCCCAACTACATACCTTGAAAAGGTACTAAGAAAATCCCTTTGGAGATTGGCTGCAAACCGCCATATACATCATCTACATTTACATATACGTGTAAAAGCTTAATATATATGGAAACTATATTTACATACAAACATATGTTAAAGCCTTTGGTAGGGTTGAATGATCCCCACAGGCTGAGCTATTTGAATTTCTCAGGGAAAGACTTAAGCTTAACATCCCTAGTGCAGCCTAAGATATTTATATGAAAAAAATTAATCTTTTTCAATAGTTGAAATTCTTAAGGCCTTAATCAGGTTAGAGGGATTTAGAAGTTAGATCAATATCTCATCACACAGAATACAGAACTGGCTTTTTCCTAGCTGCCTACAATAATGATTTGAAAAAGAAAGAAAATCCTACCATTTTAGCAGACTTCTCCAAGTCCACAAGAGACACAGTGTGCCACCCTTCTAGTTTCCAAAGCTCTGTGGCATTCCAAGGCATTCCTGCAGAAAAGAGAAGTATTTTAATGGTAATCGTTTTAACACCTTTGACATTGTTTTGCAACTACCCTGGATCCCAACACAAAGCTGCAGGGAGAGGTGAGGGCTGACGAGTGTAAATTTAAGGAGCAGGAAACCTGACTCACTGCTGGCACTGCCAGGGGCTCCCTGCAGGAGCGGCTAAATCAGCCGGGGTGGTGTCTGCAGCGCCCAGCCTCACCCGGAGCCCTTCTGCCTGCAGCCACTGGCTTCAGGAGACATTTCCCGGGAGCAGGAGAGGGTGAGGAAGCTGCCAGTGTCCCTGAATGCCTCCATCACCCGCTGCAGTGTGTCCTCACACACCTTCCATCGCCACACAGGGCAGGGAAGGTCACAGGGAAGGGTGACCCACCCAGTGGGTGCCAGGCTGACCAAGGATCAGTGTGACAATGCTCTGTGGGCAGGTCAAACTTAAACTTTGTGCTTTGCTTTAGGCAATCAGTTCCAAATAATAATGAAAACTAACCCTTCACAACAGGCAAATAGACTTTTCAACCACAATTAAAAACCTGGGGGTGTTTGTAGTTCCTGCTCCAAGCATTCTACATTTCTAATGGTGAACTAGGAAAGGGGAGAGTATATAGAGATGCCTGGGTTCAGATAAAAAGCTGTATTCAAATTTCAGAGATCCAGGTGTTGTATAGTAAACTCTGAAAATGTATTGGAGTTGAAAATGGAAACATTTTGATGATCATTTTTAAAAGACCATGAGAAACCTAGAGATACCTTTCCTGTGGCCCTGCCCTCAGCTGGGACAATCCCTGTCTGCCTGGGAGCATGAGAGCTGTGGAGCATCACCCTACAAGCAGCCACAAGAGCCTCGGGGTTAATGCATGTCAATTCAAACTGTGCTCATGAGACCCACTTGTCATGGTGACCCTTTCTATGCTATGCTAGGAGCAGCAATCAGAGAGGCCTTTCTGGAGGGAGGAAGCTGTGCTGAATGAGGATAACATCTGCAAGGTGATGCTGCTGCTAAGATTTCCGCACTGTGACTTCTGCCACATGCAGAGCCAGCAGAGCTCCTTGGAGACAGACTCCTCCAAAGCCATCTGCTTGTGAGGGTGATACCTCACACACCTCAGAGGGAACAAACAGAAACCCAGCACAGCTCCCCTGCCCCCCTGGCCGACAACCCAGAGCCCAGAAAGGCTAAGCCCAGCCAAGGAATTAAATATCGTGCTGGAAGACCAAAGCTCTCCCTGCCCTGAAAGAGAAGGTAAATATCTCTAGCATTTACAGTTCCAAAGTTATATTGGAGAAGGCTCCCCCAGAGACACTGATTCAAAGGAAAGTGTTGCTGGGATTTTGGCTAGCACGTGCATTTAGTCCCAGCTGCAGAGCCATGTCCTGAGGACAGGAGGGCTTGGGACAGCCAGGGTCACACAGCCCCCAGCTGCCTGGCTGAGGAGCAGCAGAGCATTAGTAGGAGCTGGAGGGGAAAATAATAGAGAAGGATAAAAATAAAAATACTCAAACTCCGTCTTATCATTAATATATATAAAAAAAGTACTCAACCACCATTTTGTCCTTAACAAAACAGGACCAGGTTACAATTTGGGGGTGCACCCCTGCTCCATCAAGCCCACCATTCTCCTGCTGCCAAATCCCTGACATACTGGAACAGCCCTGAGGCACGGCGCCTCACCACCCCAGAACACGGACTTCCTTGGGAATGTTATGAACAAGAATTCTGTTAGGGTTTTTTTTGGAAGAA